>OY986065.1:3164614-3764614 GCA_963920205.1 Stenodema calcarata
ATACTCGTAGAATTAGGTACCTTCAGTCGACGGTTCGACAGGAGCGTTTTCGCGTTGAGTCGTCTCTCGTCGCTCGTCGCCATCAACGACCGGTTCGTCAGCGCTGGAGCGACGAACGTAACGCGTGCGAGCGATTTCTTTGTCGTTCGTCGACCCGTCGATCGGAAGAACGTCCGTCGTCAGAGTCGAAACGTTTCCGGGGGTTCGGGAGGCGGTCGAGTTCGACGATTCGACTTTGGACGCGACCTGAAATACCAGTTATGCAGCATGGGTATAAGAGCGATTTTTTCGAAAAATACAACCGGTTTCAGGTAAAAATGTTTCCATTTTACTGGTTTTTATAATCAGTCGAGGGCCTCAAGGCAACACCCCACATCGTCACTTTTGACCAAAATGACTCACGCCATTCGAAGCGTCTTCTCCCAGCGGATCGATCTAACTAAGCATAAGTTAGGTACCTGAGTTAGGTAACACTAAATCTCACGATTTATTTGACTGAATTACTCAGTAAACATACATAGTCATTGGCAGGTGGTTTTTTGGCTCTGCAGAAAAGTTGCCGAAATGACGATGTGGGAAGTTGCCGTGAGACCTTCGAAGTGTTGTCTCGAATTGCCGTATATCACCTAGGCGTCGCTAATACGGGTATTTCTTGATAATACGTTATCGAGGAACAGCGACCGTCTGGTAATAGGTTGTGGTATTTGGTTTTTTTGGTAATAGGTTCCCGAATCGCCGGTAACCTTCTACCAAAATAACTTGAACAAATTCTAACAACCCACACAACCTTCAATCAACCCTCACCTAAAAATCGCCATAATCTTCGAAAGAAGCCTCTTACAGAATCATTCAAAGTCTCATTTTAAAGGGAAATAGGAGTACTAGATGATGCGACGTGGAGAAAAAATTAGAAAAAAACGTGATGAAGAGACTATTGGTGGGTAAAATGTTCTTGAAGTGATTTGGTAATTGCTCCGAGACCTGACAGCGAGAGGCAGGCGGTTCCAAGCTCTTGCTCCTGCCACACGTAAGGAGTTACTAAATGCTTTAGTTTTTGCAAATGTCTGCACTAGAGTGAACAGTCGAGGGGACAAACTAACAGAAATTTTTAAACGTGAAGATGTAAATGAATGCAAAATGAAGGCGCGGAATTCCAGAGGCTTATTAAAACCCGATCACCTGGCCAGCCAGCCCTCTGACGTCATAGGCTCTTACGGCATAGGCTGTGACGTACTAGTTAGCCTCCTGCCAGCCGTCTGACGTCATACGCTCGCGCGTCATAGGCTCTGACGTACTAGTTTGCCTCCGGCCAGCCGCCTGACGTCATAGGCTCTTACGACATAGGCTGTGACGTACTATTTGGCCTCCTGCCAGCCGTCTGACGTCATACGCTCGTGCGTCATAGGTGCGTCTGACGTAGTGGCCCGCCTGTCGCTTGTGTTTTGACGTGATCTGAGGGAAAGGGTGAATCAAGGAAACAAATTTTTCCCGTTTCAGTTTATGTGCCAAAGCAAAGACATGAAAATGTCAAAAGAATGTCAACTCCATCCTGTTGTTGATACAGTCGAGAATTAAATGCTTGCATACGAGTCTGCAATACATTGGGACATTTTATGTCTTTAAAGAAGTGATTCAAGAACCTTCGAACAATGCTACATCACCTACCCCAGTTACTGGGGCCCAGTAGCGTAGTTGTTATTTTTAATTGTAGGGTTCATCATAAATAATTTATATAATTATTATGAAGCTTGCATTCGTGTTGACAATATAAATTATTGAGAATGATCACCTGTGTGTAAACAATTATTTAAACAATCACGCTCATACCGCAGCTTGTCGGCCACGCACTCCGCAGTGGTTAACGTAATATGGTTAAGTAAATCGAGAGCTATCCAACGAGTGGTGAACGATTTTTGTACGATCATAACTGGCGAAGTTGAAGTTCCGTAGCAACGAATCGGTTGTAAGCGAAAATCATCAGAAATTTTCGTGTGACGATTTCGTGTAACGCTTTTGTGTAACGTTTTTCGAGTTATGTGCCAGAGTAAAGACATAAAATGTCAAAAATTCCATGAAGATAAGAAGGGACATTGTTCGTTTTATGGGCAACTTGAAAGACGAATCTGAAGAAACGGATGGACAAGTACCTAATCGAAAAGGCCACAGCCTAATACAGAATTAATGTGGTAGGAGACATGCCCCCGTGGTTTAAGCTTGTAGACATATCTGATGCATCCATTGGATGCAACCTCAAGTTTTCTCCTCGATTCAGCATCACAAGAATTTACGTAAAGGAGATCACCGTAGGTAAACAAGGGAATTATGAGGGTCTTCACCAGCAGCAAACGGTGATCCTGAGGGGATGCACTATATGCAAGTCTTTTCAGAGCATAAAGGGATCCGTAGACTTTTTGGCAAATGGCAGAAGTTTGGGCTGACCAAGATAAATCTGGACTTAAAATTATGCCGAGGTTTTTTACGGATTCGGAAAATGGGATGGGAACTGAATAAAATTTATTGGTAGAAATAAGCATACAAAGTTTGTTTGTACAGGATGTTTGGGGCTTATTCAATACCGGCCTGACGGCCCTAAAGGTTTAACAAAGTGAGGGATGATGGAGGGTAGAGACTAGGGATGGCAAAAAAAATGAAAACATCGATGTATCGATGCATCGACAGGCCGGCATCGATGCTCCAAAAACATCGGACCCCAAAAACATCGATGGAAAAAAACATCGATGTATCGATGGTTTTCAATCAATTTTTTTTTTTAATTCTTTTTTTTTAATGCAAGACGGAAAGAAAAAATGATAAGCTATTTATAAGCTATAAATTTATTTTATTTGTTACCATTATAATTCAGTTTCAAGAAAAAAAATCGTGTAAACGAAGGCTGGGCTCACACCCTGTATTTGGCAGGTAGACCATTCAAGAAAAGTAATTTTGAAAGCAATTTGCCCCCCCCCCAGGCGATTTCTCTGCTGCGTAAGAGTGGTACCAGCCTTGGAGAATAATCTTTCTGCCGGTACAGAGGTGGCTACCCTCCCTAAGTATTCTCTTGATAACGTGTACAGCTTGGGATAGACTGCCTTCATCTCTCCACAATTCAAGGGGATTTGAACGAATGTTTGATGCCACTGGGGTTGAGAGATACGTGTCTTGTTGGTTTTGAACGCCAACGCCCTACTAGAGACATGGAGTGAGGGTTGAGCTTCTCACCTGATCTTGATGAGCGACACTTGTCGTCTTTTTGGTCGACGTCGTCGCCGAATCGGTTCCGTCCGAAAGGTTTCGTCTGAACAAACGACGCGATCTCTCCAACAGAAGCGGGTCCGTCGAAAAGCCTTCGGGAGCGTCCGCCGCCAGTATTTGAGTCGTGCTCGACACCGTCGTTTCTAATGATAATAACGAAAGCGATAAAAATAAAATATTAGTCTATTGTAGGAATGACCATCGATCGTCGATAGTATCATAATATCGATATTTCCCATCGATATGGTGATATTCTTATATAAAAAATATAAATATATCGATGGGAAATATCGATATTTTGATACTATCGACTATCGATGGTCATCCCTACAATAGACAAATATTTCATTTTTTTATCACTATTATGGATAGTGCATAGTCCGATAGTATCGGGTATCGATACTTGAGTACCTAACCGATAGTTTCTGATGATATTTTGTTTTATCCGATATATCAAAAATTTCCAAAATTCTTTAGTCAAATGGAAAATCGGAGTTTTGTAGTGTAGTTTGGTTGTGTTTTTGTTCATCAACTACCAGTAATATTATCAACGAATAAGTAGGTAAGTACTTATTACTATAATTATTTAATTATTTATTTTTTTATTGTACACAACACGGACAAGCCCATTATACAGAATAAAGCAAGAAAATATCTGAACAGAAAACATACTTGTGTTTAAATATGAAAACTATAGTCGAAAACTCTTTGCCAGAGAATTGACAAAATTGGGTTTAGGTACCTACCTATTTACATCGTTTTTTTAATTGAATGTTTTTTCAGTCGATATTTTAGTAAATATTGTTATTTTTTATCGATACTACCGGTTACATATAGTATCGATACGCAAAAAATATCGAAATATGGATATGTTGGATACCGATGGCCATCCCTAGTCTATTGCGCATAGTATTTTGGTACGAAACAGTGTTTGGGGCAGAGCCGATGAGAAAATATTGGTAAGTATTAAAAAAACAATCTAGTCATGCAGCATGGCTGTAAGAGCGAATTTTTGAAGAAATAACTGGTTTCATGGAAAAGTATCATCCACGTTTCTTCATCTTCAAGTGCTCCAGTTTGAAAACGGAATGAGATATAACAATTCTGACTTCACCATCTTATTCAGCGTGTAAAACCCTTTAAAATGAGCGGTCACTTGTCAGACTTTCATTTTTTGAGTGAACCCCCCCCCCACCACACCCAACATCCCCAAAACCACACCTCAGTTTTTGGACATTTCAACTCTAAACACGACGGTGAAGTCAGAATTGCGAGATCGCAATCCGTTATCACATTAGAGCAGATGAACGGTGAAGAACATCTCAAGTAACAACCACGTTTCTTCATCTTCAAAGTGGTTCAGCTTGAGAACGGAATAAGATATCGCAATTCTGATTTCACCATCGTGTTCAACATTAAAAAACCTCTAAAATGAGGTGTCACTTGTCAAAATGTTTCATTTTGGGAATTTATGAGGGATTTTCCCCCCCCCCCTAAAACTCCCCAAAACCCCCCCTTAGAGTGGCTCGATTCTGCCCATTAACGAACTTGGCCTGTCGATTGCCAGAACGGATTTTGTGTGCAAATTTGAACTTTTTATCTCAATTCTATCGAGAGTTACCGTCCGGAGTGACACATACATAAATATATATATTTAAACATATGATTTTTGGTGTCTTTTTGGCAGTGGATTCATGATGGTCTGAAATGGATTTTGGTATCAAAATTTTTCAGAAATACGAATTTTAACATTTTTGGACCGAGTACAGTAGCTTCATTTTCTTCGCAAATTCGCTAAAAATCAAGATTGATTAAAATATTGTGGAATTTGGAGCAAAACACTTCGTGTATAATATTATGGTGCAAAACATCGATTGTTTCTTGGCAAAATAGGTATCGATTTGGGGAAAAAGACCATTTTTTTTAGTAAACGTAGTATTTTTTGGTCAAAACGTTCAGTATTCTGGGGCAAAACGTTTCCTTCTCGTGGACTCACCTCCAGCGGCCATTTCGTCGGACATCGTCACGAGATCCGCGAGGTCGTCCTGAGCAGCTCGTTTGTCCCGAAGAGTCGTCGAATTCGTCGTCAAATTCGACGTCGAACGATTTCCATTTTGATCGCCATCGACCGTCTTCGGATCTGCAAAAATATTGAAAATATTTCACCGTTTGCGGGATTCACTTTCTTCACAAAATATTTTGTCGTTCTTAAGGTGCGTTTCCACCGGCCGAACGAACGAACATATCCGAACGAACAAATGTTTGTGCGTTCACTGCGTTGGGCAACGCAGGTTAACAACCGTTTCCACCGGCCGAGCGAACGAACATATCCGAACGAACAAATGTTTGTTTGTTCACTCAGTTCGGCAACGCACGTTGGTAACCGTTTCCACCGGCCGTGCAAACGTTTCCACTGGCCGTGCCCGAACGAAGAAATGATGACGCCGAACAAACATTCGTTCGCTTCGGTGGAAACAGCTCATTTTGTTCGTGTCGTTCTTCCACATTTCTCATTTCAATTTCCACGTTTTCCACATTAATCATTTCAATCCTAGGAAATTTCAATTCATTTCAATTCTAGATGGACGAAGATTTAGTTTGTATTTCGGCCGCTTTTGTTGTAATCTCTTTGTTGACTAAAAAGAAGAGGAAAAAACCATGCCTGTGGGTTTCAAAATTTATCCAGAAGAGGGTGAAAATCAATATTGACACTCTCCTTCAAGAATTGAACCACGAGCCGGTGTAGGCGGACGGAAGTACCCACCTACCCTGGGTAGTTCTATCCTAGGACAAATGTACCCACCTACATTGGGGTAGGGTACTTCTGTCCTAGGACACAAGTACCCACCTACACTGGGTAGTTCTGTCCTAGGCCAAATGTACCCACCTACATTGGGGTAGGGTACTTCTGTCCTAGGACAAATGTACCCACCTACATTGGGTAGTTCTGTCCTAGGCCAAATGTACCCACCTACATTGGGGTAGGGTACTTCTGTCCTAGGACAAAAGTACCCGCCTACACTGGGTAGTTCTGTCCTAGGCCAAATGTACCCACCTACATTGGGGTAGGGTACTTCTGTCCTAGGACAGAAGTACCCACCTACACTGGGTAGTTTCTTCCCTTTATCTGCCCTAAAAATTACTTTTCATGCATTCGTGTACTCTGAGCTACTTTTAGATCATTTGAGATGGCAATAAAGTCAGTATGCGACTTATATTTAGATCTAAATATCGAAGCCCTAGCAAACCTTTGTTTTTACCCGTGCTCAAAATTTATGTTCTGAGAACATGTCAATTTCTCAAAAAATAATTTTTTAAATTTTACAATTCTGAAATAAAAATTATAAAAAATTTACAATTCTAATTATAAAAATTTTACAATTCTGAAAAATAATTACAATAATTGTAAAATTTTTCAGAATTTTTCTGAAATAAAAATTATTGAAATGAGCGATTCCCTTGGAAAATAGGTAATTATTACTTTCGACCCTCTGGAAAAAACCATGCCGATGGGTTTCGAAAATGAAAATGATGAAAATGAATGTTGACAGTCTCCTTCAAGAGTTGAAAGAGTTTCGAAATTTTTTCCGGATGGAATCACGGAACATTTTTCACGGTTTTATTAGCTCCAGAATTAAATTCATTGGTCCACTCCATAGCAAAATATAACGAATGAAAAAGTAATGAAAAAGTCGAGAAACCCGAACTAGAAAACCGAAATCAACAACCGAGCGAACGATAAAAAGATCGGCCTGGGCCGATCGCTGAAAATGGTTGACGAACGAACGTTTGTTCGCATGTTTGAAGGATCACCTGTTTCCACTGGCCGAACACGCCGAACGAAGATTCGCTCGGTCACCTAGTGAACAAACGAACATTCGCTCGTCAGGTGTTTCCACCAACCGAACGCCGAACGAAGATTCGCTCGGCCACCTAGTGATGACGAGTGAACAAACGAACATTCGCTCGTCTGCTGTTTCCACCAACCGAACGAACACACATTTCTTCGTTCGCCGGTGTTCGTTCGGCCGGTGGAAACGCACCTTTAGACAAACTCCTGAACGAGATGACAGTATTGGTTGACTGAGTGATGTCAGGAGCGCAACTACAGTACGATAAGTTGGTAGTCGTTCCTTGACAACGACCGGGCAATCGATGTGGACGCGACACGTCATCGGAGGACAGATGTTCAAAAACGACCAAAAATTCCACTCAGTCACAATAATACTTATCAAGTTGTATCATCAAGTATTTTACAGAGTTATAGATTCACTATCGATGTGATGTTTGCTGTGCCCCTGTTCTCGATCTTTTTGTTCGACCGCTCTGGGGGTAGGTAGTTCTGTGGAAGCACAGACCAGATAGCCAACTGGGTGGGCATATTGCCTAACTCTCCCCGAGAACACGGCCACTCAGCAGCCATTTATTACCAGACGTAATTCTTCCACCTAACCAGACTTACACCTAAATACAAAATTTGAACATGTCCACGTATTAAGTTCATAATATTAACCGTAACATGGTCAAGAAGGACTTAATCGAAGTGAAAATGATTGTGTGAAAGGAATATTGTGTATGTGCCGTACTATATCGACGGTCTCACAGCAACACCCCACATCATCATTTTCGCCACTTTATGAGGAGGGCTGGACAAACGCCTTCTAATGATTCCCCCCCCCCCCCATAATCAATACATTTTTTAATTGTGGTACTCCTACAACGTAAATAACCGCCTTTATGACCTTACGAAAGGAAGTTAGTTCAATGTGTAACAAGAGCATCAATCCATCAATATGTATAACTCATTTTGGCCAAAAGTGACGATGTGGGGTGTTGCTGTGAGACCGTCGATATGTATTTGGAATACGTGGAATATGTGAAATATGTGGAATACGTGGAATATGTGAAATACGTGGAATATGTGGAATGTGTGGAATACGTGGAATAGGTACGTGGAAAATGTGGAATACGTGGAATATGTGAAATACGTGGAATATGTGAAATACGTGGAATACGTGAAGCGCGTGGAATACGTGAAATACGTGGACTATGTGAAATACGTGGAATAGGTACGTGGAAAATGTGAAATATGTGTAATATTATAGTCCACGTATTTCACGTATTCCACGTATTATGTTAAATACGTGAAAATATGTTAAATACGTGAAATACGCGGAATATGTGAAATACGTGGAATAGGTACGTGGAAAATGTGAAATATGTGTAATAATATTACACATATTTCACATTTTCCACGTACCTATACGTACTACATAGTCCACGTATTTCACGTATTCCACGTATTATTATGTTAAATATGTGAAAATATTATGTTAAATACGTGAAATACGCGGAATATGTGAAATACGTGGAATAGGTTCGTGGAAAATGTGAAATAGGAGGAATATGTGAAATATGTTAAATACGTGGAACATGTGAATTTGAAATGTGCCATGCTGAACGTATTGGAATTCTAATATTTTGAATATAAAACTTTCTTCAACTTCCTATTGACTCTCCCCTACTTCCTTGTCTCCTTCAATTCGAAACTCAAATTTGGGACCGAGATCTTCGACTTTACGACTTACGACGACTACGAGATTACGACATTTGTTTGGTTGCTCCACGAAAACTCGTTTTGCAAATTAATGCCGAGGTATTGTATGTCATCCCAATATTCCAAAAACTTTCCATTGATGAACGTTAAAAAGAAAATGTTTGCTAAACATTGAAAAGGTGGTTGGATGGTTGGAATAATCTACAAATGTTGGAAGAAAACAGATAAATTTCCTGATTTGTGTGTGTTTATACGTGAGTACGTTTGACTTGTGAGAGAGTACAGACCCTGAGAATTTCTGATGAGGTCAGTCAGTGGAGTTTCCTGTACTTCAGGGAGCTGACGAGGCGGTATTTTCATTATGTGCGAAACGTCTTCAGTCGTCGACGTTCTGGCGGTCACAGGCGAGCGGTTCCGAGGGCTCGTCGCCAGTGACGACGCGAGCGGTTCCGAAGCTCTGCAAACTTCACCGGAACAGTCGCCTTCGCCCGAAGGGCACCGACATCGCGGTTTGGGCGTTTTCGAGTTCTCGGAACCTTCGTCTAGGGATGCAAATCAATTTTAATCGATGATTAGGCACCGATTATTTGTATTAATCAATGTCGAGTACATCAGGATTTTGAAGGAGCTCAAGCATAAAGGAGGTATCCTTCATCCATGGAGGTAGTAACAATAACGACGATTTGTCTTCAAACATGTCGGCTTTATAGTAAAATCTCTCCTTTACTGGGAGAAACATATTATCACGGATATATCCTCTATATATATGTCTCTTAGCTTTAGGAGCCCCTAAGCTGATCCTGGGCCTATTCTGCTTAAAGTGTAAATCCTAAGGAGGCTACATGCCAAAGTTCAAGTCTCCACAACTACAGGAACTGCGCCAAAAAAAACTTCATATTTTTTCTTGTATCACTCAAATTTGACTGCGCCAATTTTCGTAGCCATAAAATATCATTTACAAAACGATTTTGTGCAATTTTATTCGTTTTGGCACTCCCTTATCTTCATTAGCCTTAAAATGTAACAATAGGTAGTTAGCCTAGTCGAAAATGTGATGATAAAGAGATAACAGGCGCTAACACTAGGAGTTAGCGTGCTAACCCTCAGAAATAGTACGGACTAAAGTTACACTTAACTAAAGTTAAGTTAAAGTTACTTAACTAAAGTTACACTTAACTAAAGTTACTTAAAGTTACACTTAACTAAAGTTACACCAAACTCGAGGTGGTTAAACGCATTTTTTCTGTGTGCGTCAGAGTTAATTATAACCCTAACTTTAATTATAACTCTAGGTGGTGAAACCAGCCCTAATTATCCAAAATTACCTAAAATCTAATTACCTACCTAAATTAAACCTGTCTATCGTTTTACTTTCATTATTTCCAAGTTCAAAATATTCAAGAACCAGTTTTTTTAAACAATTTTTCTGTTGATGATTCAGTCGTATTTAGGTGCGGTAGGTAACTGTTCAAATATGGATGGAGCCAGTCATGGAATTTGTAGGGGGGGGGGGGGGGGAGAGAGATATCATTCTGAGATTATGGTATCTAGATGATATAATTGGCATTTTCTCGCGTCGTTTTAATCACAGATTGCTTTATAAATAGTTAGCCTAGTTAGCTACAGTCTGGAATAATCGATTAATCGCTACTCTATGGGATAATCGATTAATCGGATTAATTGATTACTCCATACCGATTAATAGGTCACATCGATTATTAGCTCATAAGCTAACGATTAATTATTTGATGTTATAATCGATTATTTGCATCCGTACCTTCGACCTTCTCGAGGATGCTCCTGAGGAGACGACGAGCTTCGGATTTCTCGTTCGACTCGACATCGTCCGCCTGATTCGTGAAGAGACCGCTTTGGGTCGTCTGACCAGCGGTGTCGATGACTTCAGTCGGACTTTGGACGGTTTTACCTCGACGATGGACGACAGTTTCCAAAGAGGCAGTGATCGATTCTGCCGTTGAGAGCGGAGCGGCGTCGGTCTTATTGTCGACGTCAGCTGTATCGAGATTTAAACAGACAAAGAAGTTTTGGTACAATCAGAGACCGAATTTAAGTTTGACTGATACTGAAGAATAACAGTGTGTGTAAAGACAAGGTATAAATGATATCTTGACTGTGGTATAGTTAAAACTACCGGGTAAAATCACTGAAGGTTGTTAGATCTAGTATCTATACTGTCAGAGATGGTTAAGAGGGACTTGAAATGAATGGTTTCCTGGTTTGTCCCCTGTTCTCGAGGAGGTTAGGCAATATGACCACCCAGAGTGTTCTCCAGTCTGCAATAACAGACCTGGCTATCTCCAGAGTGGTTGAATGAAAGACAGGAGAACCAGGGACACTCAGCAAACCATCACAGAGTAGAGGTGGTTGTAAAAATTTACCTGTTTCTCTCTTCCGGACCTTCAATGCAATGAGATCACCTACTTTGGTGGTCGCTGGAGGTTCTGGAGGTCCAGTTGTGTTGATGACGTCTAGGGGATGACCTGCATTTCAACAAACACAACAGTTTTCTGAAAGCTAATGAATATTTCAATTTCTAGGTATGTGAGAGGTTCAGATGTCGAGGGATGGTTCAGGACACCTCAAGGTGGCTTAGTAGGACTGGAGATGGTTTAGGGCACCTGGAGATGATTATGGACGTCTGGGGTAAGTGTAGGACACCTCAAGATGGCTTATTACGTCATGAGAGGGGTTAGGACACCAGGAAATGGTTTAGGACTTCTGGGGAGGGTTTTAGTACACTTGAAGATGGCTTAGGACACCTGGAGATGGTTTTGGGCTTCTGAGGATGGTTAGAACGTCTGGAGTGAGTGTAGGACACCTCAAGGTGGCTTAGTAGGTCTGGAGATGGTTTAGGACAACTCACGATGGCTTAGTACGTCATGAGAGGGTTTAGGATACCTGGAGATGGTTTAGGACACCAGGAGATGGTTCAGGACACCTGGAGATGGTTTTGGGCGTCAGGAGATGGTTTAGGACACCTCAAGATGGCTTAGTAAGTCATGAGAGGGTTTAGGACGTCTGGGGATAGTTTAGGACACCTCAAGATGGCTTATTACGTCATGAGAGGGGTTAGGACACCTGGAGATGGTTTTGGGCTTCTGAGGATGGTTAGAACGTCTGGAGTGAGTGTAGGACACCTAAAGATGGATTAGTAGGTCTGGAGATGGTTTAGGACAACTCACGATGGCTTAGTACGTGATGAGAGGGTTTAGGACACCTGGAGATGGTTTTGGACGTCAGGAGATGGTTTAGGACAACTCACGATGGCTTAGTACGTCATGAGAGGGTTTAGGACACCAGAAGATGGTTTAGGACGTCCTGGGGGGTTTAGGACAACTCACGATGGCTTAGTACGTCATGAGAGGGTTTAGGACACCAGAAGATGGTTTAGGACGTCCTGGGAGGGTTTTAGTACACCTGAAGATGGCTTAGGACACCTGGAGATGGTTTAGGACACCAGGAGATGGTTCAGGACACCTGGAGATGGTTTTGGACGTCAGGAGATGGTTTAGGACACCTCAAGATGGCTTAGTAAGTCATGAGAGGTTTAGGACGTCTGGGGATAGTTTAGGACACCTCAAGATGGCTTATTACGTCATGAGAGGGGTTAGGACACCAGGAAATGGTTTAGGACTTCTGGGGAGGGTTTTAGTACACTTGAAGATGGCTTAGGACACCTGGAGATGGTTTTGGGCTTCTGAGGATGGTTAGAACGTCTGGAGTAAGTGTAGGACACCTAAAGATGGATTAGTAGGTCTGGAGATGGTTTAGGACAACTCACGATGGCTTAGTACGTCATGAGAGGGTTTAGGACACCAGGAGATGGTTTAGGACGTCCTGGGAGGGTTTTAGTACACCTGAAGATGGCTTAGGACACCTGGAGATGGTTTTGGGCTTCTGAGGATGGTTAGAACGTCTGGAGTAAGTGTAGGACACCTAAAGATGGATTAGTAGGTCTGGAGATGGTTTAGGACAACTCACGATGGCTTAGTACGTCATGAGAGGGTTTAGGACACCAGGAGATGGTTTAGGACGTCCTGGGAGGGTTTTAGTACACCTGAAGATGGCTTAGGACACCTGGAGATGGTTTGGACGCCTGGGGAGGGCTTTGGACACCCAGAGACTGCTTGACACCGCAAAATGGTTCAGAGTGAGGGGGGGGGGGGGGGGGGTAAGAAACCTGGAGAGATGATTTTGGACACTTGGAGATGGTTTGGACGTTTGGGGAGGGTTTAGGACAGCTGGAGATAGCTTTGGACGTCTGGAGTAAGTGTAGGACACCTAAAGATGGATTAGTAGGTCTGGAGATGGTTTAGGACACTTGGAAATGGTTTTCGACGTCTGGAGATGGTTTTGGACACCTGGAGTTGGCTAGAGCGTCTGGAAAAGTGTAGGACACCTAAAGATGGATTAGTAGGTCTGGAGATGGTTTAGGACACCTGGAAATGGTTTTCGATGTCTGGAGATGGTTTAGGACACCTGGAAATGGTTTTCGACGTCTGGAGATGGTTTGGACGTCTGGAGAGGGTTTAGGACACCTAAAACTGCTTGACACCTAGAGATGGTTCAGAACTTCTGTGGAGGGTTTGAGACACCTCAAGGTGGCTTAGTAAGTCTGGAGGTGGTTCAGGACACCTGGAGATGGTTTGAACGTCTGGAGTAAGTGTAGGACACCTAAAGATGGATTAGCAGGTCTGGAGATGGTTTAGGACACCTGGAGATGGTTTTGGACGTCTGGAGTAGGTAAGTGTAGGACACCTCAAAGAGGTTTAGGATATGTCGGAACTTCTTATGACGTCTGAACATCCCAGACTGTGCTGTACTATCCACATTCTGATTGCACTCGTACTACCTACTCGCTTATTAACTTCAATGATTAGGCTAAAACAACATCGATAGATCCAAACATTAATAGAATGGTCCAACCTACTAAATCCACCGATATTTTGTCCAGAAAACATCGTACTGTTGCCATCTCGACCATCTCGCCGACGTTGTGATGAATAGTTACTCACGTTCAATACACTAAACGGCGTTGAAGCTCACGTCAGAATATCGTAAGAAGTGACTTTACTCACCTCGTAATTCGACTTCGTGAAGGAACGAGTGGAACAAGGCGTCAGAGCGGCAACCCGCCACACCAAACAGCACCAGCCAAAATATCATCACTGAAAACAACGTCGTTATTACACACAAAATTCGTAGGTCCGTTCACTACGTCAAAATCTCGTGAATATAAGTCTTATACTTATCCTCCGATATAAGAAAATGCGAATTAGCGGTATTTGGCGACTTTTAGCGAATTTTTGAAGAAAATGTAGCTGTTGTCGGTCCAAAATTTTTAAAATTCAAATTTTCGAAAAGTTTTCATACCAAAATCCGTTTTAGACCATCCTGAATCCACTGCCAAAAGACACCGAAAATTATATGTGTTTACACATCGAGGGTCTCACGGCAAGCCAACAAACCACCTGCCAGTGACTATGTTTACTGAGTAATTCAGTCAAATAAATCGTTAGATTTAGTGTTTCCTAACTCAGGTACCTAACTTATACTTAGTTAGGTCAATCCGCCGGGAGAAGACGCTTCGAATGGTACGCGTAACTCATTTTGGCCAAAAGTGACGATGTGGGGTGTTGCCGTGAGAGATTTATGTATGTGTCACTCCAGACGATAACTCTCGATAGAATTGAGATAAAAAGTTCAAATTTGCACAAAAAATCCGTCTTGGCAATCGACAGGCTGAGTTCGTAGATGGGCAGAATCGGGCCACTGTAAGGGGGGGGGGGGGGTTGGCGAGTTTTAGAGGGGGGGGGGGGGGAATTACCCATAAAATTCCCAAAAATACAACATTCTGACTAGTGATACCTCATTTTAAAGGTTCTTTTACGCTGAACACGATGGTGAATTCAGAATTGCGATATCGTATTCCGTTTCCAAACTGGAGCACTTTGAAGATGAAACACAGTGGATGCTAGAGATGTTCTTCATCGTTGGTCTGCTCTAATCTGGTGAATGAATGAGGTATCGCCATTCTGACTTGTCCATCGTGTTCAGCGTTGAAAAATCCATAAGCTGAGGGGGTTTTGGGGAGTTTTAGGGGGGGGGGGGGAGGGGGAGGTTCACCCATAAATTCCCAAAACGAAACAGTCTTGACAAGTGACACCTCATTTTAAAGGTTTTTACACGCTGAACACGATGGTGAAGTCAGAATTGCGATATCTTATTCCGCTCTCAAACTGGAGCACTTTGAAGATGAAGAAACGTGGTTGTTACTTGAGATGTTCTTCATTGATATCAAGTCCTTCAATGGAGACATTTTACATAAAACGAGTTATTTCTCCAAAAATTCGCTCTTATCGCATATAGCTATGCTGCATGACTGTGGATTTAATAAGTATTCGGTTATTTGGCTTCAAACCGCACAAGTCAAAAATTCAAATAACAAGTCAACAATTCAAATCACACGAGTCAAAAATTCAAATCCATGAATTTAGTAGGTACTAGGAAAGAATCCACAGTCATGCAGCATGGCTATAAGAGCGAATTTTGAAGAAATAACAGGTTTTATGTCATCTATGGGTGAACCTCCCCCCCCCACCCCACGAAGCTCCCCAAAACCCCCCTCAGGTTTTGGACATTTCAACGCAACACACGACGGTGAAGTCAACATTGCGATAACGCATTCCGTCATCAGATTAGAGCAGACTAACCATGAAGAACATCTCAAGTAACAACCACGTTTCTTCATCTTCAAAGTGCTCCAGTATGAGAACGGAACGAGATATCGCAATTCTGACTTCACGATCGTATTCAGCGTGTAAAGACCTTTAAAATGAGGTGTCACTTGACAGACGGATACGGATTTTGGTATGAAAATTTTTCGAAAATTTTCGTAAATCGAATCAAGTCGTAACTGACGAGTGAAAACGTTCAAAGAACTCACCGACGTGCAGAGACGAAACTCCGGACGAAGAAATTGAGAAGAAATCGAGTTTTTGACGAGAAATCAAAAAGTAAAAATTTTCTTCTCACAAAATCGATGAAGTCACCTGATTTGAGTTGAAACGAATCGAAATTTGTCACTTGTTCGTTCGAACGGAGGGCGGCGGTTTTAGTAGTCGAGTTGACGCTCGCATGTTCGTTTGAATTCGAAGCGGCCAAAAGTAGGTAGCCAAAATGCAGCATGGCTGTAAGAGCGAATTTTCGAAGAAATAACTGGTTTTATGTGAAACACGAAAAATCCACAGTCATGCAGCATGGCTGTAAGAGCGAATTTTCAAAAAAATAACTGGTTTTATTTAAAACTGAAAAATCCACAGTCATGCAGCATGGCTGTAAGAGTGAATTTTCGAAGAAATAACTGGTTTTACAAAAAACTGAAAAATCGACAGTCATGCAGCATGGCTGTAAGAGCGAATTTTCGAAGAAATAACTGGTTTTATTTAAAACTGAAAAATCTACAGTCATGCAGCATGGCTGTAAGAGTGAATTTTCGAAGAAATAACTGGTTTTATGAAAAACTGAAAAATCGACAGTCATGCAGCATGGCTGTAAGAGCAAATTTTCGAAGAAATAACTGGTTTTATGAAAAACTGAAAAATCTACAGTCATGCAGCATGGCTATAGGAGCGAATTTTCGAAGAAATAACTGGTTTTATGAAAAACTGAAAAATCTACAGTCATGCAGCATGGCTGTAAGAGCGAATTTTCGAAGAAATAACTGGTTTTATGAAAAACTGAAAAACCAACAGTCATGCAGCATGGCTATAGGAGCGAATTTTCGAAGAAATAACTGGTTTTATGAAAAACTGAATAATCTACTGTCATGCAGCATGGCTGTAAGAGCGGATTTTCGAAGATATAACTGGTTTTATGAAAAACTGAAAAATCCACATTCATGCAGCATGGCTATAGGAGCGAATTTTCGAAGAAATAACTGGTTTTATGAAAAACTGAAAAATCTAGTCATGCAGCATGGCTATAGGAGCGAATTTTCGAAGAAATAACTGGTTTTATGTAAAACTGAAAAATCTTCAGTCATGCAGCATGGCTATAGGAGCGAATTTTCGAAAAAATAACTGGTTTTATGAAAAACTGAAAAATCTAGTCATTCAGCATGGCTGTAAGAGCAAATTTTCGAAGAAACATTTCACATAAAACCAGTTATTTCTTCGAAAATTCGCTCTTATAGCCATGCTGCGTGACTGTGGATTTTTTATTTTTTTCCCTTCTATTTGAAGTTTAAACTAAACCGTAAAACATTGAAAGGAATGAGATAACATCTAAATAAAATTTCGTTGTGACGATTCGAAAATCGAACGAAACAGTCGATTTATTTCGTTTTTGACACCGAAAAATTCGTTTTACCGTCGAAATTGAACGTTTTTGATTTGAAAACGTCGGAACTACTTTTTCCGTGTGTTCGGTTTAGGCTCGCGACGCCCGGCGGATGAACACGTCGAAAGTGGGATGGACCGCTTCTCCTCACGTACCGACCGCCAACCACTCCATCTGATCACCACGTCGATTCAATACATCGACCCGACGTGTATCGATTACCTGAGTATATCGATTACCAGGCGGGACCGCTCGATCCTCGACTCGGTTTCCCGCCTCGAAACGTCAATTTTTCAAACGGGCTCGTAACTATGCGGCCTGACATACTGAGCGAAATTTTTCGCTCATTTTCACGCGGTTTATGAACCCGAAAAACGCAAAAATACGATTTTCAATAGTAATATTGTTGATTTGACCTTCAAGAAGAGCAATTGTCGACTCAAAACTTCGAGAAAACGAAAAAAAGTTGACTTCATATCGACTCGAGGTGTTTGTTTGAGTTCGAATGGACCTTCAAGAAAAGTAATCGTCGACTCAAATACTTCGTGAAAACGAAAAAAAGTCGACTTCATATCGACTCGAGGTGTTGATTTGAGTTCAAATGGACCTTCAAGAAGAGCAATTGTCGACTCAAATACTTCGTGAAAACGAAAAAAAGTTGACTTCATATCGACTCGAGGTGTTGATTTGAGTTCGAATGGACCTTCGAGAAGAGCGATTGTCGACTCAAATACTTCGTGAAAACGAAAAAAAGTTGACTTCATATCGAATCGAGGTGTTGATTTGAGTTCGAATGGACCTTCGAGAAGAGCGATTGTCGACTCAAATACTTCGTGAAAACGAAAAAAAGTTGACTTCATATCGACTCGAGGTGTTGATTTGAGTTCGAATGGACCTTCGAGAAGAGCGATTGTCGACTCAAATACTTCGTGAAATCGGAAAAAAGTTGACTTCATATCGACTGGAGGTGTTGATTTGAGTTCGAATGGACCTTCGAGAAGAGCGATTGTCGACTCAAATACTTCGTGAAAACGAAAAAAAGTTGACTTCATATCGACTCGAGGTGTTGATTTGAGTTCGAATGGACCTTCGAGAAGAGCGATTGTCGACTCAAATACTTCGTGAAAACGAAAAAAAGTTGACTTCATATCGACTCGAGGTGTTGATTTGAGTTCGAATGGACCTTCGAGAAGAGCGATTGTCGACTCAAATACATCGTGAAAACGAAAAAAAGTTGACTTCATATCGACTCGAGGTGTTGATTTGAGTTCGAATGGACCTTCAAGAAGAGCGATTGTCGACTCAAATACATCGTGAAAACGAAAAAAAGTCGACTTCATATCGACTCGAGGTGAGGTTTTGAGTTCGAATGGACCTTCAAGAAGAGCGATTGTCGACTCAAATACTTCGTGAAAACGAAAACTCTGCAAATTCTTGACACAACGGTTTATTATCTTCCTTGTGCAGATCACCCTTCTGTCTAGATCACTAGGTCTAAATGTCAAGATCCTCAATGTTAGATTAATTATTATTATCAATTATCACTAATTATTAACAATTTTATCAAGTACCTAGAGAAAATTATTATAATTTATTGTTAGGTATTAATAATTTGTATTTATTATTAATAATTATTATTATCAATTATGATTAATTAATACGATATAACTCTGGGGTTTTTAATACTACGTCGGTAATAATTTTTCTATAAAAGAAGTACCTACCAACAAACATTCGAAATTACCTTCATTTCAGTAGCACGAAACGCACCTCAGAACAACAAACTCGACATCACTTAAGCCATATGATGTTCAAAAGAGCTTGTTAGTATGAAAATGGACCTGTATTTCAACAGTTTGATACACGATCGTGTTGTGAGGCACAATCTTTGAGCCGTAATTGTGAACGAACGGCTGGTCGTACAAAGCTGCGGATGGTCTTAAAAAATTCTACGGAACAAACTCTATCTAAATATGAAATAAAAAACATACCGTTTGATGAGAATTTTTCGAGATATGGGATTTTCAAAATTTCAAAATTCGTTTTGAACCCCTTCCCCTTGACCTAGGGTTATGAAAAGTTTCGTGGATCATTGTGGGGCTGGTCCAAACCCAGAAACCAAATTTCGTAATTTTAACTCAACGCTAACTGGGCAAAGTGCCTCGGACGGCGGACGGCGGACGGCGGACGGCGTACGGCGTACGGCGTACGGCGGACGGACGGATTTTTTTTTATTCGATTTTCTGAATCTACGTATCTTGAAACGTAAACCAACAAATTTTGAGGGGGGGTTAAATTTTTTTTTTCTTTGGGCGATTCCAATGGTTCATTATCGAAGATAATAAACCAAAAGTTGACTTCATATCGACTTGAGGTGTTGATTTGAGTTCGAATGGACCTTCGAGAAGAGCGATTGTCGACTCAAATACTTCGTGAAAACGAAAAAAAGTTGACTTCATATCGACTCGAGGTGTTGATTTGAGTTCGAATGGACCTTCGAGAAGAGCGATTGTCGACTCAAATACTTCGTGAAAACGAAAAAAAGTTGACTTCATATCGACTCGAGGTGTTGATTTGAGTTCGAATGGACCTTCAAGAAGATCAATCGTCGACTCAAATACTTCGTGAAAACGAAAAAAAGTTGACTTCATATCGACTCGAGGTGTTGATTTGAGTTCGAATGGACCTTCGAGAAGAGCGATTGTCGACTCAAATACTTCGTGAAAACGAAAAAAAGTTGACTTCATATCGACTCGAGGTGTTGATTTGAGTTCGAATGGACCTTCGAGAAGAGCGATTGTCGACTCAAATACTTCGTGAAAACGAAAAAAAGTTGACTTCATATCGACTCGAGGTGTTGATTTGAGTTCGAATGGACCTTCAAGAAGATCAATCGTCGACTCAAATACTTCGTGAAAACGAAAAAAAGTTGACTTCATATCGACTCGAGGTGTTGATTTGAGTTCGAATGGACCTTCGAGAAGAGCGATTGTCGACTCAAATACATCGTGAAAACGAAAAAAAGTTGACTTCATATCGACTCGAGGTGTTGATTTGAGTTCGAATGGACCTTCGAGAAGAGCGATTGTCGACTCAAATACATCGTGAAAACGAAAAAAAGTTGACTTCATATCGACTCGAGGTGTTGATTTGAGTTCGAATGGACCTTCAAGAAGAGCGATTGTCGACTCAAATACATGGTGAAAACGAAAAAAAGTCGACTTCATATCGACTCGAGGTGAGGTTTTGAGTTCGAATGGACCTTCGAGAAGAGCGATTGTCGACTCAAATGATTCGTGAAAACGAAAAAAAGTTGACTTCATATCGACTCGAGGTGTTGATTTGAGTTCGAATGGACCTTCAAGAAGAGCGATTGTCGACTCAAATGATTCGTGAAAACGAAAAAAAGTTGACTTCATATCGACTCGAGGTGTTGATTTGAGTTCGAATGGACCTTCAAGAAGAGCGATTGTCGACTCAAATACATGGTGAAAACGAAAAAAAGTCGACTTCATATCGACTCGAGGTGAGGTTTTGAGTTCGAATGGACCTTCAAGAAGAGCGATTGTCGACTCAAATACTTCGTGAAAACGAAAAAAAGTTGACTTCATATCGACTCGAGGTGTTGATTTGAGTTCGAATGGACCTTCGAGAAGAGCAATTGTCGACTCAAATACTTCGTGAAAACGAAAAAAAGTTGACTTCATATCGACTCGAGGTGTCAATTTGAGTTCGAATGGACCTTCAAGAAGAGCGATTGTCGACTCAAATACATCGTGAAAACGAAAAAAAGTCGACTTCATATCAACTCGAGGTGAGGTTTTGAGTTCGAATGGACCTTCAAGAAGAGCGATTGTCGACTCAAATACTTCGTGAAAACGAAAAAAAGTTGACTTCATATCGACTCGAGGTGTTGATTTGAGTTCGAATGGACCTTCGAGAAGAGCGATTGTCGACTCAAATATTTCGTGAAAACGAAAAAAAGTTGACTTCATATCGACTCGAGGTGTTGATTTGAGTTCGAATGGACCTTCAAGAAGAGCAATTGTCGACTCAAATACTTCGAGAAAACGAAAAAAAGTTGACTTCATATCAACTCGAGGTGTTGATTTGAGTTCGAATGGACCTTCAAGAAGAGCGATTGTCGACTCAAATACATCGTGAAAACGAAAAAAGTCGACTTCATATCGACTCGAGGTGAGGTTTTGAGTTCGAATGGACCTTCAAGAAGAGCGATTGTCGACTCAAATACTTCGAGAAAACGAAAAAAAGTTGACTTCATATCGACTCGAGGTGTTGATTTGAGTTCGAATGGACCTTCGAGAAGAGCAATTGTCGACTCAAATACTTCGTGAAAACGAAAAAAAGTTGACTTCATATCGACTCGAGGTGTTGATTTGAGTTCGAATGGACCTTCAAGAAGAGCAATTGTCGACTCAAATACTTCGAGAAAACGAAAAAAAGTTGACTTCATATCGACTCGAGGTGTTGATTTGAGTTCGAATGGACCTTCAAGAAGAGCGATTGTCGACTCAAATACATCGTGAAAACGAAAAAAGTCGACTTCATATCGACTCGAGGTGAGGTTTTGAGTTCGAATGGACCTTCAAGAAGAGCGATTGTCGACTCAAATACTTCGAGAAAACGAAAAAAAGTTGACTTCATATCGACTCGAGGTGTTGATTTGAGTTCGAATGGACCTTCGAGAAGAGCAATTGTCGACTCAAATACTTCGTGAAAACGAAAAAAAGTTGACTTCATATCGACTCGAGGTGTTGATTTGAGTTCGAATGGACCTTCGAGAAGAGCGATTGTCGACTCAAATACTTCGTGAAAACGAAAAAAAGTTGACTTCATATCGACTCGAGGTGTTGATTTGAGTTCGAATGGACCTTCGAGAAGAGCGATTGTCGACTCAAATACTTCGTGAAAACGAAAAAAAGTTGACTTCATATCGACTCGAGGTGTTGATTTGAGTTCGAATGGACCTTCGAGAAGAGCGATTGTCGACTCAAATACTTCGTGAAAACGAAAAAAAAATGACTTCATATCGACTCGAGGTGTTGATTTGAGTTCGAATGGACCTTCGAGAAGAGCGATTGTCGACTCAAATACTTCGTGAAAACGAAAAAAAGTTGACTTCATATCGACTCGAGATGTTGATTTGAGTTCGAATGGACCTTCGAGAAGAGCGATTGTCGACTCAAATACTTCGTGAAAACGAAAAAAAGTTGACTTCATATCGACTCGAGGTGTTGATTTGAGTTCGAATGGACCTTCGAGAAGAGCGATTGTCGACTCAAATACTTCGTGAAAACGAAAAAAAGTTGACTTCATATCGACTCGAGGTGTTGATTTGAGTTCGAATGGACCTTCGCGAAGAGCAATTGTCGACTCAAATACTTCGTGAAAACGAAAAAAAGTTGACTTCATATCGACTCGAGGTGTTGATTTGAGTTCGAATGGACCTTCGAGAAGAGCGATTGTCGACTCAAATACTTCGTGAAAACGAAAAAAAGTTGACTTCATATCGACACGAGGTGTTGATTTGAGTTCGAATGGACCTTCGAGAAGAGCGATTGTCGACTCAAATACTTCGTGAAAACGAAAAAAAGTTGACTTCATATCGACTCGAGGTGTTGATTTGAGTTCGAATGGACCTTCGAGAAGAGCGATTGTCGACTCAAATACTTCGTGAAAACGAAAAAAAGTTGACTTCATATCGACACGAGGTGTTGATTTGAGTTCGAATGGACCTTCGAGAAGAGCGATTGTCGACTCAAATACTTCGTGAAAACGAAAAAAAGTTGACTTCATATCGACTCGAGGTGTTGATTTGAGTTCGAATGGACCTTCGAGAAGAGCGATTGTCGACTCAAATACTTCGTGAAAACGAAAAAAAGTTGACTTCATATCGACTCGAGGTGTTGATTTGAGTTCGAATGTACCTTCAAGAAGAGCAATCGTCGACTCAAATGATTCGTGAAAACGAAAAAAAGTTGACTTCATATCGACTCGAGGTGTTGATTTGAGTTCGAATGGACCTTCAAGAAGAGCGATTGTCGTCTCAAATGATTCGTGAAAACGAAAAAAAGTTGACTTCATATCGACTCGAGGTGTTGATTTGAGTTCGAATGGACCTTCGAGAAGAGCGATTGTCGACTCAAATACTTCGTGAAAACGAAAAAAAGTTGACTTTATATCGACTCGAGGTGTTGATTTGAGTTCGAATGGACCTTCAAGAAGAGCGATTGTCGACTCAAATACTTCGTGAAAACGAAAAAAAGTTGACTTCATATCGACTCGAGGTGTTGATTTGAGTTCGAATGGACCTTCAAGAAGAGCGATTGTCGACTCAAATACTTCGTGAAAACGAAAAAAAGTTGACTTCATATCGACTCGAGGTGTTGATTTGAGTTCGAATGGACCTTCGAGAAGAGCAATTGTCGACTCAAATACTTCGTGAAAACGAAAAAAAGTTGACTTCATATCGACTCGAGGTGTTGATTTGAGTTCGAATGGACCTTCGAGAAGAGCGATTGTCGACTCAAATACTTCGTGAGAACGAAAAAAAGTTGACTTCATATCGACTCGAGGTGTTGATTTGAGTTCGAATGGACCTTCGAGAAGAGCGATTGTCGACTCAAATACTTCGTGAAAACGAAAAAAAGTTGACTTCATATCGACTCGAGGTGTTGATTTGAGTTCGAATGGACCTTCGAGAAGAGCGATTGTCGACTCAAATACTTCGTGAAAACGAAAAAAAGTTGACTTCATATCGACTCGAGGTGTTGATTTGAGTTCGAATGGACCTTCAAGAAGAGCGATTGTCGACTCAAATACATGGTGAAAACGAAAAAAAGTTGACTTCATATCGACTCGAGGTGTTGATTTGAGTTCGAATGGACCTTCGAGAAGAGCGATTGTCGTCTCAAATGATTCGTGAAAACGAAAAAAAGTTGACTTCATATCGACTCGAGGTGTTGATTTGAGTTCGAATGGACCTTCGAGAAGAGCGATTGTCGACTCAAATACTTCGTGAAAACGAAAAAAAGTTGACTTCATATCGACTCGAGGTGTTGATTTGAGTTCGAATGGACCTTCGAGAAGAGCGATTGTCGACTCAAATACTTCGTGAAAACGAAAAAAAGTTGACTTCATATCGAATCGAGGTGTTGATTTGAGTTCGAATGGACCTTCGAGAAGAGCGATTGTCGACTCAAATACTTCGTGAAAACGAAAAAAAGTTGACTTCATATCGACTCGAGGTGTTGATTTGAGTTCGAATGGACCTTCGAGAAGAGCGATTGTCGACTCAAATACTTCGTGAAAACGAAAAAAAGTTGACTTCATATCGACTCGAGGTGTTGATTTGAGTTCGAATGGACCTTCGAGAAGAGCGATTGTCGACTCAAATACTTCGTGAAAACGAAAAAAAGTTGACTTCATATCGACTCGAGGTGTTGATTTGAGTTCGAATGGACCTTCGAGAAGAGCGATTGTCGACTCAAATACTTCGTGAAATCGGAAAAAAGTTGACTTCATATCGACTGGAGGTGTTGATTTGAGTTCGAATGGACCTTCGAGAAGAGCGATTGTCGACTCAAATACTTCGTGAAAACGAAAAAAAGTTGACTTCATATCGACTCGAGGTGTTGATTTGAGTTCGAATGGACCTTCGAGAAGAGCGATTGTCGACTCAAATACTTCGTGAAAACGAAAAAAAGTTGACTTCATATCGACTCGAGGTGTTGATTTGAGTTCGAATGGACCTTCGAGAAGAGCGATTGTCGACTCAAATACATCGTGAAAACGAAAAAAAGTTGACTTCATATCGACTCGAGGTGTTGATTTGAGTTCGAATGGACCTTCGAGAAGAGCGATTGTCGACTCAAATACATCGTGAAAACGAAAAAAAGTTGACTTCATATCGACTCGAGGTGAGGTTTTGAGTTCGAATGGACCTTCAAGAAGAGCGATTGTCGACTCAAATACTTCGTGAAAACGAAAAAAAGTTGACTTCATATCGACTCGAGGTGTTGATTTGAGTTCGAATGGACCTTCAAGAAGAGCGATTGTCGACTCAAATACATGGTGAAAACGAAAAAAAGTCGACTTCATATCGACTCGAGGTGAGGTTTTGAGTTCGAATGGACCTTCAAGAAGAGCGATTGTCGACTCAAATACTTCGTGAAAACGAAAAAAAGTTGACTTCATATCGACTCGAGGTGTTGATTTGAGTTCGAATGGACCTTCGAGAAGAGCAATTGTCGACTCAAATACTTCGTGAAAACGAAAAAAAGTTGACTTCATATCGACTCGAGGTGTTGATTTGAGTTCGAATGGACCTTCAAGAAGAGCGATTGACGACTCAAATACATCGTGAAAACGAAAAAAAGTCGACTTCATATCAACTCGAGGTGAGGTTTTGAGTTCGAATGGACCTTCGAGAAGAGCGATTGTCGACTCAAATACTTCGTGAAAACGAAAAAAAGTTGACTTCATATCGACTCGAGGTGTTGATTTGAGTTCGAATGGACCTTCGAGAAGAGCGATTGTCGACTCAAATACTTCGTGAAAACGAAAAAAAAGTTGACTTCATATCGACTCGAGGTGTTGATTTGAGTTCGAATGGACCTTCAAGAAGAGCGATTGTCGACTCAAATACTTCGTGAAAACGAAAAAAAGTTGACTTCATATCGACTCGAGGTGTTGATTTGAGTTCGAATGGACCTTCGAGAAGAGCGATTGTCGACTCAAATACTTCGTGAAAACGAAAAAAAAGTTGACTTCATATCGACTCGAGGTGTTGATTTGAGTTCGAATGGACCTTCAAGAAGAGCGATTGTCGACTCAAATACTTCGTGAAAACGAAAAAAAGTTGACTTCATATCGACTCGAGGTGTTGATTTGAGTTCGAATGGACCTTCGAGAAGAGCGATTGTCGACTCAAATACTTCGTGAAAACGAAAAAAAGTTGACTTCATATCGACTCGAGGTGTTTATTTGAGTTCGAATGGACCTTCAAGAAGAGCAATTGTCGACTCAAATACTTCGAGAAAACGAAAAAAAGTTGACTTCATATCGACTCGAGGTGTTGATTTGAGTTCGAATGGACCTTCGAGAAGAGCGATTGTCGACTCAAATACATCGTGAAAACGAAAAAAAGTTGACTTCATATCGACTCGAGGTGAGGTTTTGAGTTCGAATGGACCTTCAAGAAGAGCGATTGTCGACTCAAATACTTCGTGAAAACGAAAAAAAGTTGACTTCATATCGACTCGAGGTGTTGATTTGAGTTCGAATGGACCTTCAAGAAGAGCGATTGTCGACTCAAATACATGGTGAAAACGAAAAAAAGTCGACTTCATATCGACTCGAGGTGAGGTTTTGAGTTCGAATGGACCTTCAAGAAGAGCGATTGTCGACTCAAATACTTCGTGAAAACGAAAAAAAGTTGACTTCATATCGACTCGAGGTGTTGATTTGAGTTCGAATGGACCTTCGAGAAGAGCAATTGTCGACTCAAATACTTCGTGAAAACGAAAAAAAGTTGACTTCATATCGACTCGAGGTGTTGATTTGAGTTCGAATGGACCTTCAAGAAGAGCGATTGCCGACTCAAATACATCGTGAAAACGAAAAAAAGTCGACTTCATATCAACTCGAGGTGAGGTTTTGAGTTCGAATGGACCTTCGAGAAGAGCGATTGTCGACTCAAATACTTCGTGAAAACGAAAAAAAGTTGACTTCATATCGACTCGAGGTGTTGATTTGAGTTCGAATGGACCTTCGAGAAGAGCGATTGTCGACTCAAATACTTCGTGAAAACGAAAAAAAGTTGACTTCATATCGACTCGAGGTGTTGATTTGAGTTCGAATGGACCTTCAAGAAGAGCGATTGTCGACTCAAATACTTCGTGAAAACGAAAAAAAGTTGACTTCATATCGACTCGAGGTGTTGATTTGAGTTCGAATGGACCTTCGAGAAGAGCGATTGTCGACTCAAATACTTCGTGAAAACGAAAAAAAAGTTGACTTCATATCGACTCGAGGTGTTGATTTGAGTTCGGATGGACCTTCGAGAAGAGCGATTGTCGACTCAAATACTTCGTGAAAACGAAAAAAAAGTTGACTTCATATCGACTCGAGGTGTTGATTTGAGTTCGAATGGACCTTCAAGAAGAGCGATTGTCGACTCAAATACTTCGTGAAAACGAAAAAAAGTTGACTTCATATCGACTCGAGGTGTTGATTTGAGTTCGAATGGACCTTCGAGAAGAGCGATTGTCGACTCAAATACTTCGTGAAAACGAAAAAAAGTTGACTTCATATCGACTCGAGGTGTTTATTTGAGTTCGAATGGACCTTCAAGAAGAGCAATTGTCGACTCAAATACTTCGAGAAAACGAAAAAAAGTTGACTTCATATCGACTCGAGGTGTTGATTTGAGTTCGAATGGACCTTCAAGAAGAGCGATTGTCGACTCAAATATTTCGTGAAAACGAAAAAAAGTTGACCTTCGAGAAGAGCGATTGTCGACTCAAATACTTCGTGAAAACGAAAAAAAGTTGACTTCATATCGACTCGAGGTGTTGATTTGAGTTCGAATGGACCTTCGAGAAGAGCGATTGTCGACTCAAATACTTCGTGAAAACGAAAAAAAGTTGACTTCATATCGACTCGAGGTGTTGATTTAAGTTCGAATGGACCTTCGAGAAGAGCGATTGTCGACTCAAATACTTCGTGAAAACGAAAAAAAGTTGACTTCATATCGACTCGAGGTGTTGATTTGAGTTCGAATGGACCTTCAAGAAGAGCGATTGTCGACTCAAATACATCGTGAAAACGAAAAAAAGTTGACTTCATATCGACTCGAGGTGTTGATTTGAGTTCGAATGGACCTTCGAGAAGAGCGATTGTCGACTCAAATGATTCGTGAAAACGAAAAAAAGTTGACTTCATATCGACTCGAGGTGTTGATTTGAGTTCGAATGGACCTTCGAGAAGAGCGATTGTCGACTCAAATACTTCGTGAAAACGAAAAAAAGTTGACTTCATATCGACTCGAGGTGTTGATTTGAGTTCGAATGGACCTTCGAGAAGAGCGATTGTCGACTCAAATGATTCGTGAAAACGAAAAAAAGTTGACTTCATATCGACTCGAGGTGTTGATTTGAGTTCGAATGGACCTTCGAGAAGAGCGATTGTCGACTCAAATGATTCGTGAAAACGAAAAAAAGTTGACTTCATATCGACTCGAGGTGTTGATTTGAGTTCGAATGGACCTTCGAGAAGAGCGATTGTCGACTCAAATGATTCGTGAAAACGAAAAAAAGTTGACTTCATATCGACTCGAGGTGTTGATTTGAGTTCGAATGGACCTTCGAGAAGAGCGATTGTCGACTCAAATGATTCGTGAAAACGAAAAAAAGTTGACTTCATATCGACTCGAGGTGTTGATTTGAGTTCGAATGGACCTTCGAGAAGAGCGATTGTCGACTCAAATACATCGTGAAAACGAAAAAAAGTTGACTTCATATCGACTCGAGGTGTTGATTTGAGTTCGAATGGACCTTCGAGAAGAGCGATTGTCGACTCAAATACTTCGTGAAAACGAAAAAAAAGTTGACTTCATATCGACTCGAGGTGTTGATTTGAGTTCGGATGGACCTTCGAGAAGAGCGATTGTCGACTCAAATACTTCGTGAAAACGAAAAAAAGTTGACTTCATATCGACTCGAGGTGTTGATTTGAGTTCGGATGGACCTTCGAGAAGAGCGATTGTCGACTCAAATACTTCGTGAAAACGAAAAAAAGTTGACTTCATATCGACTCGAGGTGTTGATTTGAGTTCGAATGGACCTTCGAGAAGAGCGATTGTCGACTCAAATACATCGTGAAAACGAAAAAAAGTTGACTTCATATCGACTCGAGGTGTTGATTTGAGTTCGAATGGACCTTCGAGAAGAGCGATTGTCGACTCAAATGATTCGTGAAAACGAAAAAAAGTTGACTTCATATCGACTCGAGGTGTTGATTTGAGTTCGAATGGACCTTCGAGAAGAGCGATTGTCGACTCAAATACTTCGTGAAAACGAAAAAAAGTTGACTTCATATCGACTCGAGGTGTTGATTTGAGTTCGAATGGACCTTCGAGAAGAGCGATTGTCGACTCAAATGATTCGTGAAAACGAAAAAAAGTTGACTTCATATCGACTCGAGGTGTTGATTTGAGTTCGATGGACCTTCAAGAAGAGCGGTTGTCGTCTCAAATGATTCGTGAAAACGAAAAAAAGTTGACTTCATATCGACTCGAGGTGTTGATTTGAGTTCGAATGGACCTTCGAGAAGAGCGATTGTCGACTCAAATGATTCGTGAAAACGAAAAATAGTTGACTTCATATCGACTCGAGGTGTTGATTTGAGTTCGAATGGACCTTCAAGAAGAGCGATTGTCGACTCAAATACTTCGTGAAAACGAAAAAAAGTTGACTTCATATCGACTCGAGGTGTTGATTTGAGTTCGAATGGACCTTCAAGAAGAGCAATCGTCGACTCAAATACTTCGTGAAAACGAAAAAAAGTTGACTTCATATCGACTCGAGGTGTTGATTTGAGTTCGAATGGACCTTCGAGAAGAGCGATTGTCGACTCAAATACTTCGTGAAAACGAAAAAAAGTTGACTTCATATCGACTCGAGGTGTTGATTTGAGTTCGAATGGACCTTCAAGAAGAGCGATTGTCGACTCAAATACTTCGTGAAAACGAAAAAAAGTTGACTTCATATCGACTCGAGGTGTTGGTTTGAGTTCGAATGGACCTTCCAGAAGAGCAATCGTCGACTCAAATACTTCGTGAAAACGAAAAAAAGTTGACTTCATATCGACTCGAGGTGTTGATTTGAGTTCGAATGGACCTTCGAGAAGAGCGATTGTCGACTCAAATACTTCGTGAAAACGAAAAAAAAGTTGACTTCATATCGACTCGAGGTGTTGATTTGAGTTCGGATGGACCTTCGAGAAGAGCGATTGTCGACTCAAATACTTCGTGAAAACGAAAAAAAGTTGACTTCATATCGACTCGAGGTGTTGGTTTGAGTTCGAATGGACCTTCCAGAAGAGCAATCGTCGACTCAAATACTTCGTGAAAACGAAAAAAAGTTGACTTCATATCGACTCGAGGTGTTGATTTGAGTTCGAATGGACCTTCGAGAAGAGCGATTGTCGACTCAAATACTTCGTGAAAACGAAAAAAAAGTTGACTTCATATCGACTCGAGGTGTTGATTTGAGTTCGGATGGACCTTCGAGAAGAGCGATTGTCGACTCAAATACTTCGTGAAAACGAAAAAAAGTTGACTTCATATCGACTCGAGGTGTTGATTTGAGTTCGAATGGACCTTCGAGAAGAGCGATTGTCGACTCAAATACTTCGTGAAAACGAAAAAAAGTTGACTTCATATCGACTCGAGGTGTTGATTTGAGTTCGAATGGACCTTCAAGAAGAGCGATTGTCGACTCAAATACTTCGTGAAAACGAAAAAAAGTTGACTTCATATCGACTCGAGGTGTTGATTTGAGTTCGAATGGACCTTCAAGAAGAGCGATTGTCGACTCAAATACTTCGTGAAAACGAAAAAAAGTTGACTTCATATCGACTCGAGGTGTTGATTTGAGTTCGAATGGACCTTCGAGAAGAGCGATTGTCGACTCAAATACTTCGTGAAAACGAAAAAAAAGTTGACTTCATATCGACTCGAGGTGTTGATTTGAGTTCGGATGGACCTTCGAGAAGAGCGATTGTCGACTCAAATACTTCGTGAAAACGAAAAAAAGTTGACTTCATATCGACTCGAGGTGTTGATTTGAGTTCGAATGGACCTTCGAGAAGAGCGATTGTCGACTCAAATACTTCGTGAAAACGAAAAAAAGTTGACTTCATATCGACTCGAGGTGTTGATTTGAGTTCGAATGGACCTTCAAGAAGAGCGATTGTCGACTCAAATACTTCGTGAAAACGAAAAAAAGTTGACTTCATATCGACTCGAGGTGTTGATTTGAGTTCGAATGGACCTTCAAGAAGAGCGATTGTCGACTCAAATACTTCGTGAAAACGAAAAAAAGTTGACTTCATATCGACTCGAGGTGTTGATTTGAGTTCGAATGGACCTTCAAGAAGAGCGATTGTCGACTCAAATACTTCGTGAAAACGAAAAAAAGTTGACTTCATATCGACTCGAGGTGTTGATTTGAGTTCGAATGGACCTTCAAGAAGAGCGATTGTCGACTCAAATACTTCGTGAAAACGAAAAAAAGTTGACTTCATATCGACTCGAGGTGTTGATTTGAGTTCGAATGGACCTTCAAGAAGAGCGATTGTCGACTCAAATACTTCGTGAAAACGAAAAAAAGTTGACTTCATATCGACTCGAGGTGTTGATTTGAGTTCGAATGGACCTTCGAGAAGAGCGATTGACGACTCAAATACTTCGTGAAAACGAAAAAAAGTTGACTTCATATCGACTCGAGGTGTTGATTTGAGTTCGAATGGACCTTCGAGAAGAGCGATTGACGACTCAAATACTTCGTGAAAACGAAAAAAAGTTGACTTCATATCGACTCGAGGTGTTGATTTGAGTTCGAATGGACCTTCAAGAAGAGCGATTGTCGACTCAAATACTTCGTGAAAACGAAAAAAAGTTGACTTCATATCGACTCGAGGTGTTGATTTGAGTTCGAATGGACCTTCGAGAAGAGCGATTGTCGACTCAAATACTTCGTGAAAACGAAAAAAAGTTGACTTCATATCGACTCGAGGTGTTGATTTGAGTTCGAATGGACCTTCGAGAAGAGCGATTGTCGACTCAAATACTTCGTGAAAACGAAAAAAAGTTGACTTCATATCGACTCGAGGTGTTGATTTGAGTTCGAATAGACCTTCGAGAAGAGCGATTGTCGACTCAAATACTTCGTGAAAACGAAAAAAAGTTGACTTTATATCGACTCGAGGTGTTGATTTGAGTTCGAATGGACCTTCGAGAAGAACGATTGTCGACTCAAATACTTCGTGAGAACGAAAAAAAGTTGACTTCATATCGACTCGAGGTGTTGATTTGAGTTCGAATGGACCTTCAAGAAGAGCGATTGTCGACTCAAATACTTCGTGAAAACGAAAAAAAGTTGACTTCATATCGACTTGAGGTGTTGATTTGAGTTCGAATGGACCTTCAAGAAGAGCGATTGTCGACTCAAATACTTCGTGAGCACGAAAAAAAGTTGACTTCATATCGACTCGAGGTGTTGATTTGAGTTCGAATGGACCTTCGAGAAGAGCGATTGTCGACTCAAATACTTCGTGAGCACGAAAAAAAGTTGACTTCATATCGACTCGAGGTGTTGATTTGAGTTCGAATGGACCTTCAAGAAGAGCGATTGTCGACTCAAATACTTCGTGAAAACGAAAAATAGTTGACTTCATATCGACTCGAGGTGTTGATTTGAGTTCGAATGGACCTTCGAGAAGAGCGATTGTCGACTCAAATGATTCGTGAAACCGAAAAAAAGTTGACTTCATATCGTCTCGAGGTGTTGATTTGAGTTCGATGGACCTTCAAGAAGAGCGGTTGTCGTCTCAAATGATTCGTGAAAACGAAAAAAAGTTGACTTCATATCGACTCGAGGTGTTGATTTGAGTTCGAATGGACCTTCGAGAAGAGCGATTGTCGACTCAAATGATTCGTGAAAACGAAAAATAGTTGACTTCATATCGACTCGAGGTGTTGATTTGAGTTCGAATGGACCTTCAAGAAGAGCGATTGTCGACTCAAATACTTCGTGAAAACGAAAAAAAGTTGACTTCATATCGACTCGAGGTGTTGATTTGAGTTCGAATGGACCTTCAAGAAGAGCAATCGTCGACTCAAATACTTCGTGAAAACGAAAAAAAGTTGACTTCATATCGACTCGAGGTGTTGATTTGAGTTCGAATGGACCTTCGAGAAGAGCGATTGTCGACTCAAATACTTCGTGAAAACGAAAAAAAGTTGACTTCATATCGACTCGAGGTGTTGATTTGAGTTCGAATGGACCTTCGAGAAGAGCGATTGTCGACTCAAATACTTCGTGAAAACGAAAAAAAGTTGACTTCATATCGACTCGAGGTGTTGATTTGAGTTCGAATGGACCTTCAAGAAGAGCGATTGTCGACTCAAATACTTCGTGAAAACGAAAAAAAGTTGACTTCATATCGACTCGAGGTGTTGATTTGAGTTCGAATGGACCTTCAAGAAGAGCAATCGTCGACTCAAATACTTCGTGAAAACGAAAAAAAGTTGACTTCATATCGACTCGAGGTGTTGATTTGAGTTCGAATGGACCTTCGAGAAGAGCGATTGTCGACTCAAATACTTCGTGAAAACGAAAAAAAGTTGACTTCATATCGACTCGAGGTGTTGATTTGAGTTCGAATGGACCTTCAAGAAGAGCGATTGTCGACTCAAATACTTCGTGAAAACGAAAAAAAGTTGACTTCATATCGACTCGAGGTGTTGATTTGAGTTCGAATGGACCTTCGAGAAGAGCGATTGTCGACTCAAATACTTCGTAAAACGAAAAAAAGTTGACTTCATATCGACTCGAGGTGTTGATTTGAGTTCGGATGGACCTTCGAGAAGAGCGATTGTCGACTCAAATACTTCGTGAAAACGAAAAAAAGTTGACTTCATATCGACTCGAGGTGTTGATTTGAGTTCGAATGGACCTTCAAGAAGAGCGATTGTCGACTCAAATACTTCGTGAAAACGAAAAAAAGTTGACTTCATATCGACTCGAGGTGTTGATTTGAGTTCGAATGGACCTTCAAGAAGAGCGATTGTCGACTCAAATACTTCGTGAAAACGAAAAAAAGTTGACTTCATATCGACTCGAGGTGTTGATTTGAGTTCGAATGGACCTTCAAGAAGAGCGATTGTCGACTCAAATACTTCGTGAAAACGAAAAAAAGTTGACTTCATATCGACTCGAGGTGTTGATTTGAGTTCGAATGGACCTTCAAGAAGAGCGATTGTCGACTCAAATACTTCGTGAAAACGAAAAAAAGTTGACTTCATATCGACTCGAGGTGTTGATTTGAGTTCGAATGGACCTTCAAGAAGAGCGATTGTCGACTCAAATACTTCGTGAAAACGAAAAAAAGTTGACTTCATATCGACTCGAGGTGTTGATTTGAGTTCGAATGGACCTTCGAGAAGAGCGATTGTCGACTCAAATACTTCGTGAAAACGAAAAAAAGTTGACTTCATATCGACTCGAGGTGTTGATTTGAGTTCGAATGGACCTTCAAGAAGAGCGATTGTCGACTCAAATACTTCGTGAAAACGAAAAAAAGTTGACTTTATATCGACTCGAGGTGTTGATTTGAGTTCGAATGGACCTTCAAGAAGAGCGATTGTCGACTCAAATACTTCGTGAAAACGAAAAAAAGTTGACTTCATATCGACTCGAGGTGTTGATTTGAGTTCGAATGGACCTTCAAGAAGAGCGATTGTCGACTCAAATACTTCGTGAAAACGAAAAAAAGTTGACTTCATATCGACTCGAGGTGTTGATTTGAGTTCGAATGGACCTTCGAGAAGAGCGATTGTCGACTCAAATACTTCGTGAAAACGAAAAAAAGTTGACTTCATATCGACTCGAGGTGTTGATTTGAGTTCGAATGGACCTTCAAGAAGAGCGATTGTCGACTCAAATACTTCGTGAAAACGAAAAAAAGTTGACTTCATATCGACTCGAGGTGTTGATTTGAGTTCGAATGGACCTTCGAGAAGAGCGATTGTCGACTCAAATACTTCGTGAAAACGAAAAAAAGTTGACTTCATATCGACTCGAGGTGTTGATTTGAGTTCGAATGGACCTTCAAGAAGAGCGATTGTCGACTCAAATACTTCGTGAAAACGAAAAAAAGTTGACTTCATATCGACTCGAGGTGTTGATTTGAGTTCGAATGGACCTTCAAGAAGAGCGATTGTCGACTCAAATACTTCGTGAAAACGATAAAAAGTTGACTTCATATCGACTCGAGGTGTTGATTTGAGTTCGAATGGACCTTCGAGAAGAGCGATTGTCGACTCAAATACTTCGTGAAAACGAAAAAAAGTTGACTTCATATCGACTCGAGGTGTTGATTTGAGTTCGAATGGACCTTCAAGAAGAGCGATTGTCGACTCAAATACTTCGTGAAAACGAAAAAAAGTTGACTTCATATCGACTCGAGGTGTTGATTTGAGTTCGAATGGACCTTCAAGAAGAGCGATTGTCGACTCAAATACTTCGTGAAAACGAAAAAAAGTTGACTTCATATCGACTCGAGGTGTTGATTTGAGTTCGAATGGACCTTCAAGAAGAGCGATTGTCGACTCAAATACTTCGTGAAAACGAAAAAAAGTTGACTTCATATCGACTCGAGGTGTTGATTTGAGTTCGAATGGACCTTCAAGAAGAGCGATTGTCGACTCAAATACTTCGTGAAAACGAAAAAAAGTTGACTTCATATCGACTCGAGGTGTTGATTTGAGTTCGAATGGACCTTCAAGAAGAGCGATTGTCGACTCAAATACTTCGTGAAAACGAAAAAAAGTTGACTTCATATCGACTCGAGGTGTTGATTTGAGTTCGAATGGACCTTCGAGAAGAGCAATTGTCGACTCAAATACTTCGTGAAAACGAAAAAAAGTTGACTTCATATCGACTCGAGGTGTTGATTTGAGTTCGAATGGACCTTCGAGAAGAGCGATTGTCGACTCAAATACTTCGTGAAAACGAAAAAAAGTTGACTTCATATCGACTCGAGGTGTTGATTTGAGTTCGAATGGACCTTCGAGAAGAGCGATTGTCGACTCAAATACTTCGTGAAAACGAAAAAAAGTTGACTTCATATCGACTCGAGGTGTTGATTTGAGTTCGAATGGACCTTCGAGAAGAGCGATTGTCGACTCAAATACTTCGTGAAAACGAAAAAAAAATGACTTCATATCGACTCGAGGTGTTGATTTGAGTTCGAATGGACCTTCGAGAAGAGCGATTGTCGACTCAAATACTTCGTGAAAACGAAAAAAAGTTGACTTCATATCGACTCGAGATGTTGATTTGAGTTCGAATGGACCTTCGAGAAGAGCGATTGTCGACTCAAATACTTCGTGAAAACGAAAAAAAGTTGACTTCATATCGACTCGAGGTGTTGATTTGAGTTCGAATGGACCTTCAAGAAGAGCGATTGTCGACTCAAATACTTCGTGAAAACGAAAAATAGTTGACTTCATATCGACTCGAGGTGTTGATTTGAGTTCGAATGGACCTTCAAGAAGAGCGATTGTCGACTCAAATACTTCGTGAAAACGAAAAAAAGTTGACTTCATATCGACTCGAGGTGTTGATTTGATTTCGAATGGACCTTCAAGAAGAGCGATTGTCGACTCAAATACTTCGTGAAAACGAAAAAAAGTTGACTTCATATCGACTCGAGGTGTTGATTTGAGTTCGAATGGACCTTCAAGAAGAGCAATTGTCGACTCAAATACTTCGAGAAAACGAAAAAAAGTTGACTTCATATCGACTCGAGGTGTTGATTTGAGTTCGAATGGACCTTCGAGAAGAGCGATTGTCGACTCAAATACTTCGTGAAAACGAAAAAAAGTTGACTTCATATCGACTCGAGGTGTTGATTTGAGTTCGAATGGACCTTCGAGAAGAGCGATTGTCGACTCAAATACTTCGTGAAAACGAAAAAAAGTTGACTTCATATCGACTCGAGGTGTTGATTTGAGTTCGAATGTACCTTCAAGAAGAGCAATCGTCGACTCAAATGATTCGTGAAAACGAAAAAAAGTTGACTTCATATCGACTCGAGGTGTTGATTTGAGTTCGAATGGACCTTCGAGAAGACCGATTGTCGACTCAAATACTTCCTGAAAACGAAAAAAAGTTGACTTCATATCGACTCGAGGTGTTTGATTGAGTTCGAATGGACCTTCAAGAAGAGCGATTGTCGACTCAAATACTTCGTGAAAACGAAAAAAAGTTGACTTCATATCGACTCGAGGTGTTGATTTGAGTTCGAATGGACCTTCAAGAAGAGCAATTGTCGACTCAAATACTTCGTGAAAACGAAAAAAAGTTGACTTCATATCGACTCGAGGTGTTGATTTGAGTTCGAATGGACCTTCGAGAAGAGCGATTGTCGACTCAAATACTTCGTGAAAACGAAAAAAAGTTGACTTCATATCGACTCGAGGTGTTGATTTGAGTTCGAATGGACCTTCGAGAAGAGCGATTGTCGACTCAAATACTTCGTGAAAACGAAAAAAAGTTGACTTCATATCGACTCGAGGTGTTGATTTGAGTTCGAATGGACCTTCAAGAAGAGCGATTGTCGACTCAAATACTTCGCGAAAACGAAAAAAAGTTGACTTCATATCGACTCGAGGTGTTGATTTGAGTTCGAATGGACCTTCAAGAAGAGCAATTGTCGACTCAAATACTTCGTGAAAACGAAAAAAAGTTGACTTCATATCGACTCGAGGTGTTGATTTGAGTTCGAATGGACCTTCGAGAAGAGCGATTGTCGACTCAAATACTTCGTGAAAACGAAAAAAAGTTGACTTCATATCGACTCGAGGTGTTGATTTGAGTTCGAATGGACCTTCGAGAAGAGCGATTGTCGACTCAAATACTTCGTGAAAACGAAAAAAAGTTGACTTCATATCGACTCGAGGTGTTGATTTGAGTTCGAATGGACCTTCGAGAAGAGCGATTGTCGACTCAAATACTTCGTGAAAACGAAAAAAAGTTGACTTCATATCGACTCGAGGCGTTGATTTGAGTTCGAATGGACCTTCGAGAAGAGCGATTGTCGACTCAAATACTTCGTGAAAACGAAAAAAAGTTGACTTCATATCGACTCGAGGTGTTGATTTGAGTTCGAATGGACCTTCGAGAAGAGCGATTGTCGACTCAAATACTTCGTGAAAACAAAAAAAGTAGACTTCATATCGACTCGAGGTGTTGATTTGAGTTCGAATGGACCTTCAAGAAGAGCAATTGTCGACTCAAACAATTCGAGAAAACGAAAAAAAGTAGACTTCATATCGACTCGAGGTGTTGATTTGAGTTCGAATGGACCTTCAAGAAGAGCGATTGTCGACTCAAATGATTCGTGAAAACGAAAAAAAGTAGACTTCATATCGACTCGAGGTGTTGATTTGAGTTCGAATGGACCTTCGAGAAGAGCGATTGTCGACTCAAATACTTCGTGAAAACGAAAAAAAGTTGACTTCATATCGACTCGAGGTGTTGATTTGAGTTCGAATGGACCTTCGAGAAGAGCGATTGTCGACTCAAATACTTCGTGAAAACGAAAAAAAGTTGACTTCATATCGACTCGAGGTGTTGATTTGAGTTCGAATGGACCTTCGAGAAGAGCGATTGTCGACTCAAATACTTCGTGAAAACAAAAAAGTAGACTTCATATCGACTCGAGGTGTTGATTTGAGTTCGAATGGACCTTCGAGAAGAGCGATTGTCGACTCAAATACTTCGTGAAAACGAAAAAAAGTTGACTTCATATCGACTCGAGGTGTTTGATTTGAGTTCGAATGGACCTTCGAGAAGAGCGATTGTCGACTCAAATACTTCGTGAAAACAAAAAAGTTGACTTCATATCGACTCGAGGTGTTGATTTGAGTTCGAATGGACCTTCGAGAAGAGCGATTGTCGACTCAAATACTTCGTGAAAACGAAAAAAAGTTGACTTCATATCGACTCGAGGCGTTGATTTGAGTTCGAATGGACCTTCGAGAAGAGCGATTGTCGACTCAAATACTTCGTGAAAACGAAAAAAAGTTGACTTCATATCGACTCGAGGTGTTGATTTGAGTTCGAATGGACCTTCGAGAAGAGCGATTGTCGACTCAAATACTTCGTGAAAACAAAAAAAGTAGACTTCATATCGACTCGAGGTGTTGATTTGAGTTCGAATGGACCTTCAAGAAGAGCAATTGTCGACTCAAACAATTCGAGAAAACGAAAAAAAGTAGACTTCATATCGACTCGAGGTGTTGATTTGAGTTCGAATGGACCTTCAAGAAGAGCGATTGTCGACTCAAATGATTCGTGAAAACGAAAAAAAGTAGACTTCATATCGACTCGAGGTGTTGATTTGAGTTCGAATGGACCTTCGAGAAGAGCGATTGTCGACTCAAATACTTCGTGAAAACGAAAAAAAGTTGACTTCATATCGACTCGAGGTGTTGATTTGAGTTCGAATGGACCTTCGAGAAGAGCGATTGTCGACTCAAATACTTCGTGAAAACGAAAAAAAGTTGACTTCATATCGACTCGAGGTGTTGATTTGAGTTCGAATGGACCTTCGAGAAGAGCGATTGTCGACTCAAATACTTCGTGAAAACAAAAAAGTAGACTTCATATCGACTCGAGGTGTTGATTTGAGTTCGAATGGACCTTCGAGAAGAGCGATTGTCGACTCAAATACTTCGTGAAAACGAAAAAAAGTTGACTTCATATCGACTCGAGGCGTTGATTTGAGTTCGAATGGACCTTCGAGAAGAGCGATTGTCGACTCAAATACTTCGTGAAAACGAAAAAAAGTTGACTTCATATCGACTCGAGGTGTTGATTTGAGTTCGAATGGACCTTCGAGAAGAGCGATTGTCGACTCAAATACTTCGTGAAAACAAAAAAAGTAGACTTCATATCGACTCGAGGTGTTGATTTGAGTTCGAATGGACCTTCAAGAAGAGCAATTGTCGACTCAAACAATTCGAGAAAACGAAAAAAAGTAGACTTCATATCGACTCGAGGTGTTGATTTGAGTTCGAATGGACCTTCAAGAAGAGCGATTGTCGACTCAAATGATTCGTGAAAACGAAAAAAAGTAGACTTCATATCGACTCGAGGTGTTGATTTGAGTTCGAATGGACCTTCGAGAAGAGCGATTGTCGACTCAAATACTTCGTGAAAACGAAAAAAAGTAGACTTCATATCGACTCGAGGTGTTGATTTGAGTTCGAATGGACCTTCGAGAAGAGCGATTGTCGACTCAAATACTTCGTGAAAACGAAAAAAAGTTGACTTCATATCGACTCGAGGTGTTGATTTGAGTTCGAATGGACCTTCAAGAAGAGCAATTGTCGACTCAAATACTTCGTGAAAACGAAAAAAAGTTGACTTCATATCGACTCGAGGTGTTGATTTGAGTTCGAATGGACCTTCGAGAAGAGCGATTGTCGACTCAAATACTTCGTGAAAACGAAAAAAAGTTGACTTCATATCGACTCGAGGTGTTGATTTGAGTTCGAATGGACCTTCGAGAAGAGCGATTGTCGACTCAAATACTTCGTGAAAACGAAAAAAAGTTGACTTCATATCGACTCGAGGTGTTGATTTGAGTTCGAATGGACCTTCAAGAAGAGCGATTGTCGACTCAAATACTTCGTGAAAACGAAAAAAAGTTGACTTCATATCGACTCGAGGTGTTGATTTGAGTTCGAATGGACCTTCAAGAAGAGCAATTGTCGACTCAAATACTTCGTGAAAACGAAAAAAAGTTGACTTCATATCGACTCGAGGTGTTGATTTGAGTTCGAATGGACCTTCGAGAAGAGCGATTGTCGACTCAAATACTTCGTGAAAACGAAAAAAAGTTGACTTCATATCGACTCGAGGTGTTGATTTGAGTTCGAATGGACCTTCGAGAAGAGCGATTGTCGACTCAAATACTTCGTGAAAACGAAAAAAAGTTGACTTCATATCGACTCGAGGTGTTGATTTGAGTTCGAATGGACCTTCGAGAAGAGCGATTGTCGACTCAAATACTTCGTGAAAACGAAAAAAAGTTGACTTCATATCGACTCGAGGCGTTGATTTGAGTTCGAATGGACCTTCGAGAAGAGCGATTGTCGACTCAAATACTTCGTGAAAACGAAAAAAAGTTGACTTCATATCGACTCGAGGTGTTGATTTGAGTTCGAATGGACCTTCGAGAAGAGCGATTGTCGACTCAAATACTTCGTGAAAACAAAAAAAGTAGACTTCATATCGACTCGAGGTGTTGATTTGAGTTCGAATGGACCTTCAAGAAGAGCAATTGTCGACTCAAACAATTCGAGAAAACGAAAAAAAGTAGACTTCATATCGACTCGAGGTGTTGATTTGAGTTCGAATGGACCTTCAAGAAGAGCGATTGTCGACTCAAATGATTCGTGAAAACGAAAAAAATCAGACTTCATATCGACTCGAGGTGTTGATTTGAGTTCGAATGGACCTTCGAGAAGAGCGATTGTCGACTCAAATACTTCGTGAAAACGAAAAAAAGTTGACTTCATATCGACTCGAGGTGTTGATTTGAGTTCGAATGGACCTTCGAGAAGAGCGATTGTCGACTCAAATACTTCGTGAAAACAAAAAAGTAGACTTCATATCGACTCGAGGTGTTGATTTGAGTTCGAATGGACCTTCGAGAAGAGCGATTGTCGACTCAAATACTTCGTGAAAACGAAAAAAAGTTGACTTCATATCGACTCGATGTGTTGATTTGAGTTCGAATGGACCTTCGAGAAGAGCGATTGTCGACTCAAATACTTCGTGAAAACGAAAAAAAGTTGACTTCATATCGACTCGAGGTGTTGATTTGAGTTCGAATGGACCTTCAAGAAGAGCGATTGTCGACTCAAATGATTCGTGAAAACGAAAAAAAGTAGACTTCATATCGACTCGAGGTGTTGATTTGAGTTCGAATGGACCTTCGAGAAGAGCGATTGTCGACTCAAATGATTCGTGAAAACGAAAAAAAGTAGACTTCATATCGACTCGAGGTGTTGATTTGAGTTCGAATGGACCTTCGAGAAGAGCGATTGTCGACTCAAATACTTCGTGAAAACGAAAAAAAGTTGACTTCATATCGACTCGAGGTGTTGATTTGAGTTCGAATGGACCTTCGAGAAGAGCGATTGTCGACTCAAATACTTCGTGAAAACAAAAAAGTAGACTTCATATCGACTCGAGGTGTTGATTTGAGTTCGAATGGACCTTCGAGAAGAGCGATTGTCGACTCAAATACTTCGTGAAAACGAAAAAAAGTCGACTTCATATCGACTCGAGGTGTTGATTTGAGTTCGAATGGACCTTCGAGAAGAGCGATTGTCGACTCAAATACTTCGTGAAAACGAAAAAAAGTTGACTTCATATCGACTCGAGGTGTTGATTTGAGTTCGAATGGACCTTCAAGAAGAGCGATTGTCGACTCAAATGATTCGTGAAAACGAAAAAAAGTAGACTTCATATCGACTCGAGGTGTTGATTTGAGTTCGAATGGACCTTCGAGAAGAGCGATTGTCGACTCAAATACTTCGTGAAAACGAAAAAAAGTCGACTTCATATCGACTCGAGGTGTTGATTTGAGTTCGAATGGACCTTCGAGAAGAGCGATTGTCGACTCAAATACTTCGTGAAAACGAAAAAAAGTTGACTTCATATCGACTCGAGGTGTTGATTTGAGTTCGAATGGACCTTCAAGAAGAGCGATTGTCGACTCAAATGATTCGTGAAAACGAAAAAAAGTTGACTTCATATCGACTCGAGGTGTTGATTTGAGTTCGAATGGACCTTCAAGAAGAGCGATTGTCGACTCAAATACTTCGTGAAAACAAAAAAGTAGACTTCATATCGACTCGAGGTGTTGATTTGAGTTCGAATGGACCTTCGAGAAGAGCGATTGTCGACTCAAATACTTCGTGAAAACGAAAAAAAGTTGACTTCATATCGACTCGATGTGTTGATTTGAGTTCGAATGGACCTTCGAGAAGAGCGATTGTCGACTCAAATACTTCGTGAAAACGAAAAAAAGTTGACTTCATATCGACTCGAGGTGTTGATTTGAGTTCGAATGGACCTTCAAGAAGAGCGATTGTCGACTCAAATGATTCGTGAAAACGAAAAAAAGTAGACTTCATATCGACTCGAGGTGTTGATTTGAGTTCGAATGGACCTTCGAGAAGAGCGATTGTCGACTCAAATGATTCGTGAAAACGAAAAAAAGTAGACTTCATATCGACTCGAGGTGTTGATTTGAGTTCGAATGGACCTTCGAGAAGAGCGATTGTCGACTCAAATACTTCGTGAAAACGAAAAAAAGTTGACTTCATATCGACTCGAGGTGTTGATTTGAGTTCGAATGGACCTTCGAGAAGAGCGATTGTCGACTCAAATACTTCGTGAAAACAAAAAAGTAGACTTCATATCGACTCGAGGTGTTGATTTGAGTTCGAATGGACCTTCGAGAAGAGCGATTGTCGACTCAAATACTTCGTGAAAACGAAAAAAAGTCGACTTCATATCGACTCGAGGTGTTGATTTGAGTTCGAATGGACCTTCGAGAAGAGCGATTGTCGACTCAAATACTTCGTGAAAACGAAAAAAAGTTGACTTCATATCGACTCGAGGTGTTGATTTGAGTTCGAATGGACCTTCAAGAAGAGCGATTGTCGACTCAAATGATTCGTGAAAACGAAAAAAAGTAGACTTCATATCGACTCGAGGCGTTGATTTGAGTTCGAATGGACCTTCGAGAAGAGCGATTGTCGACTCAAATACTTCGTGAAAACGAAAAAAAGTTGACTTCATATCGACTCGAGGTGTTGATTTGAGTTCGAATGGACCTTCGAGAAGAGCGATTGTCGACTCAAATACTTCGTGAAAACAAAAAAAGTAGACTTCATATCGACTCGAGGTGTTGATTTGAGTTCGAATGGACCTTCAAGAAGAGCAATTGTCGACTCAAACAATTCGAGAAAACGAAAAAAAGTAGACTTCATATCGACTCGAGGTGTTGATTTGAGTTCGAATGGACCTTCAAGAAGAGCGATTGTCGACTCAAATGATTCGTGAAAACGAAAAAAATCAGACTTCATATCGACTCGAGGTGTTGATTTGAGTTCGAATGGACCTTCGAGAAGAGCGATTGTCGACTCAAATACTTCGTGAAAACGAAAAAAAGTTGACTTCATATCGACTCGAGGTGTTGATTTGAGTTCGAATGGACCTTCGAGAAGAGCGATTGTCGACTCAAATACTTCGTGAAAACAAAAAAGTAGACTTCATATCGACTCGAGGTGTTGATTTGAGTTCGAATGGACCTTCGAGAAGAGCGATTGTCGACTCAAATACTTCGTGAAAACGAAAAAAAGTTGACTTCATATCGACTCGATGTGTTGATTTGAGTTCGAATGGACCTTCGAGAAGAGCGATTGTCGACTCAAATACTTCGTGAAAACGAAAAAAAGTTGACTTCATATCGACTCGAGGTGTTGATTTGAGTTCGAATGGACCTTCAAGAAGAGCGATTGTCGACTCAAATGATTCGTGAAAACGAAAAAAAGTAGACTTCATATCGACTCGAGGTGTTGATTTGAGTTCGAATGGACCTTCGAGAAGAGCGATTGTCGACTCAAATGATTCGTGAAAACGAAAAAAAGTAGACTTCATATCGACTCGAGGTGTTGATTTGAGTTCGAATGGACCTTCGAGAAGAGCGATTGTCGACTCAAATACTTCGTGAAAACGAAAAAAAGTTGACTTCATATCGACTCGAGGTGTTGATTTGAGTTCGAATGGACCTTCGAGAAGAGCGATTGTCGACTCAAATACTTCGTGAAAACAAAAAAGTAGACTTCATATCGACTCGAGGTGTTGATTTGAGTTCGAATGGACCTTCGAGAAGAGCGATTGTCGACTCAAATACTTCGTGAAAACGAAAAAAAGTCGACTTCATATCGACTCGAGGTGTTGATTTGAGTTCGAATGGACCTTCGAGAAGAGCGATTGTCGACTCAAATACTTCGTGAAAACGAAAAAAAGTTGACTTCATATCGACTCGAGGTGTTGATTTGAGTTCGAATGGACCTTCAAGAAGAGCGATTGTCGACTCAAATGATTCGTGAAAACGAAAAAAAGTAGACTTCATATCGACTCGAGGTGTTGATTTGAGTTCGAATGGACCTTCGAGAAGAGCGATTGTCGACTCAAATACTTCGTGAAAACGAAAAAAAGTCGACTTCATATCGACTCGAGGTGTTGATTTGAGTTCGAATGGACCTTCGAGAAGAGCGATTGTCGACTCAAATACTTCGTGAAAACGAAAAAAAGTTGACTTCATATCGACTCGAGGTGTTGATTTGAGTTCGAATGGACCTTCAAGAAGAGCGATTGTCGACTCAAATGATTCGTGAAAACGAAAAAAAGTTGACTTCATATCGACTCGAGGTGTTGATTTGAGTTCGAATGGACCTTCAAGAAGAGCGATTGTCGACTCAAATACTTCGTGAAAACAAAAAAGTAGACTTCATATCGACTCGAGGTGTTGATTTGAGTTCGAATGGACCTTCGAGAAGAGCGATTGTCGACTCAAATACTTCGTGAAAACGAAAAAAAGTTGACTTCATATCGACTCGATGTGTTGATTTGAGTTCGAATGGACCTTCGAGAAGAGCGATTGTCGACTCAAATACTTCGTGAAAACGAAAAAAAGTTGACTTCATATCGACTCGAGGTGTTGATTTGAGTTCGAATGGACCTTCAAGAAGAGCGATTGTCGACTCAAATGATTCGTGAAAACGAAAAAAAGTAGACTTCATATCGACTCGAGGTGTTGATTTGAGTTCGAATGGACCTTCGAGAAGAGCGATTGTCGACTCAAATGATTCGTGAAAACGAAAAAAAGTAGACTTCATATCGACTCGAGGTGTTGATTTGAGTTCGAATGGACCTTCGAGAAGAGCGATTGTCGACTCAAATACTTCGTGAAAACGAAAAAAAGTTGACTTCATATCGACTCGAGGTGTTGATTTGAGTTCGAATGGACCTTCGAGAAGAGCGATTGTCGACTCAAATACTTCGTGAAAACAAAAAAGTAGACTTCATATCGACTCGAGGTGTTGATTTGAGTTCGAATGGACCTTCGAGAAGAGCGATTGTCGACTCAAATACTTCGTGAAAACGAAAAAAAGTCGACTTCATATCGACTCGAGGTGTTGATTTGAGTTCGAATGGACCTTCGAGAAGAGCGATTGTCGACTCAAATACTTCGTGAAAACGAAAAAAAGTTGACTTCATATCGACTCGAGGTGTTGATTTGAGTTCGAATGGACCTTCAAGAAGAGCGATTGTCGACTCAAATGATTCGTGAAAACGAAAAAAAGTAGACTTCATATCGACTCGAGGTGTTGATTTGAGTTCGAATGGACCTTCGAGAAGAGCGATTGTCGACTCAAATACTTCGTGAAAACAAAAACTCTGCAAATTCTTGACACAACGGTTCATTATCTTCTTTGTACAGATCACCCTTCTGTCTAGATCACTAGGTCTAAATGTCTAGATCCTAAATGTTAGATTAATTATTATCATCAATTATCACTAATTATTAACAATTTTATCAAGTACCTAGTGAAAATTATTATAATTTATTGTTAGGTATTAATTTTTTTTTTCTTTGGGCGATTCCAATGGTTCATTATCGAAGATAATAAACCAAAAGAGGAAAAAAGAAATTAACGAAAATTTGATGGAGAAGAGAAAAAATAAAAAAACAAATCATTAACCCAATCGCAAAGGTGGAAAAAAGTGAACAAAATAATTTATACAAGAAAATAGCTGAAAGTCACGTCCTAAAAGTTGAATTCCCCCACTAGAAATGACCTGTATTTCCATGCTAGCCCACAAAACTTGACCAGGGGGTTCCAGTCCGGACCATTAATAAAGCTGATTGCTGTATCAGGAGTCAGCGTACCCTCACCAAAGGCTGAGCAGCGGAACTCCGACAGCAATAAATACTATTATATCGCCGACAAATTGACAAAGGGACGTATCTAAAAATGTTGAAGTTTTACATAACTTCATCCCAGATACCAAAACACTCGTCTCTATAAATTGTTGGTAACCTCCTGGAGTTCATCCCCTCCACAAACCAAGGGACGTATCTGCCACAGTCACAGTTTCCGCATTGAAAACAGGTCCAATCTGAAGTCCCGATCTGACAGAAAGGCGTAAGCGACAGATACGGTCTTCTGTCATGTTCCTCTGACTGAAGCACCAACGACTCTCTGCCAAGAGCTTATGAACACAAACTGAAAATTTCCGACGTCAAGTTCAGAGACCTCAAGAGAATGTGGCTGAATACCACCCTTACTAGGTACCTAAATCTTCATCCTTCTGCTGAAGTCGAGGACAGATTGCCTGAACCTGAGGAAGATGAAGATTCACAGTATAAAGAGGAGCAAGAGGTAGTGACCGAGCCAGCAGTTAGTGAGTGAAAATACCTAGGAGTTGCAAAGATTAATGGCAATGGTTTTAATAGTTCCTATCTTTATTAATTTTTCTGATATCTTTCCCCGTGCAACTATAAGACCCTTGAAGGGTTTTAGGCGTCAAATTGCAAATCAAGGCCTAAAGTGAAGCAAACAGAGTGGAATCTTGAAAACAGCTGAGGACAGCTGAGAACTTTTGATCAGTAATACCTCGAAACTACAAATTTGCAGATACGTCCGTTTGTCAATTTGCCGACGACAAGCGACCGGCGGGCCACTACGTCAGAGCCAATTCTCTGACGTAAGACGTAAGACGGCTGGCAGGAGGCCAACAAGTACGTCAGAGCCTATGACGCACAAGCGTATGACGTAAGACGGCTGGCAGACCATCTAGTGCGTCAGAGCCTATGACGCACGAGCGTATGACGTAAGACGGCTGGCAGACCAACTAGTGCGTCAGAGCCTATGACGCACGAGCGTATGACGTCAGACGGCTGGCAGGTGGCCAACAAGTACGTCAGAGCCTATGACGCACGAGCGTATGACGTAAAACGGCTGGCAGGAGGCCAACACGTACGTCAGAGCCTATGACGCACGAGCGTATGACGTAAGACGGCTGGCAGGAGGCTAACTAGTACGTCATAGCCTATGACGCACGAGCGTATGACGTCAGACGGCTGGCAGGTGGCCAACAAGTACGTCAGAGCCTATGACGCACGAGCGTATGACGTAAGACGGCTGGCAGGAGGCCAACAAGTACGTCAGAGCCTATGACGCACGAGCGTATGACGTAAGACGGCTGGCAGACCATCTAGTGCGTCAGAGCTTATGACGCACGAGCGTATGACGTAAGACGGCTGGCAGGAGGCCAACAAGTACGTCAGAGCCTATGACGCACGAGCGTATGACGTAAGACGGCTGGCAGGAGGCCAACAAGTACGTCAGAGCCTATGACGCACGAGCGTATGACGTAAGACGGCTGGCAGGAGGCTAACTAGTACGTCATAGCCTATGACGCACGAGCGTATGACGTCAGACGGCTGGCAGGTGGCCAACAAGTACGTCAGAGCCTATGACGCACGAGCGCATGACGTAAGACGGCTGGCAGGAGGTCAACAAGTACGTCAGAGCCTATGACGCACGAGCGTATGACGTCAGACGGCTGGCAGGAGGCCAAATAGTACGTCATAACCTATGACGCACGAGCGTATGACGTCAGACGGCTGGCAGGAGGCCAACTAGTACGTCCATCTGCGAGCGGGTTATCGGTGTAACTCTCACTCTCAGTACAGTGTTTCTGTTTCGGGGTTATCAAACTGAGATAAAAAGTCCCCAGTCATGCAGCATGACTATAAGAGCGAATTTTATGATATTATCATATCATTACCTATACTTATAAGTAGCGTTAGAGTTGTTTTATAACTATTGATATTTAATTTTCAAGAAGTATGTAAGTACAGTTTATGTGAGAAAGAAGAAGGAAATAAATACACAAATAAATCAATTTATCTCCGGTTATATCATATTCTAGTTACAAGTAGGTAACAGGTGGTTTGGCGAGTGGATCTCCTTGGGTACGTCTCCCACGGCATTCCCTCGCCGACCGTGTCCTTGTCGCATACGAGTGGTGACGGAGGAAACAAATTTTTCCACGAGGAGGTACCGGTTACTCGTGAGCTGCTCCTGGATATGAAAAGTCACAGGTAGAAAGAGTAACAGGCGTGCGAGGTCTGAGTTATTAATTAATGTGTTCTGCTGACGGGCAGAACTCGGGATGGATCCATCTGCCACTCTTAACTGTCGCTTTACGGATTATACGAGTACATATTATGTACCTCTTACATGTCCCTTTACAAACCCTTATAAGGGACATGTAAATCTTAAATGTATATCTTAAATCTTAAATGTATAAAATGTACATCTTAAATTCTTCCTTCCCGTGAGACAGATGAATATTATTTTTGGTATTTAAGATTATTTATAATCTTAAATACCAAAAATAATATTCATCTGTCTCACGGGAAGGAAGAATTTAAGATTTTTATATTTCGGGTTCCCTATAAACCCCTCACTCCTATGCATCGGATCCGGAAGTGAACCCCCCCGTCCTTCCCCGGTCACGGAAACATTTGAATAGGTACGGGAGAAGGGTTCGATCCATTGAGCTGTTTTTGCGTGATTGAAGGACAAACAGACAGACACCAAATTCAAAATCGGCACGGTTCGACTCCATTTCACGCGAAACCAATGACTGTAGTGAAATTTTTCGAAAATACCCAAAAAACACGAAAATCGTCTCTAGATTTAGTTGTATAAACAATTCAGACAGATGATATAATATATCATCTGAAATCTATTTGTCGAAAGTTGAAATCTATTTGTCGAAGGTTTAAATGTATCTGTCAAAAGTTTAAATATATTTGTCAAAAGTTGAAATCTATTTGTCGAAGGTTTAAATGTATCTGTCAAAAGTTTAACTTAATGTTTAACTTAATGTCTTGAATTTAACTTAATTTAACTTTATTGTGTCAATACTATATTATAGTATATTATAGTATTGACACATTAAGTTAAATTTTTGACAAATATATTTAAACCTTCGACAAATAGATTTCAACCTTCGACAAATAGATTTCCACTATTGACGGATAAATTTAATCTTTTGACATATGGACAAATAGATTTCAACTTTGGACAAATATATTTAAACTTTTGACAAATAGATTTCAACCTTCGACAAATAGATTTCAACTATTGACGGATAAATTTAATCTTTTGACATATGGACAAATAGATTTCAACTGTGGACAAATAGATTTCAACTATTGACAGATAAATTTAATATTTTGACGTATGGACTTCCACTTTGGACAAATAGATTCCAACTATTTGTACATATTAGCGATTTCAGGGCTGCGTTCTTGCTATTCAAGGCACCTACGTTCGTCGCATAGGTAAACCTTCGCTGTGCCTAAGGGCGAAAGGTTTGAATCTCTTCTGCATGGGTGGCATAATCAAGGTCTCACTGTGTTCGTATTTTTTGAATAGTGACGTGTTCATCACAAAATAGCCGTGATGAGTGATTCAGATTCTGTTTTCAGTTCACCTGTTTTAGGCACCTTCCAGTAGACACCGTTTGAAACAAGTGATTCGGAATCCTCATCTCCACCCCCTGTCATGCGCGGGGCAGTATCGAGAAGGAGAGGCAAGTATGAGCGTGTTTCCTTTGAAAAGAAAAAAGTATTAATTAATCTGTACGAGGAAGAATTCACAGTAAAGGAAGCTTCTGAAAAGTCGGGAGTGAAATGGAACACGGGGAGGAGTATAATCAAAAAGTATTTGGGAAATCAGTGCGTACTTCGCAGTGATGCACGACGAGGAGGGAACAGACCTAGATGGTACTTTTCAAGAATCAACGAACATTCCGATAATATGGTCAACCGTTGAACTTGAATGGAATAAAGAGGGCGAAATTGGAGTTTATTTACTAAAAGATAAAAACAGTCGTGCAGCATGGGTATAAGAGCAAATTTCCGAAGAAATAACTGGTTTTAAGTAAAATGTCTCCATTGAAGGACTTCATGTCTATAAAGAACATCTCGAGTATCAACCACGTTTCTTCATCTTCAAAGTGCTCCAGTTTGAGAACGGAATGAGATACCGCAATTCTGATTTCACCATCGTGTTCAGCGTGTAAATATCTTTAAAATGAGGTGTCACTTGTCAGAATGTTTCATTTTGGGAATTTATGGGTGAACCCCCCTCCCCCTAAAACTCCCCAAAACCCCCCCTTAGAATGGTCCGATTCTGCCCATCTACGAACTTAGCCTTTCGATTCCCAGGTCGGATTTTTGGTGAAAATTTGAACTTTTTATCTTGATTCTATATAGGTACCTATATATATATATTATACCTACATATAATTTTTGTGTCTTTTGGCAGTGGATTCAGGATGATCTGAAACGGATTTCGCTCCAATAATTTGTCGAAAATACGAGTTTTAAAAATTTTGAACCGAGAAAAATGGCTCGTTTTTCGTCGAAAATTCGCTAAAAGCAGATTCAGTTCCCGTGAGCTGTTCCAAACGAAGCAGCCGCTCATTTCGCTCTCCCAACACGTAACGCCCCTCCCTTCAACCTTCGCTACTTCCAACTTTCACTTTTCCAGTTTCACTCGTCCCATCTCGATCTCAGACGTATTCATCGTCATATTACAATCGCTAAAAAAAAATTTATTACAATAATAACCGGTCCGTTCGATGTGTCGATCTCTTAATCGAAAAGAAACGTCGAATTTGAACCCCGTCGGATTGCTCTGATTCAAAGTTGTACCGTTCAAATTGAACAGACTCGACTTCATACGCGACGTTCAAATTCAGAGGTGATTCATTTCCGCGCCGTTTCGTCTTTTGCCAAAGGTGAGCCAATTCATTGTAACACGTACATTAATGATATTAGTAATAATGATATCACATTTTAACAGCATATCTTGAACATAATTTTTACAGCAATCTTAAAAAATGTTAACAGAAAAAAAATTAAGAAAAATTAACAGAAAAATTTGTAGGGCATAATAAGACATTATCTTGGATCAATGTAATAATTAAATTTTGTAATTTTGGAGTTAACAGGACTGTAGACCATGGAGACATACAACTCAATATGTGTGATCCAATTTCAGGATTCGTAAATTGGAAAATACCGAAATGATGAAGTTCGTTCTGTTCTGCGCGGCTGTGGTAGTGGCAACAGCACACCCTACCATTTATAAGAGGAACGAAGACGAAGTCTTGTCCCCAGGTAAATTGTGTAAAATTTAATGTAACGTATCGCATAATATGCGATATTATGATGAATTGAATTTTTTGAATTTCGTAAATGTTTTATTACAATAATTATAGTACAAACTCAAGGAATCAATTCTACAGCTAATTTGCAACAAAAAGGGTCTCCTGGAGTTTTTTCATTACTCAACTACCAAACCGACTTTTTTCACTTTTAAGATTTTTTTCGTGGTTTCGACCTTGTCTCAGTAAAACGGCTCTAAATCCCTTAAATCAATATGTAAAGTAAAAGTTGAAGATACCGTTGAAAAGAGCGTTAAATTTTCTATCTACCTGATATAAAATCCGACTGATTAAGACAGTACTTATTGATGAAAAAGTGGCCAAAGTCCAAAATTTGAAGATTCCTTAAAAATCACCGTTTTTTCTTTCGTATTTTGCGCTATCGGTGCGGGTTTCTTTCGGCGTGTACTCCTCGGGAAAAACTTGGCCAGAATCTCAGGTTTCCAACGGTATAAAAAAGTATGTGTTCACCGTGAAATTGGTGGAGAAAATGACGTTTGAGTTCAGAAAAACGTGGGGTTTTTAGGTGAAAATCAAGGTTTTTCCACCAAAAGCCAACTTTCTTCGTGGAAGTAAGTGAGTTTGGTATCGCAATTTATGCATTTTTTTACGCTGAATCGATTGGTGACTCTTACACGCCTCCTTGATAAGGAATTTTTTTAAATTCGCACAATCGAAAGGCCAAGTTCGTAGATGGGGAGAATCGGGCCAATCTGGGGAGTTTTAGGGGGAGAAAATTCCCCATAAATTCCAAAAAATGAAACTGTCCGACAAGTGACACCTCATTTTAAAGGGATTTGTACGCTGAACACGATGGTGAAATCAGAATTGCGATATCTCGTTCCGTTCTAAATCTGGAGCACTTTGAAGATGAAGAAACGTGGTTGATATTTGAGATATTCTCTGAAAATTCGCTCTTATAGCCATGCTGCATGACTGTGGATTTTTTTTTTTCTTTTTCAGTTTTGGTTCCTGTGTCTTCGACGGTGATTCCGCTGCCGATCTACAAGGTTTCGACGTCGCTGATGAAGCAGGACAACGTCGATCTCGACGCGAAATTCGACGCGTTCAACGGCCCCAAGCTCATCACAGGTCGGTACAAGTGATAATTGAACGATAGATAGACAAGACTTGGACGAATGCGGGGTTTAAATGTGGAAGTTCAAGCTCCATAATATATTATATATATATATATGTAATAACATCAAAGTGCCTTCTCGTTATATTGATCGCCGCATTCTGGACTCTGCCCAGAACCTACAATCTTATTCATAACATTGCACCATCGAACCAGCCCCGAACGCATGCTCTCGTCAGTTGTACGGCATCCGCCGTTTGTCAATACACTCAAGTTTCACTCTATAAGAATTTACTTGAAATTCTAATTTCGCTGTTGTAATTTGTGGTTTCGCAATAAATTACGTTGCTGATTGGCCGGTTTAATTTACTCCTGCGCAAATTAGTAGAGTGAACCTATATATATATAAGGGTGATTCTACGAAAAGTGCCATTTTCGGGGCCCAAAATTTTGAACATAATAAACTCGGAAAATCCGAACTTTTTTGACGGCAATGAACTTGCATTACCATGGTGACTAATGTGTGTGAGTGGCTAGGCAGCACGTTTCACCGTTTGGCTGTACCAGCCACTTGTGTTTTTCATATGCCCAGATGAATGATCGATGAGACCAGATGAATGACAAATGAGGCTGATGAAGGAGTTTAAAAATGAAAAACAGCAAATTAAAACCATGTTATATATCTAAGAAAAAATTATCAAAAAAGCGTAAGCCAAGGCACTTTCAGTCTCCATGTTGAAAAGGTCAGGTACCGCAGTTGACAATCAAAATAGAATAAAATCAGTCTTTACAGTGTAGAACAACTAGTCTGAAAAAATATCGTACAAACTGACGATTCACGTACCTTACTTTACCATGTGCTTGTAACCTCTATAGAGACTGTACCTACCTATTTAAGGATAGGTAGGTAAATCTAATATCACAACGGTGAATAAGATAAAAATTTTATCTTATTCTTAACTTGAGTATTTAATACTCAAGTTCAAAATATCACAATGAAAATATTAATTTGTCCGCTAACTGTTTACTAGGTTGCGGTATTGGTAATGCTCATTACATTGCTTCAAAGTAGAATGGAATAAAACAATGCATTCAAAGAATCCAGGAAAAAATGGAAATTTTCCTTTAAGATGTAGGTAAGTAGTCAAATAGAACATGGCAACAAAAAATGCATTTTTAAAACAATTAAAAGTGGTTTGGAAAACCCTCTCAAAGATGTTCAGTTTTGATTTTTCCAAAGGGAATTGATAAAGTAAATAGGTAGGTACCTACAAGTATAAAATAGAACAAGTACAAAGACGAACCGTTCAGAAACGAAAACCGCGAGCAAAAAATAAAAAAAGAGCAAGGACTACAACCCTCAGCTCAACATCTAGCGGATAGATTTTAAACCCCTTAAATCCTCTTTGAAGCTGAACCTATTCCTGCCTAAATCCTGCTAAAATCCTCCTAAAAGCTGTCGGAGGGCACTGTTAAAGTCAAAGTGAGGGGTAACTTTGGCTCTGTGGAGAGCTTCCAACATCAGAGCAAAATTTTCGTGGATTACGCACTTGCACGTTTCTCGGTCAGCAGCTCTCGGGATCAAGACCCAGAATGGGCGCAATTTGCAGAACAGAGCATAGCTGATGTTGTAGGAATGCGTATCACAAAACCGCTTGTGCAGAGCATAGCACTTTGTGGAGTTGTACTTCTGAGACATGTTGTGAGTCAATGTTTCAGCCCATCTCCCTTCTTCCATGGTTTCAGCCAAAATCAACCTACGTCGGACAGCTTCGTCTCCTAAGGCTATTACCTTCTTCACCTTCGTGTTCGGGGATTCAATGTTACTACTGCAGGTACTGTTACTGGCACTGGAACCTCCACGCTTCAACCTCAACCAACGCTTTTTGAACTTCTCGACATTTCGGGTCAATTCCTTGACAGATTTCTTCAACTTCATATTTTCCCTCAAAACTTTAGCCCTGTCCCGCCTTTTTCTTTTCCTTCCCGATGAAGTTTGTGGTCGTGCAACATCGTTGATTGGCACTGGCCGCGAAGTGTCACTTTCGGCAGGAGAATTGTCCCGAGCAAATTGTTCTCCTCTCCTCACCTGTTCTTTCTTTGCTCGCGATGACCGGGTGTTGTCCCTCCACTGTTTCCTCTTGGCTCTTAACTCTCTCCCCGTCATCTGCGCAACCATCTTTATCTTCCCTGCAGCCTTCATCTGCATGTAACGGTCTGCAACAGTTTCTTGTCTCTGCTTCCATCGTTCTGGGTAATTCTTCAATTTTTTGTATCTTTCTCTCTCTGCTAGGCGTTTCCTCCTCAGTCTTTCCTCTCTTGACATGGCTTTCTTGCTGGTAGGCGCCATTCTTCTTTCTGAAAGTTGAAAAAAGTCGATCAGGATCACTTGTTTGTTTATTTTGCCATTCATCTGGTATCCCGTCATTCATCTGGTAATGAAGAATATTGGTTGGCCATATGAATGACGACCAGACGAATGACATTTTTCACTATAAATCACCTTTACTAGGAGCTGAAGATGGAAAAGAAAAAAACAAAGAGCTCTTCTTAATCTACGCAAGTGCTTCTAGAGGAATGAGCTTGCGGCATTTCTATTGGCCTACTAATAAGTACACCACCATGACCATACAAATGACCAATGAAAAAGTCACGCACCTGTTTTTGAGAAGAGAACTCGCCCCCACGCCTCCCAGACGGATACTGAAGAAACCAGCATGGCGGAGAATTGAAGCCAGGCTGTCAGTCGTGCCAACCGTCACCCGGAAATTTCCCCTCGAGCCGTTGTTTACTCACACCAATCGTGAAAATTAGGAGCCAGATGGATGACCAAAAATCCCGGGACAGGACAATTATCAACAGCAGTTGCTACCCTTCATTAACCCAATACCCAAAAGATAGATATTCGTAATCTAGGGGCTTTTAAGCACTAGTAAAAAAATTGGCTGATTTTTTCCAAGCCACGTTCAGGTGTGTTACAAGCTGGAAGTTGGTAACCCCATGCTGGGGACAGGCCATATGAATGACAAATTGACCATTTAAGCCTCATTTTAGCCATGAAGCGTTGAAGTGATTAACACCCAACAAAATGGTCCATGTAGAGCCCGTTCCTCTAGACAGGCAGAAAAAAACGAAATTCATTTATCACAAGTACAAGCTGAGATATTGTGCTGGGACAAGAAAATGGCACTTTTCGTAGAATCACCCATAAATATTCACCCGACAGGCTGCCGCGTAATTCACTCTCATGTTGACGATTTTCGACCTGCTCCAAATTTGAGCCCTCATTATGAACGAACGGCTGGTCGTGATAACCTCCAGATGGTCATTAAAAAATTCTAAAAATGTAAACTAAAACTAAAGGTACCTACTGTTCCATTCGAATTTTTCCCCTATCGCCGGGGGGGGGGGGGGGAAGGGGGGTTCCTAGGGTTCAAAAAAAGTTAATTTTGCAAATCCCGTTGTCAACAACTTTAATTTGAAACTGCAGATTATAATCGTAAAATCTAGACCCCCCCCCCCCCCCCGACCCATTCACAACCACAGTGGTAGTGGTAGGGGAGAAGACAAATCGTCGTTATTATTGTTACTACCTCCATGGATGAAGAATACCTCTTGCCTTCATCCATGGAGATTGTAATAGGAACAACTACTGTTAATTACAACTACTTAATTCGTATTAATCGATTATTATCGATTTTCGAATACATCTGGATTTCAAAAGCATTTTTTAACCATATAATAATGCATCAAATCCTGTTGTATTCGAAAATCGATTTATCAGTAATAATATCGATTAATAATGAATAATTATCGATTAATTAAAATAATCGGCAGCTAAACATCGATTAATCGGGGTCAAATAATCGATTATCGCTTATTAAATCGCTTATTTATTTGTTTCCCTAACTCGTGTGATATAGATTTGAATGATTGCGCAGAAGGATGAAAAGTTGATAGAGAAAATTCCCCATAAATTCCAAAAAAATGAAACTGTCCGACAAGTGACACCTCATTTTAAAGGGATTTGTTCGCTGAACACGATGGTGAAATCAGAATGTCGATATCTCATTCCGTTCTCAAACTGGAGCACTTTGAAGATGAAGAAACGTGGTTGATACTTGAGATGTTCTTCATGGACATCATGTTCTTGCATAGAGACATTTTACTTAAAACCAGTTATTTCTTCGAAAATTCGCTCTTATAGCCATGCTGCATGACTGTGGATTTTCACCTGATCCAAACCCTCCAAATCCCCCAAAAACCTACTGAAAAACTGCAGAAATAGGGTTTTTGGCCTATTTTTCACTTACCTACATTTTCGTTTTTGTTGACTCTAATGGACTTTAAGTTAAGGTCCTTAACCAATGGCCTCAAAATTCGTAATTAAATGGGATCTCCTGTCTCTGTGAATTTGTCTTCAGAATAAGAGCGAATCCTGAAGACAAATTCGCAGAGACTGGAGATCGAACTACGAATTCACGAATTGAAAAATTCACGTACGTCGCCAATTACAACTTTTGAGAGTTCCGATTGGTCTCATTCGACGCAGAAGAGTGTAAATTTTCGAACGGTTGCCCTCGACTATTTTTGTCAGGTCCGTTGAAGTCAACAAAAACGAAAATTGTAAGTGAAAAATGTAATGGTATGCTGAGATTCCATTGCTTCTTGTGTTTTTGGTTCAACCGCTCTGGAGATAGTTGGGTCTATGAAAGCAGACCAGGACACCCCTCTGGGTGGGCGTAATTGCCTAACCTCCCCGGGTTACAGAGGGAACTCAGCAAGCCATTCATCACAAAAATAGGCTAAAAACTCCATTTTTGTAGTTTTTTCAGTACGTGTTTGGGGGTTTTTGAGGGTTTGAATCAGTGTGAAAAAGAAATTGGGGTTCATATTTGGATTCATCATGAAATTTCCTACAAATCTAGCTCCATTATGAATTTTTTTGGACGAAGTTCGCGATGAACAGAAAAATACACCGTAGAGTTGTAGTAAAAAAATCACAAAAACGTCGAAAAATCTTAACAAATTCGCTCATAATTTGATGCTGTATGATTAAAACACACTATTAAAATTCTATCTCTCTACCATTAATCAATTTATTTTTCAGTGAAAACCAAGAAAACGAAGAAGGACAAAATTGGCGCTTCAGTCAAAGCGATCACCAGAGAAGATTGGGAAAAGAAGTCCCTCGTCGCCTAAAACGCCGTAGGAACTATTCATTTGACAACGTACCATACCATACCATACCATACTTGAAGAATAATTAAAAGTCTTACATTAAATTCCTTGATGGAATTGTAATTACCTTTCTAATAGTAATCTAACGTATTAAAGTAATACAGTATTTAATCTAAGTAATCATAAGTACCTACTTATGTACTTATAACTCAGTGGATTTAAAACGCTTAAAATACAATGAATAGGTGTATCAAGAACGAAATACTAATTTACATAAAAACCACGTTAATTTACCATGTTACCTACACAAAGAAAATTTACCATGTTAGATACATAAAAAAATTTACCATGTTACCTACATAAAGAAAATTTACCATGTTACGTAAAAGCATTTACCATGTTAAAAAAATTATCGTGTTAGATTAAAAAATTTACAATGTTAAATAAACCATGTTACTTAAAAACTATGTGAAATAAAACGAAACCCATGCAATACCTTCGACTGCGCACGCGCAGGCGTAGTTCGACTCGAAATAGTGATTTATGGAATTATTATTATTTGCGAGTTTTCAAAGAGAAGGGAGGTATTGTTGACGGTCCAAAATTTGTACAAAAAAAAAAATCGTATACCAAAATCCGTTTCAGACCACCCTGAATCTACTGCCAAAAGACACCAAAAATCATATGGATAAATATATATATTTATGTACATGTCACTCCAGAATTGAGATGAAACGCTCAAAATTTACACAAAAAGTCGTAGATGGGCGGAATTGGACCACTCTAAGGGGGTGTTTTGGGGAGTTTTAGGGGGGGAAATTCCTCATAAATTCCCAAAATGGAACATTTTGACAAGTGACACTTCATTTTAAAGATTTTTTCACGCTGAACACGATGGTCAAATCAGAATAGCGATATCTCATTCCGTTATCAAACTGGAGCACTTTGAAGATGAAGAAACGTGGTTGATACTTGAGATGTTCTTCATGGACATCATGTTCTTGCATAGAGACATTTTACTTAAAACCAGTTATTTCTTCAAAAATTCGCTCTTATAGCCATGCTGCATGACTGTGGATTTTATTTTTCATATCACCTTCTAAATTGGGTTCGTCCGTATCAATGTTGCAAATTTGGCACAATACGAAAAACATCGATACTATCGGAAACCGAAACTATCGATTGTTTAACACCAAAGTTTAGATTGTCGGATATCGATATTCATATTAGATGTATCATTTGATGCCAATATCGATATTTTCATTCGATATCCCGATCTCTACTGACATCGGCTGGTCAATTTTAATCGTCGATTTAAATAAAACTCGACATCGTTGTTGACCACCTGAGATATTTTTGATGAGACTAAGGAGATAAAAGGGAGATAAAAAGGAGATAAAAGAGACGAGTGTCGCTTCTATCGATAGTGTTGGGAAAAAACATCGATACTATCGGAAACCGAAACTATAGATTGTTCAACACCAACAGTTGTGAGTGAAAGAGATTGTCGGATATCGATATTCATATTAGATGTATCATTTAATGTCAATATCGATACTTTCTTTCGATATCCCGATCTCTACTGACATCGGCTGGTCAATTTTAACCGTTGATTTATTTAAAACTTATCAAAAAGATCTCAGGTGGTAAACAACGATGTCGAGTTTTAAATAAATCGACCTTAAAATTAACCAGCCGTTTTTCTCAACACTATCGATACGAAAAACATCGATACTATCGGAAACCGAAACTATCGATTGTTCAACACCAAAAGAGATTGTCGGATATCGATATTCATATTAGATGTATAATTTGATGCCAATATCGATATTTTCATTCGATATCCCGATCTCTACTGACATCGGCTGGTCAATTTTAACCGTTGATTTATTTAAAACTTATCAAAAAGATCTCAGGTGGTAAACAACGATGTCGAGTTTTAAATAAATCGACCTTAAAATTAACCAGCCGTTTTTCTCAACACTATCGATACGAAAAACATCGATACTATCGGAAACCGAAACTATCGATTGTTCAACACCAAAAGAGATTGTCGGATATCGATATTCATATTAGATGTATCATTTGATGCCAATATCGATATTTTCATTCGATATCCCGATCTCTACTGACATCGGCTGGTCAATTTTAATCGTCGACATCGTTGTTGACCACCTGAGATCTTTTTGATAAGACATAGGAGATGTTTGGTTGTGATGTTGGCTGCACTGTGAAGGCCGAACCAGGTTTATCTGTCTGTGTGTGTTGAAGTTGTCTTTTTGCAATCCGAACCGTGTGCGATACTTTTTGTAATTATACGCCGTTCTTCATGAACTCAATTTATTTTATACACCCGTCACAAAACAGGAGATAAAAAGAGACGAGTGTTCAAAACTATCGATTCTATCGATAGTGTTGGGAAAAAACATCGATACTATCGGATACCCCCCCGACCGCACGCTGCAGTCGGCGGTTCCGGATCCACCTGAATCAAACGCTTTGACGGCCGTTTTGTTGGCATCACTGACGACGTTTTTCCGGGGTCCTCCACGACTCCGGGGGTCGCCATTTTCAAGCCAAGCCATCAAAAAACCACTCGACTTGCAACGGAACACTTGAAAGGTTGGTTGGTTAATACGTTTTTTTCTTCTTCCAAAATATCCGTTTCGTCGTCGTTACTGACATATTCGTGAATTCGATCGTGTTTCTGATCGTAGTCCCGTTTCGGATTCATCCGGTCGGAATCTCGAACGTGTCGTGATGTGTGATTCGATCGATCGCCTTCAAGACGTTATCACGACCAAAACTGCCTTTTGAGCGGTCGTTGTAGACACTTGTACGTACACACCAGTGGTTTTACTTCGTACACTCGAATTTGAAATAGTGACTTTAATACTTAACATTGTAACGTAATGATAATATCATTATCAAGGCCGACAATTAGGTGTCCTCGGGGTGGTCGTGTTGTACAACCAGTCATCGTGTAACCACAGAATCAAACGGTTCAGGACGTAACGTTCATTCTGTCAGACGAACCCGTTTGACACCCGATTTACGAGTATTTTCGGGCGGTTTGTGGGGCTACGGTGGTCGATTCAGTGTTAAATTGTAGCGGTTGTGTTGTGCTGTCCTTGACGTTGAAGAGGTGAGTTGTAAAGACACCGATTTGGATGTTTCTTTTGCTGAATTTGGATGATTTTGGATGTTTCGTAACAAAATTGAGGTAGTAGGTTTTTTAACTGATTTTTATGTTTTTTTGGGTTGCTGAATCCGAATTTCAAGTTTTCTGCCTCCCAGCTGGTCGGCTTCAGGTCCAAAAACCTCGAAATTTCGGACGTTGTCTCGGTTTTTCGCGTATATCTTGGGAACGAAGGATCTTACGTAAATAGTCACGGTAATCAAAGTTGAAGAGCATAAAATTCTGCGTCGAATGATATCCCCAAGTGTCCATTTCGACCAATTTATAAGGCCGCCATCGACGATAAAAAAAAGCCAATTTTTTTCCAACTTTAGTGAAAACTGCAATAACATGACTTTTAGACGTCTGTGATTCGTGAATACTCACTCTATATGAAAAACTCATAGAAACAAAGTTGTAGAGCATTAAATTCTGAGTTCAGAGAGCACCTAAATTTTAGATTTGGACCATCCTATATACATATAGCGACCATTTTTCAGAATATTTTAGGGCGGTTTGTGGGGCTACGGTGGTCGATTCAGTGTTAAATTGTAGCGGTTGTGTTGTGCTGTCCTTGACGTTGAAGAGGTGAGTTGTATAGACACCGATTTGGATGTTTCTTTTGTTGAATTTGGATGATTTTGGATGTTTCGTAACAAAATTGAGGTAGTAGGTTTCTTAACTGATTTTTATGTTTTTTGGGTTGCTGAATCCGAATTTCAAGTTTTCTGCCTCCCAGCTGGTCGGCTTCAGGTCCAAAAACCTCGAAATTTCGGACGTTGTCTCGGTTTTTCGCGTATATCTTGGGAACGAAGGATCTTACGTAAATAGTCACGGTAATCAAAGTTGAAGAGCATAAAATTCTGCGTCGAATGATATCCCCAAGTGTCCATTTCGACCAATTTATAAGGCCGCCATCGACGATAAAAAAAAGCCAATTTTTTTCCAACTTTAGTGAAAACTGCAATAACACGACTTTTAGACGTCTGTGATTCGTGAATACTCACTCTATATGAAAAACTCATAGAAACAAAGTTGTAGAGCATTAAATTCTGAGTTCAGAGAGCACCTAAATTTTAAATTTGGACCATCCTATATACATATAGCGACAATTTTTCAGAATATTTTCGGGCGGTTTGTGGGGCTACGGTGGTCGATTCAGTGTTAAATTGTAGCGGTTGTGTTGTGCTGTCCTTGACGTTGAAGAGGTGCGTTGTAAAGACACCGATTTGGATGTTTCTTTTGCTGAATTTGGATGATTTTGGATGTTTCGTAACAAAATTGAGGTAGTAGGTTTTTTAACTGATTTTTATGTTTTTTGGGGTTGCTGAATCCGAATTTCAAGTTTTTTGCCTCCCAGCTGGTCGGCTTCAGGTCGAAAAACGCCAAAAACCTCGAATTTTCTGACGTTGTCTAGGTTTTTCGCTTATATCTCGGGAACGAAGGGTCTTACGTAAATAGTCACGGTAATCAAAGTTGAAGAGCATAAAATTCTGCGTCCAATGACATCCCCAACTTTCCATTTCGACCAATTTATAAGGCCGCCATCGACGATCAAAAAAAGCCAATTTTTTCCAACTTTAGTGAAAACTGCAATAACACGACTTTTAGAAGTCTGTGATTCGTGAATACTCACTCTATATGAAAAACTCATAGAAACAAAGTTGTAGAGCATTAAATTCTGAGTTCAGAGAGCACCTACATTTTAAATTTGGACCATCCTATATACATTTCACTGATGAATCGAAGGTAGCGACACTGAAATTCAGGTTTTACTGTTGCTAATCACTAGGACAAATGCTATGCAGCCGAGCAGATTCTGAATATTATGAACATCCCAGCCCTTGAAGCCTTCCTAATTTTCATGAGAACCACATTAGAGAGAACCACATTTCGAGGGCGTCAGAGCAATACCCCATATCGTCATTTCGGCCACTAATCAGGAGACCCAGACAACCACCTGCCAATGATTTGCTTCTCCTATATACGAGACATATCACTATCTTTGTGCTTTTCACACTCAAAATACCTATCTCTTTGAGCTAATGAGTAAATATTGAGAAAAAACCACGTATTTGACAAAACATGTGACGTTATGGGGTTTTGATCGTCAGAGCTGTGACAAGACATAACAGAATCGATAGTATTGACAGACGGAATTTTTTGCTTGATCCAGATTCTAGACTCTAGAAGGACCTTATTAAGAAATGCTCCAGTTTGAGAGCGGAATGAGATATCGCCATTCTGACATCACCATCGTATTCAGCGTGTAAAAACCTCCCCCGTCTCCCCCAAACATCCCCAAAACCCCCCTCAGCTTAGGGACATTTCAACGCTGAACACGACGGTGAAGTCAGAATTGCGATATCTCTTTCCGTCATCAGATTAGAGCAGACTAACCATGAAGATCATATCAAGTAACAACTTTTCTTCATCTTCAAAGTGCTCCAGTTTGAGAACGGAATGAGATATCGCAATTCTGATTTCACCATCGTGTTCAGCGTAAAAAGCCCTTTAAAATGAGGTGCCATTTGTCGAATGTGTCACTTTTGGAATTTATGGGTAATTTCCCCCCCTAAAATTCCCCAAAACCCCCCTTAGAGTCGCCTGATTCTACCCATCTACGAACTTAGCCTTTCGATTGCTAAGACAGATTTTTTGTGCATATTTGAGCTTTTTATCTCAATTCTATCAAGAGTTATTGTCTGGAGTGACACATACATAAATATATATATATATACAAATGAAAAATCTCACAAGTGACACCTCATTTTAAAGGGTTTTTCACGCTGAATACGATGGTGGTATCAGAATTGCGATATCTTATTCCGTTCTCAAACTGAAGATTTGAAGATGAAGAAACGTGTTCAGCATGAAAAAACCTTTAAAATGAGGTGTCACTCGTCAGACTTTCATTTTTCGGATGAATCCCCCCCCCCCTCAGCTTTTCGATATAACAATTCTAAACACGGCGGTTAAGTCAGAATTGCCATATCTCATTACGTCATCAGATTAGAGCAAACTAACCATGAAGATCATCTAAAAATCTTCAAAAATTCGCCAATTGATCCTTTTCGATTCGAAAAAAATAGGACTTTCGAAAAATTCCTTCTAATGAAGTACCCATCGTATCATCACAGGGATTTTTAACCGAAAACCGTCTCGATATTTTCAGTTACAAATGTCAGAGGAGAGCGAAGTGGAGGGTGAGCCGGTCGGCAGCGACCTGTTGACTCTCGAGTTCGTACCGGATTTCGACTTCGAGGACGATCCCGGATCCGACTGGAGCCCAAGTGAAGATCCCAAACCGAAAAAGAGGAAGATCGCCGGGAAGATGAAGAAGAAGAGAGGACCGCACCCCAAAAAGAAGTCCGGTAAGTGACGTTCGAACTGGTGATGATGAATGTTTTATTGACAATTAATTCCACAGTCGCCAATCAACGAATTACAATATTATTGAAACTAGACTAAAATTGGAGTAGAACGCCGCCAATCGCACCTTTCTATCCCAATCCGTTCCCAAGATATGATGTTTTTAAGGTTTTTTTCAGAAAACCACGTTTTTCCCCATAAAATCCCAATTTTCTTCACTTTAAAACAACTTTTTTCTACTTTTGACCACATTTTCGGATTCAGCGTGATTTTTTACATACGCTTAACGCACATACGTAATCAAAAACGGACTCCTAAGGACCGCAATTGCAGTTCAAACATAGACAATTTAAAAAAAAAAATTTTTTTTGAAAATACTTGTACGTTAACTGCATTTCCAAAAATCGTGCCGGAAGCTGTCAAATCTCAGAAAAACTTGCATTTTTAATCAGCTTTCTAATGGTATGGTCTAATTTGCGATTACTTATCGATTTCAAGTAGAAATTCACGTTTCAAAAATACACGTTTCACACCAGACAAATGCGATGACGAGTGTGACGACTTCTAAAATTCGCCAACAATCGTGGACCCAATGTTAAGAGCTGCTCTTGGTCTCATTCGAAGCAGAATTTAATTCTCCTCAATGTTTATTTCGAACACTTTTTGTCATTAGTGGGTGTTTTCAGGTGGTTTTGGGGTGAAAACACTCGAAAAACGTCAGTAACTCCTAAGGAACACTTTTTGTCATTAGTGGGTGTTTTCAGATGGTTTTTGGGTGAAAACACTCGAAAAACGTCAGTCATAATGGGCGTTCTAAACTTCTAAAATTCGCCAAAAATCGTGGACCCAATGTTAAGAGCTGCTCTTGGTCTCATTCGAAGCAGAATTTAATTCTCCTCAAGGTTTATTTCGAACACTTTTTGTCATTAGTGGGTGTTTTCAGGTGGTTTTGGGGTGAAAACACTCGAAAAACGTCAACATAAATGGGCGTATTAAACTTCTAAAATTCGCCAAAAATCGTGGACCCAACCTTAAGAACTGCTCTTGGTCTCATTCGAAGCAGAATTTAATTCTCCTTAATGTTTATTTCGAACCCTTTTTGTCATTAGTGGGTGTTTTCAGGTGGTTTTTGGGTGAAAACACTCGAAAAACGTCAACATAAATGGGCGTTCTAAACTTCTAAAATTCGCCAAAAATCGTGGACCCAATGTTAAGAGCTGCTCTTGGTCTCATTCGAAGCAGAATTTAATTCTCCTCAAGGTTTATTTCGAACACTTTTTGTCATTAGTGGGTGTTTTCAGGTGGTTTTGGGGTGAAAACACTCGAAAAACGTCAACATAAATGGGCGTATTAAACTTCTAAAATTCGCCAAAAATCGTGGACCCAACCTTAAGAACTGCTCTTGGTCTCATTCGAAGCAGAATTTAATTCTCCTCAATGTTTATTTCGAAGTCTTTTTGTCATTAGTGGGTGTTTTCAGGTGGTTTTTGGGTGAAAACACACGTTAACGTCAATAATAATGGGCGTATTAAACTTCTAAAATTCGCCAAAAATCGTGGAGCCATAGATAAGAGCTGCTCTTGGTCTCATTCGAAGCAGAATTCAATTCGCCTCAATGTTTATTTCGAAGTATTTTTCCATTAGTGGCTGTTTTCAGGCGTTTTTTTTTTGGGTAAAAACACTCGAAAAACGTCAATAATAATGGGCGTATTAAACTTCTAAAATTCGTCAAAAATCGTGTACCCAACCTTAAGAGCTGCTCTTGGTCTCATTCGAAGCAGAATTTAATTCTCCTTAATGTTTATTTCGAAGTCTTTTTGTCATTAGTGGGTGTTTTCAGGTGTAGAGACATGACTATCAAAATCTATGTAAGGAGTTACTAGTTGTAATTCAAATAGAAGCCCAACAAATTGTTGACATCCCACCTTGATCATAACTGTGATTTTCATATTTGTACTGAAAACACCAAAATTTGATTTTCTTCTAACATGAATCGATTCTTTCAGGTACCGAAATTATCAGCTACGACAAAAACGTTGAATTCGTCATCATCAAAGAAGAACCGGAAGATGGCGATTCAAAGGGTAAAATTGCATTCAATGACTGCAGTGAACAGTTCTAGTGCTAGAATCCATCACTAATAGTTACAGTAATAGTTACTATTATAGTATAATACACGAGCCTGTTACAAGATTTTGAATTTCTGGATGATCAAACAAACTAGGGATGCAAATAATCGATCTTAACGTCAAATGATTAATCGTAAGCTAATTATCGATGTGACCAATTAATCGATGTTCAATTAATCGAAATAATAGATTTTTTAACGATTTTTAAGAGTCTGTAGATGGCGACATATTGTTAAATTACAAGACTAATGAAGTTTAAGGAATGTCATAACCAATAAAATTGCGTAAAATAGTTTTTATTGATATAAACTAAGGGTACCATAATGTAGATATATGTAGGGTTAACCATAATGTAGGAAATCTTGTAAAAATAAAAGTTTTGAGAAGATACGTATGACTCTTCAAGCTACCTAGTACTACCTAGTACGGAGTACCTAGGGTTCAATTAATTAATCGATTAATCAGGATCAAATTCTCGATTATTTGATTAATCGATTATTTATTTGTATCCCTAAAACAAACGTTACTGCCCCCCTCCTTCCTGCGCCAATATGTGTCAGGATACTCTGTAGTGTTTCATGGTTTTGTCGTTATTACTTGGGTGTTATCATAATTTGTGTTTATTTGTTATTTTTAGAGCCGATGCTTGAGTGCTACGAATGCGGGTACAAATGCGCGAAAAGGCAGCGGCAGAATCTCGTTCGTCACATGGTCAAACACACAGGTAAAGTGTCCATTCACCTACTGTATGGGCGGTTTCTAGCGGCCGATTCTCAAACTAAAGATGAGTGATCATTCGATTTTTCTGTTCATTCGATTCAAGATCATCGCTTTCTCAAATCATTCGATTATCCCATCACCGTTTCCACACAGACCGGAATATCCCTCTGGGTGGGCGTGTTGCCTAACCTCCCCGAGAACAGGAGCACTCAGCAGCCGTACATTACATGGAAAGCCAGCACGTACCTACCACGCTCTGCTACCATGTTATGAATGGATGGTGAGTACCCCTGTTCTCGGGGGGGGGGGGGGGGGTTAGGAAATATGCCCACCCAGAGGGATATGAGGTATTTGCTTCCACAGAACCGTCTATCCCCAGAGCGGTCGAACAAAAACGCCCATCAAAAGCAACCATCAATACTTTTGACAATATTTGGCGCGAGTGGATTCAAGATCATCGATTTCTCAAATCATTCGATTATCCCATCACTGTTTCCACACAGACCGGAATATCCCTCTGGGTGGGCGTATTGCCTAACCTCCCCGAGAACAGGAGTGCTCAGCAGCCCTACATCACATGGAAAGCCAGCACGTACCTCGACCACGCTCTGCTACCATGTTATGAATGGATGCTGAGTACCCCTGTTCTCAAGGGGGTTAGGCAATATGCCCACCCAGAGGGTTATGGAGGGATATGAGGTATTTGCTTCCACAGAACCGCCTATCCCCAGAGCGGTCGAACAAAAACGCCCATCAAAGACAACCATCACAACTCTTGACAATATTTGGCATGATGGGTTAGTAAAAACCACGGTTTTAGTATTCTTCAGCTGCATTCTCCAGACCCCGATAACCCTCTTCCAGGGAATCCACTGTGGGAACCTGAGAATCCATGAAACCTCTCTGACCCTCTGACAGCAGAACTACGTCATCTGCGTAGTTTAGGTCATTCATGTGTTCCACCTTCATTGAACACGAGTACCTTCCGTCCTCTAAATCTCCTCCACACATTCTCAGATCTCACATAGTTTTCTGTTACAGGAGAGAAACCGTTCGCCTGCCAATATTGCGATTTCGCCACCGGCTACGAGCACGCCCTCAAGCGCCACACTTCACAACACACAGGTACTGCATCTTCGATTTTTTTAAAGTCAAAATTCGATTGGTAAAATCTTGGCAATCTACAGGCTAAATTCGTAGATGGGCAGAATCGGGCCACTCTAAGGGGGGGTTTTTAGGGGGGAAATTCCTCATAAATTCCCAAAATGAAATGGTCTGACAAGTGATACCTCATTTCCAAGGTTTTTTCATTCTGAACACGATGGTGAAATCAGAATTGCGATATCTCATTCCGTTCTCAAACTGGAGCACTTTGAAGATGAAGAAACTTTGTTACTTGAGATGGTCTTCATGTTTCATCTGCTCTAATCTGATACCGGAATGAAATATCGCAATTTTGACTTCACCATCGTGTTCAGCGTTGAAAAATCTATAAGCTGAGGGAGGTTTTTGGCGAGTTTTAGGTTATGGGGGGGGGGGCACTCATAAAGTTAAAAAATGAAACGTTCTGCCAAGTGATACCTCATTTCCAAGGTTTTTTCATGCTGAATACGATGGTGAAGTCAGAATTGCGATATCTCATTCCGTTCTCAAATGGAGCACTTTGAAGATGAAGAAACTTTGTTACTTGAGATGGTATTCATGTTTCATCTGCTCTAATCTGATACCGGAATGAGATATCGCCATTCTGACTTCACCATCGTGTTCAGCGTTGAAAAATCCATAAGCTGAAGGGGGTTTTGGCGAGTTTTAGGTTATGGTGGGGGGGGGGGTCACCATAAAGTCCAAAAATGAAACGGTCTGCCAAGTGACACCTCATTTTAAAGGGGTTTTCACGCTGAATACGATGGTGAAATCAGAATTGCGATATCTCACTCCGTTCTCAAACTGGAGCAGTTTGAAGATGAAGAAACGTGGTTGACACTTGAGATGTTCTTTCTCGGGATTTTGGGGCGTTTGGGGGGGTTCACCCAAGAAACGAAAGTCTGACAAGTGACTTGAGATGGTCTTCAATGGAGAGATTTGACATAAAAACCAGTTATTTCTTCGAAAATTCGCTCTTACAGCCATGTTTCAAGTATTGTTCACTTCATGTCAGCTACTGGGGGGGGGGGGGGGTGTCCCATGTGACCTATTAGGGCATTAGCTCTCAAAGGGTGTCAAGGATCTCAACAAAAGTTGGATCGAAAACTTTAAAAAACCTATGCTGAGTGTGGGCGATCTGTGGGGGGGGGGGGGGTCACCCAAAAAATGAAAGTCTGACAAGTGACGCCTCATTTTAAAGGTTTTTTCACGCTGAATACGATGGTGAAGTCAGAATTGCGATATCTTAGTCCGCTCTCAAACTGGAGCACTTTGAAGATGAAGAAACGTGGTTGATACTTGAGATGTTCTTCATGGACATCATGCTCTTTAATAAAGACATTTTACGTAAAACCAGTTATTTCTTCGAAAATTCGCTCTCATAGCCATGCTGCATGACTGGATTTTGGTTTCTTTTTCGAGATACAACTAGGTTATGCCATCAGTGAGATCATGTGATGCCATCGCTACGTTTCCTGCAATTAATTGGCGAAGATCAGCGATATATTCTGAAAAGTTGTATCTTGCCAGTAATAATTGACAGGGTTTTTATTTAAAACAATGTACAATTCACCTTATTCTTCATTCCAGGGGAGCGACCATATTTGTGCAACTTATGCGACTACAAAACTGCCTACCCGTCTGCTTTGAGGAAGCACCTTCAAACTCACGACGGTATTTGATGATTCCATTTAATTGCCACCTAATCATAATTAATTACAGAAATCCTACAAGATTTTATGTGTGACATCCCAAATTTCTAGCCTCTTCTGCAATTTCTGCCAAATTTCTAGCCCAAACTGTACATTCAAGATTTTCAACCATTTTGAAAAAAAGCCCCATCTTTGAGAGGCTGTAGCGGGTCACCCCTATTGGTCTCAAAAAAATACTTCGTACAAACGTTGTTGGAAATGTAATTCTCTACAAGTTTTAAATCATAAGGTTTTCCTCTAAAACCACTCGTTTTGAAGATACGTCGAAAAAACTGAAAAAAAGTGCTGAAAAATCGCGGTTTTCGGGCTGCCAAAAGCTGAAGAACACCCCCTTTTATTTTTCAATAGAAACGGTACATTTGAAAAATCCAAAAAATCCGTGTTCAATGATTTTTGACGAGTATTCAAAAAATTATGTTTGCGCGGTTTTGTGCACGTGCGCAGTGTGCGCAATCGACACTAACTTCCTTATTTCAAATGAGAACCCCTATGTTTTATTACGGATTCGGACTCTACGCAAAATTTCATGAAGAAATTACACCTTACTCGAATTTTTTGGCTTGCAGAAACGTGCGGAATCAAGTAGTGTCAGTTTTGCCAAAATAACAAAAATCGCCATTTTTTGATCGATCGTAAAAACTTTTCTATTCAGCCGATTTCGGATTTTCTTTTTTTAATCGACGCGGAATTTTATCAACTTTAGTTTTGTATTTAGTGACTTTTGGCGTAAGAGTGGCAGTTATGGAGTTATAAGCCAAAAATCGAAAGTCCCAAAATTTCGAGGTTTTTTTGCTACGAAAAGATTTGTCGTTCGAAATTTTGTGTGGGAACTATGAATTCGTGTTATTGAGTCCCAAACAGACCGATTAAAACAATAAAATTCAAAGTACATTGAAAATCAAGTAGTGTCAGTTTTTGCAAAAATTGCATAAAATCTCCATTTGTTGATCGATCGTATAACATTTTCTATTCAGCCGATTTTGGATTTTCTTTTTTCAATCGACGCGGAATTTTATCAACTTTAGTTTTGTATTCAGTGACTTTTGGCGTAAGAGTGACAGTTTTGGAGTTATAAGCCAAAAATCGAAAAAAGTCCCAAAATTTCGAGGTTTTTTTGCTACCAAAAGTTTTGCCGTTCGAAATTTTTTTTGCGAACTCCGAATTCGTGTTATTGGGTCCCAAACAGACCGATTAAAACAATAAAATCTAAAGTACATTGAAAATCAAGTAGTGTCAGTTTTTGCAAAAATTGCAAAAAAATCGCCATTTTTTGATCGATCGTAAAACATTTTCTATTCGGTCGATTTCGGATTTTCTTTTTTCTATCGACGCGGAATTTTATCAACTTTTGTTTTGTATTTAGTGACGTTTGGCGTAAGAGTGACAGTTATGGAGTTATAAGCCAAAAATCGTAAAAAGTCCCAAAATATCGAGGTTTTTTGGCGACGAAAAGTTTTGCCGTTCGAAATTTTGTGTGCAAACTCTGAATTCGTGTTATTGGGTCCCAAACAGACCGATTAAAACAATAAAATCTAAAGTACATTGAAAATCAAGTAGTGTCAGTTTTTGCAAAAATTGCATAAAATCTCCATTTTTTGATCGATCGTAAAACATTTTCTATTCGGTCGATTTCGGATTTTCTTTTTTCTATCGACGCGGAATTTTATCAACTTTTGTTTTGTATTTAGTGACGTTTGGCGTAAGAGTGACAGTTATGGAGTTATAAGCCAAAAATCGTAAAAAGTCCCAAAATATCGAGGTTTTTTGGCGACGAAAAGTTTTGCCGTTCGAAATTTTGTGTGCAAACTCTGAATTCGTGTTATTGGGTCCCAAACAGACCGATTAAAACAATAAAATCTAAAGTACATTGAAAATCAAGTAGTGTCAGTTTTTGCAAAAATTGCATAAAATCTCCATTTGTTGATCGATCGTATAACATTTTCTATTCAGCCGATTTTGGATTTTCTTTTTTCAATCGACGCGGAATTTTATCAACTTTAGTTTTGTATTCAGTGACTTTTGGCTTAAGAGTGACAGTTTTGGAGTTAAAAGCCAAAAACCGAAAAAAGTCCCAAAATTTCGAGGTTTTTTTGCTACCAAAAGTTGTGCCGTTCGAAATTTTGTGTGCGAACTCAGAATTCGTGTTATTGGGTCCCAAACAGACTGAGTAAAACAATAAAATCGTTTACACCACCTTTTGGAAGGTACAAGGTTACGGCCTTTTCAATTGCTCCACCGACTGATTCTATGTACAAGAAACGACCTTGCAAATCAGTCATAAGACTGGAATTTTTTGTGGATCCACTCGTAGGACCCGAAATTATTTACGTATTTAAATTTACGTTTATTTGATGGTTTTTTATGTTTGTTGTTGTTGTTGTAGAAGTGAAGCCGTACAACTGTGACCAGTGCGCTTTCTCAACTGTGTACGTCTCATCGATAAGGAAACACATATTGGCCAAACACGGTCCTGATGGTGAGAACGCTTTGTTATTAGCTCTTTAAAGGCTGTTCGTATAAATAAATAAAATATTAAAAATTAAAAAAATAACAGAAGGATCGGCGTCAAAATGAGCGGTTACGCCTCTGTCAAAAACACTCAATCCAAATGGTATTCGTCACTGAGGGGGGTTGGGGAAATCACCCAAAAATTCCCAAAATGAGACAGTGACACGTCATTTTAAAGGTATTTTCATGGTGAACACGATGGTGAAATCAGAATTGCGATATCTCATCCCGTTCTCAAACTGGAGCAGTTTGAAGATGAAGAAACGTGGTTGACACTTGAGATGTTCTTTCTCGGGATTTTGGGGCGTTTGGGGGGGTTCACCCAAGAAACGAAAGTCTGACAAGTGACTTGAGATGGTCTTCAATGGAGAGATTTGACATAAAAACCAGTTATTTCTTCGAAAATTCGCTCTTACAGCCATGTTTCAAGTATTGTTCACTTCATGTCAGCTACTGGGGGGGGGGGGGGGTGTCCCATGTGACCTATTAGGGCATTAGCTCTCAAAGGGTGTCAAGGATCTCAACAAAAGTTGGATCGAAAACTTTAAAAAACCTATGCTGAGTGTGGGCGATCTGTGGGGGGGGGGGGGGGGGGTCACCCAAAAAATGAAAGTCTGACAAGTGACGCCTCATTTTAAAGGTTTTTTCACGCTGAATACGATGGTGAAGTCAGAATTGCGATATCTTAGTCCGCTCTCAAACTGGAGCACTTTGAAGATAAAGAAACGTGGTTGTTACTTGAGATGTTCGCTCATATAGCCATGCTACATGACTGTGTTTTTTTTCTCTTCTATTCCAGACGAGAAGCCCTTCTTCTGCGATCAGTGCGATTTCCGCACTGTACAGCGGCAGTCTCTCAAAAGGCACATCCTCGCCAAACACACAGGTTGGACACTGGTATAAATTTACGTTCATCATTAAAATGTACGTACGTGTTTGTAAACAGTCAATTTCAAATTCGGTTCCAGATGAAAGTTTAAGGCCGTACAAGTGTGATTACTGCGACTACACATGCGTGCAGCGGTCAATAATGAAGAACCATATGATGGCGAAGCATTCTGGTAAGTCTTTCAGTCGAACTAAATCACTACAGAAATTATGGGACAAACTCAAGGAATCAATTCTACAGCTAATTTGCAACAAAAAGTGCCTCATGGAGTTTTTTCATTACTCAACTAAAAAACCGACTTTTTTCACTTTTAAGATTTTTTTCGTATTTTTGACCTTGTCTCGGTAAAACGGCTCTAACTCCCTTAAATTAACATCTAAATTGAAAGTTGATGATGCCGTTAGAAAGTGCGTTAAATTCGCTATCCACCTGATATAAAACCCCACTTTTTACGACAGTACTGATTGATGAAAAAAATGGCCAAAGTCCAAAATTTGAAGATTTTTTAAAAATCACCGTTTTTTCTTTCGTATTTTTCGCTATCAGTGCGGGGTTCTTTCGGTGTGCACTCTTAAGGAAAAACTTGGCCAGAATCTCAGCTTTCTAACGGTATAAAAAAGAAGTGTGTTCACAGTGAAATTGGTCGAGAAAATGACACTTGAGTTCTGAAAAACGTGGGTTTTTAGGTGTAAATTCACCAGTAAGTCTTTTAGTCGAACTAAATCACTACAGCAATTATGGGATAAACTCAAGGAATCAATTCTACAGCTAATTTGCAACAAAAAGTGCCTCATGGAGTTTTTTCATTACTCAACTAAAAAACCGACTTTTTTCACTTTTAAGATTTTTTTCGTGTTTTCGACCTTGTCTCGGTAAAACGGCTCTAACTCCCTTAAATTAACATCTAAATTGAAAGTTGATGATCCCGTTAGAAAGAGCGTTAAATTTGCTATCTACCTGATATAAAACCCTACTTTTTACGACAGTACTTATTGATGAAAAAAATGGCCAAAGTCCAAACGGTATAAAAAAAATCTTTTTCGCAGCGAAATTGGTGGAGAAAATGACGCTTGAGTTCTGAAAAACGTGGGTTTTTAGGTGAAAATTCACCATATTGATACTTGAGATGTCCTTTATAGACATTATGTTCTTAAATGAAGACATTTTACATAAAACCAGTTATTTCTTCGAAAATTCGCTCTTATAGCCATGCTGCATGACTGTCGATTGTGTACCTGTGTAGCGTAAACAGCGGAATTGTGTCGTTTTACAGGGTCCTACCTCTTCAAATGTAAACTCTGCAAATTCGAGACCAACTACATGGTGTCCCTCAAAAGACACGTCCGGTCCCACGGTATTGGTATGTCATTTTTGATAATCATTTATACGATTAACCTTCGTAATGTGTGGTTTGCTGATATTTCCCCTGTTCTCGGGGAGGTTAGGCAATATGCCCACCCAGAGGGATATCCGAACATCAAAAAACCTCCTTGAATCTACGTGCGATATTGTTTGCATTTGTCGTCAAACCTTTTGAAAAAGTCACAATTTTTGGTTTCAGATGACAAAGAAATTGGGGAGGAGTGTGAATCAGAGGCCGTCGATGGATCAGGTGCCGACCACGAAGTGTTCTTCAAAGGTAGATTCTCAAAATTCACTCGATTTAAAAATCACCTACAACTATTACATATTTTGTGAGTGATTTGTGGATTAGATGATTTGAACTATCGAAATTTTCAATGTGACGATTTCACCACCTGGGGATAAGGTTGGTGATAACGTTATCTTGGGAATAGTGCAATGAATGACAGTGATTTTTTTTAAATGTTTGGTTTTTTCCCTGAGAAGAATAATTCTTTCGTTTGAAATTACTATTGCTCTCGGTCCAAAATTTTTAAAATTCGAATTTTCGAAAGATTTTCGTACCAAAATCCGTTTCTGACCATCCTGAATCCACTGCCAAAAGACACCAAAAATTATACTTCTGTATATATATAAATATACTATATTTCGAGGGTCTCACGGCAACTTCCCACAACGTCATTTGGGCGACTTTTCAGTAGAGCCAAAAAACCACCTGCCAATGACTATGTTTACTGAGTAATTGAGTAAAGTAAATCGTGAGATTTGGTGTTACCTAACTTAGGTACCTACCTGTCTTATACTTAGTTAGATCGATCCGCCGGGAGAAGACGCTTCGAATGGTACGCGTAACTCATTTTGGCCAAAAGTGACGATGTGGGGTGTTGCTGTGAGAGATTTATGTATGTGTCACTCCAGACGACAACTCTCGGAATTGAGATAAAAAGTTGAAATTTGCACAAAAACTTTGTCTTGGCGATCAAAAGGCTGAGTTCGTAGATGGGCAGAATCGGGCGACTCTAAGGGGGGTTCTGGGGGGTTTTAGATGGGGAAATTACCCATAAATTCCAAATGAAACATTCTGACAAGTGATACCTCATTTTAAAGGGCTTTTTACGCTGAACACGATAGTGCAATCAGAATCGCGATATCTCATTCCGTTCTCATACTGGAGCACTTTGAAGATGAAGAAACGTGGTTGATACTTGAGATGTTCTTCGAAAATTCGCTCTTATAGCCATGCTGCATGCCTGCGTATTTTTCAAATCAATAATCTCAGCAACGAGTTCACGCACTATCCAAAAATTATTGTCAGTTCTAACCAAAATTGAAATGTTTCAGGATCGCAGATCTACGAGTGTGAGATGTGCGAATTCAGAACTTTGTACCCTGCTGCCTTGAAGCGACATAGTATGATTCACTCAGGTAATTAAGATTTTTTTTGTCACGTTTCATGAACTTTTACCTGTTCCGAGGTGAGTCCAGAAGATTTGAGTTCACCCTGATTTGAAAAAGAATTCCCCATATATATATAATACATATGTACATTATATATAAAATAATTACTTGTATTTTCTGACTTTTCCAGGGGAAAAACCGTACGAGTGCAACATCTGTGATTATAAGTCGGCCTACAAATCTGCTTTGAAAGTGCATATTACTCGGCATGAAGGTTCGATATCTTCTACTTGTAAATTTCTCAAGTGAATATATTTGGTACTATTCGTAATGGTTTGCTGAGTATTCTCGGTTCCCGAGTTTTTTGGTTTCGACCACTCTTAGGCTAGGTTCACACATGCGTACTGGGGCGACGTACTGCGTTGTAGCGCTTGAGGATTGGGTTCCTCCCGAAGTTTTTAAAACGAGTACCTAGCAAATTACCCTGTATAATTATAACATTATCAATGTGACTGATGATGAGCAATTTTTCCAGACATTCTATTCTCTACTCTATGTACAGTGAAGTAAGAATATATTGCATAATATTGCGTTTCATTGCATATTGCACAATGTTAATGCAATTTAAGTATACTACAAACACGGATACTAGACACGGTAGGGGACACTGAGTATACTATAGACACGGTAGGGGACACTGAGGCAACGCCCACTTTTGTGTGACGTCACGGTGCCTACGCTGAGTGCCCTGGCCCATTCCCACAACATAGGTAACTTACCAAGTCTTGCTATATACAAGTCTTACCTATATAAAAAATCTTATCAATCAATCAATCAATCAATTCTGGTCTCGAGGTTAAGTACTCGACTCATAATTGAAAGAAACAGGACCGAGTCCAGACACCAACGGGGAAAATTTGTTCCCTTGATTCACCCTTTCCCTCAGATCACGTTAGAACACAAGCGACCGGCGGGCCACTACGTGAGAGCCTATGACGCACGAGCGTATGACGTCAGACGGCTGGCAGGAGGCCAAATAGTACCTACGTCACTAGCTATGACGCACGAGCGTATGTCAGACGGCTGCCAGGAGGCCAACTAGTACCTACGTCAAAGCCTATGACGCAAGAGCGTATGACGTCAGACTGCTGGCAGGAGGCCAACTAATGCGTCAGAGCCTATGACGCACGAGCGTATGACGTCAGACGGCTGACCGGAGGCAAACTAGTACCTACGTCAGAGCCTATGACGCACGAGCGTATGACGTCAGACGGCTGGCAGAAGGCCAACTAGTGCGTCAGAGCCTATGACGCACGAGCGTATGACGTCAGACGGCTAGCAGGAGGCCAACTAATGCGTCAGAGCCTATGACGCACGAGCGTATGACGTCAGACGGCTGGCAGGAGACGGAGACGGCTGTGAACCTAGCCTTAGGACGGACGGCTGTTGAAACGCAGACCGGATATCCCTCTGGGTGGGGATATTGCCTCACCCCCCCCCCCCCTTGAGAACAGGGGAAACTCAGCAAACCATTCATTACAATCATTACAAATTAGATCAGGTGATATTACTGCTAATCAACTTATCGAGTTTCTAATTTATTCCTTCACGCATTTTTCTCATTTACAGAAAAGGCCTCCGGGGTGTTGAAAGAAGGTGAGTCTGCCCTGAGTATAAGACAATCTTGTATTGTGGTAAATGCTTTAAATCTAGTACCTGTAACAATAAATAATACGAAGTAAACCAATGCTCGTATAACAGCACCAGTTCAGATACACAATACAGACCTCTTTTATCACTACTGAAGGGTGTCGCAAATTTGTGGTGCTACCAACAGTTAGGGATGGCAATCATACATCGATGTTTTTGAAACATCGATGTTTTTGCGGGACACATCGATGTTTTTGAAACATCGATGTCGGGGTTCGATGCATCAGCACATCGATACACCGAAGTTTTCATTTTTTTTGCCATCCCTTCCAACAGTCTTCAAAACTTTGGAGCAAGTTTTACAACCTGCCGACTTTTTGTCGTCACTTCTTGTGAAATAGCTCCACCATTTAGTACCTAACAATAAGAACGACGGCTTGGTCTTAATTTGTATTAATCGATTATTATTACCGATTAATCGGTTTTCGTACACATCTAGATTTTTAAAGCATTTTTTTTTTTAAGCATATTAGAATGCATCAAATCCTGATGTATTCGAAAACCGATTAATCAGTAATAATAATCGGCAGCTAAACGTCGATTAACATCAATCGATTAATTGGGTTCAAATAGTCGATTATCCGATTAATCGATTACTTATTTATTTCCATCCCCACTCAGTACCCTTCTTATTTCGAGGGTCTCACGGCAACTTCCCACGTCGTCATTTCGGCAACTTGAGAAGTTCGGTAAAATAAATCGTTAGATTTAGTGTTACCTAACTTAGGTACCTGACTTATACTTAGTTAGGGCGATCCGCCGGGAGAAGACGCTTCGAATGGTATGTATAACTCATTTTGGCCATAAGAGACGATGTGGGGTGTTGCCGTGAGACCCTCGATTTGTAGCGACGACGTAAACTGGCTGTATAGTTTCCTTTGCTAATGCCAATAAAGACAGAAAAATAACGACGTAAATAAAAATTGTAGTAATTGTAGATGTTGAACCGATTTTTATACAATAACTAACTGATGATCCATGCTCATGACATATGCTTATGTTTTACTTTCATATTTTATGTTGTTGTATCTTTTCTTGTATTGTAAATTGCCAAATAAATTGAAATTGAAACTAAATTTTGTTTCAGACTTTCGGCCGTTCCCTTGCGACGAGTGTGATTACCGAGGAAGGACGGCCAACCACCTCATGAATCACATGAGGGTACACACAGGTAAATTACCGTTAAATAGCCAATAAAAAGGATTTTTTTTTTATTAAATTTTATTTATTGGCATCGTAAAACAAAATAAATACATTCTGCCGAAATTGGCCATAAATTAAGTCAATCAAATTATTAATTACAGTAAATCAAAGTGATTTTATACACTTATATTTGCCTCTACAGTAAAATCAAATATGTACTTACTTATGAGTGAGATGATGCTGGGTGCAAGTGTTTCTTTCCACTTTGAAGCAAAGCAGACCGATTGCCTGATTTTGTTTATAGCTAATAGTTACCCTTGACAAAATCCCTGTACGGGTCAGTGCAATTGTGTTGGGGCAGTGTAATTAATCTTTTAACAAATCCAGTCATGCAGTATGGGTTTAAGAGCGAATTTTCGAAGAAATAACGGGTTTTATGGAAAATGTCTCCGTTGAAGAACTTTGTGTCTTTGAAGAACATCTCAAGTACCAACCACGTTTCTTCATCTTCAAAGTGCTCCAGTTTGAGAACGGAATGCGATATCGCAATTCTGAATTCACCATTGTGTTCAGCGTAAAAAGCCCTTTAAAATGAGGTGTCGCACTTGTCAGACTGTTTCCTTTTCGGAATTTATGGGTAATTTTCCCCCCTAAAGTTCCCCAAAACCCCCCTTACATTGGCCCAATTCTGCCCATCTACGAACTTAGCCTGTCGATTGCCAATTCAGATTTTCTGTGCATATTTGAGCTTTTTATCTCAATTCTACAGAGAGTTCTCGTCTGGAGTGACACATACATAAATATATATACATATATACAAATTAAACATTCTGACGAGTGGCACCTCATTTTAAAGGGTTTTTTCACGCTGAACACGATGGTGAAGTCGCGATATTTCATTCCGTTCTCAAACTAGAGCACTTTGAAGATGAAGAAACGTGGTTGATACTTGAGATATTCTTCATGGAGACATTTTACAAGAAACCAGTTATTTCTTCAAAAATTCGCTCTTATTGCCATGCTGCACTGTGGATTTAAAAAAAAAAGTTTTATTACTCATAAAATCAAATGACAAAATATACCAGTTTTCAATGATGAATGAAAATAAGTAACTATTTTATCCTTTTGTAACTATTTTATTTATTTTACAGGTGAGAGGCCTTTCCCTTGTGACCAGTGTGACTATGCTGCAACCCACGTGGCCAATTTGGTATCGCACAAAAGATCGCATACTGGTACCAATCAATTTACAGTAGAGTTTTGATTATCTCGACTAATTAAGTGATTTTGTGTTTGTAGACTTCGGATTTGATTTAATTATGATTTTTTTTTTTTTAATTTGGGTTTGGGAAGTGGTCTAAGGAATGCTCAAAGTTTGACCTCGTAGTAGTATCTTGTGGTGGTTGCTGTGCCCCTGTTCTCGATCTTTCTCTTCAACAGCTCTGGGGATGTACAGTTCTGAGGAAGCAAGACCAGATAGCCCTCTGGGTGGGCATATTGCCTAACCCCCCCCTGAACAGGGGGCCTCAGCAGCCATACATTACAATCTTCAAATACCAAAGGAAACTGGGTACCACCTTGATGAAAACCTTAATGGCCACAAAATGTACCACCTAGTTTGAAAGGTACGGTTTGCTGAGATCCCCCTGGTCCCGGGGATGTTAGGCCATATGTCCACCCAGAGGGGTATTCCGGTCTTCATTCACAGTCCTGGCTACCCCCAGGCTACCAGGTTTCAAAATGGAGCCTTTGTTCCTCTAATTATTAATATTTTTGACTTTGCACGACGATTCAATTTTCAGGAGAGAGACCTTACAAATGCCAGTATTGCGATCACAGGGCGTCACAACCCCAACATCTGACACGTCACATGAGAATTCATACAGGTAACACCGAATTTCATATTATACTATTAAGTACTTGAATGTATACAATCAAAACCAAAATCCAGTCATGCAGCATGGCTATAAGAGCGAATTTTTGAAGAAATAAGTGGTTTTATGTAAAATGTCTCCATTGAAGGACTTGATATCCATGAAGAACACCTTAAGTATCAACCACGTTTCTTCATCTTCAAAGTGCTCCAGTTTGGGAACGAAATGAGATATCGCAATTCTGATATCACCATCGTATTCAGCGCGAAAAACCCTTTGAAATGAGGTGTCACTTGTCAGAATGTTTCATTTGTATATATCGATATATATATTTATGGATGTGTCACTCCACATGATAACTCTCGATAGAATTGAGATAAAAAGTTCAAATTTGCACAAAGAATTTGTTTTGGTAATCGAAAGGCTAAGTTCGTAGATCGGCAGAATCGGGCCACTCTAAGGGGGGTTTTTGGGGAGTTATAGGGGGGGAAATTCCTCATCAATTCCCAAAATGGAATATTTTGACAAGTGACACCTCATTTTGAAGGTTTTTTCATGTCAAACACGATGGTGAAGTCAGAATTGCGATATCTCATTCCGTTCTCAAACGGGAGCCCTTTGAAGATGAAGAAACGTGGTTGATACTTGAGATGTTCTTCATGGACATCAAGTTCTTCAATGGAGACATTTTACATAAAACCAGTTATTTCTTCTAAAATTCGCTCTTATAGCCATGCTGCGTGACTGTGGATTTTGTTTTTCATATCACCTTCTAAATTGGGTTCGTCCGTATCAATGTTGCAAATTTGGCTCAACTGATTTTTGTTCAAGTCAAACCAAAACACGAATCCCGAGTTTGTACAAAATTTGTTTCTTTTGTAATTTCAAGGGGAGAAACCCTACAGTTGTGACGATTGCGAATTCAGATCCAACGACAAACGCAGTTTGGACCGGCACAAACAACTCCACACAGGTAAACAAATTAGCGAATTTCCTAAGAAAATGTAGCTACTGTTCTCGGGTCCAAAATGTTTAAAACTCGAATTTTCGAAAAAATTTCTTAACAAAATCCGTTAACAAAAATTTTTCGAAAATTCGAGTTTTAATAATTTTAGTCCGAGAACAATAGCTACATTTTCTTCGAAAATTCGCTAAAAGGTCATATTTAATACGCAAAAGTACCTAAACGCTTACATTAAAACTAGACGTAATTCTCCTCTCAAAACTAGTCATAACATCGAACTCTGATGAAATCCAACGCACAGAAACCACAACATAGAAACGGCATTTTGAAGAAGCAGTGACGTCATTCAGTCTGCACCCCCCCCCCCCCTCACAGCACGGCACTGTGACGTCATGTTCGTGCACAGTCAACATATTTTTTTTTTCTTCGTGTGTTTACAGGTGATTTGAAATACTCGTGCACAATCTGCGCATTCAAAACCAACTCCAAGTACCATTTTGGGCACCACAAGAAGTCGCATGAAAGTGAGTATGACGTCATTACATATTTGTTTATTTACTTGGTTATTAGACGATAAACGGGAAAGAGAAGTGTAGGTAAATACAAAAGTAGCTACTAGGGGTGGGGGATATTTTACGTAAACGCTTCAAGTAACCTAATACTGTCCAGTAACCTATTACCAGAAAAACCCTATTACTGGAATAGCTGTTTTGAGGACTTGAGAAGAAAGGCCTTTGAGGGCCTCCTTGTCGCTGGCCGTTCGGGATTCCGTCATAATAGGTTGGTTGGGACTATTCCAGGTACCTAATACCAGGTAATAGGTTATGGAAAACGTATGAGTGACAGGTGTGCAATCGTAACAGTCGACAAGTTGTTTGAGTGAGTATTGTAATGAATGGCTGCTGTGTTCCCCTGTTCGAGGGGGGGGGGGGGGGCAATATGCCCACCCAGAGGGAATAAAAAGTTCAAATTTGCACGAAAAATCTGTTTTGGCAATTGAAAGGCTAAGTTCGTAGATGAGCAGAATCGGGCCACTCTAAGGGGGGGTTTTGGGGAGTTTTAGGGGGGGGAAATTCCTCATATATTCCCAAAATGGAATATTTTGACAAGTGACACCTCATTTTGAAGGTTTTTTTCATGTCGAACACGATGGTGAAATCAGAATTGCGATATCTCATTCCGTTCTCAAACTGGAGCACTTTGAAGATGAAGAAACGTGGTTGTTACTTGAGATGTTCTTCATGGACATCATCTTTTTCAATGGAGACATTTGACAAAAAACTAGTTATTTCTTCGAAAATTCGCTCCTATACCCATACTGCATCACTGTGGATTTTTTGATTTGCAATCAAATGAAGACCCTTTAGGTTTAGTGGCACTTCGTGGTTTGGTAGACGAACAACCTTTATATCCGTGGTTTTATTATTCCAGTCTTACAGAACGCTCCTGATACTGATGAAGAGCTTCCAAAAGAAAAGAAAGTCTACGGCTGTGAGGTGTGCGATTATAAGTCCAAAGACCGAGGACACGCCCTCAAACACATCATGCGCCACGCAGGTATATAAATCCGGTATATATTCATGGCCTATGTCTCCAGTTATCTACAGTATTCATGGCCTATGTCTCCAGTTATCTACACTATTCATGGCCTACGTCTCAAGTTATCTACACTATTCATTGCTTATCTCTCCAGTTATCTATACTATTCATGGCCTATGTCTCGAGTTATCTACACTATTCATGGCCTATGTCTCAAGTTATCTACACTATTCATGGCATATGTCTCCAGTTATCTACACTATTCATGGCCTATGTCCTCAGTTATCAACACTATTCATGGCCTATGTCTCCAGTTATGTACACTATTCATTGCCTATGTCTCAAGTTATCTACACTATTCATGTGCTATGTCTCCAGTTATCTACACTATTCATGGCCTATGTCTCAAGTTATCAACACTATTCTTGGCCTATGTCTCCAGTTATCTACACTATTCATGGCCTATGTCTCAAGTTATATCTACTTACTATTAATGGCCTATGTCTCCAGTTATCTACACTATTCATGGCCTATGTCTCCAGTTATCTACACTATTCATGGCCTATGTCTCCAGTTATCTACAGTATTCAAGGCCTATGTCTCCAGTTATCTACACTATTCAAGGCCTATGTCTCCAGTTATCTACACTATTCATGGCCTATGTCTCCAGTTATCTACACTATTCAAGGCCTATGTCTCCAGTTATCTACACTATTCAAGGCCTATGTGTTCAGTTACCTACACTATTCATGGCCTATGTCTCCAGTTATCTACACTATTCATGGCCTATGTCTCCAGTTATCTACACTATTCATGGCCTATGTCTCCAGTTATCTACACTATTCATGGCCTATGTCTCCAGTTATCTACACTATTCAAGGCCTATGTCTCCACTTATCTACACTATTCATGGCCTACGTCTCCAGTTATCTACACTATTCATGGCCTATGTCTTTAGTTATCTACACTATTCTTGGCCTATGTCTCCAGTTATCTACACTATTCATGGCCTATGTCTCAAGTTATCTACACTATTCATGGCCTATGTCTCCAGTTATCTACTTACTATTCATGGCCTATATCCCCAGTTATCTACACTATTCATGGCCTATCTCTCCAGTTATCTACTTACTATTCATGGCCTATGTCTCCAGTTATCTACACTATTCATGGCCTATGTCTCCAGTTATCTGCACTATTCATGGCCTATGTCTCCAGTTATCTACACTATTCAAGGCCTATGTCTCCAGTTATCTACACTATTCTTGACCTATGTCTCCAGTTATCTACACTATTCATGGCCTATGTCTCAAGTTATCTACACTATTCATGGCCTATGTCTCCAGTTATCTACTTACTATTCATGGCCTATATCCCCAGTTATCTACACTATTCAAGGCCTATGTCTCCAGTTATCTACACTATTCATGGCCTATCTCTTCAGTTATCTACACTATTCATGGCCTATGTCTCCAGTTATCTATACTTTCCCATCGCAAACTTCCTCGTATGATTCGATTTTTGTTTCTGTTTATTTTCCCAGGAATTAAACCCTACGCCTGCTCAGTTTGCGACTTCAAATTCCAGGAGAAGTTCTCACTCACGACTCACATGCTGACTCACACCGGTAAATCCGTAGACTTGTCTAAACTTGTGTAGATTGTCAATCATGATTTTGAAAAATCCCCAAAATAAGCCACGGAGGACATGTACAATCTTTAACAAGTTTCGACTGGTATTGATCGGCGTATCCAATTCTAATGTACGGTTTGCTGAGATGCCCCTGGTCCCGGGGATGTTAGGCCATATGCCCACCCAGAGGGCTATCCTGGTCTGCATTCACAGACCTGGCTATCCCCTGCGAAGTTGAAACAAAACATCCGAAACCCAGGATACTCAGCAAACCATCACAACCTTTGAAAATTCGATCAAGCTGTGTAACTTGACCCTTTATTTGCGTTATTTTATGACAAAAATTATTAGTTCAATTATGACTATTTAAAAAAAAAACTTAATTTTATAGGAGAGAAACCATTTGAATGTCCTTGTGGATACAGGTGCGCTTTGAAGAAGAACCTCAAATATCACATGAGAACGCACACCGGTGAGTTTGTCCGTAGCATACATTTTTGTCCAAGTATACAGCTAATTTATATACAGAGTGGCCAAAATTTACAGGCCCAGCCATTCAACTCCGTAATATTCGAACCTAAACAAAACCCAAATGATAACCCCCTTTAATATTTCACGGGAAATTCAAATATCACATTTTCGCTCGTCGCGGATGCACACATTACGCAATTTGCGCATTAACTTTGATTTTTCAAATGTGAACCCCCATTTTTTATCGCAGATTCGGATTCTACGTAAAATTTCATGATAATTTGACACCTCGATCGATTTTTTTTGACCACGCATAAAAGGCGCGCCAATCCTACGAGCGCGTAAAAACGCGCAACTGTGACAACTTCGCGAAAATGTTGTCCACCGCAGACCACAAGTGTGGCACATGAAATTTCACTGTTTTTGAACGCCGATTCTCGTGGTGCTATTCATTTTCTATTTTGAATTGAAGGAAACAAAAATTCTTTAGTGCAGAATGCATTTTAAAATCAAAATGCGTTACGTGCGGTCAAAAAAATCTATTGAAGTATCAATTTTTCATGAAATTTTGCGTAAAACCCGAATCTGCGATAAAAAATGGGGGTTCCCATTTGAATAAACCAAGTTGATGCGCAAAAATGTGATTTTTTGCATTTTCCGTGAAAAATTAAAGGGTTACCATTTGAAATTTTTGTTTAGGTTCGGAAATTAGGTACAGAGATAAATGGCTGGTCCTATAAATTTTGGCCACTCTGTATAATATAATATATTATACAGAGTGGCCAAAATTTATATTATTATGATAGCAATTTAATACAGTTATTCATTCATTTTTTTTTAAGGAGAGAAACCGTACACTTGTGATAAGTGCGACTATACGGCGTCAACCAGCTCGGCTTTGAGGACCCACAAAATCGGCCGCCATTCAGGTAACGACCGTAATTAAATGTTATGGAAAACCAGGTTCCTGGTCATAAAAGACAAGAACGTACTGGTAATGGTCCTGAAAATTCATCAGTGAGTTTCCAGTACCGTTACCAGTATCGGAGGTAATGCATCGATGACGATATTTATCTTATAGCTCAGTATCGATACTTTTTACAGCCGATAGATCAATTAAAAATATCGATATTTACTAAAATATCGGTTGAAAAAACCGTCAAATAATAAACTATGTAACTACGTACCTATTTAATTAGTGTAATTCACTCATGGTGGTTAGAAGGTCCTTGAAACTAGTAAAAAGCTCTACTGGTTCACCAAAAACACTAAAACTCAGATTTTTTTCGGTTTGACTCGAGAAATTTGGAAATTTTTGATATATCGGGTGAAACAAGATATCGTTAGAAACTATCGATTATTCAAGTATCGATACCCAATACAATTGAACTAGGGATTCAACCTCGGAACAAATAATCGATTATAACGTGAAATGATTAAGCTGGGTTCACATCCATCCGGTAGTGCGTTCGGGGAGTGCGTTCGGGGAGCTGATTGGTTGGACGTTAGCTGGGGAGGGGGAACATTCTTACCGGAGAAGCACTTTTGAAGCGTACTGTACGCATCAGATTTTTTAGATATTTGCCGCAGCCGCATCTGCGCAGTTCACTACTGCGCATACGGAAATGGCGGCGCTGTTGAAAACAGCTGTTGAACCTTCCCAACTGCCGCGATTCCCCTCCATCCCCTCCACTGCTTTTCACTAGCTTCCCCTATCCGTATTGCCGCAGCCTACCGGATGGATGTGAACCCAGCTTTAGTCGTAAGCTAATAATTTGTGACCGATTAATCGATGTTCGTCTAATCGGAAGGAAATATTCGATTTTTGAGTACTATTTCAAAAGCACAATTATTAGCTTTCCGGTGGGTTTCACGGGTACCTAGGGCTCAACACTAATTTTCCAAATCCCATCGTCAACAACTTTGATTAAGTCAAATTTTACAACGATAGATAATAATCGTAAAACCTAACCGCAGGGGTAGTGATAGGGGGGGTACCCCGAGGTTGAAGACAAATTGTCGTCGCTTAGCTGCCGATTATTTATATTAATCGATTATTATTACTGATTAGGCGATATCATTACTGATTGATTGGTTTTCAAATACATCAGGATTTGATGCATTCTAATATGCTTGAAAATTGCTTTCAAATCCTGATGTATTCGAAAACCGGTTAATCAGTAATAATATCGACTAATCAGTAATAATAATCGATTAATATAAATAATCGGCAGCTAAACATCAATTATCCTATTAATCGATTACTTATTTGCACTCCTATATCAAACTACGCACAATTGATTTAAAAAAAAAATCGAGATATCAATGGAAAATATCGATATTTCGATATTGATGGACATCCCTAATAACTACTACCAACCTCACCTTTCCTGTAGATAGGACCCACCAGACTATTTCTACGACTAACAGGGGGAAATGTCAAGATAGTTCTCATTGCTTGGATTGAACTTATACTCATCTTGTGTGTCATATACATATATGTATGGTTGTTGAGGGGCCCCTGTTCTCGGGGAGGTTAGGCAATATGCCCACCCAGAGGGGTATCCGGTCTGTGCTTCCACAGAACCGTACATCCCCAGAGCGGTCGAACAAAACTCTCGAGAACAGGGGAACAGCAAACCATCACACATAATATGTTTAGACGTTATGTTTAGTTCTACTTGATATTTTCACTCCACATCCCTGTTTCCTAGATTCTGATCCAGGTATTACCTCCTCATGATTCAAACCTGCCGTTCAACTGTGAATTAATAGTATTATTTTATCAACTTTTTACAGAAGTCAAGCCGTACAAGTGTGACCAGTGCGACTACGCGACGGGCTTTTCTTCTGCGCTGAAATCACACCTCGCTTCCCACTCTAGTACGTCATCATTTGTCGTCCATTTGATTTTAAGAGGAGAAAGCGTTACCATCAGCGAATTTTCGAAGAAAATGAAGCTTTTGTTCTCCAAAGGGGTGGAACATTTTGACAAGTGACACCTCATTTTAAAGGTTATTTAATGCTGAACACGGTGGTGAAGTCAGAATTGCGATATCTCGTTTCGTTCTCAAACTGGAGCACTTTGAAGATGAAGAAACGTGGTTGATACATGAGATGTCCTTCACGGTTAATCTGTTCTAATTTGACAACGGACTGAGATATCGCAATTCTGACTTCACCATCGTGTTCAGCGTTGATAAATATATAAGTTGCGACTGATTGGGGGGGGGGGGGGGGGGATTACCAATAAATTGTCAAATGAACCAGTCTGACAAGTGACACCTCATTTTAAAGGTTTTGTCATGATGAATACGAATTGCGATATCAGAATTGCGATATCTCATACCGTTCTCAAACTGAAGCACATTGAAGATGAAGAAACGTGATTGATACTTGAGAATCTCAAGTTAAGATGTTCTTCATGGACATCAAGTTCTTCAATGGAGACATTTTACATAAAACCAGTTATTTTTTCGAAAATTCGCTCTTATAGCCATGCTGCATCACTATATATTTTAAAGGGTTATTTTACGCTGATCACGATGGTGCAATCAGATTTGCGATATTTTATACAGTTCTCATACTAGAGCACTTTAAAGATGAAGAAACGTGGTGGTTACTTGACATGTTCTTCATGTTTAGTCTGCTTTAATCTGATAACGGATTGAGATATCGCAATTCTGACTTCACCATCGTGTTCAGCGTTGAAAAATCTATAACCTGACGTGTTCTTCAGCAGAAAATGGTTGAATGAGATGTTCCAAACCAGTTATTTCTTCGACAATTCGCTCTTGTATAACGGTGTTTTTTCCTTAAGGAATTTGAAGATCTGTGTAAAACTAGCAAAATGTCGGTATTTCAAGGTGTTTTTGAAGTCTGTTACGGTTTTTAAATCCGCTGTTTAATTGTTGCTGGTTTTCAGGTAGGAATAAGTACAAGTGCGACATCTGCAATTTTGAGTCGAACCGAGCAAATACCATGAAGGTGCACAGGAGGAATCACAAACGTAAGTTTGACTGGTATTTCTGGAATGTATGGCAGTGGATGTAAAGTGGAAGCGTGCTGGGCCCATAACCCTGAGGTCTGTGGATCGAAACCACGTTTTGCTACCATGTGAAGAATGGTTTGGTGAGTTGCTGCTGTTCTCGGGGAGGTTAGGCAGTTATGCCCACCCAGAGGGGTATTTGGTCTGCAGTCACACACCTGGGTATCTCTAGAGCGGTTGAAACAAAACATCGGTCACTCTGCAAACCAACACAAAATATCCGTATGGCTAGGGATTTCTTGGTGGAAAAGACTTAGTAGTTTTTCAAGGCCGATCCCTCTATACGCCCCTTAGCCTGTCCTGGGAATTCAAATTCACGACTCGAGTTTAATACAATACTGTGATGGTTTGCTGATCCTCCGACCGCTCTGGGGATAGGTAGTTCTGTGTAAAACAGACCGGATGGCCCTCTGGGTGGGCATATTGCCTAACCTCCCCGAGAACACACACACATCCAGCCCTACATTACAATACTCAGATCCAAAATCTGCCAAAACCAACAGACAACAAACATCTACTGACTCGTTTCTTTTTCAGCCTCCGACCTGCCCTACTACTGCGCTTCCTGCACCTACAAAACCTACTACCGTTCTGCCATTGTCCGTCACTTGAAACTACATTCTGGTACGATAATCTTGTCTATTATGCTTATTTTGATACTCGCATCAAACGGTATTGACAGTACTGTGTACATTTTTCAATTCAAAAATAAACGTCTTTTGAACGTCTGATTGGCAGATCTTCATGAAAGTCATCTGATTGTAACTGGGGCCTCCTCAAAAGCTAGGCTTCTAGATGAGGGGATCTTCTAGTCTTATAGATAAGTGTTTCTCCTGTAGGCTAGGCTCCTAGATGAGGGGTTCCCCTATTCTTATAGATAAGGGTTCTCCTATAGGATAGGCTTATAGATATGGGGTTCTCCTATAGGATAGGCTTATAGATAAGGGGTTCTCCTATAGGATAGGCTTATAGATGAGGGTTCTCCTATAGGATAGGCTTATAGATGAGGGTTCTCCTGTAGGCTAAGCTAATAGATAAGGGGTTCTCCTATAGGGTAAGCTTATAGATAAGGGGTTCTCCTATAGGATAGGCTTATAGATGAGGGTTCTCCTGTAGGCTTCTCCTGTAGGCTAAGCTAATAGATAAGGGGTTCTCCTGTAGGCTAGGCTTGAAGATAAGGGGTTTCCCTAGCTTATAGTTAAGTGTTTCTCCTGTAGGCTAGGCTTATAGATGAGGAGTTCTCCTGTAGGCCAGGCTTATAGTTAAGTGTTTCTCCTGTAGGCTAGGCTTATACATAAGGGGTTCTCCTGTAGGCTAGGCTTATAGATGAGGAGTTCTCCTGTAGGCTAAGCTTGAAGATGAGGGGTTCCCCATGGCTTATAGTTAAGTGTTTCTCCTGTAGGCTAGGCTTATAGATGAGGAGTTCTCCTATAGGCTAGGCGTATAAGTGTTTCTCCTATGGGCTAGGCTTATAGATGAGGAGTTCTCCTGTAGGCTAGGCTTATAGATAAGGGGTTCCCCAGGCTTATAGATAAGGGGTTCCCCAGGCGTATAGTTAAGTGTTTCTCCTGTAGGCTAGGCTTATAGATGAGGAGTTCTTCTGTAGGCTAGGCTTATAGACGAGGAGTTCTCCTGTAGGCCAGGCTTACAGATAAAGGGTTCCCCTAGGTTTATAGATGAGGAGCACCCCTCTACTCTAGGCTTATAGAAGACTAGTTCTCCTGTAGGCCAGGCTTATAGATCAGGAGTTCTTCTGTAGGCTAGGCTTATAGATCAGGAGTTCTCCTGTAGGCTAGGCTTATAGACGAGGAGTTCTCCTGTAGGCCAGGCTTACAGATAAAGGGTTCCCCTACGTTTATAAATGAGGAGCACCCCTCTACCCTAGGCTTATAGAAGACTAGTTCTCCTGAAGGCTAGGCTTGTAGATAAGGGTATTCCCTTCATTTTCGGGTATCAACCCAAACCCTAAGGTATTGAACGAATGGCTACTAACCTCCTTATTTAATTGTTTTGACCGGTTCAATCTACAGACAAGGACGTCTTCTCCTGCAACGTCTGCAACTTCAAGTCCAACTTTCAGCCCGAACTTACGAAACACATGCTCGAACACGCTGGTGAGAATAGAATCTGATCTTCTTTTCATAATAATAATAATTATTATTATTATTTCAATTATTTTTTATTACTTAGGAACCGTTCGGTTGTGTCAATGATAAATCTCGATTTTTAAGGACCACTCCCCACCCACGGCCGTAAATCGTTATGTCCGGACCGTTGTCGACGAGTATAGCAGGTTTCCATTCCCTTTGCAATCCTCCGGGGATAACGACAACCCTGTCCCTCAAGATGTTTACCTCAGGAGGAGCACGCGCAAGCGCGAACCTCCGTTATACCTAACGGACTATTATTAATCTCTTCATCGTGTACCTTTTTTATTTCTTTATTTTAGACGTGTTATCATCGAAAGATTATTTAAGGAAATGGAAACGGGTAGGGAAAATGTGGTGTCATGAACCGAGTATAATCTCCAAAACAGCGAAATTTTACTAAACAACATTAAACGTTCACATTAAATTTAAATAACGGCGGGGTAGCTAAAACTTCTTGATCAAGTATTTTATTGTAAATTCAAATTTGGTCGTTATTGATTTGTTATTTTTGTGATTCAGGCCGAACCCAAGAATTCCAGGGCGAGAATTCCTGGGCCTGCAGAGTTGAGAATTGTAATTTCAAAACAAACATGCTCCACCACCTCTACAGGCACATGAGAACCTTGCATTCAACCGGTACAGTCATTTTGACATTTATAATATTCCACTTGATACTTTTTACTTCCAAAGGGGGAAATGTGGGTGTGAAAAAACAAACAAATAATCGATTATAACATCGAATGATTAATCGTCAGTTAATAATCGATGCGACCAATTAATCGGTATGGAATAATCACGTCTGATTTTGAGGTATTTGAGGTTATGTACACGAAAAATGGCCAATTAACCATTTTTGAGGTTAGATATAGACTGGATACAAATTTTCTAATTTTTTCAACATGTTAGGTAGGTACATCTAGTACTTCTCTTTCTTTCTTTGGATGATTCTTGTTACTTAGTTATTAATCATTTTTATCAATTATTATCATTGTCCAGATTCAACTGGATTTCACCTTACAAAAGTTGGGGTAGAAGATTTTCTTTTCGTTTTAATGAGTTTAAACAGTAAAATATCAAAAATGTGACTAGATCTGGGCTCCGCACAACTATTGGTAGCCAAAAAGCCTCGAAAGTTTCGGACATTTTTCGTTTTTTTCGCAATATCTCGAAAAGGGGTGGTTCTAGCGAAAAACAGTCTCTTTACAAAGTTGTAGAGCATTAAATTTCCTACAAATTTCATACATAACTTTTTCTTCTACGATCAGTAGGGAGCGAGCTACAGCATCTCAAAGATGGACCATTTTCCTCAAAATGGTAAAAAAAGCCAAGTAACGCCTTCTTTTGTGTGTGTTATTGCGACCAATGCATTCTTCGATTCTATTTTTGACTTATATTTTGGTCGAATTAGGTTCCCCAGATCCCCCCCCCCCATCCAACCCTCCCTCAACTCAACAGCATCGTACAAATTCAATCCACAATACATCATCAGCGGGTGTGACGGTACATCTGCCATATTTGGCCGTGGAAAAGTGAAGCTGTGGAGTGTTCTGAAAAGAAAAAAAAAGAAAAAAAAAAAAACAGAAACCGATAGGTATATCGAAGTATCGATATTTTTCACCGATATATCGAATTACTAATTCGGAATTTTTTAAATCACGATATATCTATATTGTTCTAGGATATTAGCATCCCTATTTGGAAACAGCGCGTCCTCAGCCACTTGCAAATACGACTGGCCAGAGCAATACTACCGTTGTCCACAATATTCGTCCCACCGTTTCTTCCTGTTTGTCAGGCGATTTGTTTTGTCGAGTACTTCAAAACTTCTATTGACGTTTCTGGCGCAGTCTGTTCATACGTTTCTCGTGTCCGCAGGTAATCAGAAATACTCTTGTACGTTCTGCGATTTCTCTACGAGCTACAACTCGGCTTTGTTGCGACACCTGAAAACTCACGCTGGTACGTATTCATAGAATGTAATTCATTCCGAAGTCGAATAAGTTTGATAAATCTTGATATTTTGACAGCAAAAAAATTCATCGAAGTAACGTCCCCGTTTGGGGTCTAGCATGACGTCATAGGAACACCAACTGCTACACCAATAAACGGGAGGTTTACTCTCTTCTTGCTCAACCGGCCTACCATAATTTAACCTAGAAAACCTTATTGAATTTCTTAATGAATAACTAATTAAGATGTGTTTAGAATAAGTCGATCCGTGTTGTGTGTCGGGCTCAGATGTCGGTGTCAGTGTTGTGATTGAGGGATTGATCGTTGATCGTTGATCGCTGCTGGACCTCCAAAAATAGTTCGTCCCCCCCTTCTCATGAACCCCGCAGCTCGTACGTGTCCTTCCTACTTCGCTTCGACGCCTCGCCAAGTCAAGACGTCGCCACGTCACCATTTCACCACGTTGACGCCACGCTTGAAGCGCCTCCGATTTTTGGGTCACAGCATCCCTAACATTCTTCTTTACTCATCGAAACCATCCGTAAGTAACTGCATCATGCTTACAATTCGCACGACGGAGTCGCTGGCATTGAGGTGATGCACGTTCACTTATTCAATTTAAATTTACAGTGGCGGACATCTAAGGAAAATCTTCCCTTTCTGGCCGCATCCGTCCTAGACACGAACGACTGCTGTCGCATTTCCGTCATCGGATTCTGCAGAAAGGTCTCGCCTTACGTCTACGATCCAGGATTCGATCGTGCAACCCCAAAAGGAGTCACACATCTACTCTCCCGGTCAGCCCTATCTAATAAGCAACCAACTCTATTCATAAGTACATTCGGAGCGCTCCAAGTAGGATTCTGTTTTTCATTTCTATTTTACCGAGAAGAGCAAATATAATTTTATCTATTTTATCTGTTTAGTTCATTTTCTATAAGCCAGTGCCACTTTGATTTCGATTACTTCACTAATCAACATATTTTTTGGTAGCAGAGCGTGGTTTACTGTGCTATAATTTTCATATTACGTTCCGTAAGTTCCACTGCATAACTAATTCTCTTCTCTTATATTTTCGAATTCATCACGAAGTGAATTTAAGTAATTTATTTTTACAACTCTACATGAATTACAATTTGAAACCAAAATTTGCACGAGAGTCATATCAATTTTGAATTGCCTTGATTATTGATTTATGTATTATAATTGATCACATTCACTTTTCTATTTGTTAACTTTCTAAAATTATCATATTATTGTTAAATATTTTTGCCGCTCACTTGCAATTAAGGATACCTATAATCCAATTTCCTCATTCAACTATACTCCTATTTTCCAAATCCTCTTCGTTCCGTACTCGCTCATTCTAGTTACCCACAACTTCATCTCATATTAAGATGGCAAGTATTGACGATCCAGTGTTTAAAAAGACCGCCGATGATATTAGACGGAAAATTGGCGAATGTTTGGATGAGATGAGATTTGTCAGTGACTATGGGTCGAAGGCTACCAGTAAAACTACCCCACCAGGTACCTTTGTTATCCACACCTTCTTAGGTATGGCGAAAATGAATGAAAAGTATTACATACGTTTTGAGGAATTATGGGGAAAATTATCGGATCATTATGCAAGTATAGGAGCTGAAGCTGAATTTCCTACCTCTATAGACAAAAATAACAGAAAATCAGCTAGAAATTATTACTATGGTTCTGCTGGTTATATGGAGACTCTCAAAGTTGAGTCCGAAGCTGAAAAATTGTCAACCCAACAAAAGACATCCTTTAGCTTGAATCAAACTGCAGGTGGTTCAGTACTAAGGTCAAAGGGTCTACCGAAAATCCAATTACCCATTTTTGACGGCGAATTAATAAATTGGCCCAAATTCAGAGACACTTTTCAGTCTCTTGTTCATTCTGATGAAGCCTTATCTCCGATGGATAAATTCCACTACCTGCGCACCGCATTGAAGGGCTGTGCCCTTAGTGTGATAAGCCACTTGGTTCTGGAGGAAGCTAATTATGAGTTGGCTTGGAAGGCAGTAGTAGATACCTATGACAACAAACGCCTCTTAGCATCAGCTTATCTCGACCAGATACTAAGTTTCAAGCAAGTTCAGGGTACAGTTACCCACGAATCTTTAAAGCTCTTTTTGGCTAAAATCGCTGATAATGTCTCTGCTCTAAACCTGCTGAATATCCCTGATAAGGCAGACTTCATTTTATTCCACTTAGCTATCAGATGTTTGGATCCAGCAACTCGGGACTTGTTTGAGATGAGTCATAAGACCGTTTCGTTTCCGACAATTGAACAGTTATCAAAATTTGTTCGAGAAAGGTCATTAGCATTACAACTTGCCACGAATGTTAATCCAATGGCTCAATCTTCTAACTTCAAACTCCGCCATTCTCCCGACCACTTCAACTCCAAACCTCCGAGGCCAAAGGAAACTAGAACTACTAAGTCTCTGCTAGCTGAGAACAAATCTTCCACTTCTGAACGCAAGGTTTCTGTTGCATATCCTTTATGCATAGTGTGTAAATCTGAGCAACACCATCTATTGAGCTGTCCACAATTTCATCAAGCCTCTGCCGATCAACGATGGACTATGTTGAAGGGTTTCACAGGCTGTTTCAATTGCTTGGATCCTCTTCACACTGTACAAGCCTGCAAGTCCAAGTGGCATTGCAGATTTTGTACAAAAAGACATCATTCATCCTTGCATAGAACACAAGTGAACACCAACACCACTATTTCTACACTTGTTCATTCCTCTTCTCCAGGTTTTCAACCATCTACCTCCACATCTTTGAATTCAGCTACACTTGATGGTGGACATATTGTATTGGGTACAGCTGTTGCCGAAGTGATGGATGCTCTTGGTCAGTTCCAGTCCATCAGAATGGTTATTGACTCAGGAAGTCAAAATTCATTCATGACCAACAGGTGCCTCAACCGACTCGGCCTGTCTATGTCCAAAGCAGTCAAGAAAATTTCTGGTATTGGTGAGACAATATTTGAAGGTGCCAAAGGGATATCCACTTGCATCATCAAACCAACAAACTCTAATAATCCTCAGCTAAAAACCAATGTACTTGTGGTCTCCAACATTACCTCCTACCTACCTTCAGTAACTCTACCTAGGGATGCAATTTCGATGATCCAAGGTTTTGAGTTAGCTGATCCCAGCTTTTGGACACCAGGTCCTATTGATTTCCTTCTCGGCGCCGACCTGTTCCCTGAAATATGGACAGGTCCAATTATTACTATCCACAAAGATTTGCCAAAGCTATTTGCCTCTATTTTTGGGCACATAGTCATTGGTAAAGTTGGAGGATATGACGCTCCTGCATCCACAACCCTTTTTGCTATGAACACTCAGGGCGATTTGAACTTTCAACTTCAACGGTTTTGGGAGATTGAAGAACCTCTACCATCCCAACATACAATCGATCCCGATGCCATGAGATGTGAGGAACACTTCCGTGATACGCACTACAGGATGCCCAATGGAAGATATGTTGTGCGGTTGCCATTTCGAGATGATCCTGCTCAAGTTGGTGATTCTTCGAGTATTGCTTTACGACGCTTCTTCAACCTAGAAAAGAAGCTCGCTCAGGACTCCGCTATTCAGAAGAAATATCACAATTTCATACAAGAATACCTTGATTTGAATCATATGGCTCCCTCAATTACTCCTTCCAAGTTTGTCATTCCCCATCATAGTGTCTTGAAACAGGGTCAGGGCGATGCCAAACTTCGAGTGGTATTCGACGCCAGTGTCAAGGTTCACCTTGGTTCACTGAATGATCACTTGTTGGTGGGTGAGAAACTCCAGAGTGACATCAAAGAAGTTCTTCTTCGATTCCGTCGTCATAAAGTCGCTTTCACAACCGACATTGTGAAAATGTACAGGATGATTTTGGTTGATCCACAGGATAGGCAATACCAACGTATTCTTTGGAGGTTTTCAGCCGCCCAAGAGGTCCAGACTTTTGAACTCAACACCGTAACATACGGGTTGGCCTGTGCACCATTCCAGGCACTGAGAGTGATCAAACAACTGATCATGGACCATGGCTCTGAATTCCCTCTAGCTGCACGGGTTCTTCAATCTGATATCTACGTGGATGACATTCTTACAGGGGCTGACTCTGTTAAATCTGCATTGGAGGTTCAACAGCAGACTATAGGCCTTCTAGATAAAGGCGGATTTCACCTGAGTAAGTGGGCAAGTACGTCTCCGGCAATCCTGTCTGCAGTCTCCCAGGACCCCTCATCGGATCTGGTCACTATGTCATCAGATGAGGACCACTATGTAAAAATTCTGGGGCTTCAGTGGGATCCGACAGTGGATACCTTCCAGTTTGCCATCACACCTCCTCTTCCAATTTTTACAAAACGTGGCATATTGTCTGCAGTCGCCAGACTATATGATCCACTTGGATTCCTAACTCCCGTCATTCTACTCATGAAGAGTTTCATACAAACATTATGGAAGCTCGAATTACCATGGGATGCTGCTATTCCTGCACAACTTCAAGAAAGTTGGAGCTCTATCCTGGATGAATTACCAATGATTGCTGAAATCAGAATTCCTCGCTATCTCAACACTTCCGCTTCAGCAGAATCTCAAGTTGTGGGCTTTGCAGACGCCTCACAAAAGGGGTATGCTGCGGTCATCTATTTGCGAGTTAAGAACAGCGGTACGTGGAGTAGCAATTTGTTGATAGCAAAATCCAAACTCGCCCCTACTAAAACTATGTCAATCCCCCGCTTAGAGTTGTCTGCAGCTTGGTTACTAGTTCAGCTGTACTCTTCAGTATCCACCTTCTTGTCCACCTTGCCATCTCCTATGAGGAATCCAGTCTTCTTTACTGACTCCTCAATCACACTTGGATGGATTAATTCTCCATCTTACAACCTCAAAGTGTTTGTAGCTAATAGGGTGTCAAAAATTCAAGAGCTCTCTGACATTTCAGCTTGGAGGCATGTGTCTACCGAAGAGAACCCAAGTGATGTGGCGTCTCGAGGCATATTACCGTCTCAGCTCGTCCAACATGATTTATGGTGGAAGGGTCCTTTGTGGCTCCAATTCGACGAGGAATTTTGGCCGCAAACCTCCATAATCTTTTCACACCCACTCCCCGAAGTCAAAGAAGACAAACCTTCCCTTGTGGCTTTCAAACCCTCAGTAGATCCAGTCATAGTGTGGATGGGACGATTTTCATCATACTATACTCTAATTCGAGCCGCTGCATGGATCAAACGCTGGCTTTACAATTCCAAACATGTTGGCTGCTGTTGCTGCTACTTACGTACAGGAAATCTTAAGAGGTTTGAGTTTGATGAAGGTGTAAAGTTCTGCATAAAGAAGGTTCAACAGCACTACTTTCAAGGACCATCTGTCGACTATATAGAAACCAAGTATGCAGACTTGAGACCATTCTGTGATGATCAAGGCATCTGGAGAGTTGGTGGAAGGCTAAGGCATTCCGACTTACAGGACACTCAGAAGCATCCCATACTTCTTCCTCAACATTGCCATCTGTCTGAGATATTGGTGGACTATTACCATCAAACCTACCTACATCCTGGGCCGAACACTCTTCAGGCAATAATACTTAGGCGATTTTGGATCCCATCAGTTCGTCGATTGATAAGACATCGAGGATTCCTCTGCACGCGCTGCTTCAAGTCGAAGGCAAAGGCCTTAACTCCTCTCATGGGAGATCTACCTTCCTATCGAGTGAAAGGTGTGCGAGCGTTCCTTCATGTAGGGCTTGATTTTGCCGGACCATTTGCACTGAAGGAATCCCAACGTCGAAAGGCAGCACTGGGTAAAGCATACCTTTGCCTTTTTGTGCGCATGTCAACAAAGGCTATTCACCTGGAAGTTGTGTCTAAACTATCAACTGATGCTTTCCTAGTCTGTTTTCAGCGATTTACCTCTCGACGGGGTCTTCCATCAGATGTCTATACAGACTGCGGCAGTAACTTCCTTGGTGCTTCCAGCTACTACAAAGAACTCTTTCAATGGTTAATATCAGAAAATACTACCCAGGAACTTGAGGATTACGCTATGAAGACATCATTTACTTGGCACTTCAACCCTCCACAGACTCCTCATATGGGAGGCATTTGGGAAGCAGGGGTAAAATCTGTAAAGAGATTCCTTCGACTCACTGTTGGTGATGCACCTCTGACGTTTGAAGAACTCTCCACTGTCTTCTCCAAGATTGAAGCCATGCTTAACTCACGTCCCCTTTGCCCTCTCTCCACGAATCCAGAAGAGAATGATTACCTCAGCCCAGGACACTTTTTGGTGGGCGGTCCCCTGGTGATCCCCGCTGAGCCATCTTTATTAGACGTTCGAGAGAACCAGCTAACTCGGTGGCAGCTTCTGTCTCGAATGACTGAAGGGTTTTGGCGCAGATGGCAGTCAGAGTATCTAGTCACAATGCAGAAGAGGACTAAATGGAACAGAGAACAGACCAATCTGCTTCCAGGAGATCTTGTACTCCTCAAGCAAGACTCTCCTCCTCTCCATTGGCCACTTGCAAGAGTTACCAAGATCCACCCTGGGAGTGATGGCATTGTACGGGTGGCGACTGTCAAGACTGCAAGCTCTACATACAAGCGACCTGCTGTCAAGCTTGTCCCACTCCTTCCTCTTTCCTATCCTCCATACCAAAATAGCAACCAAGAAATTTGCTGAGCAAATTTGGTGGGCGGCATGTTTAGAATAAGTCGATCCGTGTTGTGTGTCGGGCTCAGATGTCGGTGTCAGTGTTGTGATTGAGGGATTGATCGTTGATCGTTGATCGCTGCTGGACCTCCAAAAATAGTTCGTCCCCCCCTTCTCATGAACCCCGCAGCTCGTACGTGTCCTTCCTACTTCGCTTCGACGCCTCGCCAAGTCAAGACGTCGCCACGTCACCATTTCACCACGTTGACGCCACGCTTGAAGCGCCTCCGATTTTTGGGTCACAGCATCCCTAACATTCTTCTTTACTCATCGAAACCATCCGTAAGTAACTGCATCATGCTTACAATTCGCACGACGGAGTCGCTGGCATTGAGGTGATGCACGTTCACTTATTCAATTTAAATTTACAGTGGCGGACATCTAAGGAAAATCTTCCCTTTCTGGCCGCATCCGTCCTAGACACGAACGACTGCTGTCGCATTTCCGTCATCGGATTCTGCAGAAAGGTCTCGCCTTACGTCTACGATCCAGGATTCGATCGTGCAACCCCAAAAGGAGTCACACATCTACTCTCCCGGTCAGCCCTATCTAATAAGCAACCAACTCTATTCATAAGTACATTCGGAGCGCTCCAAGTAGGATTCTGTTTTTCATTTCTATTTTACCGAGAAGAGCAAATATAATTTTATCTATTTTATCTGTTTAGTTCATTTTCTATAAGCCAGTGCCACTTTGATTTCGATTACTTCACTAATCAACAAGATGTGATATTAATCTTCAAAACAGTCCCCTTATTTATTTATTTTTTATTACATAGAATTCAACGATCACATTTGTGTGCGCCGCGCATGCGCATAGCTAAATCAAGTTGTCGAAGTAAAAAGTTCATGAAATTCGACGTCGAATCCGAATCTGCAATAAATAAGGGGGGTTTTCCATTAAAAAAAAGTGGCATGCGTAGCTAGCATTTGTGCGCATGCGCGGCGCAAAAAAATGTTATCGTTGAGTTTTTTCGGTATCTCTCGAAATATTGAAATAAAAAGGGTGTGACGTCCATTAATAACCGCCCTGTATACATATTATATGTATAGCGAGGGTCTCACGGCAACACCCCACATCGTCATTTTTGGCTGGTCAAAATGAGTTATGCATATCATTCGAAGCGTCTTCTCCCAGCGGAATTACTCAGTAAACATAGTCAGTGCAGATGGTTTTTTGGCTCTGCTGAAAAGTTGCCGAAATGACGATGTGGGAAGTTGCCGTGAGACCCCTCGGTAGGTAACTATGGTTTTTGCAGTATTTGGAACGGTCTGAAAATGTATTGTCTATTTCAAGGTGCCAAACCGTACGCGTGCGATCTTTGCGACTACAAGACTGAACATAACTTCTCTCTATTGAAACACATGATTGTACATTCAGGTAACGTATTTTCATTAATTAGCTCAATAATGTGCTCAATTGTGGATGTAGGTAATTAGGTATTCAATTTTTCGGAGTAAAACGCCTAAACAACGGGTTTTCTGGTAAATAATCATTTTGATATTCAATTTAAGGGATGCAAATAAATAATCGATTAATTTACCCCGATTAATCGATGTATAGCTGCCGATTATTTGCATAAAACGATTATTATTACTGATTGTTTTTGATTGCATCAGGATTTGATTTATGCTTAAAAAAGGCTTACGAATCCACATGTGTTCAAAAACCGATTAATCAGTAATAATAGGTAATCGTTTTATACAAATAATCGGCAGCTAAACATCGATTAAAATTAATCGATTAATCGGGAGGAAACCCAATGCAAAGCAAAATTATTTAATAATTAGCGTTTGCAATAAGACTTATACTTAGTATGGACTTGAATAATCGATTATTTGCTTTCGATTAATGAACATCGATTATTCAATACAAATTAATCGGTCACATTGATTATTCGATACTCATTAATCGGTCACATCGATTATTAGCTTACGATTAATCATTTGATGTTATAATCGATTATTTGGTTCCGATTTCAGATGAGAAGCCCCACGCGTGTCCTCACTGCCTTTTCCGAACGGGTTACCAGTCAGCCCTCGTCCGTCACATCAAAATACACACAGGTAAAGTGAGAACATTCGCTCATATTCTCTAAACCTCCAAGTTCTCAAAACAGTTATTTCAGTAATACGAGTTTTCTGGTAATAGGTTGTCTGGTATTAGGTTACGGGACAGTGTTAGGTTATTGGAAGCGTTTACGTTGAATATCCCCCACCCAGAGCAGGGTATCCCAAACTGAGAAAAGAGCGATCGTCGGATTCAGATCATCATGGAACACGATTTCTTTCTCACCTTTCTAATGAGTGGTTTGCTGAGTTACCCCCGATCCCGGGGAGGTTAAGCAATTATACCCACCCAGAGGGATATCCGGATTGTATTCACGGAGCCGGCCACCCTCCAAGCGGTCGAATCAAAAACTCGGGAAGCTTGGAAACTCAGCAAACTAGTACACCTTAACCCTAACGGCCACACGGGAGTCTGGGAGACCTCGGGGTTTTTCCATAGATCATTTCCATAAAAACTATTTTCCCACTCATTAAAAATCGTGTCATACATGTGAAGACAGTAAGTAATGTAATTGTGGTGAGTCTGGTTGTGGCCTCAAGATGTATTGCTTTGGTGGACATACATACTCGTATGTACAGACAGAGGTAGGCTTTAGACAGTGTTGCCTTGCGCAGCAGCAATTCCGTCAGTTCAAATGGGCCTGCAAAGTCCACACCCACTTGACTGAAGGCTCTTCCTCCCTCATGTCGATACTTTGGTAGATTACCCATTTGTGGAGTGTATGTTATGCTCTTTGACTTGTAGCAAGTGAAGCACATAAATCCTCGCTTGCGCATGATCCTTCTGAGGGATGGTGTCCAGAAATGGAGCTGAATCAAAGCCTGTAACTGGGTAGGTCCTGGATGTAGGTATATAAGGTGAAGATGATTAATTAGTATGATGGTGAAATGACTATTGATGGTAGAAGTATTGGATGTTTCCTGCTTGGTGGGATATTCCCCAAACAAAGACGACCTTCAACTCTTAACAATTGGTCCTCCCAATGAAAGGAGAAAGCTGTGGGAAAAGTTTCATTCCAACACTCTCATCAGGGTTCTATGCTCCAGAGTCTCTGTTTCACGGATTTCACCCCAGACTCCCATATTCCGCCCATGTGAGGTGTCTGAGGAGGGTTAAAATCCCAATCTATAGCACGCTTGATCGCGTAGGTTTGGATGGCTGCCATGCGGGAATCCTCCCTCAAACATTCAACAACCTCTGGGAGGTGTCTAGAGGCTAGGGATGGCAATCATACATCGATGTTTTTGAAACATCGATGTTTTTGCGGGAAACATCGATGTTTTTGCGGGAAACATCGATGTTTTTCAATCGATGTTTTCTGTGTCGATGTTTTTGGAACATCGATGTCGGGTTTTCGATGCATCGGCACATCGATACATCGATGTTTCAATTTTTTTTGCCATAGGCTGCTGAATGTTCTAACGTTTTTCTCACATACCTAGGAATATTATTTCTGAATTTTTATTAAATAAAAGGAAATTTTCCTTTAAATGAAAATGCCAAGGCGTGTTGGCTGAAAAGTATCGATACTTCCAATATTTCTTCCGAATAGTATCGACACGGATATCTCCGATGTATCGGAAGTCTCGTGACGTCCCTTATAATAACCTTCTTCTTCTCTTCTCTTTTCTTATCCAGACGCTGTAGCCTTCCCTTCCCATCACATCTTCTTTTTCCACTTTTACTGTCAAGGCATCGCATGGTTTCGCTTTCGCTTCTCCTTCTCGTTTCTGGCTTCGATTCCGTTTCCTACCCCGTACGTTCACGTTAGGTATACGATTTTGTTTTCTTGAAACTGAATTATAATGGTAACAAATAAAATAATACTGAAAATAAATGTATTGTTCTTTTTCAGAGCTTATCATTTTTTCTTTCCGTCTTGCGTGAAAAAACGAATAGAAATTTTATTTATAAAATAAAAAATTGACTGAAAACCATCGATACATCGATGTTTTTTAAAAAACATCGATGTTTTTTTCCATCGATGTTTTTGGGGTCCGATGTTTTTGGAGCATCGATGCATCGATTCATCGATGTTTTCTTTTTTTTGCCATCCCTACTAGAGGCCCCAATGAAGTTAGAACCATTATCAGAGTAGACGTTAGTAGGCAAAGTCGCTCATAACATAACAAAAGGTTATGGCATTACTAGCATTCGAAGGTACTTTTAACCTTTTGGACGTGGATATGTCTTCTTATGACTGGGGATACTCCTGAATGGCTCCTAAAGCTAATTTCGACGCTATTCACTCAATGAAGCTGTAATTTGGTACGTACCGTCCTTAGGACTTACACTTCAAGTACCACAGGTCCTTACTGAAGTAGATACATGTTACAGCGAGTTTTGTGGAAGTTTTTACCGTTATTCCTGGGCTCTGTGATGGTTGCTGTGCCCCTGTTCTGGAAACACCGTCCGCATATCCCTCTGGGTGGGCATATTCCCTAACCCCCCCCGAGAACAGGGCCACAGCCATACATTACAGCTCTCCGCCTTACATCAGGCTGTACAACTGGAGTCAGCAAGCTTGAATTCGCAGGAAATTTAGTCCTCAGATGCCAGTTCAAAAACAACTGAAGGTTATGGCATTAATAGCATTCGAAGGTACTTTTAACCTTTTAGACGTGGATATGTCTTCTTATGACTGGGGATACTCCTGAGTGGCTCCTAAAGCTAATTTCGACGCTATTCACTCTATGAAGCTGTAATTTGGTACGTAGCCTCCTCAGGACTTACACTTTAAGTACCACAGGTCCTTACTGAAGTAGTTACATGTTACAGCGAGTTTTGTGGAAGTTTTTACCGTTATTCCTGGGCTCTGCGATGGTTGCTGTGCCCCTGTTCTGGAAACACAGACCGCATATCCCTCTGGGTGGGCATATTCCCTAACCCCCCCCCCGAGAACAGGGGAACAGCCAGCCATACATTACAGCTCTCTGCCCTACATCAGGCTGTACAATTGGAGTCATCAAGCTTGAAATCACAGGAAATGTTAGTCCTCAGATGCCAGTTCAAAAACAACTGAAGGTTACGGCATCAATAGCATTCGAAGGTACTTTTAACCTTTTGGACGTGGATATGTCTTCTTATGACTGGGGATACTCCTGAGTGGCTCCTAAAGCTAATTTCGACGCTATTCACTCTATGAAGCTGTAATTTGGTACGTAGCCTCCTCAGGACTTACACTTTAAGTACCTACCACAGGTCCTTACTTAAGTAGTTACATGTTACAGCGAGTTTTGTGGAAATTTTTACCGTTATTCCGTATTTTTACCCCTTCAGGAGAGCGGCCCTACCAGTGCAACCAGTGCGAATTCAAGACCGGACACCACTTCGCGTTGATGCGACACCTCAAAATCCACTCTGGTAATCGAAATTCCATGGGTAATGATAATCTGTGATAATCCAGTTTAGAGAATCTTTTTGGTTAAAATACGTAGATACCACAGTGACTTTGAAGTTTTTGTTTTCTTGGTTCTTTCATGTTGTGGCACTTTATGGTTGTAATGAATGGTTTGTTGAGGTTCCCCTGTTCCCGGGGAGGTTAGGCAATTAAGCCCACCCAGAGGGCTGTCCTGGTCTGCATTCCAGAGTGGTCGAACAAAAGAAACCCAGCAAACCATTACACTCCCACCTTCAAACAACGCCTGGTATCCCCTGCCAATATCCGCGCTTGTAGGAGTATAGTTCTCCACAAGTAGTAAAGTTGCAGTAGTAGCATTAGGGTGGAGGTTAACCACTGGAGTTTTCCAGTTGTTCTTCCTGGATTGGAACTCCATACTACTTTCAGTCCCCCTTTTTTTCTATCAACAAAACCTGGCATACCATAGCCAGGACTGTAAATGCAGACCAGGTCATCCCTCTGGGTGGGCATCATTTCCTAACCTCCCCAGGAACACGGGACCTCAGTGAACCATTCATTACAGATATTGGCAGGCACTTAAGCAGATAAGTGAAGCACTTCGACCTATTTAGCTCTGTTATGCTCTCCCTGTAATTTGTGCTGTTTTACCAACTTCCAGAGGTTATTATGAATCCTCGTGATGACTGATGTGTGCCCCTGTTCACGATATTTTCGTTTGACCACTCTGGGGAATGTACGATTCTATGGAAGCACAGGCCGGATCTCTGAGTGGGCATATTGCCTAACCTCCCTTGAACAGGGGGAACAGCAGCCAGCCATTACAAGTTTTCTGGGTCAGGTTTTTCATTACCCAGTCCCTCACAGTAGCGTAGGAAGTGTTCTGCTGTCTCCTCCTCTTCGAGGCAGAAGACACTCACTGTCCTTGGCCACGCCGATCCTGCAGATCAATTCCATTGAGTTTCTGACAGCAGTCCCTCTTTTTCTATCAACAACAACCTGGCATACCATAGCCAGGTCTGTAAATGCAGACCAGGTCATCCCTCTGGGTGGGCATCATTCCCTAACCTCCCCAGGAACAGGGGCCCTCAGTGATCCATTCATTACAGATATTGGCAGGCACTTAAGCAAATAAGTGAAGCACTTCGACCTATTTAGCTCTGTTATGCTCTCCCTGTAACTTGAGCTGTTTTACCAACTTCCAGAGGCCATCATGATGCCCCTGTTCCCGATCTTTTCGTTTGACCGCTCTGGGCATGTACGATTCTGTGGAAGCACAGGCCGGATCTCTGGGTGGGCATATTGCCTAACCTCCCTTGAACAGGGGCACACAGCAGCCATATTACAAGTTTTCTGGGTCAGGTTTTTCATTACCCAGTCCCTCACAGTAGCGTAGGATCTGTTCTACTGTCTCCTCCTCTTTGAAGCAGAAGACACTCACTGTCCTTGGCCACGCCGATCCTGCAGATCAATTCCATTGAGTTTCTGACAGCAGCCACCCTTTTATGGTGCTTTTCCTGAGGCTTTTTGATATCCCACAGTAGGGTTCGGGTCCAATAATGACAGTCTCTGACCTTTTTTGGCCAGTAACCCCAAGATAGCGAGTTGAAGGTACCTGTAATATTTGAGGACACTTACAAAATCTACCGTTAGTACAATCTGTACTATGGCATTTGATATGTCCTTTTCTCTGGTAGCAAATACTATGAAGTTCGTCTTAGAAAAATTGATCATCATCCCCATTTCATTTAGAGTGGTTAGCTTTCCTGAGGCAGGCCTGAGCTTTGGATAACTTCTTCCCGTATCCTGTCCACAACCAAGATTGCAGCTTGTCCAGCAAAAACGATGAAGTAAATTGCAAATAACTCGCTGTCCAATTTACCAATGTCCATTCTTTCGATTACCTTTGCAATCACTGACAACAGCGTTTCGTAACAGTAGGTACATTCGTGAGATACCAAACCAGGAGACCACTTCGTGAAGAAGTCCAACTACAGTCAGGACGTATCTATTCCCTCGCTCATTTGGTGGTTGGGGTCCAAAAACATCAATGGCGATCCGTTTCAGTCCATGGTTGGGAACGTTAGTAAAGGACTTGGCCGGTTTTGCTGTGGTTTCTCGTCGCCAATGATCAGGAATATTAGTAAAGGAGTTGGCCGGTTTTGCTTTGATTTCTCGTCGCCAATGGTTGGGAATGTTAGTAAAGGACTTGGCCGGTTTTGCTGTGGTTTCTCGTCGCCAATGGATGGGGACGTTAGTAAAGGAGTTGGCCTGTTTTGCTACGGTTTCTCGTTACCAATGGTTGGGAATGTTAGTGAAGGAGTTGGCCGGTTTTGCTACGGTTTCTCGTTACCAATGGTTGGGAACGTTAGTGAAGGAGTTGGCCGGTTTTGCTACGGTTTCTCGTCGCCAATGGTTGGATATGTTAGTAAAGGAGTTGGCCGGTTTTGCTTTGGTTTCTCGTCGCCAATGGTTGGGAATGTTAGTGAAGGACTTGGCCGGTTTTGCTTTGGTTTCTCGTCGTCAATGGTTGGGAATGTTAGTGAAGGACTTGGCCGGTTTTGCTGTGGTTTCTCGTCGCCAATGGTTGGGAATGTCAGTAAAGGATTTGGCCGGTTTTGCTTTGGTTTCTCGTCGCCAATGGTTGGGAATGTAAGTAAAAGACTTGGTTGGTTTTGCTATGGTTTCTCGTCGCCAATTTCGGGAATGTTAGTGAGGAGTTGGGCAGTTTTGCAACCTGACCACACAGATGTGATACGTGATGTATATTTCTTTTGTTATTTTTGAACTATACAAAGTATAATAATATAATAATATTAATATAATATATTAAATTCCAGGTGGTAGTGGACCTTTCTACTGTGGCAAGTGCGACTTCCAAACCAACCACCAGTACGCACTAGAACGGCACACGTTGACACACACAGGTAATTATCGTGAATTTTATACAATTTTGATTCAATAAAATATCACAATGGGTTTTGGATTTTATTATGGAATTTTTGGAGAAAATTTGGTTATTGTTCTCGGTCCAAAATGTTTAAAACTCGTATTTCCGTAAATTTGTATTCCAAAATCCGTTTTTAGACCATCCTGAATCCACTGCCAAAAGACACCAAAAATTATATGTATATATATTGATGTATATATTTATGTATGTGTCACTCCAGACGATATTGAGATAAAAAGCTCAAATTTGCACGAAAAATCGGTCTTGGCAATCAAAAACCCGCGGTCGTGGATGAGCAGAATCGGGCCACTCTAAGGGGGGGGGGGATTTTGGGGAGTTTTAAGAGGATAAAAACTACCCAAAAATCCCCAAAATGAAATATTTTGACACGTGACACATCATTTTGAAGGTTTTTACACGCTGAACACGATGGTGAATTCAGAATTGCGATATCTTATTCCGTTTTAAAACTAGAGCACTTTGAAGATGAAGAAACGTGGTTGTTACTTGAGATGTTCTTCATGGTTAGTCGGCTTTAATTTGACTACAGAATGAGATATCGCCATTCTGACTTCACCATCGTGTTCAGCGTTGAAAAATCTATAAGCTGAGGGGGGTTTTGGCGAGTTTTAGGAGGGAAAGGGGGTTCACCCGTAAATTCCAAAAATTGAATGGTCTGCCAAGTGACACCTCATTTTAAAGGAATTTTCACGCTGAATACGATGGTGAAGTCAGAATTGCGATATCTCAAACTGGAGGATGAAGAAACGTGGTTGATACTTGAGATGTTGGTTCTTCATATACATCCAAGTTCTCCATTGGAGACATTTTACATGAAACAAGTTATTTCTTTTGAAAATTTGCTGTTATGGCCATGCTGCACGACTGTAGTATTTCATTTATTATGGTTTGTTACAGGGGAGAAACCGTATGCGTGCGGGATGTGCGACTATCGCTGCAGTCGCCAATACGGTCTCATGAAACATCTCAAGACCCATCGAAACGAAGCTGCGGGCGCTCTGGCGGACGCCACACAAGTGGACGATTCCAACGGAGAGATGCTCAACGCCATCGCCAAAATTGAAGTCGAAGAAGACGGCGAGGTCGAGTATGAGGACTACGAAGAATTCCAAGAGTACGTGGTCGATCATAATCAGCTCTGTAGTAGTTGGTAGTAGTTTGAGGATGGTCGTTCCGACTGGAACCGTTCCGCGGAACCTATTCCACCCCCGGAACGGAACAGTGACCGAAGAAAATGTAGTTGTAGTTCTCAGTCTAAACTTTTTAAAACTCGAATTTTCGAAACATTTTCATACCAAAATCCCTTTCAGACCATCTTGAATCCACTGCCAAAAGACACCAAAAATTATATTTGTATATATATTTATATATGTGTCACTCCTGACGATTACTCTCGATAGAATTGAGATGAAAAGTTCAAATTTGCACCAAAAATCTGTCTTGGCAATCGACAGGCTAAGTTCGTAGATGGGCCGAATCCGGCCACTCTAAGGGGAGGTTTTGGGGAGTTTTAGGGGGGGGGAGAATTCCTCATAAATTCCCCAAAATGAAACAGTCTGACAAGTGACACCTCATTTTAAAGGATTTTTTATGCTGAACAGGATGGTGAAATCGGAATTGTGATATCTCATTCCGTTCTCAAACTGGAGCACTTTGAAGATGAAGAAACGTGGTTGTTACTTGAGATGTTCTTCATGGTTAGTCTGCTCTAATCTAATAACAGAATGAGATATCGCATTTCTGACTTCACCGTCGTGTTTAGAGTTGAAATGTCCCAAAGCTGATGGAGATTTTGGGGAAATGAGGGGGGGGGGGGGGTTCACCCATAAATCCAAAAATGAAACGGGCTGTCAAGTGACACCTCATTTTCACGGTTTTTACACGCTTAATACGATCGTGAAGACGGAATTGCGATACCTGATTTATTTCTTAATCTTGAGCACTTTGAAGATGAAGAAACGTGGTTGATACTTGAGATGTTCTTCATGGCCTTCATGTTCTTCAATGGCGACTTTCCACATAAAACCAGTTATTTCTTCGAAAATTCGCTCTTATAGTCATGCTGCAAGACTGGGAATTTTTTGTTTCTTTGGTGTCTTTTGGCAGTGGAATCAGGATGGTTTGAAACGGATTTTGGTACCTACTTATGTAAATTTTTCGAAAATTCGAGTTTTAACAATTTTGGACAGCGACCAATAGGTACATTTTCCTCGAAAATCCACCAGAAGAAGGCGAGGAAAACCTCTGTCTGCCCAACCAGACGTCATTTTCGCTAATCCCCCCCCCCCCTCCGCCACCATGAAGTTTCTTGTTCTAGTTCCGCTACTGATTCCATTAATGAAATACTTCTTTTCTCCAGAGTTGATGAACAAGAGTACGTCGTCGAAGACACTCACGACCTGAACGTCCCGGAATTCCATGGAAAAGTCGAAGTCGAATTCGCTGACGAGTTCGTCGAGCAACCCGCGGATTGCGCGTCCGTCGCTTACGAGGTTCAGATAGAAGACGTCGACGTTGTCGAGGGCGACTACGAAGAAGAGCCAATGGAGGTGAATATAATACTGTTATTGTAATGAAACAACCCTTTGGAGCTGCTTGGTTTGTAAGGAGCGATGTGCTCCACAACGACTTGAGGGTTGTGACGGTGCAGGAGCGGATCAGGAAGTGCTGTGGAGTCCTGCAGACAAACCACTGACCATCCAAACCCAGAAATCGACATTGCTGTCCCTCACCCTTAGGCGACACTCCTGCGCCAATATCCAAATGTCATACCACGAAGCCAGAAGTGCACTATCTGGGACTGATTGTGGTCCGCCACCTTACCTGGAGGCCACACATCAACCGCATAGTATACCAGCTTTGGCCAATGTTGAACCCCAAATCAAAGCTGGATCTGTCGAACAAAAAGCTGCTGTACAACCGGTGCAGGAGCGGATCAGGAAGTGCTATGGAGTCCTGTACTATCTGTCCTTCGTCTTTCCGCTCATACACTCGCTTATTTTCTGCAGCCAGCAGCTGTATGGGTATCACACCCGCCAGGACGAGTATTGCTGGTTCTGATACTGTCCTGTAAGCACATGCAATCCGCAGTGCTCCCCTACGCTGTACCAATTCTGACTTCACCATCTAATTCAGCTTGTAAAAACCTTTAAAATGAGGTGTTTCATTTTTTTTTCAACAATTTTTTAGGGTGCTCTAAAAAAAAATTTCTGTGGCGATTCAAATGGTTCATAAAATAGAAGATAGTAACCAAAGGAAATTCCGTTTTTGAAAAAGTCCTCTGTTGATGTTATGCTGTATGACTTTTAATTGGCGTTTTTCATACATTGATGTGATTTCACAGTAATATCTGGCCTAAACTAATAATTCCTTATGATAAATACAATTTCCCTACACGTCAACAAAGCTCAGTTACAAAACTCTGCAAATTCTTGACACAACGGTTTATTATCTTCTTTGTGCAGATCACCCTTCTGTCTATACCAGACTGTATTGCAAATCGGCACCATACCATATTCTCACCGTACTCATACCATACCATACGAATTTCTTTCCTATCATACCATACTGTACTATACCAAATCATACATACAATAATATACCATACCATACTCATACCATGTCATACAAACCGAGTGAATATTGAAATGTCATCCATTTCTGACCTATATTTAAAATTTCAAGTATCTAGCTCATCATCAAAATTTAATTTGTTTAAACAAATAGGTATTATTTAAACAATTTTACAGACAAGAAACCGAGTGAATATTGCATTGTTATCCAGTTCTGACCTATTTTTAAAATTTCAAGTCAATAGCTCATCATCAAAATTTAATTTGTATTATTACAAAAAGGTATTATTTAAACAATTTTACAGATGAGAAACCGAGTAAATGTTGCAATGTGGTCTATCCCCGACTCATGGTTAAAATTTCTAGACTGTAGTTTACCGGGAAGATGACAAAAGGTAGTTTTATTCTGGGCGTCTGAGGGTTGGGTCACATAACGGCCGTTTTCGACGCGAAAGTTTAGTGTTTTTCCTAAACCTTTGCGCGGTCACTGTGAACGAACGGCTGGTCGCACAAAAATCCAATTGGTCTTAAAAGATTCGTAATTTTTCAGGTCATTCAAAAGTGAACTGAAAATTAAACGGTTCAGTCAAATAGTTTGAGATATGACATCGTCGAAATTTAAAATTTCGTTTTGAACCCCTTCCCCTTGACCTAGGGTTATGAAAAGTTTCGAGGATCATTGTGGGGCTGGTCCAAACCCAGAAACCAAATTTCGTAATTTTAGCTCAACGCTAACTGGGCAAAGTGCCACGGACGGCGGACGGCGGACGGGGGACGGCGGACGGGGGACGGCGGACGGCGTACGGCGGACGGACGGATTTTTTTTTATTCGATTTTCTGAATCTACGTGTCTTGAAACGTAAACCAACAAATTTTGAGGGGGGGTTAAAATTTTTTTTTCTTTGGGCGATTCCAATGGTTCATTATCGAAGATAATAAACCAAAAAGGTTCCGTAAATCGATGGGAACCGATCACCTAGCCAAACAGCCCTCTGACGTCATAGGCTCTTACAGCATAGGCTGTGACGTACTAGTTGACCTCCTGCCAGCCGTCTGACGTCATACGCCCGTGCGTCATAGGCTCTGACGTACTAGTTGGCCTTCGGCTAGCCGTCTGACGTCATAGGCTTTGACGTACTAGTTGACCTCCTGCCAGCCGTCTGACGTCATAAGCTCGTGCGTCATAGGCTCTGACGTACTAGTTGGTCTCCGGCCAGCCCTCTGACGTCATAGGCTCTTACGGCATAGGCTGTCACGTACTAGTTAGACTTCTGCCAGCCGTCTGACGTCATACGCTCGTGCGTCATAGGCTCTGACGTACTAGTTGGTCTCCGGCCAGCCCTCTGACGTCATAGGCTCTTACGGCATAGGCTGTCACGTACTAGTTAGACTTCTGCCAGCCGTCTGACGTCATACGCTCGTGCGTCATAGGCTCTGACGTACTAGTTGGCCTCCGGCCAGCCGTCTGGCGTCATAGGCTCTTACAGCATAGGCTGTCACGTACTAGTTAGCCTCCGGCCAGCCGTCTGACGTCATACGCTCGTGCGTCATAGGTGCGTCTGACGTAGTGGCCCGCCTGTCGCTTGTGTTCTGACGTGATCTGAGGGAAAGGGTGAATCAAGGAAACAAATTTTTCCCGTTTCAGTTTATGTGCCAAAGCAAAGAAATTTTCGTGACGATTTTGTGTAACGCTTTTGTGTAACGTTTTTCGAGTTATGTGCCAGAGTAAAGACATAAAATGTCAAAAATCTCTTCCGGGGAGATTCCACGACAACATGGATGCCTAATGGGAGATTTAAGAGCTAATGGCCGATTGCAATCTACCTCTAAACTAGTGGGACTTTAGTGGTAAATCGGCCATTACTGTGTATTGATAAACAGCACCTTCACTCCCTAATCGGCCATTTGCAATAATCGTAATTTAATTGGCCATCAAATGCGATTGAAGAAGAAGAAGAAGAAAAATGTTTTATTGAAACCAAAAAACATAATTTAAAATAAAACAAATAAGATTTGGCAAATTTGGCCATGAATCCGAGTCTGCCGGTGTAGAAAGAAAAGAGATAGGCATTCAAAAATAAATAAATACATAATTAACTTACGCTCGAAGTAAGTACCAAAAATAAAATTTGTTATCTCTTAGCGAATTTGTTATATCTTAATTCAAAATAAAATTGGTTACCTCATAACTCAAGCACAGAGTACATAGTAGGTACATCATTTTATACGACATAGTAGGTAGGTGCATCATTTTTTATTTTATTTTATTTTATTTATTTTAACTAACCTTTCTAACCATCCCTAACCATCATTTTTTTCTCGACTTAGTAATTAAATTCTTGAACTAGGGAATTCTTGTACATCCAAGCCTCCTTAATAAAGCTATAAAGTGCCATCTGGCGCGTACAGTCACCGAGAATAGCTAGCATTTCAGTGCCTTCAAAGGTGCTCCTAACAAAGTACTTGAACCTGAATTCCGACAAGACTGGACAGCCGCATAAAAAATGATATATATCCTCATCTTGACATGTGTTACATAAAGAGCATTTAGCTTCTTGAGTACTTTTAGCAGTAATCTCGTTACATTCTGATTGGCATGCTTTTGTACAACAACAAAAAACTCAGACTGCTGTGTTGATGTTAGAAACTCATTTGCTTCGTATTTAGTATGCCTTGCCAATAACATATTGCCGATTGCAATCTACCTCTAAACTAGTGGGACTTTAGTGGTAGATCGGCCATTACTGTGTATTGATAAACAGCACCTTCACTCCCTAATCGGCCATTTGCAATAATCGTAATTTAATTGGCCATCAAATGCGATTGATAAACCGAACGTAATGTAATGTCACTCATGTGTACCAAATGGGACAATCGACATTTGTACAATAAACGGTTATTTTTATTATTTAATTATTACTCATCTGACTGACGACTTGTTTAGGTGACTGACGAAGTCGTCATCGGCGAAGAGGACAACGTGACGGACGAGTCGCTCTTCGCCGTCGCCAACAACCTGTTGACGCTCGCCGGCGTCGATCGAATCGACCAAACTTGAACACCTCCGCCACCGCCACTGCCTTTTTGATTTAAAACATTTAAAACGTACGAGAAAGTAATATTATGTTGTAAGTATTGAACAGTACTTTGTAATTGAACAGTAACAGTTAATTTGAACTATTATACTCTTGGCATCTGGACGATGTGAGAATGGAGTACCTACTAATAATACTGTACACATTATTGAAATATAAGTGATACGCACCTTTAATTATAATTATTTTATTTTTTCCTCCTTATGTGACAAGTACCTAGTTTAAGGGGGGGTCGGACTTGAAATTATGTCAAAAAATCGATTTTTTCAATAATAATTTTAATTAACACTACAGACATGTACAACTACGGTGGGAAAAAGCAGAATTTAAAAAAATCCGGTCATGCAGCATGGCTATAAGAGTGAATGTTCGAAGAAATAACTGGTTTTATGAAAATTGCCTCCATTGAAGAAGAACATTTCAAGTATTATTAAATGAAATTTTCTATATTTTGAAGAAATGTTCTTCATCTTCAAAGTGCTCCAGATTGAGAATGGAATACGATATTGCAATTCTGATTTCACCATCGTGTTCAGCATTAAAAACCCCTTTAAAATGAGGTGTCACTTGTCTGACTGTTTCATTTTGGGAATTTATGGGGAATTCCCCCCCCCCCCTAAAACTCCCCGAAACCCCCCCCCCCCCCTTAGAGTGGCCTGATTCTGCCCATCTACGAACTTAGCCTGTCGAATGCCAAGAGTAAATTTTTGTGCAAATTTGAACTTTTTATCTCAATTCTATCTAGAGTTATCGTCGACCAAAATACATGTAATTTTTGGTGTCTTTTGGCAGTGGATTCAGGATGGTCTGAAATGGATTTTGGTATGAAAATTTTTCGAAAATTCGAGTTTTAAAAATTTTTGACCGAGAACAATACGTACATTTTCTTCGAAAATTCGCTAATAAGATGATAAACCGTTGTGTCAAGAATTAGGGATAGCCATCCATAGTATCGTATCGATATTGCATAGTCCAATAGTACCGGGTATCGATACTTGAGTATACACATAATTTCTGACGATTTTTTTTTTATTGAGTTCGATTGGACCTTCGAGAAGAGCGATTGTCGACTCAAACTCTTCGTGAAAACGAAAAAAAGTTGACTTCATATCGACTCGAGGTGTTTGATTGAGTTCGAATGGACCATCGAGAAGAGCGATTGTCGACTCAAACTCTTCGTGAAAACGAAAAAAAGTTGACTTCATATCGACTCGAGGTGTTTGTTTGAGTTCGAATGGACCTTCGAGAAGAGCGATTGTCGACTCAAACACTTCGTGAAAACGAAAAAAAGTTGACTTCATATCGACTCGAGGTGTTTGATTGAGTTCGAATGGACCTTCGAGAAGAGCGATTGTCGACTCAAACTCTTCGTGAAAACGAAAAAAAGTTGACTTCATATCGACTCGAGGTGTTTGTTTGAGTTCGAATGGACCTTCGAGAAGAGCGATTGTCGACTCAAACTCTTCGTGAAAACGAAAAAAAGTTGACTTCATATCGACTCGAGGTGTTTGATTGAGTTCGAATGGACCTTCGAGAAGAGCGATTGTCGACTCAAACTCTTCGTGAAAACGAAAAAAAGTTGACTTCATATCGACTCGAGGTGTTTGATTGAGTTCGAATGGACCTTCGAGAAGAGCGATTGTCGACTCAAACTCTTCGTGAAAACGAAAAAAAGTTGACTTCATATCGACTCGAGGTGTTTGTTTGAGTTCGAATGGACCTTCAAGAAGAGCGATTGTCGACTCAAACACTTCGTGAAAACGAAAAAAAGTTGACTTCATATCGACTCGAGGTGTTTGATTGAGTTCGAATGGACCTTCGAGAAGAGCGATTGTCGACTCAAACTCTTCGTGAAAACGAAAAAAAGTTGACTTCATATCGACTCGAGGTGTTTGTTTGAGTTCGAATGGACCTTCAAGAAGAGCGATTGTCGACTCAAACACTTCGTGAAAACGAAAAAAAGTTGACTTCATATCGACTCGAGGTGTTTGATTGAGTTCGAATGGACCTTCGAGAAGAGCGATTGTCGACTCAAACTCTTCGTGAAAACGAAAAAAAGTTGACTTCATATCGACTCGAGGTGTTTGTTTGAGTTCGAATGGACCTTCAAGAAGAGCGATTGTCGACTCAAACACTTCGTGAAAACGAAAAAAAGTTGACTTCATATCGACTCGAGGTGTTTGATTGAGTTCGAATGGACCTTCGAGAAGAGCGATTGTCGACTCAAACTCTTCGTGAAAACGAAAAAAAGTTGACTTCATATCGACTCGAGGTGTTTGTTTGAGTTCGAATGGACCATCGAGAAGAGCGATTGTCGACTCAAACTCTTCGTGAAAACGAAAAAAAGTCGACTTCATATCGACTCGAGGTGTTGATTTGAGTTCGAATGGACCTTCGAGAAGAGCGATTGTCGACTCAAACACTTCGTGAAAACGAAAAAAAGTCGACTTCATATCGACTCGAGGTGTTGATTTGAGTTCGAATGGACCTTCGAGAAGAGCGATTGTCGACTCAAATACTTCGTGAAAACGAAAAAAAGTCGACTTCATATCGACTCGAGGTGTTGATTTGAGTTCGAATGGACCTTCGAGAAGAGCGATTGTCGACTCAAATACTTCGTGAAAACGAAAAAAAGTTGACTTCATATCGACTCGAGGTGTTGATTTGAGTTCGAATGGACCTTCGAGAAGAGCGATTGTCGACTCAAACTCTTCGTGAAAACGAAAAAAAGTCGACTTCATATCGACTCGAGGTGTTGATTTGAGTTCGAATGGACCTTCGAGAAGAGCGATTGTCGACTCAAACTCTTCGTGAAAACGAAAAAAAGTCGACTTCATATCGACTCGAGGTGTTGATTTGAGTTCGAATGAACCTTCGAGAAGAGCGATTGTCGACTCAAACTCTTCGTGAAAACGAAAAAAAGTCGACTTCATATCGACTCGAGGTGTTGATTTGAGTTCGAATGAACCTTCGAGAAGAGCGATTGTCGACTCAAACTCTTCGTGAAAACGAAAAAAAGTCGACTTCATATCGACTCGAGGTGTTGATTTGAGTTCGAATGGACCTTCGAGAAGAGCGATTGTCGACTCAAATACTTCGTGAAAACGAAAAAAAGTTGACTTCATATCGACTCGAGGTGTTTGATTGAGTTCGAATGGACCTTCGAGAAGAGCGATTGTCGACTCAAATACTTCGTGAAAACGAAAAAAAGTTGACTTCATATCGACTCGAGGTGTTGATTTGAGTTCGAATGGACCTTCGAGAAGAGCGATTGTCGACTCAAATACTTCGTGAAAACGCAAAAAAGTTCACTTCATATCGACTCGAGGTGTTTGATTGAGTTCGAATGGACCTTCGAGAAGAGCGATTGTCGACTCAAATACTTCGTGAAAACGAAAAAAAGTTCACTTCATATCGACTCGAGGTGTTTGATTGAGTTCGAATGGACCTTCGAGAAGAGCGATTGTCGACTCAAATACTTCGTGAAAACGAAAAAAAGTTCACTTCATATCGACTCGAGGTGTTTGATTGAGTTCGAATGGACCTTCGAGAAGAGCGATTGTCGACTCAAATACTTCGTGAAAACGAAAAAAAGTTGACTTCATATCGACTCGAGGTGTTGATTTGAGTTCGAATGGACCTTCGAGAAGAGCGATTGTCGACTCAAACTCTTCGTGAAAACGACAAAAAGTTGACTTCATATCGACTCGAGGTGTTTGATTGAGTTCGAATGGACCTTCGAGAAGAGCGATTGTCGACTCAAATACTTCGTGAAAACGAAAAAAAGTTGACTTCATATCGACTCGAGGTGTTTGATTGAGTTCGAATGGACCTTCAAGAAGAGCGATTATCGACTCAAATACTTCGTGAAAACGAAAAAAAGTTCACTTCATATCGACTCGAGGTGTTGATTTGAGTTCGAATGGACCTTCGAGAAGAGCGATTGTCGACTCAAAAACTTCGTGAAAACGACAAAAAGTTGACTTCATATCGACTCGAGGTGTTGATTTGAGTTCGAATGGACCTTCGAGAAGAGCGATTGTCGACTCAAATACTTCGTGAAAACGAAAAAAAGTTGACTTCATATCGACTCGAGGTGTTTGATTGAGTTCGAATGGACCTTCAAGAAGAGCGATTATCGACTCAAATACTTTGTGAAAACGAAAAAAAGTTGACTTCATATCGACTCGAGGTGTTGATTTGAGTTCGAATGGACCTTCGAGAAGAGCGATTGTCGACTCAAACTCTTCGTGGAAACGAAAAAAAGTTCACTTCATATCGACTCGAGGTGTTTGATTGAGTTCGAATGGACCTTCGAGAAGAGCGATTGTCAACTCAAATACTTCGTGAAAACGAAAAAAAGTTGACTTCATATCGACTCGAGGTGTTGATTTGAGTTCGAATGGACCTTCGAGAAGAGCGATTGTCGACTCAAAAACTTCGTGAAAACGACAAAAAGTTCACTTCATATCGACTCGAGGTGTTTGATTGAGTTCGAATGGACCTTCGAGAAGAGCGATTGTCGACTCAAACTCTTCGTGAAAACGAAAAAAAGTTGACTTCATATCGACTCGAGGTGTTGATTTGAGTTCGAATGGACCTTCGAGAAGAGCGATTGTCGACTCAAATACTTCGTGAAAACGAAAAAAAGTTGACTTCATATCGACTCGAGGTGTTTGATTGAGTTCGAATGGACCTTTAAGGATAGCAATTGTCGACTCAAACACTTCGTGAAAACGAAAAAAAGTTGACTTCATATCGACTCGAGGTGTTGATTTGAGTTCGAATGGACCTTCAAGAAGAGCGATTGTCGACTCAAATACTTCGTGAAAACGAAAAAAAGTCGACTTCATATCGACTCGAGGTGTTGATTTGAGTTCGAATGGACCTTCGAGAAGAGCGATTGTCGACTCAAATACTTCGTGAAAACGAAAAAAAGTTGACTTCATATCGACTCGAGGTGTTGATTTGAGTTAGAATGGACCTTCGAGAAGAGCGATTGTCGACTCAAATACTTCGTGAAAACGAAAAAAAGTTCACTTCATATCGACTCGAGGTGTTTGTTTGAGTTCGAATGGACCTTCAAGAAGAGCGATTGTCGACTCAAATACTTCGTGAAAACGAAAAACAGTTGACTTCATATCGACTCGAGGTGTTGATTTGAGTTCGAATGGACCTTCATGAAGAGCAATTGTCGACTCAAACACTTCGTGAAAACGAAAAAAAGTTGACTTCATATCGACTCGAGGTGTTGATTTGAGTTCGAATGGACCTTCGAGAAGAGCGATTGTCGACTCAAACTCTTCGTGAAAACGAAAAAAAGTTGACTGCATATCGACTCGAGGTGTTTATTTGAGTTCGAATGGACCTTCGAGAAGAGCAATTGTCGACTCAAATACTTCGAGAAAACAAAAAAAAGTTGACTTCATATCGACTCGAGGTGTTTATTTGAGTTCGAATGGACCTTCAAGAAGAGCAATCGTCGACTCAAATACTTCGAGAAAACGAAAAAAAGTTGACTTCATATCAACTCGAGGTGTTGATTTGAGTTCGAATGGACCTTCGAGAAGAGCGATTGTCGACTCAAATACTTCGTGAAAACGAAAAAAAGTTGACTTCATATCGACTCGAGGTGTTGATTTGAGTTCGAATGAACCTTCGAGAAGAGCGATTGTCGACTCAAACTCTTCGTGAAAACGAAAAAAAGTTCACTTCATATCGACTCGAGGTGTTGATTTGAGTTCGAATGGACCTTCGAGAAGAGCGATTGTCGACTCAAATACTTCGTGAAAACGAAAAAAAGTCGACTTCATATCGACTCGAGGTGTTGATTTGAGTTCGAATGAACCTTCGAGAAGAGCAATTGTCGACTCAAATACTTCGTGAAAACGAAAAAAAGTCGACTTCATATCGACTCGAGGTGTTGATTTGAGTTCGAATGAACCTTCGAGAAGAGCGATTGTCGACTCACACTCTTCGTGAAAACGAAAAAAAGTCGACTTCATATCGACTCGAGGTGTTGATTTGAGTTCGAATGAACCTTCGAGAAGAGCGATTGTCGACTCAAACTCTTCGTGAAAACGAAAAAAAGTTGACTTCATATCGACTCGAGGTGTTTGATTGAGTTCGAATGGACCTTCGAGAAGAGCGATTGTCGACTCAAACTCTTCGTGAAAACGAAAAAAAGTTCACTTCATATCGACTCGAGGTGTTTGATTGAGTTCGAATGGACCTTCGAGAAGAGCGATTGTCGACTCAAATACTTCGTGAAAACGAAAAAAAGTTGACTTCATATCGACTCGACGTGTTGATTTGAGTTCGAATGAACCTTCGAGAAGAGCGATTGTCGACTCAAATACTTCGTGAAAACGAAAAAAAGTTGACTTCATATCGACTCGAGGTGTTGATTTGAGTTCGAATGAACCTTCGAGAAGAGCAATTGTCGACTCAAATACTTCGTGAAAACGAAAAAAAGTCGACTTCATATCGACTCGAGGTGTTGATTTGAGTTCGAATGAACCTTCGAGAAGAGCGATTGTCGACTCAAACTCTTCGTGAAAACGAAAAAAAGTCGACTTCATATCGACTCGAGGTGTTGATTTGAGTTCGAATGAACCTTCGAGAAGAGCGATTGTCGACTCAAACTCTTCGTGAAAACGAAAAAAGGTTGACTTCATATCGACTCGAGGTGTTGATTTGAGTTCGAATGGACCTTCGAGAAGAGCGATTGTCGACTCAAATACTTCGTGAAAACGAAAAAAAGTTGACTTCATATCGACTCGAGGTGTTTGATTGAGTTCGAATGGACCTTCGAGAAGAGCGATTGTCGACTCAAATACTTCGTGAAAACGAAAAAAAGTTGACTTCATATCGACTCGAGGTGTTGATTTGAGTTCGAATGGACCTTCGAGAAGAGCGATTGTCGACTCAAATACTTCGTGAAAACGAAAAAAAGTTGACTTCATATCGACTCGAGGTGTTGATTTGAGTTCGAATGGACCTTCGAGAAGAGCGATTGTCGACTCAAACTCTTCGTGAAAACGAAAATAAGTTCACTTCATATCGACTCGAGGTGTTTGATTGAGTTCGAATGGACCTTCGAGAAGAGCGATTGTCGACTCAAATACTTCGTGAAAACGAAAAAAAGTTGACTTCATATCGACTCGAGGTGTTGATTTGAGTTCGAATGGACCTTCGAGAAGAGCGATTGTCGACTCAAATACTTCGTGAAAACGAAAAAAAGTTGACTTCATATCGACTCGAGGTGTTTGATTGAGTTCGAATGGACCTTCGAGAAGAGCGATTGTCGACTCAAATACTTCGTGAAAACGAAAAAAAGTTGACTTCATATCGACTCGAGGTGTTTGATTGAGTTCGAATGGACCTTCGAGAAGAGCGATTGTCGACTCAAATACTTCGTGAAAACGAAAAAAAGTTGACTTCATATCGACTCGAGGTGTTTGATTGAGTTCGAATGGACCTTCGAGAAGAGCGATTGTCGACTCAAATACTTCGTGAAAACGAAAAAAAGTTGACTTCATATCGACTCGAGGTGTTTGATTGAGTTCGAATGGACCTTCGAGAAGAGCGATTGTCGACTCAAATACTTCGTGAAAACGAAAAAAAGTTGACTTCATATCGACTCGAGGTGTTTGATTGAGTTCGAATGGACCTTCGAGAAGAGCGATTGTCGACTCAAATACTTCGTGAAAACGAAAAAAAGTTGACTTCATATCGACTCGAGGTGTTTGATTGAGTTCGAATGGACCTTCGAGAAGAGCGATTGTCGACTCAAATACTTCGTGAAAACGAAAAAAAGTTGACTTCATATCGACTCGAGGTGTTTGATTGAGTTCGAATGGACCTTCGAGAAGAGCGATTGTCGACTCAAATACTTCGTGAAAACGAAAAAAAGTTGACTTCATATCGACTCGAGGTGTTTGATTGAGTTCGAATGGACCTTCGAGAAGAGCGATTGTCGACTCAAATACTTCGTGAAAACGAAAAAAAGTTGACTTCATATCGACTCGAGGTGTTGATGTGAGTTCGAATGGACCTTGAAGAAGACCAATTGTCGACTCAAATACTTCGTGAAAACGAAAAAAAGTTGACTTCATATCGACTCGAGGTGTTTGATTGAGTTCGAATGGACCTTCGAGAAGAGCGATTGTCGACTCAAATACTTCGTGAAAACGAAAAAAAGTTGACTTCATATCGACTCGAGGTGTTTGATTGAGTTCGAATGGACCTTCGAGAAGAGCGATTGTCGACTCAAATACTTCGTGAAAACGAAAAAAAGTTGACTTCATATCGACTCGAGGTGTTTGATTGAGTTCGAATGGACCTTCGAGAAGAGCGATTGTCGACTCAAATACTTCGTGAAAACGAAAAAAAGTTGACTTCATATCGACTCGAGGTGTTTGATTGAGTTCGAATGGACCTTCGAGAAGAGCGATTGTCGACTCAAACTCTTCGTGAAAACGAAAATAAGTTCACTTCATATCGACTCGAGGTGTTTGATTGAGTTCGAATGGACCTTCGAGAAGAGCGATTGTCGACTCAAATACTTCGTGAAAACGAAAAAAAGTTGACTTCATATCGACTCGAGGTGTTTGATTGAGTTCGAATGGACCTTCGAGAAGAGCGATTGTCGACTCAAATACTTCGTGAAAACGAAAAAAAGTTGACTTCATATCGACTCGAGGTGTTTGATTGAGTTCGAATGGACCTTCGAGAAGAGCGATTGTCGACTCAAACTCTTCGTGAAAACGAAAATAAGTTGACTTCATATCGACTCGAGGTGTTTGATTGAGTTCGAATGGACCTTCGAGAAGAGCGATTGTCGACTCAAATACTTCGTGAAAACGAAAAAAAGTTGACTTCATATCGACTCGAGGTGTTTGATTGAGTTCGAATGGACCTTCGAGAAGAGCGATTGTCGACTCAAATACTTCGTGAAAACGAAAAAAAGTTCACTTCATATCGACTCGAGGTGTTGATTTGAGTTCGAATGGACCTTCGAGAAGAGCGATTGTCGACTCAAATACTTCGTGAAAACGAAAAAAAGTTGACTTCATATCGACTCGAGGTGTTTGATTGAGTTCGAATGGACCTTCGAGAAGAGCGATTGTCGACTCAAACTCTTCGTGAAAACGAAAAAAAGTTCACTTCGTATCGACTCGAGGTGTTTGATTGAGTTCGAATGGACCTTCGAGAAGAGCGATTGTCGACTCAAATACTTCGTGAAAACGAAAAAAAGTTGACTTCATATCGACTCGAGGTGTTGATTTGAGTTCGAATGGACCTTCGAGAAGAGCGATTGTCGACTCAAATACTTCGTGAAAACGAAAAAAAGTTGACTTCATATCGACTCGAGGTGTTTGATTGAGTTCGAATGGACCTTCGAGAAGAGCGATTGTCGACTCAAATACTTCGTGAAAACGAAAAAAAGTTGACTTCATATCGACTCGAGGTGTTTGATTGAGTTCGAATGGACCTTCGAGAAGAGCGATTGTCGACTCAAATACTTCGTGAAAACGAAAAAAAGTTCACTTCATATCGACTCGAGGTGTTGATTTGAGTTCGAATGGACCTTCGAGAAGAGCGATTGTCGACTCAAATACTTCGTGAAAACGAAAAAAAGTCGACTTCATATCGACTCGAGGTGTTGATTTGAGTTCGAATGGACCTTCGAGAAGAGCGATTGTCGACTCAAATACTTCGTGAAAACGAAAAAAAGTTGACTTCATATCGACTCGAGGTGTTTGATTGAGTTCGAATGGACCTTCGAGAAGAGCGATTGTCGACTCAAACTCTTCGTGAAAACGAAAAAAAGTTCACTTCGTATCGACTCGAGGTGTTTGATTGAGTTCGAATGGACCTTCGAGAAGAGCGATTGTCGACTCAAATACTTCGTGAAAACGAAAAAAAGTTGACTTCATATCGACTCGAGGTGTTGATTTGAGTTCGAATGGACCTTCGAGAAGAGCGATTGTCGACTCAAATACTTCGTGAAAACGAAAAAAAGTTGACTTCATATCGACTCGAGGTGTTTGATTGAGTTCGAATGGACCTTCGAGAAGAGCGATTGTCGACTCAAATACTTCGTGAAAACGAAAAAAAGTTGACTTCATACCGACTCGAGGTGTTTGATTGAGTTCGAATGGACCTTCGAGAAGAGCGATTGTCGACTCAAATACTTCGTGAAAACGAAAAAAAGTTCACTTCATATCGACTCGAGGTGTTGATTTGAGTTCGAATGGACCTTCGAGAAGAGCGATTGTCGACTCAAATACTTCGTGAAAACGAAAAAAAGTCGACTTCATATCGACTCGAGGTGTTGATTTGAGTTCGAATGAACCTTCGAGAAGAGCGATTGTCGACTCAAATACTTCGTGAAAACGAAAAAAAGTTGACTTCATATCGACTCGAGGTGTTGATTTGAGTTCGAATGGACCTTCGAGAAGAGCGATTGTCGACTCAAACTCTTCTTGAAAACGAAAAAAAGATCACTTCATATCGACTCGAGGTGTTTGATTGAGTTCGAATGGACCTTCGAGAAGAGCGATTGTCGACTCAAATACTTCGTGAAAACGAAAAAAAGTCGACTTCATATCGACTCGAGGTGTTGATTTGAGTTCGAATGAACCTTCGAGAAGAGCGATTGTCGACTCAAATACTTCGTGAAAACGAAAAAAAGTTGACTTCATATCGACTCGAGGTGTTGATTTGAGTTCGAATGAACCTTCGAGAAGAGCGATTGTCGACTCAAATACTTCGTGAAAACGAAAAAAAGTCGACTTCATATCGACTCGAGGTGTTGATTTGAGTTCGAATGAACCTTCGAGAAGAGCAATTGTCGACTCAAATACTTCGTGAAAACGAAAAAAAGTCGACTTCATATCGACTCGAGGTGTTGATTTGAGTTCGAATGAACCTTCGAGAAGAGCGATTGTGGACTCAAATACTTCGAGAAAACGAAAAAAAGTTGACTTCATATCGACTCGAGGTGTTGATTTGAGTTCGAATGAACCTTCGAGAAGAGCAATTGTCGACTCAAATACTTCGTGAAAACGAAAAAAAGTCGACTTCATATCGACTCGAGGTGTTTGATTGAGATCGAATGGACCTTCGAGAAGAACGATTGTCGACTCAAATACTTCGTGAAAACGAAAAAAAGTCGACTTCATATCGACTCGAGGTGTTGATTTGAGTTCGAATGAACCTTCGAGAAGAGCGATTGTGGACTCAAATACTTCGAGAAAACGAAAAAAAGTTGACTTCATATCGACTCGAGGTGTTGATTTGAGTTCGAATGGACCTTCGAGAAGAGCAATTGTCGACTCAAATACTTCGTGAAAACGAAAAAAAGTCGACTTCATATCGACTCGAGGTGTTGATTTGAGTTCGAATGAACCTTCGAGAAGAGCGATTGTCGACTCAAATACTTCGAGAAAACGAAAAAAAGTTGACTTCATATCGACTCGAGGTGTTGATTTGAGTTCGAATGAACCTTCGAGAAGAGCAATTGTCGACTCAAATACTTCGTGAAAACGAAAAAAAGTCGACTTCATATCGACTCGAGGTGTTTGATTGAGATCGAATGGACCTTCGAGAAGAACGATTGTCGACTCAAACTCTTCGTGAAAACGAAAAAAAGTTGACTTCATATCGACTCGAGGTGTTTGATTGAGTTCGAATGGACCTTCGAGAAGAGCGATTGTCGACTCAAACTCTTCGTGAAAACGAAAAAAAGTCGACTTCATATCGACTCGAGGTGTTGATTTGAGTTCGAATGGACCTTCGAGAAGAGCAATTGTCGACTCAAATACTTCGTGAAAACGAAAAAAAGTCGACTTCATATCGACTCGAGGTGTTGATTTGAGTTCGAATGAACCTTCGAGAAAAGCGATTGTCGACTCAAATACTTCGAGAAAACGAAAAAAAGTTGACTTCATATCGACTCGAGGTGTTGATTTGAGTTCGAATGAACCTTCGAGAAGAGCAATTGTCGACTCAAATACTTCGTGAAACGAAAAAAAGTCGACTTCATATCGACTCGAGGTGTTGATTTGAGTTCGAATGGACCTTCGAGAAGAGCGATTGTCGACTCAAACTCTTCGTGAAAACGAAAAAAAGTTGACTTCATATCGACTCGAGGTGTTTATTTGAGTTCGAATGGACCTTCGAGAAGAGCGATTGTCGACTCAAATACTTCGTGAAAACGAAAAAAAGTTGACTTCATATCGACTCGAGGTGTTGATTTGAGTTCGAATGGACCTTCGAGAAGAGCGATTGTCGACTCAAATACTTCGAGAAAACGAAAAAAAGTTGACTTCATATCGACTCGAGGTGTTTGATTGAGTTCGAATGGACCTTCGAGAAGAGCGATTGTCGACTCAAATACTTCGAGAAAACGAAAAAAAGTTGACTTCATATCGACTCGAGGTGTTGATTTGAGTTCGAATGGACCTTCGAGAAGAGCGATTGTCGACTCAAATACTTCGAGAAAACGAAAAAAAGTTGACTTCATATCGACTCGAGGTGTTGATTTGAGTTCGAATGGACCTTCGAGAAGAGCGATTGTCGACTCAAATACTTCGAGAAAACGAAAAAAAGTTGACTTCATATCGACTCGAGGTGTTTATTTGAGTTCGAATGGACCTTCGAGAAGAGCGATTGTCGACTCAAATACTTCGAGAAAACGAAAAAAAGTTGACTTCATATCGACTCGAGGTGTTTATTTGAGTTCGAATGGACCTTCAAGAAGAGCAATCGTCGACTCAAATACTTCGTGAAAACGAAAAAAAGTTGACTTCATATCGACTCGAGGTGTTGATTTGAGTTCGAATGAACCTTCGAGAAGAGCGATTGTCGACTCAAATACTTCGTGAAAACGAAAAAAAGTTGACTTCATATCGACTCGAGGTGTTGATTTGAGTTCGAATGGACCTTCGAGAAGAGCGATTGTCGACTCAAATACTTCGTGAAAACGAAAAAAAGTTGACTTCATATCGACTCGAGGTGTTGATTTGAGTTCGAATGAACCTTCGAGAAGAGCAATTGTCGACTCAAATACTTCGTGAAAACGAAAAAAAGTCGACTTCATATCGACTCGAGGTGTTGATTTGAGTTCGAATGGACCTTCGAGAAGAGCAATTGTCGACTCAAACTCTTCGTGAAAACGAAAAAAAGTTGACTTCATATCGACTCGAGGTGTTTGATTGAGTTCGAATGGACCTTCGAGAAGAGCGATTGTCGACTCAAACTCTTCGCGAAAACGAAAAAAAGTCGACTTCATATCGACTCGAGGTGTTTGATTGAGTTCGAATGGACCTTCGAGAAGAGCGATTGTCGACTCAAACTCTTCGTGAAAACGAAAAAAAGTCGACTTCATATCGACTCGAGGTGTTTGATTGAGATCGAATGGACCTTCGAGAAGAGCGATTGTCGACTCAAATACTTCGTGAAAACAAAAAAAGTTGACTTCATATCGACTCGAGGTGTTTGATTGAGTTCGAATGGACCTTCGAGAAGAGCGATTGTCGACTCAAACTCTTCGTGAAAACGAAAAAAAGTCGACTTCATATCGACTCGAGGTGTTTGATTGAGATCGAATGGACCTTCGAGAAGAGCGATTGTCGACTCAAATACTTCGTGAAAACGAAAAAAAGTTGACTTCATATCGACTCGAGGTGTTTGATTGAGTTCGAATGGACCTTCGAGAAGAGCGATTGTCGACTCAAACTGTTCGTGAAAACGAAAAAAAGTCGACTTCATATCGACTCGAAGTGTTGATTTGAGTTCGAATGGACCTTCGAGAAGAGCGATTGTCGACTCAAACACTTCGTGAAAACGAAAAAAAGTTGACTTCATATCGACTCGAGGTGTTGATTTGAGTTCGAATGGACCTTCAAGAAGAGCGATTTTCGACTCAAATACTTCGTGAAAACGAAAAAAAGTTGCCTTCATATCGACTCGAGGTGTTTGTTTGAGTTCGAATGGACCTTCGAGAAGAGCGATTGTCGACTCAAACTCTTCGCGAAAACGAAAAAAAGTCGACTTCATATCGACTCGAGGTGTTTGATTGAGTTCGAATGGACCTTCGAGAAGAGCGATTGTCGACTCAAACTCTTCGTGAAAACGAAAAAAAGTCGACTTCATATCGACTCGAGGTGTTTGATTGAGATCGAATGGACCTTCGAGAAGAGCGATTGTCGACTCAAATACTTCGTGAAAACAAAAAAAGTTGACTTCATATCGACTCGAGGTGTTTGATTGAGATCGAATGGACCTTCGAGAAGAGCGATTGTCGACTCAAATACTTCGTGAAAACGAAAAAAAGTTGACTTCATATCGACTCGAGGTGTTTGATTGAGTTCGAATGGACCTTCGAGAAGAGCGATTGTCGACTCAAACTGTTCGTGAAAACGAAAAAAAGTCGACTTCATATCGACTCGAAGTGTTGATTTGAGTTCGAATGAACCTTCGAGAAGAGCGATTGTCGACTCAAATACTTCGTGACAACGAAAAAAAGTTGACTTCATATCGACTCGAGGTGTTTGTTTGAGTTCGAATGGACCTTCGAGAAGAGCGATTGTCGACTCAAATACTTCGAGCAAACGAAAAAAAGTTCACTTCATATCGACTCGAGGTGTTTGATTGAGTTCGAATGGACCTTCGAGAAGAGCGATTGTCGACTCAAATACTTCGTGAAAACGAAAAAAAGTTCACTTCATATCGACTCGAGGTGTTTGATTGAGTTCGAATGGACCTTCGAGAAGAGCGATTGTCGACTCAAATACTTCGTGAAAACGAAAAAAAGTTGACTTCATATCGACTCGAGGTGTTGATTTGAGTTCGAATGGACCTTCGAGAAGAGCGATTGTCGACTCAAACTCTTCGTGAAAACGACAAAAAGTTGACTTCATATCGACTCGAGGTGTTTGATTGAGTTCGAATGGACCTTCGAGAAGAGCGATTGTCGACTCAAATACTTCGTGAAAACGAAAAAAAGTTGACTTCATATCGACTCGAGGTGTTTGATTGAGTTCGAATGGACCTTCAAGAAGAGCGATTATCGACTCAAATACTTCGTGAAAACGAAAAAAAGTTCACTTCATATCGACTCGAGGTGTTGATTTGAGTTCGAATGGACCTTCGAGAAGAGCGATTGTCGACTCAAAAACTTCGTGAAAACGACAAAAAGTTGACTTCATATCGACTCGAGGTGTTGATTTGAGTTCGAATGGACCTTCGAGAAGAGCGATTGTCGACTCAAATACTTCGTGAAAACGAAAAAAAGTTGACTTCATATCGACTCGAGGTGTTTGATTGAGTTCGAATGGACCTTCAAGAAGAGCGATTATCGACTCAAATACTTTGTGAAAACGAAAAAAAGTTGACTTCATATCGACTCGAGGTGTTGATTTGAGTTCGAATGGACCTTCGAGAAGAGCGATTGTCGACTCAAACTCTTCGTGGAAACGAAAAAAAGTTCACTTCATATCGACTCGAGGTGTTTGATTGAGTTCGAATGGACCTTCGAGAAGAGCGATTGTCAACTCAAATACTTCGTGAAAACGAAAAAAAGTTGACTTCATATCGACTCGAGGTGTTGATTTGAGTTCGAATGGACCTTCGAGAAGAGCGATTGTCGACTCAAAAACTTCGTGAAAACGACAAAAAGTTCACTTCATATCGACTCGAGGTGTTTGATTGAGTTCGAATGGACCTTCGAGAAGAGCGATTGTCGACTCAAACTCTTCGTGAAAACGAAAAAAAGTTGACTTCATATCGACTCGAGGTGTTGATTTGAGTTCGAATGGACCTTCGAGAAGAGCGATTGTCGACTCAAATACTTCGTGAAAACGAAAAAAAGTTGACTTCATATCGACTCGAGGTGTTTGATTGAGTTCGAATGGACCTTTAAGGATAGCAATTGTCGACTCAAACACTTCGTGAAAACGAAAAAAAGTTGACTTCATATCGACTCGAGGTGTTGATTTGAGTTCGAATGGACCTTCAAGAAGAGCGATTGTCGACTCAAATACTTCGTGAAAACGAAAAAAAGTCGACTTCATATCGACTCGAGGTGTTGATTTGAGTTCGAATGGACCTTCGAGAAGAGCGATTGTCGACTCAAATACTTCGTGAAAACGAAAAAAAGTTGACTTCATATCGACTCGAGGTGTTGATTTGAGTTAGAATGGACCTTCGAGAAGAGCGATTGTCGACTCAAATACTTCGTGAAAACGAAAAAAAGTTCACTTCATATCGACTCGAGGTGTTTGTTTGAGTTCGAATGGACCTTCAAGAAGAGCGATTGTCGACTCAAATACTTCGTGAAAACGAAAAACAGTTGACTTCATATCGACTCGAGGTGTTGATTTGAGTTCGAATGGACCTTCATGAAGAGCAATTGTCGACTCAAACACTTCGTGAAAACGAAAAAAAGTTGACTTCATATCGACTCGAGGTGTTGATTTGAGTTCGAATGGACCTTCGAGAAGAGCGATTGTCGACTCAAACTCTTCGTGAAAACGAAAAAAAGTTGACTGCATATCGACTCGAGGTGTTTATTTGAGTTCGAATGGACCTTCGAGAAGAGCAATTGTCGACTCAAATACTTCGAGAAAACAAAAAAAAGTTGACTTCATATCGACTCGAGGTGTTTATTTGAGTTCGAATGGACCTTCAAGAAGAGCAATCGTCGACTCAAATACTTCGAGAAAACGAAAAAAAGTTGACTTCATATCGACTCGAGGTGTTGATTTGAGTTCGAATGGACCTTCGAGAAGAGCGATTGTCGACTCAAATACTTCGTGAAAACGAAAAAAAGTTGACTTCATATCGACTCGAGGTGTTGATTTGAGTTCGAATGAACCTTCGAGAAGAGCGATTGTCGACTCAAACTCTTCGTGAAAACGAAAAAAAGTTCACTTCATATCGACTCGAGGTGTTGATTTGAGTTCGAATGGACCTTCGAGAAGAGCGATTGTCGACTCAAATACTTCGTGAAAACGAAAAAAAGTCGACTTCATATCGACTCGAGGTGTTGATTTGAGTTCGAATGAACCTTCGAGAAGAGCAATTGTCGACTCAAATACTTCGTGAAAACGAAAAAAAGTCGACTTCATATCGACTCGAGGTGTTGATTTGAGTTCGAATGAACCTTCGAGAAGAGCGATTGTCGACTCACACTCTTCGTGAAAACGAAAAAAAGTCGACTTCATATCGACTCGAGGTGTTGATTTGAGTTCGAATGAACCTTCGAGAAGAGCGATTGTCGACTCAAACTCTTCGTGAAAACGAAAAAAAGTTGACTTCATATCGACTCGAGGTGTTTGATTGAGTTCGAATGGACCTTCGAGAAGAGCGATTGTCGACTCAAACTCTTCGTGAAAACGAAAAAAAGTTCACTTCATATCGACTCGAGGTGTTTGATTGAGTTCGAATGGACCTTCGAGAAGAGCGATTGTCGACTCAAATACTTCGTGAAAACGAAAAAAAGTTGACTTCATATCGACTCGACGTGTTGATTTGAGTTCGAATGAACCTTCGAGAAGAGCGATTGTCGACTCAAATACTTCGTGAAAACGAAAAAAAGTTGACTTCATATCGACTCGAGGTGTTGATTTGAGTTCGAATGAACCTTCGAGAAGAGCAATTGTCGACTCAAATACTTCGTGAAAACGAAAAAAAGTCGACTTCATATCGACTCGAGGTGTTGATTTGAGTTCGAATGAACCTTCGAGAAGAGCGATTGTCGACTCAAACTCTTCGTGAAAACGAAAAAAAGTCGACTTCATATCGACTCGAGGTGTTGATTTGAGTTCGAATGAACCTTCGAGAAGAGCGATTGTCGACTCAAACTCTTCGTGAAAACGAAAAAAGGTTGACTTCATATCGACTCGAGGTGTTGATTTGAGTTCGAATGGACCTTCGAGAAGAGCGATTGTCGACTCAAATACTTCGTGAAAACGAAAAAAAGTTGACTTCATATCGACTCGAGGTGTTTGATTGAGTTCGAATGGACCTTCGAGAAGAGCGATTGTCGACTCAAATACTTCGTGAAAACGAAAAAAAGTTGACTTCATATCGACTCGAGGTGTTGATTTGAGTTCGAATGGACCTTCGAGAAGAGCGATTGTCGACTCAAATACTTCGTGAAAACGAAAAAAAGTTGACTTCATATCGACTCGAGGTGTTGATTTGAGTTCGAATGGACCTTCGAGAAGAGCGATTGTCGACTCAAACTCTTCGTGAAAACGAAAATAAGTTCACTTCATATCGACTCGAGGTGTTTGATTGAGTTCGAATGGACCTTCGAGAAGAGCGATTGTCGACTCAAATACTTCGTGAAAACGAAAAAAAGTTGACTTCATATCGACTCGAGGTGTTGATTTGAGTTCGAATGGACCTTCGAGAAGAGCGATTGTCGACTCAAATACTTCGTGAAAACGAAAAAAAGTTGACTTCATATCGACTCGAGGTGTTTGATTGAGTTCGAATGGACCTTCGAGAAGAGCGATTGTCGACTCAAATACTTCGTGAAAACGAAAAAAAGTTGACTTCATATCGACTCGAGGTGTTTGATTGAGTTCGAATGGACCTTCGAGAAGAGCGATTGTCGACTCAAATACTTCGTGAAAACGAAAAAAAGTTGACTTCATATCGACTCGAGGTGTTTGATTGAGTTCGAATGGACCTTCGAGAAGAGCGATTGTCGACTCAAATACTTCGTGAAAACGAAAAAAAGTTGACTTCATATCGACTCGAGGTGTTTGATTGAGTTCGAATGGACCTTCGAGAAGAGCGATTGTCGACTCAAATACTTCGTGAAAACGAAAAAAAGTTGACTTCATATCGACTCGAGGTGTTTGATTGAGTTCGAATGGACCTTCGAGAAGAGCGATTGTCGACTCAAATACTTCGTGAAAACGAAAAAAAGTTGACTTCATATCGACTCGAGGTGTTTGATTGAGTTCGAATGGACCTTCGAGAAGAGCGATTGTCGACTCAAATACTTCGTGAAAACGAAAAAAAGTTGACTTCATATCGACTCGAGGTGTTTGATTGAGTTCGAATGGACCTTCGAGAAGAGCGATTGTCGACTCAAATACTTCGTGAAAACGAAAAAAAGTTGACTTCATATCGACTCGAGGTGTTTGATTGAGTTCGAATGGACCTTCGAGAAGAGCGATTGTCGACTCAAATACTTCGTGAAAACGAAAAAAAGTTGACTTCATATCGACTCGAGGTGTTGATGTGAGTTCGAATGGACCTTGAAGAAGACCAATTGTCGACTCAAATACTTCGTGAAAACGAAAAAAAGTTGACTTCATATCGACTCGAGGTGTTTGATTGAGTTCGAATGGACCTTCGAGAAGAGCGATTGTCGACTCAAATACTTCGTGAAAACGAAAAAAAGTTGACTTCATATCGACTCGAGGTGTTTGATTGAGTTCGAATGGACCTTCGAGAAGAGCGATTGTCGACTCAAATACTTCGTGAAAACGAAAAAAAGTTGACTTCATATCGACTCGAGGTGTTTGATTGAGTTCGAATGGACCTTCGAGAAGAGCGATTGTCGACTCAAATACTTCGTGAAAACGAAAAAAAGTTGACTTCATATCGACTCGAGGTGTTTGATTGAGTTCGAATGGACCTTCGAGAAGAGCGATTGTCGACTCAAACTCTTCGTGAAAACGAAAATAAGTTCACTTCATATCGACTCGAGGTGTTTGATTGAGTTCGAATGGACCTTCGAGAAGAGCGATTGTCGACTCAAATACTTCGTGAAAACGAAAAAAAGTTGACTTCATATCGACTCGAGGTGTTTGATTGAGTTCGAATGGACCTTCGAGAAGAGCGATTGTCGACTCAAATACTTCGTGAAAACGAAAAAAAGTTGACTTCATATCGACTCGAGGTGTTTGATTGAGTTCGAATGGACCTTCGAGAAGAGCGATTGTCGACTCAAACTCTTCGTGAAAACGAAAATAAGTTGACTTCATATCGACTCGAGGTGTTTGATTGAGTTCGAATGGACCTTCGAGAAGAGCGATTGTCGACTCAAATACTTCGTGAAAACGAAAAAAAGTTGACTTCATATCGACTCGAGGTGTTTGATTGAGTTCGAATGGACCTTCGAGAAGAGCGATTGTCGACTCAAATACTTCGTGAAAACGAAAAAAAGTTCACTTCATATCGACTCGAGGTGTTGATTTGAGTTCGAATGGACCTTCGAGAAGAGCGATTGTCGACTCAAATACTTCGTGAAAACGAAAAAAAGTTGACTTCATATCGACTCGAGGTGTTTGATTGAGTTCGAATGGACCTTCGAGAAGAGCGATTGTCGACTCAAACTCTTCGTGAAAACGAAAAAAAGTTCACTTCGTATCGACTCGAGGTGTTTGATTGAGTTCGAATGGACCTTCGAGAAGAGCGATTGTCGACTCAAATACTTCGTGAAAACGAAAAAAAGTTGACTTCATATCGACTCGAGGTGTTGATTTGAGTTCGAATGGACCTTCGAGAAGAGCGATTGTCGACTCAAATACTTCGTGAAAACGAAAAAAAGTTGACTTCATATCGACTCGAGGTGTTTGATTGAGTTCGAATGGACCTTCGAGAAGAGCGATTGTCGACTCAAATACTTCGTGAAAACGAAAAAAAGTTGACTTCATATCGACTCGAGGTGTTTGATTGAGTTCGAATGGACCTTCGAGAAGAGCGATTGTCGACTCAAATACTTCGTGAAAACGAAAAAAAGTTCACTTCATATCGACTCGAGGTGTTGATTTGAGTTCGAATGGACCTTCGAGAAGAGCGATTGTCGACTCAAATACTTCGTGAAAACGAAAAAAAGTCGACTTCATATCGACTCGAGGTGTTGATTTGAGTTCGAATGGACCTTCGAGAAGAGCGATTGTCGACTCAAATACTTCGTGAAAACGAAAAAAAGTTGACTTCATATCGACTCGAGGTGTTTGATTGAGTTCGAATGGACCTTCGAGAAGAGCGATTGTCGACTCAAACTCTTCGTGAAAACGAAAAAAAGTTCACTTCGTATCGACTCGAGGTGTTTGATTGAGTTCGAATGGACCTTCGAGAAGAGCGATTGTCGACTCAAATACTTCGTGAAAACGAAAAAAAGTTGACTTCATATCGACTCGAGGTGTTGATTTGAGTTCGAATGGACCTTCGAGAAGAGCGATTGTCGACTCAAATACTTCGTGAAAACGAAAAAAAGTTGACTTCATATCGACTCGAGGTGTTTGATTGAGTTCGAATGGACCTTCGAGAAGAGCGATTGTCGACTCAAATACTTCGTGAAAACGAAAAAAAGTTGACTTCATACCGACTCGAGGTGTTTGATTGAGTTCGAATGGACCTTCGAGAAGAGCGATTGTCGACTCAAATACTTCGTGAAAACGAAAAAAAGTTCACTTCATATCGACTCGAGGTGTTGATTTGAGTTCGAATGGACCTTCGAGAAGAGCGATTGTCGACTCAAATACTTCGTGAAAACGAAAAAAAGTCGACTTCATATCGACTCGAGGTGTTGATTTGAGTTCGAATGAACCTTCGAGAAGAGCGATTGTCGACTCAAATACTTCGTGAAAACGAAAAAAAGTTGACTTCATATCGACTCGAGGTGTTGATTTGAGTTCGAATGGACCTTCGAGAAGAGCGATTGTCGACTCAAACTCTTCTTGAAAACGAAAAAAAGATCACTTCATATCGACTCGAGGTGTTTGATTGAGTTCGAATGGACCTTCGAGAAGAGCGATTGTCGACTCAAATACTTCGTGAAAACGAAAAAAAGTCGACTTCATATCGACTCGAGGTGTTGATTTGAGTTCGAATGAACCTTCGAGAAGAGCGATTGTCGACTCAAATACTTCGTGAAAACGAAAAAAAGTTGACTTCATATCGACTCGAGGTGTTGATTTGAGTTCGAATGAACCTTCGAGAAGAGCGATTGTCGACTCAAATACTTCGTGAAAACGAAAAAAAGTCGACTTCATATCGACTCGAGGTGTTGATTTGAGTTCGAATGAACCTTCGAGAAGAGCAATTGTCGACTCAAATACTTCGTGAAAACGAAAAAAAGTCGACTTCATATCGACTCGAGGTGTTGATTTGAGTTCGAATGAACCTTCGAGAAGAGCGATTGTGGACTCAAATACTTCGAGAAAACGAAAAAAAGTTGACTTCATATCGACTCGAGGTGTTGATTTGAGTTCGAATGAACCTTCGAGAAGAGCAATTGTCGACTCAAATACTTCGTGAAAACGAAAAAAAGTCGACTTCATATCGACTCGAGGTGTTTGATTGAGATCGAATGGACCTTCGAGAAGAACGATTGTCGACTCAAATACTTCGTGAAAACGAAAAAAAGTCGACTTCATATCGACTCGAGGTGTTGATTTGAGTTCGAATGAACCTTCGAGAAGAGCGATTGTGGACTCAAATACTTCGAGAAAACGAAAAAAAGTTGACTTCATATCGACTCGAGGTGTTGATTTGAGTTCGAATGGACCTTCGAGAAGAGCAATTGTCGACTCAAATACTTCGTGAAAACGAAAAAAAGTCGACTTCATATCGACTCGAGGTGTTGATTTGAGTTCGAATGAACCTTCGAGAAGAGCGATTGTCGACTCAAATACTTCGAGAAAACGAAAAAAAGTTGACTTCATATCGACTCGAGGTGTTGATTTGAGTTCGAATGAACCTTCGAGAAGAGCAATTGTCGACTCAAATACTTCGTGAAAACGAAAAAAAGTCGACTTCATATCGACTCGAGGTGTTTGATTGAGATCGAATGGACCTTCGAGAAGAACGATTGTCGACTCAAACTCTTCGTGAAAACGAAAAAAAGTTGACTTCATATCGACTCGAGGTGTTTGATTGAGTTCGAATGGACCTTCGAGAAGAGCGATTGTCGACTCAAACTCTTCGTGAAAACGAAAAAAAGTCGACTTCATATCGACTCGAGGTGTTTGATTGAGTTCGAATGGACCTTCGAGAAGAGCGATTGTCGACTCAAACTCTTCGTGAAAACGAAAAAAAGTCGACTTCATATCGACTCGAGGTGTTTGATTGAGATCGAATGGACCTTCGAGAAGAGCGATTGTCGACTCAAATACTTCGTGAAAACAAAAAAAGTTGACTTCATATCGACTCGAGGTGTTTGATTGAGATCGAATGGACCTTCGAGAAGAGCGATTGTCGACTCAAATACTTCGTGAAACACCTCGAGTCGATATGAAGTCAACTTTTTTTCGTTTTCACGAAGTATTTGAGTCGACAATCGCTCTTCTCGAAGGTCCATTCGATCTCAATCAAACACCTCGAGTCGATATGAAGTCAACTTTTTTTCGTTTTCACGAAGAGTTTGAGTCGACAATCGCTCTTCTCGAAGGTCCATTCGAACTCAATCAAACACCTCGAGTCGACTTCATATCGACTCGAGGTGTTGATTTGAGTTCGAATGGACCTTCGAGAAGAGCAATTGTCGACTCAAATACTTCGTGAAAACGAAAAAAAGTCGACTTCATATCGACTCGAGGTGTTGATTTGAGTTCGAATGAACCTTCGAGAAAAGCGATTGTCGACTCAAATACTTCGAGAAAACGAAAAAAAGTTGACTTCATATCGACTCGAGGTGTTGATTTGAGTTCGAATGAACCTTCGAGAAGAGCAATTGTCGACTCAAATACTTCGTGAAACGAAAAAAAGTCGACTTCATATCGACTCGAGGTGTTGATTTGAGTTCGAATGGACCTTCGAGAAGAGCGATTGTCGACTCAAACTCTTCGTGAAAACGAAAAAAAGTTGACTTCATATCGACTCGAGGTGTTTATTTGAGTTCGAATGGACCTTCGAGAAGAGCGATTGTCGACTCAAATACTTCGTGAAAACGAAAAAAAGTTGACTTCATATCGACTCGAGGTGTTGATTTGAGTTCGAATGGACCTTCGAGAAGAGCGATTGTCGACTCAAATACTTCGAGAAAACGAAAAAAAGTTGACTTCATATCGACTCGAGGTGTTTGATTGAGTTCGAATGGACCTTCGAGAAGAGCGATTGTCGACTCAAATACTTCGAGAAAACGAAAAAAAGTTGACTTCATATCGACTCGAGGTGTTGATTTGAGTTCGAATGGACCTTCGAGAAGAGCGATTGTCGACTCAAATACTTCGAGAAAACGAAAAAAAGTTGACTTCATATCGACTCGAGGTGTTGATTTGAGTTCGAATGGACCTTCGAGAAGAGCGATTGTCGACTCAAATACTTCGAGAAAACGAAAAAAAGTTGACTTCATATCGACTCGAGGTGTTTATTTGAGTTCGAATGGACCTTCGAGAAGAGCGATTGTCGACTCAAATACTTCGAGAAAACGAAAAAAAGTTGACTTCATATCGACTCGAGGTGTTTATTTGAGTTCGAATGGACCTTCAAGAAGAGCAATCGTCGACTCAAATACTTCGTGAAAACGAAAAAAAGTTGACTTCATATCGACTCGAGGTGTTGATTTGAGTTCGAATGAACCTTCGAGAAGAGCGATTGTCGACTCAAATACTTCGTGAAAACGAAAAAAAGTTGACTTCATATCGACTCGAGGTGTTGATTTGAGTTCGAATGGACCTTCGAGAAGAGCGATTGTCGACTCAAATACTTCGTGAAAACGAAAAAAAGTTGACTTCATATCGACTCGAGGTGTTGATTTGAGTTCGAATGAACCTTCGAGAAGAGCAATTGTCGACTCAAATACTTCGTGAAAACGAAAAAAAGTCGACTTCATATCGACTCGAGGTGTTGATTTGAGTTCGAATGGACCTTCGAGAAGAGCAATTGTCGACTCAAACTCTTCGTGAAAACGAAAAAAAGTTGACTTCATATCGACTCGAGGTGTTTGATTGAGTTCGAATGGACCTTCGAGAAGAGCGATTGTCGACTCAAACTCTTCGCGAAAACGAAAAAAAGTCGACTTCATATCGACTCGAGGTGTTTGATTGAGTTCGAATGGACCTTCGAGAAGAGCGATTGTCGACTCAAACTCTTCGTGAAAACGAAAAAAAGTCGACTTCATATCGACTCGAGGTGTTTGATTGAGATCGAATGGACCTTCGAGAAGAGCGATTGTCGACTCAAATACTTCGTGAAAACAAAAAAAGTTGACTTCATATCGACTCGAGGTGTTTGATTGAGTTCGAATGGACCTTCGAGAAGAGCGATTGTCGACTCAAACTCTTCGTGAAAACGAAAAAAAGTCGACTTCATATCGACTCGAGGTGTTTGATTGAGATCGAATGGACCTTCGAGAAGAGCGATTGTCGACTCAAATACTTCGTGAAAACGAAAAAAAGTTGACTTCATATCGACTCGAGGTGTTTGATTGAGTTCGAATGGACCTTCGAGAAGAGCGATTGTCGACTCAAACTGTTCGTGAAAACGAAAAAAAGTCGACTTCATATCGACTCGAAGTGTTGATTTGAGTTCGAATGGACCTTCGAGAAGAGCGATTGTCGACTCAAACACTTCGTGAAAACGAAAAAAAGTTGACTTCACATCGACTCGAGGTGTTGATTTGAGTTCGAATGGACCTTCAAGAAGAGCGATTTTCGACTCAAACACTTCGTGAAAACGAAAAAAAGTTGCCTTCATATCGACTCGAGGTGTTTGTTTGAGTTCGAATGGACCTTCGAGAAGAGCGATTGTCGACTCAAACTCTTCGCGAAAACGAAAAAAAGTCGACTTCATATCGACTCGAGGTGTTTGATTGAGTTCGAATGGACCTTCGAGAAGAGCGATTGTCGACTCAAACTCTTCGTGAAAACGAAAAAAAGTCGACTTCATATCGACTCGAGGTGTTTGATTGAGATCGAATGGACCTTCGAGAAGAGCGATTGTCGACTCAAATACTTCGTGAAAACAAAAAAAGTTGACTTCATATCGACTCGAGGTGTTTGATTGAGATCGAATGGACCTTCGAGAAGAGCGATTGTCGACTCAAATACTTCGTGAAAACGAAAAAAAGTTGACTTCATATCGACTCGAGGTGTTTGATTGAGTTCGAATGGACCTTCGAGAAGAGCGATTGTCGACTCAAACTGTTCGTGAAAACGAAAAAAAGTCGACTTCATATCGACTCGAAGTGTTGATTTGAGTTCGAATGAACCTTCGAGAAGAGCGATTGTCGACTCAAATACTTCGTGACAACGAAAAAAAGTTGACTTCATATCGACTCGAGGTGTTTGTTTGAGTTCGAATGGACCTTCGAGAAGAGCGATTGTCGACTCAAATACTTCGAGCAAACGAAAAAAAGTTCACTTCATATCGACTCGAGGTGTTTGATTGAGTTCGAATGGACCTTCGAGAAGAGCGATTGTCGACTCAAATACTTCGTGAAAACGAAAAAAAGTTCACTTCATATCGACTCGAGGTGTTTGATTGAGTTCGAATGGACCTTCGAGAAGAGCGATTGTCGACTCAAATACTTCGTGAAAACGAAAAAAAGTTGACTTCATATCGACTCGAGGTGTTGATTTGAGTTCGAATGGACCTTCGAGAAGAGCGATTGTCGACTCAAACTCTTCGTGAAAACGACAAAAAGTTGACTTCATATCGACTCGAGGTGTTTGATTGAGTTCGAATGGACCTTCGAGAAGAGCGATTGTCGACTCAAATACTTCGTGAAAACGAAAAAAAGTTGACTTCATATCGACTCGAGGTGTTTGATTGAGTTCGAATGGACCTTCAAGAAGAGCGATTATCGACTCAAATACTTCGTGAAAACGAAAAAAAGTTCACTTCATATCGACTCGAGGTGTTGATTTGAGTTCGAATGGACCTTCGAGAAGAGCGATTGTCGACTCAAAAACTTCGTGAAAACGACAAAAAGTTGACTTCATATCGACTCGAGGTGTTGATTTGAGTTCGAATGGACCTTCGAGAAGAGCGATTGTCGACTCAAATACTTCGTGAAAACGAAAAAAAGTTGACTTCATATCGACTCGAGGTGTTTGATTGAGTTCGAATGGACCTTCAAGAAGAGCGATTATCGACTCAAATACTTTGTGAAAACGAAAAAAAGTTGACTTCATATCGACTCGAGGTGTTGATTTGAGTTCGAATGGACCTTCGAGAAGAGCGATTGTCGACTCAAACTCTTCGTGGAAACGAAAAAAAGTTCACTTCATATCGACTCGAGGTGTTTGATTGAGTTCGAATGGACCTTCGAGAAGAGCGATTGTCAACTCAAATACTTCGTGAAAACGAAAAAAAGTTGACTTCATATCGACTCGAGGTGTTGATTTGAGTTCGAATGGACCTTCGAGAAGAGCGATTGTCGACTCAAAAACTTCGTGAAAACGACAAAAAGTTCACTTCATATCGACTCGAGGTGTTTGATTGAGTTCGAATGGACCTTCGAGAAGAGCGATTGTCGACTCAAACTCTTCGTGAAAACGAAAAAAAGTTGACTTCATATCGACTCGAGGTGTTGATTTGAGTTCGAATGGACCTTCGAGAAGAGCGATTGTCGACTCAAATACTTCGTGAAAACGAAAAAAAGTTGACTTCATATCGACTCGAGGTGTTTGATTGAGTTCGAATGGACCTTTAAGGATAGCAATTGTCGACTCAAACACTTCGTGAAAACGAAAAAAAGTTGACTTCATATCGACTCGAGGTGTTGATTTGAGTTCGAATGGACCTTCAAGAAGAGCGATTGTCGACTCAAATACTTCGTGAAAACGAAAAAAAGTCGACTTCATATCGACTCGAGGTGTTGATTTGAGTTCGAATGGACCTTCGAGAAGAGCGATTGTCGACTCAAATACTTCGTGAAAACGAAAAAAAGTTGACTTCATATCGACTCGAGGTGTTGATTTGAGTTAGAATGGACCTTCGAGAAGAGCGATTGTCGACTCAAATACTTCGTGAAAACGAAAAAAAGTTCACTTCATATCGACTCGAGGTGTTTGTTTGAGTTCGAATGGACCTTCAAGAAGAGCGATTGTCGACTCAAATACTTCGTGAAAACGAAAAACAGTTGACTTCATATCGACTCGAGGTGTTGATTTGAGTTCGAATGGACCTTCATGAAGAGCAATTGTCGACTCAAACACTTCGTGAAAACGAAAAAAAGTTGACTTCATATCGACTCGAGGTGTTGATTTGAGTTCGAATGGACCTTCGAGAAGAGCGATTGTCGACTCAAACTCTTCGTGAAAACGAAAAAAAGTTGACTGCATATCGACTCGAGGTGTTTATTTGAGTTCGAATGGACCTTCGAGAAGAGCAATTGTCGACTCAAATACTTCGAGAAAACAAAAAAAAGTTGACTTCATATCGACTCGAGGTGTTTATTTGAGTTCGAATGGACCTTCAAGAAGAGCAATCGTCGACTCAAATACTTCGAGAAAACGAAAAAAAGTTGACTTCATATCGACTCGAGGTGTTGATTTGAGTTCGAATGGACCTTCGAGAAGAGCGATTGTCGACTCAAATACTTCGTGAAAACGAAAAAAAGTTGACTTCATATCGACTCGAGGTGTTGATTTGAGTTCGAATGAACCTTCGAGAAGAGCGATTGTCGACTCAAACTCTTCGTGAAAACGAAAAAAAGTTCACTTCATATCGACTCGAGGTGTTGATTTGAGTTCGAATGGACCTTCGAGAAGAGCGATTGTCGACTCAAATACTTCGTGAAAACGAAAAAAAGTCGACTTCATATCGACTCGAGGTGTTGATTTGAGTTCGAATGAACCTTCGAGAAGAGCAATTGTCGACTCAAATACTTCGTGAAAACGAAAAAAAGTCGACTTCATATCGACTCGAGGTGTTGATTTGAGTTCGAATGAACCTTCGAGAAGAGCGATTGTCGACTCACACTCTTCGTGAAAACGAAAAAAAGTCGACTTCATATCGACTCGAGGTGTTGATTTGAGTTCGAATGAACCTTCGAGAAGAGCGATTGTCGACTCAAACTCTTCGTGAAAACGAAAAAAAGTTGACTTCATATCGACTCGAGGTGTTTGATTGAGTTCGAATGGACCTTCGAGAAGAGCGATTGTCGACTCAAACTCTTCGTGAAAACGAAAAAAAGTTCACTTCATATCGACTCGAGGTGTTTGATTGAGTTCGAATGGACCTTCGAGAAGAGCGATTGTCGACTCAAATACTTCGTGAAAACGAAAAAAAGTTGACTTCATATCGACTCGACGTGTTGATTTGAGTTCGAATGAACCTTCGAGAAGAGCGATTGTCGACTCAAATACTTCGTGAAAACGAAAAAAAGTTGACTTCATATCGACTCGAGGTGTTGATTTGAGTTCGAATGAACCTTCGAGAAGAGCAATTGTCGACTCAAATACTTCGTGAAAACGAAAAAAAGTCGACTTCATATCGACTCGAGGTGTTGATTTGAGTTCGAATGAACCTTCGAGAAGAGCGATTGTCGACTCAAACTCTTCGTGAAAACGAAAAAAAGTCGACTTCATATCGACTCGAGGTGTTGATTTGAGTTCGAATGAACCTTCGAGAAGAGCGATTGTCGACTCAAACTCTTCGTGAAAACGAAAAAAGGTTGACTTCATATCGACTCGAGGTGTTGATTTGAGTTCGAATGGACCTTCGAGAAGAGCGATTGTCGACTCAAATACTTCGTGAAAACGAAAAAAAGTTGACTTCATATCGACTCGAGGTGTTTGATTGAGTTCGAATGGACCTTCGAGAAGAGCGATTGTCGACTCAAATACTTCGTGAAAACGAAAAAAAGTTGACTTCATATCGACTCGAGGTGTTGATTTGAGTTCGAATGGACCTTCGAGAAGAGCGATTGTCGACTCAAATACTTCGTGAAAACGAAAAAAAGTTGACTTCATATCGACTCGAGGTGTTGATTTGAGTTCGAATGGACCTTCGAGAAGAGCGATTGTCGACTCAAACTCTTCGTGAAAACGAAAATAAGTTCACTTCATATCGACTCGAGGTGTTTGATTGAGTTCGAATGGACCTTCGAGAAGAGCGATTGTCGACTCAAATACTTCGTGAAAACGAAAAAAAGTTGACTTCATATCGACTCGAGGTGTTGATTTGAGTTCGAATGGACCTTCGAGAAGAGCGATTGTCGACTCAAATACTTCGTGAAAACGAAAAAAAGTTGACTTCATATCGACTCGAGGTGTTTGATTGAGTTCGAATGGACCTTCGAGAAGAGCGATTGTCGACTCAAATACTTCGTGAAAACGAAAAAAAGTTGACTTCATATCGACTCGAGGTGTTTGATTGAGTTCGAATGGACCTTCGAGAAGAGCGATTGTCGACTCAAATACTTCGTGAAAACGAAAAAAAGTTGACTTCATATCGACTCGAGGTGTTTGATTGAGTTCGAATGGACCTTCGAGAAGAGCGATTGTCGACTCAAATACTTCGTGAAAACGAAAAAAAGTTGACTTCATATCGACTCGAGGTGTTTGATTGAGTTCGAATGGACCTTCGAGAAGAGCGATTGTCGACTCAAATACTTCGTGAAAACGAAAAAAAGTTGACTTCATATCGACTCGAGGTGTTTGATTGAGTTCGAATGGACCTTCGAGAAGAGCGATTGTCGACTCAAATACTTCGTGAAAACGAAAAAAAGTTGACTTCATATCGACTCGAGGTGTTTGATTGAGTTCGAATGGACCTTCGAGAAGAGCGATTGTCGACTCAAATACTTCGTGAAAACGAAAAAAAGTTGACTTCATATCGACTCGAGGTGTTTGATTGAGTTCGAATGGACCTTCGAGAAGAGCGATTGTCGACTCAAATACTTCGTGAAAACGAAAAAAAGTTGACTTCATATCGACTCGAGGTGTTTGATTGAGTTCGAATGGACCTTCGAGAAGAGCGATTGTCGACTCAAATACTTCGTGAAAACGAAAAAAAGTTGACTTCATATCGACTCGAGGTGTTGATGTGAGTTCGAATGGACCTTGAAGAAGACCAATTGTCGACTCAAATACTTCGTGAAAACGAAAAAAAGTTGACTTCATATCGACTCGAGGTGTTTGATTGAGTTCGAATGGACCTTCGAGAAGAGCGATTGTCGACTCAAATACTTCGTGAAAACGAAAAAAAGTTGACTTCATATCGACTCGAGGTGTTTGATTGAGTTCGAATGGACCTTCGAGAAGAGCGATTGTCGACTCAAATACTTCGTGAAAACGAAAAAAAGTTGACTTCATATCGACTCGAGGTGTTTGATTGAGTTCGAATGGACCTTCGAGAAGAGCGATTGTCGACTCAAATACTTCGTGAAAACGAAAAAAAGTTGACTTCATATCGACTCGAGGTGTTTGATTGAGTTCGAATGGACCTTCGAGAAGAGCGATTGTCGACTCAAACTCTTCGTGAAAACGAAAATAAGTTCACTTCATATCGACTCGAGGTGTTTGATTGAGTTCGAATGGACCTTCGAGAAGAGCGATTGTCGACTCAAATACTTCGTGAAAACGAAAAAAAGTTGACTTCATATCGACTCGAGGTGTTTGATTGAGTTCGAATGGACCTTCGAGAAGAGCGATTGTCGACTCAAATACTTCGTGAAAACGAAAAAAAGTTGACTTCATATCGACTCGAGGTGTTTGATTGAGTTCGAATGGACCTTCGAGAAGAGCGATTGTCGACTCAAACTCTTCGTGAAAACGAAAATAAGTTGACTTCATATCGACTCGAGGTGTTTGATTGAGTTCGAATGGACCTTCGAGAAGAGCGATTGTCGACTCAAATACTTCGTGAAAACGAAAAAAAGTTGACTTCATATCGACTCGAGGTGTTTGATTGAGTTCGAATGGACCTTCGAGAAGAGCGATTGTCGACTCAAATACTTCGTGAAAACGAAAAAAAGTTCACTTCATATCGACTCGAGGTGTTGATTTGAGTTCGAATGGACCTTCGAGAAGAGCGATTGTCGACTCAAATACTTCGTGAAAACGAAAAAAAGTTGACTTCATATCGACTCGAGGTGTTTGATTGAGTTCGAATGGACCTTCGAGAAGAGCGATTGTCGACTCAAACTCTTCGTGAAAACGAAAAAAAGTTCACTTCGTATCGACTCGAGGTGTTTGATTGAGTTCGAATGGACCTTCGAGAAGAGCGATTGTCGACTCAAATACTTCGTGAAAACGAAAAAAAGTTGACTTCATATCGACTCGAGGTGTTGATTTGAGTTCGAATGGACCTTCGAGAAGAGCGATTGTCGACTCAAATACTTCGTGAAAACGAAAAAAAGTTGACTTCATATCGACTCGAGGTGTTTGATTGAGTTCGAATGGACCTTCGAGAAGAGCGATTGTCGACTCAAATACTTCGTGAAAACGAAAAAAAGTTGACTTCATATCGACTCGAGGTGTTTGATTGAGTTCGAATGGACCTTCGAGAAGAGCGATTGTCGACTCAAATACTTCGTGAAAACGAAAAAAAGTTCACTTCATATCGACTCGAGGTGTTGATTTGAGTTCGAATGGACCTTCGAGAAGAGCGATTGTCGACTCAAATACTTCGTGAAAACGAAAAAAAGTCGACTTCATATCGACTCGAGGTGTTGATTTGAGTTCGAATGGACCTTCGAGAAGAGCGATTGTCGACTCAAATACTTCGTGAAAACGAAAAAAAGTTGACTTCATATCGACTCGAGGTGTTTGATTGAGTTCGAATGGACCTTCGAGAAGAGCGATTGTCGACTCAAACTCTTCGTGAAAACGAAAAAAAGTTCACTTCGTATCGACTCGAGGTGTTTGATTGAGTTCGAATGGACCTTCGAGAAGAGCGATTGTCGACTCAAATACTTCGTGAAAACGAAAAAAAGTTGACTTCATATCGACTCGAGGTGTTGATTTGAGTTCGAATGGACCTTCGAGAAGAGCGATTGTCGACTCAAATACTTCGTGAAAACGAAAAAAAGTTGACTTCATATCGACTCGAGGTGTTTGATTGAGTTCGAATGGACCTTCGAGAAGAGCGATTGTCGACTCAAATACTTCGTGAAAACGAAAAAAAGTTGACTTCATACCGACTCGAGGTGTTTGATTGAGTTCGAATGGACCTTCGAGAAGAGCGATTGTCGACTCAAATACTTCGTGAAAACGAAAAAAAGTTCACTTCATATCGACTCGAGGTGTTGATTTGAGTTCGAATGGACCTTCGAGAAGAGCGATTGTCGACTCAAATACTTCGTGAAAACGAAAAAAAGTCGACTTCATATCGACTCGAGGTGTTGATTTGAGTTCGAATGAACCTTCGAGAAGAGCGATTGTCGACTCAAATACTTCGTGAAAACGAAAAAAAGTTGACTTCATATCGACTCGAGGTGTTGATTTGAGTTCGAATGGACCTTCGAGAAGAGCGATTGTCGACTCAAACTCTTCTTGAAAACGAAAAAAAGATCACTTCATATCGACTCGAGGTGTTTGATTGAGTTCGAATGGACCTTCGAGAAGAGCGATTGTCGACTCAAATACTTCGTGAAAACGAAAAAAAGTCGACTTCATATCGACTCGAGGTGTTGATTTGAGTTCGAATGAACCTTCGAGAAGAGCGATTGTCGACTCAAATACTTCGTGAAAACGAAAAAAAGTTGACTTCATATCGACTCGAGGTGTTGATTTGAGTTCGAATGAACCTTCGAGAAGAGCGATTGTCGACTCAAATACTTCGTGAAAACGAAAAAAAGTCGACTTCATATCGACTCGAGGTGTTGATTTGAGTTCGAATGAACCTTCGAGAAGAGCAATTGTCGACTCAAATACTTCGTGAAAACGAAAAAAAGTCGACTTCATATCGACTCGAGGTGTTGATTTGAGTTCGAATGAACCTTCGAGAAGAGCGATTGTGGACTCAAATACTTCGAGAAAACGAAAAAAAGTTGACTTCATATCGACTCGAGGTGTTGATTTGAGTTCGAATGAACCTTCGAGAAGAGCAATTGTCGACTCAAATACTTCGTGAAAACGAAAAAAAGTCGACTTCATATCGACTCGAGGTGTTTGATTGAGATCGAATGGACCTTCGAGAAGAACGATTGTCGACTCAAATACTTCGTGAAAACGAAAAAAAGTCGACTTCATATCGACTCGAGGTGTTGATTTGAGTTCGAATGAACCTTCGAGAAGAGCGATTGTGGACTCAAATACTTCGAGAAAACGAAAAAAAGTTGACTTCATATCGACTCGAGGTGTTGATTTGAGTTCGAATGGACCTTCGAGAAGAGCAATTGTCGACTCAAATACTTCGTGAAAACGAAAAAAAGTCGACTTCATATCGACTCGAGGTGTTGATTTGAGTTCGAATGAACCTTCGAGAAGAGCGATTGTCGACTCAAATACTTCGAGAAAACGAAAAAAAGTTGACTTCATATCGACTCGAGGTGTTGATTTGAGTTCGAATGAACCTTCGAGAAGAGCAATTGTCGACTCAAATACTTCGTGAAAACGAAAAAAAGTCGACTTCATATCGACTCGAGGTGTTTGATTGAGATCGAATGGACCTTCGAGAAGAACGATTGTCGACTCAAACTCTTCGTGAAAACGAAAAAAAGTTGACTTCATATCGACTCGAGGTGTTTGATTGAGTTCGAATGGACCTTCGAGAAGAGCGATTGTCGACTCAAACTCTTCGTGAAAACGAAAAAAAGTCGACTTCATATCGACTCGAGGTGTTGATTTGAGTTCGAATGGACCTTCGAGAAGAGCAATTGTCGACTCAAATACTTCGTGAAAACGAAAAAAAGTCGACTTCATATCGACTCGAGGTGTTGATTTGAGTTCGAATGAACCTTCGAGAAAAGCGATTGTCGACTCAAATACTTCGAGAAAACGAAAAAAAGTTGACTTCATATCGACTCGAGGTGTTGATTTGAGTTCGAATGAACCTTCGAGAAGAGCAATTGTCGACTCAAATACTTCGTGAAACGAAAAAAAGTCGACTTCATATCGACTCGAGGTGTTGATTTGAGTTCGAATGGACCTTCGAGAAGAGCGATTGTCGACTCAAACTCTTCGTGAAAACGAAAAAAAGTTGACTTCATATCGACTCGAGGTGTTTATTTGAGTTCGAATGGACCTTCGAGAAGAGCGATTGTCGACTCAAATACTTCGTGAAAACGAAAAAAAGTTGACTTCATATCGACTCGAGGTGTTGATTTGAGTTCGAATGGACCTTCGAGAAGAGCGATTGTCGACTCAAATACTTCGAGAAAACGAAAAAAAGTTGACTTCATATCGACTCGAGGTGTTTGATTGAGTTCGAATGGACCTTCGAGAAGAGCGATTGTCGACTCAAATACTTCGAGAAAACGAAAAAAAGTTGACTTCATATCGACTCGAGGTGTTGATTTGAGTTCGAATGGACCTTCGAGAAGAGCGATTGTCGACTCAAATACTTCGAGAAAACGAAAAAAAGTTGACTTCATATCGACTCGAGGTGTTGATTTGAGTTCGAATGGACCTTCGAGAAGAGCGATTGTCGACTCAAATACTTCGAGAAAACGAAAAAAAGTTGACTTCATATCGACTCGAGGTGTTTATTTGAGTTCGAATGGACCTTCGAGAAGAGCGATTGTCGACTCAAATACTTCGAGAAAACGAAAAAAAGTTGACTTCATATCGACTCGAGGTGTTTATTTGAGTTCGAATGGACCTTCAAGAAGAGCAATCGTCGACTCAAATACTTCGTGAAAACGAAAAAAAGTTGACTTCATATCGACTCGAGGTGTTGATTTGAGTTCGAATGAACCTTCGAGAAGAGCGATTGTCGACTCAAATACTTCGTGAAAACGAAAAAAAGTTGACTTCATATCGACTCGAGGTGTTGATTTGAGTTCGAATGGACCTTCGAGAAGAGCGATTGTCGACTCAAATACTTCGTGAAAACGAAAAAAAGTTGACTTCATATCGACTCGAGGTGTTGATTTGAGTTCGAATGAACCTTCGAGAAGAGCAATTGTCGACTCAAATACTTCGTGAAAACGAAAAAAAGTCGACTTCATATCGACTCGAGGTGTTGATTTGAGTTCGAATGGACCTTCGAGAAGAGCAATTGTCGACTCAAACTCTTCGTGAAAACGAAAAAAAGTTGACTTCATATCGACTCGAGGTGTTTGATTGAGTTCGAATGGACCTTCGAGAAGAGCGATTGTCGACTCAAACTCTTCGCGAAAACGAAAAAAAGTCGACTTCATATCGACTCGAGGTGTTTGATTGAGTTCGAATGGACCTTCGAGAAGAGCGATTGTCGACTCAAACTCTTCGTGAAAACGAAAAAAAGTCGACTTCATATCGACTCGAGGTGTTTGATTGAGATCGAATGGACCTTCGAGAAGAGCGATTGTCGACTCAAATACTTCGTGAAAACAAAAAAAGTTGACTTCATATCGACTCGAGGTGTTTGATTGAGTTCGAATGGACCTTCGAGAAGAGCGATTGTCGACTCAAACTCTTCGTGAAAACGAAAAAAAGTCGACTTCATATCGACTCGAGGTGTTTGATTGAGATCGAATGGACCTTCGAGAAGAGCGATTGTCGACTCAAATACTTCGTGAAAACGAAAAAAAGTTGACTTCATATCGACTCGAGGTGTTTGATTGAGTTCGAATGGACCTTCGAGAAGAGCGATTGTCGACTCAAACTGTTCGTGAAAACGAAAAAAAGTCGACTTCATATCGACTCGAAGTGTTGATTTGAGTTCGAATGGACCTTCGAGAAGAGCGATTGTCGACTCAAACACTTCGTGAAAACGAAAAAAAGTTGACTTCACATCGACTCGAGGTGTTGATTTGAGTTCGAATGGACCTTCAAGAAGAGCGATTTTCGACTCAAACACTTCGTGAAAACGAAAAAAAGTTGCCTTCATATCGACTCGAGGTGTTTGTTTGAGTTCGAATGGACCTTCGAGAAGAGCGATTGTCGACTCAAACTCTTCGCGAAAACGAAAAAAAGTCGACTTCATATCGACTCGAGGTGTTTGATTGAGTTCGAATGGACCTTCGAGAAGAGCGATTGTCGACTCAAACTCTTCGTGAAAACGAAAAAAAGTCGACTTCATATCGACTCGAGGTGTTTGATTGAGATCGAATGGACCTTCGAGAAGAGCGATTGTCGACTCAAATACTTCGTGAAAACAAAAAAAGTTGACTTCATATCGACTCGAGGTGTTTGATTGAGATCGAATGGACCTTCGAGAAGAGCGATTGTCGACTCAAATACTTCGTGAAAACGAAAAAAAGTTGACTTCATATCGACTCGAGGTGTTTGATTGAGTTCGAATGGACCTTCGAGAAGAGCGATTGTCGACTCAAACTGTTCGTGAAAACGAAAAAAAGTCGACTTCATATCGACTCGAAGTGTTGATTTGAGTTCGAATGAACCTTCGAGAAGAGCGATTGTCGACTCAAATACTTCGTGACAACGAAAAAAAGTTGACTTCATATCGACTCGAGGTGTTTGTTTGAGTTCGAATGGACCTTCGAGAAGAGCGATTGTCGACTCAAATACTTCGAGCAAACGAAAAAAAGTTCACTTCATATCGACTCGAGGTGTTTGATTGAGTTCGAATGGACCTTCGAGAAGAGCGATTGTCGACTCAAATACTTCGTGAAAACGAAAAAAAGTTCACTTCATATCGACTCGAGGTGTTTGATTGAGTTCGAATGGACCTTCGAGAAGAGCGATTGTCGACTCAAATACTTCGTGAAAACGAAAAAAAGTTGACTTCATATCGACTCGAGGTGTTGATTTGAGTTCGAATGGACCTTCGAGAAGAGCGATTGTCGACTCAAACTCTTCGTGAAAACGACAAAAAGTTGACTTCATATCGACTCGAGGTGTTTGATTGAGTTCGAATGGACCTTCGAGAAGAGCGATTGTCGACTCAAATACTTCGTGAAAACGAAAAAAAGTTGACTTCATATCGACTCGAGGTGTTTGATTGAGTTCGAATGGACCTTCAAGAAGAGCGATTATCGACTCAAATACTTCGTGAAAACGAAAAAAAGTTCACTTCATATCGACTCGAGGTGTTGATTTGAGTTCGAATGGACCTTCGAGAAGAGCGATTGTCGACTCAAAAACTTCGTGAAAACGACAAAAAGTTGACTTCATATCGACTCGAGGTGTTGATTTGAGTTCGAATGGACCTTCGAGAAGAGCGATTGTCGACTCAAATACTTCGTGAAAACGAAAAAAAGTTGACTTCATATCGACTCGAGGTGTTTGATTGAGTTCGAATGGACCTTCAAGAAGAGCGATTATCGACTCAAATACTTTGTGAAAACGAAAAAAAGTTGACTTCATATCGACTCGAGGTGTTGATTTGAGTTCGAATGGACCTTCGAGAAGAGCGATTGTCGACTCAAACTCTTCGTGGAAACGAAAAAAAGTTCACTTCATATCGACTCGAGGTGTTTGATTGAGTTCGAATGGACCTTCGAGAAGAGCGATTGTCAACTCAAATACTTCGTGAAAACGAAAAAAAGTTGACTTCATATCGACTCGAGGTGTTGATTTGAGTTCGAATGGACCTTCGAGAAGAGCGATTGTCGACTCAAAAACTTCGTGAAAACGACAAAAAGTTCACTTCATATCGACTCGAGGTGTTTGATTGAGTTCGAATGGACCTTCGAGAAGAGCGATTGTCGACTCAAACTCTTCGTGAAAACGAAAAAAAGTTGACTTCATATCGACTCGAGGTGTTGATTTGAGTTCGAATGGACCTTCGAGAAGAGCGATTGTCGACTCAAATACTTCGTGAAAACGAAAAAAAGTTGACTTCATATCGACTCGAGGTGTTTGATTGAGTTCGAATGGACCTTTAAGGATAGCAATTGTCGACTCAAACACTTCGTGAAAACGAAAAAAAGTTGACTTCATATCGACTCGAGGTGTTGATTTGAGTTCGAATGGACCTTCAAGAAGAGCGATTGTCGACTCAAATACTTCGTGAAAACGAAAAAAAGTCGACTTCATATCGACTCGAGGTGTTGATTTGAGTTCGAATGGACCTTCGAGAAGAGCGATTGTCGACTCAAATACTTCGTGAAAACGAAAAAAAGTTGACTTCATATCGACTCGAGGTGTTGATTTGAGTTAGAATGGACCTTCGAGAAGAGCGATTGTCGACTCAAATACTTCGTGAAAACGAAAAAAAGTTCACTTCATATCGACTCGAGGTGTTTGTTTGAGTTCGAATGGACCTTCAAGAAGAGCGATTGTCGACTCAAATACTTCGTGAAAACGAAAAACAGTTGACTTCATATCGACTCGAGGTGTTGATTTGAGTTCGAATGGACCTTCATGAAGAGCAATTGTCGACTCAAACACTTCGTGAAAACGAAAAAAAGTTGACTTCATATCGACTCGAGGTGTTGATTTGAGTTCGAATGGACCTTCGAGAAGAGCGATTGTCGACTCAAACTCTTCGTGAAAACGAAAAAAAGTTGACTGCATATCGACTCGAGGTGTTTATTTGAGTTCGAATGGACCTTCGAGAAGAGCAATTGTCGACTCAAATACTTCGAGAAAACAAAAAAAAGTTGACTTCATATCGACTCGAGGTGTTTATTTGAGTTCGAATGGACCTTCAAGAAGAGCAATCGTCGACTCAAATACTTCGAGAAAACGAAAAAAAGTTGACTTCATATCGACTCGAGGTGTTGATTTGAGTTCGAATGGACCTTCGAGAAGAGCGATTGTCGACTCAAATACTTCGTGAAAACGAAAAAAAGTTGACTTCATATCGACTCGAGGTGTTGATTTGAGTTCGAATGAACCTTCGAGAAGAGCGATTGTCGACTCAAACTCTTCGTGAAAACGAAAAAAAGTTCACTTCATATCGACTCGAGGTGTTGATTTGAGTTCGAATGGACCTTCGAGAAGAGCGATTGTCGACTCAAATACTTCGTGAAAACGAAAAAAAGTCGACTTCATATCGACTCGAGGTGTTGATTTGAGTTCGAATGAACCTTCGAGAAGAGCAATTGTCGACTCAAATACTTCGTGAAAACGAAAAAAAGTCGACTTCATATCGACTCGAGGTGTTGATTTGAGTTCGAATGAACCTTCGAGAAGAGCGATTGTCGACTCACACTCTTCGTGAAAACGAAAAAAAGTCGACTTCATATCGACTCGAGGTGTTGATTTGAGTTCGAATGAACCTTCGAGAAGAGCGATTGTCGACTCAAACTCTTCGTGAAAACGAAAAAAAGTTGACTTCATATCGACTCGAGGTGTTTGATTGAGTTCGAATGGACCTTCGAGAAGAGCGATTGTCGACTCAAACTCTTCGTGAAAACGAAAAAAAGTTCACTTCATATCGACTCGAGGTGTTTGATTGAGTTCGAATGGACCTTCGAGAAGAGCGATTGTCGACTCAAATACTTCGTGAAAACGAAAAAAAGTTGACTTCATATCGACTCGACGTGTTGATTTGAGTTCGAATGAACCTTCGAGAAGAGCGATTGTCGACTCAAATACTTCGTGAAAACGAAAAAAAGTTGACTTCATATCGACTCGAGGTGTTGATTTGAGTTCGAATGAACCTTCGAGAAGAGCAATTGTCGACTCAAATACTTCGTGAAAACGAAAAAAAGTCGACTTCATATCGACTCGAGGTGTTGATTTGAGTTCGAATGAACCTTCGAGAAGAGCGATTGTCGACTCAAACTCTTCGTGAAAACGAAAAAAAGTCGACTTCATATCGACTCGAGGTGTTGATTTGAGTTCGAATGAACCTTCGAGAAGAGCGATTGTCGACTCAAACTCTTCGTGAAAACGAAAAAAGGTTGACTTCATATCGACTCGAGGTGTTGATTTGAGTTCGAATGGACCTTCGAGAAGAGCGATTGTCGACTCAAATACTTCGTGAAAACGAAAAAAAGTTGACTTCATATCGACTCGAGGTGTTTGATTGAGTTCGAATGGACCTTCGAGAAGAGCGATTGTCGACTCAAATACTTCGTGAAAACGAAAAAAAGTTGACTTCATATCGACTCGAGGTGTTGATTTGAGTTCGAATGGACCTTCGAGAAGAGCGATTGTCGACTCAAATACTTCGTGAAAACGAAAAAAAGTTGACTTCATATCGACTCGAGGTGTTGATTTGAGTTCGAATGGACCTTCGAGAAGAGCGATTGTCGACTCAAACTCTTCGTGAAAACGAAAATAAGTTCACTTCATATCGACTCGAGGTGTTTGATTGAGTTCGAATGGACCTTCGAGAAGAGCGATTGTCGACTCAAATACTTCGTGAAAACGAAAAAAAGTTGACTTCATATCGACTCGAGGTGTTGATTTGAGTTCGAATGGACCTTCGAGAAGAGCGATTGTCGACTCAAATACTTCGTGAAAACGAAAAAAAGTTGACTTCATATCGACTCGAGGTGTTTGATTGAGTTCGAATGGACCTTCGAGAAGAGCGATTGTCGACTCAAATACTTCGTGAAAACGAAAAAAAGTTGACTTCATATCGACTCGAGGTGTTTGATTGAGTTCGAATGGACCTTCGAGAAGAGCGATTGTCGACTCAAATACTTCGTGAAAACGAAAAAAAGTTGACTTCATATCGACTCGAGGTGTTTGATTGAGTTCGAATGGACCTTCGAGAAGAGCGATTGTCGACTCAAATACTTCGTGAAAACGAAAAAAAGTTGACTTCATATCGACTCGAGGTGTTTGATTGAGTTCGAATGGACCTTCGAGAAGAGCGATTGTCGACTCAAATACTTCGTGAAAACGAAAAAAAGTTGACTTCATATCGACTCGAGGTGTTTGATTGAGTTCGAATGGACCTTCGAGAAGAGCGATTGTCGACTCAAATACTTCGTGAAAACGAAAAAAAGTTGACTTCATATCGACTCGAGGTGTTTGATTGAGTTCGAATGGACCTTCGAGAAGAGCGATTGTCGACTCAAATACTTCGTGAAAACGAAAAAAAGTTGACTTCATATCGACTCGAGGTGTTTGATTGAGTTCGAATGGACCTTCGAGAAGAGCGATTGTCGACTCAAATACTTCGTGAAAACGAAAAAAAGTTGACTTCATATCGACTCGAGGTGTTTGATTGAGTTCGAATGGACCTTCGAGAAGAGCGATTGTCGACTCAAATACTTCGTGAAAACGAAAAAAAGTTGACTTCATATCGACTCGAGGTGTTGATGTGAGTTCGAATGGACCTTGAAGAAGACCAATTGTCGACTCAAATACTTCGTGAAAACGAAAAAAAGTTGACTTCATATCGACTCGAGGTGTTTGATTGAGTTCGAATGGACCTTCGAGAAGAGCGATTGTCGACTCAAATACTTCGTGAAAACGAAAAAAAGTTGACTTCATATCGACTCGAGGTGTTTGATTGAGTTCGAATGGACCTTCGAGAAGAGCGATTGTCGACTCAAATACTTCGTGAAAACGAAAAAAAGTTGACTTCATATCGACTCGAGGTGTTTGATTGAGTTCGAATGGACCTTCGAGAAGAGCGATTGTCGACTCAAATACTTCGTGAAAACGAAAAAAAGTTGACTTCATATCGACTCGAGGTGTTTGATTGAGTTCGAATGGACCTTCGAGAAGAGCGATTGTCGACTCAAACTCTTCGTGAAAACGAAAAAAAGTTGACTTCATACCGACTCGAGGTGTTTGATTGAGTTCGAATGGACCTTCGAGAAGAGCGATTGTCGACTCAAATACTTCGTGAAAACGAAAAAAAGTTGACTTCATATCGACTCGAGGTGTTTGATTGAGTTCGAATGGACCTTCGAGAAGAGCGATTGTCGACTCAAATACTTCGTGAAAACGAAAAAAAGTTGACTTCATATCGACTCGAGGTGTTTGATTGAGTTCGAATGGACCTTCGAGAAGAGCGATTGTCGACTCAAACTCTTCGTGAAAACGAAAATAAGTTGACTTCATATCGACTCGAGGTGTTTGATTGAGTTCGAATGGACCTTCGAGAAGAGCGATTGTCGACTCAAATACTTCGTGAAAACGAAAAAAAGTTGACTTCATATCGACTCGAGGTGTTTGATTGAGTTCGAATGGACCTTCGAGAAGAGCGATTGTCGACTCAAATACTTCGTGAAAACGAAAAAAAGTTCACTTCATATCGACTCGAGGTGTTGATTTGAGTTCGAATGGACCTTCGAGAAGAGCGATTGTCGACTCAAATACTTCGTGAAAACGAAAAAAAGTTGACTTCATATCGACTCGAGGTGTTTGATTGAGTTCGAATGGACCTTCGAGAAGAGCGATTGTCGACTCAAACTCTTCGTGAAAACGAAAAAAAGTTCACTTCGTATCGACTCGAGGTGTTTGATTGAGTTCGAATGGACCTTCGAGAAGAGCGATTGTCGACTCAAATACTTCGTGAAAACGAAAAAAAGTTGACTTCATATCGACTCGAGGTGTTGATTTGAGTTCGAATGGACCTTCGAGAAGAGCGATTGTCGACTCAAATACTTCGTGAAAACGAAAAAAAGTTGACTTCATATCGACTCGAGGTGTTTGATTGAGTTCGAATGGACCTTCGAGAAGAGCGATTGTCGACTCAAATACTTCGTGAAAACGAAAAAAAGTTGACTTCATATCGACTCGAGGTGTTTGATTGAGTTCGAATGGACCTTCGAGAAGAGCGATTGTCGACTCAAATACTTCGTGAAAACGAAAAAAAGTTCACTTCATATCGACTCGAGGTGTTGATTTGAGTTCGAATGGACCTTCGAGAAGAGCGATTGTCGACTCAAATACTTCGTGAAAACGAAAAAAAGTCGACTTCATATCGACTCGAGGTGTTGATTTGAGTTCGAATGGACCTTCGAGAAGAGCGATTGTCGACTCAAATACTTCGTGAAAACGAAAAAAAGTTGACTTCATATCGACTCGAGGTGTTTGATTGAGTTCGAATGGACCTTCGAGAAGAGCGATTGTCGACTCAAACTCTTCGTGAAAACGAAAAAAAGTTCACTTCGTATCGACTCGAGGTGTTTGATTGAGTTCGAATGGACCTTCGAGAAGAGCGATTGTCGACTCAAATACTTCGTGAAAACGAAAAAAAGTTGACTTCATATCGACTCGAGGTGTTGATTTGAGTTCGAATGGACCTTCGAGAAGAGCGATTGTCGACTCAAATACTTCGTGAAAACGAAAAAAAGTTGACTTCATATCGACTCGAGGTGTTTGATTGAGTTCGAATGGACCTTCGAGAAGAGCGATTGTCGACTCAAATACTTCGTGAAAACGAAAAAAAGTTGACTTCATACCGACTCGAGGTGTTTGATTGAGTTCGAATGGACCTTCGAGAAGAGCGATTGTCGACTCAAATACTTCGTGAAAACGAAAAAAAGTTCACTTCATATCGACTCGAGGTGTTGATTTGAGTTCGAATGGACCTTCGAGAAGAGCGATTGTCGACTCAAATACTTCGTGAAAACGAAAAAAAGTCGACTTCATATCGACTCGAGGTGTTGATTTGAGTTCGAATGAACCTTCGAGAAGAGCGATTGTCGACTCAAATACTTCGTGAAAACGAAAAAAAGTTGACTTCATATCGACTCGAGGTGTTGATTTGAGTTCGAATGGACCTTCGAGAAGAGCGATTGTCGACTCAAACTCTTCTTGAAAACGAAAAAAAGATCACTTCATATCGACTCGAGGTGTTTGATTGAGTTCGAATGGACCTTCGAGAAGAGCGATTGTCGACTCAAATACTTCGTGAAAACGAAAAAAAGTCGACTTCATATCGACTCGAGGTGTTGATTTGAGTTCGAATGAACCTTCGAGAAGAGCGATTGTCGACTCAAATACTTCGTGAAAACGAAAAAAAGTTGACTTCATATCGACTCGAGGTGTTGATTTGAGTTCGAATGAACCTTCGAGAAGAGCGATTGTCGACTCAAATACTTCGTGAAAACGAAAAAAAGTCGACTTCATATCGACTCGAGGTGTTGATTTGAGTTCGAATGAACCTTCGAGAAGAGCAATTGTCGACTCAAATACTTCGTGAAAACGAAAAAAAGTCGACTTCATATCGACTCGAGGTGTTGATTTGAGTTCGAATGAACCTTCGAGAAGAGCGATTGTGGACTCAAATACTTCGAGAAAACGAAAAAAAGTTGACTTCATATCGACTCGAGGTGTTGATTTGAGTTCGAATGAACCTTCGAGAAGAGCAATTGTCGACTCAAATACTTCGTGAAAACGAAAAAAAGTCGACTTCATATCGACTCGAGGTGTTTGATTGAGATCGAATGGACCTTCGAGAAGAACGATTGTCGACTCAAATACTTCGTGAAAACGAAAAAAAGTCGACTTCATATCGACTCGAGGTGTTGATTTGAGTTCGAATGAACCTTCGAGAAGAGCGATTGTGGACTCAAATACTTCGAGAAAACGAAAAAAAGTTGACTTCATATCGACTCGAGGTGTTGATTTGAGTTCGAATGGACCTTCGAGAAGAGCAATTGTCGACTCAAATACTTCGTGAAAACGAAAAAAAGTCGACTTCATATCGACTCGAGGTGTTGATTTGAGTTCGAATGAACCTTCGAGAAGAGCGATTGTCGACTCAAATACTTCGAGAAAACGAAAAAAAGTTGACTTCATATCGACTCGAGGTGTTGATTTGAGTTCGAATGAACCTTCGAGAAGAGCAATTGTCGACTCAAATACTTCGTGAAAACGAAAAAAAGTCGACTTCATATCGACTCGAGGTGTTTGATTGAGATCGAATGGACCTTCGAGAAGAACGATTGTCGACTCAAACTCTTCGTGAAAACGAAAAAAAGTTGACTTCATATCGACTCGAGGTGTTTGATTGAGTTCGAATGGACCTTCGAGAAGAGCGATTGTCGACTCAAACTCTTCGTGAAAACGAAAAAAAGTCGACTTCATATCGACTCGAGGTGTTTGATTGAGTTCGAATGGACCTTCGAGAAGAGCGATTGTCGACTCAAACTCTTCGTGAAAACGAAAAAAAGTCGACTTCATATCGACTCGAGGTGTTTGATTGAGATCGAATGGACCTTCGAGAAGAGCGATTGTCGACTCAAATACTTCGTGAAAACAAAAAAAGTTGACTTCATATCGACTCGAGGTGTTTGATTGAGATCGAATGGACCTTCGAGAAGAGCAATTGTCGACTCAAATACTTCGTGAAAACGAAAAAAAGTCGACTTCATATCGACTCGAGGTGTTTGATTGAGATCGAATGGACCTTCGAGAAGAACGATTGTCGACTCAAATACTTCGTGAAAACGAAAAAAAGTCGACTTCATATCGACTCGAGGTGTTGATTTGAGTTCGAATGAACCTTCGAGAAGAGCGATTGTGGACTCAAATACTTCGAGAAAACGAAAAAAAGTTGACTTCATATCGACTCGAGGTGTTGATTTGAGTTCGAATGGACCTTCGAGAAGAGCAATTGTCGACTCAAATACTTCGTGAAAACGAAAAAAAGTCGACTTCATATCGACTCGAGGTGTTGATTTGAGTTCGAATGAACCTTCGAGAAGAGCGATTGTCGACTCAAATACTTCGAGAAAACGAAAAAAAGTTGACTTCATATCGACTCGAGGTGTTGATTTGAGTTCGAATGAACCTTCGAGAAGAGCAATTGTCGACTCAAATACTTCGTGAAAACGAAAAAAAGTCGACTTCATATCGACTCGAGGTGTTTGATTGAGATCGAATGGACCTTCGAGAAGAACGATTGTCGACTCAAACTCTTCGTGAAAACGAAAAAAAGTTGACTTCATATCGACTCGAGGTGTTTGATTGAGTTCGAATGGACCTTCGAGAAGAGCGATTGTCGACTCAAACTCTTCGTGAAAACGAAAAAAAGTCGACTTCATATCGACTCGAGGTGTTTGATTGAGTTCGAATGGACCTTCGAGAAGAGCGATTGTCGACTCAAACTCTTCGTGAAAACGAAAAAAAGTCGACTTCATATCGACTCGAGGTGTTTGATTGAGATCGAATGGACCTTCGAGAAGAGCGATTGTCGACTCAAATACTTCGTGAAAACAAAAAAAGTTGACTTCATATCGACTCGAGGTGTTTGATTGAGATCGAATGGACCTTCGAGAAGAGCGATTGTCGACTCAAATACTTCGTGAAACACCTCGAGTCGATATGAAGTCAACTTTTTTTCGTTTTCACGAAGTATTTGAGTCGACAATCGCTCTTCTCGAAGGTCCATTCGATCTCAATCAAACACCTCGAGTCGATATGAAGTCAACTTTTTTTCGTTTTCACGAAGAGTTTGAGTCGACAATCGCTCTTCTCGAAGGTCCATTCGAACTCAATCAAACACCTCGAGTCGACTTCATATCGACTCGAGGTGTTGATTTGAGTTCGAATGGACCTTCGAGAAGAGCAATTGTCGACTCAAATACTTCGTGAAAACGAAAAAAAGTCGACTTCATATCGACTCGAGGTGTTGATTTGAGTTCGAATGAACCTTCGAGAAAAGCGATTGTCGACTCAAATACTTCGAGAAAACGAAAAAAAGTTGACTTCATATCGACTCGAGGTGTTGATTTGAGTTCGAATGAACCTTCGAGAAGAGCAATTGTCGACTCAAATACTTCGTGAAACGAAAAAAAGTCGACTTCATATCGACTCGAGGTGTTGATTTGAGTTCGAATGGACCTTCGAGAAGAGCGATTGTCGACTCAAACTCTTCGTGAAAACGAAAAAAAGTTGACTTCATATCGACTCGAGGTGTTTATTTGAGTTCGAATGGACCTTCGAGAAGAGCGATTGTCGACTCAAATACTTCGTGAAAACGAAAAAAAGTTGACTTCATATCGACTCGAGGTGTTGATTTGAGTTCGAATGGACCTTCGAGAAGAGCGATTGTCGACTCAAATACTTCGAGAAAACGAAAAAAAGTTGACTTCATATCGACTCGAGGTGTTTGATTGAGTTCGAATGGACCTTCGAGAAGAGCGATTGTCGACTCAAATACTTCGAGAAAACGAAAAAAAGTTGACTTCATATCGACTCGAGGTGTTGATTTGAGTTCGAATGGACCTTCGAGAAGAGCGATTGTCGACTCAAATACTTCGAGAAAACGAAAAAAAGTTGACTTCATATCGACTCGAGGTGTTGATTTGAGTTCGAATGGACCTTCGAGAAGAGCGATTGTCGACTCAAATACTTCGAGAAAACGAAAAAAAGTTGACTTCATATCGACTCGAGGTGTTTATTTGAGTTCGAATGGACCTTCGAGAAGAGCGATTGTCGACTCAAATACTTCGAGAAAACGAAAAAAAGTTGACTTCATATCGACTCGAGGTGTTTATTTGAGTTCGAATGGACCTTCAAGAAGAGCAATCGTCGACTCAAATACTTCGTGAAAACGAAAAAAAGTTGACTTCATATCGACTCGAGGTGTTGATTTGAGTTCGAATGAACCTTCGAGAAGAGCGATTGTCGACTCAAATACTTCGTGAAAACGAAAAAAAGTTGACTTCATATCGACTCGAGGTGTTGATTTGAGTTCGAATGGACCTTCGAGAAGAGCGATTGTCGACTCAAATACTTCGTGAAAACGAAAAAAAGTTGACTTCATATCGACTCGAGGTGTTGATTTGAGTTCGAATGAACCTTCGAGAAGAGCAATTGTCGACTCAAATACTTCGTGAAAACGAAAAAAAGTCGACTTCATATCGACTCGAGGTGTTGATTTGAGTTCGAATGGACCTTCGAGAAGAGCAATTGTCGACTCAAACTCTTCGTGAAAACGAAAAAAAGTTGACTTCATATCGACTCGAGGTGTTTGATTGAGTTCGAATGGACCTTCGAGAAGAGCGATTGTCGACTCAAACTCTTCGCGAAAACGAAAAAAAGTCGACTTCATATCGACTCGAGGTGTTTGATTGAGTTCGAATGGACCTTCGAGAAGAGCGATTGTCGACTCAAACTCTTCGTGAAAACGAAAAAAAGTCGACTTCATATCGACTCGAGGTGTTTGATTGAGATCGAATGGACCTTCGAGAAGAGCGATTGTCGACTCAAATACTTCGTGAAAACAAAAAAAGTTGACTTCATATCGACTCGAGGTGTTTGATTGAGTTCGAATGGACCTTCGAGAAGAGCGATTGTCGACTCAAACTCTTCGTGAAAACGAAAAAAAGTCGACTTCATATCGACTCGAGGTGTTTGATTGAGATCGAATGGACCTTCGAGAAGAGCGATTGTCGACTCAAATACTTCGTGAAAACGAAAAAAAGTTGACTTCATATCGACTCGAGGTGTTTGATTGAGTTCGAATGGACCTTCGAGAAGAGCGATTGTCGACTCAAACTGTTCGTGAAAACGAAAAAAAGTCGACTTCATATCGACTCGAAGTGTTGATTTGAGTTCGAATGGACCTTCGAGAAGAGCGATTGTCGACTCAAACACTTCGTGAAAACGAAAAAAAGTTGACTTCACATCGACTCGAGGTGTTGATTTGAGTTCGAATGGACCTTCAAGAAGAGCGATTTTCGACTCAAACACTTCGTGAAAACGAAAAAAAGTTGCCTTCATATCGACTCGAGGTGTTTGTTTGAGTTCGAATGGACCTTCGAGAAGAGCGATTGTCGACTCAAACTCTTCGCGAAAACGAAAAAAAGTCGACTTCATATCGACTCGAGGTGTTTGATTGAGTTCGAATGGACCTTCGAGAAGAGCGATTGTCGACTCAAACTCTTCGTGAAAACGAAAAAAAGTCGACTTCATATCGACTCGAGGTGTTTGATTGAGATCGAATGGACCTTCGAGAAGAGCGATTGTCGACTCAAATACTTCGTGAAAACAAAAAAAGTTGACTTCATATCGACTCGAGGTGTTTGATTGAGATCGAATGGACCTTCGAGAAGAGCGATTGTCGACTCAAATACTTCGTGAAAACGAAAAAAAGTTGACTTCATATCGACTCGAGGTGTTTGATTGAGTTCGAATGGACCTTCGAGAAGAGCGATTGTCGACTCAAACTGTTCGTGAAAACGAAAAAAAGTCGACTTCATATCGACTCGAAGTGTTGATTTGAGTTCGAATGAACCTTCGAGAAGAGCGATTGTCGACTCAAATACTTCGTGACAACGAAAAAAAGTTGACTTCATATCGACTCGAGGTGTTTGTTTGAGTTCGAATGGACCTTCGAGAAGAGCGATTGTCGACTCAAATACTTCGAGCAAACGAAAAAAAGTTCACTTCATATCGACTCGAGGTGTTTGTTTGAGTTCGAATGGACCTTCGAGAAGAGCGATTGTCGACTCAAATAGGTACTACGTGAAAACGAAAAAAAGTTGACTTCATATCGACTCGAGGTGTTTGATTGAGTTCGACTGTCTACTGTTTGTAAGTACCATCTCTTCTTAATTTGATCCTTTCGCTTCTTCGAGGCTTAAAGTTTTACTTCGTAAGCTTGACAAATATATTCCTGTTTCCAACGCTGGTTTTCTTACCGTTCTGGTTTCCTGTAGTATAAAACCAGTTGCCAAGGAGACATCTGTAAATGCCAAAACTCTCTACATCGAGGTTAGTTCGAAGCATACGAACTCTCAACTATCGACAGTTCGCACCAAAACCAGTGGCGGCTCGTCCATAAGGCCACCTTGGCCCTCGCCCCACCCAAAAATTTGCAAAGGAAAACAGAAAAAACATAGAACAAGGAGAAAAAAAATCTTACCTACTACTACCCACCATGGAAGAAGGGAGATCTCCCTTCCTCCATGACTACCCACTTCCACTGAGTCGCATTTTGTTTCGATTTATCGATTAAAAAAGTCGATTATCGGATCGACCAGAAGTGCCCCAGTCTCAATGTTGAAGGTATAGGCGCTTCCTGGGGTGGGGGAAGGCACTCTGTGTTGCGAGATAGGAGGCGTTCCGGGCGGTGGCCAAAATATCGTATCAAGTTGAACGCCGAAAACAATCGATCGTTGAATCGTTCCTTGTCAAGGAAGAACGAGTTTCATTCTTCCATGCTTTCTTCCATGTTTGATAAGAATGATATCAAAACGTTGCCTGACGTTATAATATTATTTTGAATGCATTGACTGGTGGTTTTTAGCTTCGTATTTACTCATCATAGTAAAAGTGAGTTATTGTCTCCATAATATTAATCAACTAAACATTGAAATTTAATATCTCACGTGCAACGCGTGAACGCTTTGCTAGTCGTCAAGACTGAAGTGGATCCACAGAAAACCCTACTATACTACGTGGATCACTATTCGCCCAAGGGAATCTCATTTGTTGATTTCTACATTCTGTAAGTTAATAACAGTTAATAACCGTTAATAACAGTAATATACATAATATTATTATGTAGCTCAGCCAACCGTTGAGAATACTGTTTTATTTGTTATCCCTGAAACTGATGGTGACTTCGTTGACTCGAGCTTTGTTTGAGCTAACCAACGAACTCTAAAAGCTAGTTGAAATCAATCTTGCTGTTCTGTGATCGCTCAAAATGTTTTGATACGATTGGATAAGAAAACGTATGTGCAATCTGGGCATAAGAGGACATTTTTAGAGGGGGTTTTCAAGGTACCACTCGGCTAGGAAGCAGATGGTCGCGATTGCTAATTTTTAAAAACCCCAGTAATAGAAACTCCAATAATATAATTTTTTGACTACCTTTATAATGTACTCTTTGAATAGTACTCGTACAGTCACAATTTCTCTTTTATTCTTCCTATAATTTTGAAGATAATTATTTTGGTGGGTAGGTGGGATTGCCTTGCAGCCACCTCCTCGTCGGTAATCCTGGATACTGGTCAGTAACCGACCCTCTCCTCAAGAGAACTCTTTGGAGAACGATGTTTCCTGACTTGCTAAGAGCTGCATACCACTAATTATGAAGCAGTTTAGCTGTAAGGGTAGTTTGAGTTTAGTTCCTATAGTGAGTACCTAATAGGTAGGTATGCACCTAAATATTGCCCTGGTGCCCCACCAGTTTCTGAGCCCACGAGCCGCCCCTGACCAAAACTCTCTACATTCTATTTTCAATCTTAATTCACAGTCGAGTATATAACTCTGCAAATTCTTGACACAACGGTTTATCATCTTCTTTGTACAGATCACCCTTCTGTCTAGATCACTAAATGGTAGATTGATTATCATTACGAATTGTCATTAATTATCAAATTTTCCCGACGCATAAGATGGTTAGTATGAAATAATTTATTGATCTCCGTAGACATCTAATATGAAAAAAACTTATTTTAAAATTATTACAGGATTTATCAACATTCAACTTGTTTGGGTACCTACTTGTTGTCGTCTCCTGAAAAATAGGCGTTTGGTTAATACGTGGTGTTGTTTCTTAGACGACGCTATACGTTCACGTAGCACCCAGCAGGATGAGACATGAATACACCCATGTAGCTCTTATAAGGTTAATATACTTGTAAGGCCTTAGGTGTGATGTCAAATGTGTTTGTCTTTATAAAAACTCCTATATACCTTTTTAAAGTCACAACGTCATGTTCATGTTTGGGAATAAATTTATATTTTGAGATTGAGAGAGACTTAAGCTCAGACAATGATCACATATGGTCACTTATTAGTATAATATTATGAACGTGGAATAAAAAACTCTGCAAATTCTTGACACAACGGTTTATTATCTTCCTTGTGCAGATCACCCTTCTGTCTATACCAGACTGTGTTGCAAATCGGCACCATACCATATTCTCACCGTACTCATACCATACCATACGAATTTGTTTCCTGTCATACCATACTGTACTATACCGAATCATACATACAATAATATACCATACTCATACCATGTCATACAAACCGAGTGAATATTGAAATGTCATCCATTTCTGACCTATATTTAAAATTTCAAGTGTCTAGCTCACCATCAAAATTTAATTTGTTTAAACAAGTAGGTATTATTTAAACAATTTCACAGGCAAGAAACCGAGTGAATATTGCATTGTGATCCAGTTCTGAACTATTTTTAAAATTTCAAGTCAATAGCTCATCATCAAAATTTAATTTGTATTATTACAAAAAGGTATTATTTAAACTATTTTACAGATGAGAAACCGAGTGAATATTGCAATGTGGTCTATCCCCGACCACATCCCTTTTCCCATGGACGGTCACAAATGTAGTTGTGTAGAAGTAACGTTTCTTAGGAAAATCGCCAACGGCCATACCGCGCTGAACACACCGGTTCTCGTCCGATCACCGAAGTTAAGCAGCGCCGGGCGTGGTTAGTACTTGGATGGGTGACCGCCTGGGAACACCGCGTGCAGTTGGTATCATTTTTTTTTTAAATTTCAGCGGAATTTCAAAAGTAGGTAACGGATTTCATTTTTCAACGATTCTTATCATTTATTATAATATAAATCGTTTATTGAAAATATGAATAAAAATTTCCAACAAAAACAAAGAGGGCTGGTTCACGGAGAGGATACCCTTCATCACCAGGTCTGTCTTCCGCTTCAAATCTTCTTCTTCTTTGAAAACGACTATCATTTTGTTACTTGTTTTTGACATTTTATGTCTTTACTCTGGCACTTTCGTCACACGAAAATTTCTGATGATTTTTGCTTACAACCGATTCGTTACTACGGAACTTCAACTTCGCCAGTTATGATCGTACAAAAATCGTTCACCACTCGTTGGATAGCTCTCGATTATTACGTTAACCACTGAGGAGTGCGTGGCCGACAAGCTGCGGTATGAGCGTGATTGTTTAAATAATTTTTCACACACAGGTGATCATTCTCAATAATTCAACGTTTATTACATTAATTAAAGAACTGAGTCTAATTACCAATTCTTTTATGATGAACCCTACAATTAAGTATAACAACTACGCTACTGGGGTAGGTGATGTAGCATTGTTCGAAGGTTCTTGAATCACTTCTTTAAAGACATAAAATGTCCCAATATGTTGCAGACTCGTATGCAAGCATTTCTTATTTTTATTTGAGTTCGAATGGACCTTCAAGAACAGCAATTTCAATCGAGATCGATTCAAGAAATTCTTGGACAACGGTTTATAAATCTCTTCTGTACAGATTGTCTAGATCATTTTCAGTCCTCCAAGTTACAACCTACACAATCTAATTCAACTTTGATATCAATTACTATTTTACGTTGTCTTCACACATTTTTGTACATACACGCAGCCACCTCCTCGTATGAAGCTACAGCTTCTGGTAATCCCGGGTACTGGCCTGTAAACGGTTAAGTCCTGTGTTTTGGTACTATACTCCTTGGTAGCTCACTAACAGGTTTATAAATGCTAGGATAGATCACTGGCTCAAGAGTTTGGCGACCACTGGCTTATAGCCACAGATATACGTCTCAGTTACCGCTCACGCTAACGTTAAGATTTTTACGTACTTGTAAAAGACAACAATTGGGGGTTATGCAACAATATTGATCACGTGATTTCTTGTGTAATATTCACTGTTCCATAAATAATGTGTCAAATGACCGACCCTCGACATCCCTCAACATCATTTTTCATAAATGTCTGGAATTTTGAAAATTGAATAAAACATTTTTTTAAAAAACAGCCAAGTGTTTTTCATTAAATGAAATATATATAAATTTTATATAATATATAAATTTATAAATAAAATTGAAAATTGAAAAAATGAAAATTGAATAAAAAATTTTTTTTAAAAACAGCCAAGTGTTTTTCATTAAATGAAATATATATAAATTTTATATCACTCCCAAAATTACAGGTAGCGATACGGTTGACGACGTAGAATGGCTAGATTTAGTCAAACTGGCCAATGTTCCCAATTGGGAACATGACAAATTTTGTGCTTAGGGGCGTAATAATAACCCCTCATGGGGTTTCAATTTTGTTATCCCTCATTTAGAAACCCAATAGACCGGCGATAGGTAAAAAAACGGTGAATTTTTAGCTCTTTCCGAATTCGGCCTGTAAACGGTTAAGTCCTGTGTTTTGGTACTATACTCCTTGGTAGCTCACTAACAGGTTTGTAAATGCTAGGGTAGATCACTGGCTCAAGAGTTTGGCGACCACTGGCTTAGAGCCACTGATATACGTCTCAGTTACCGCTCACGCTAACGTTAAGATTTTTACATACTTGTAAAAGACAACTATTAGGGGTTATGCAACAATATTGATCACGTGATTTCTTGTGTAATATTCACTGTTCCATAAATAATGTGTCAAATGACCGACCCTCGACATCCCTCAACATCATTTTTCATAAATGTCTGGAATTTTGAAAATTGAATAAAACATTTTTTTTAAAAACAGCCAAGTGTTTTTCATTTATATCACTCCCAAAATTACAGGTAGCGATACGGTTGACGACGTAGAATGGCTAGATTTAGTCAAACTGGCCAATGTCCCCAATTGGGAACATGACAAATTTTGTGCTTAGGGGCGTAATAATAACCCCTCATGGGGTTTCAATTTTGGTATCCCTTATTTTTTAACCCTATGTTGATCAGGTGCTGGGCTGTGGGTTTGTCGATTACCTCAAAATACGTTTCGTTACGAGATTCATTCACAAATGTGTCAACAATGTGTGATATGAGGGCTGGACACTATCATAATTACAATCGAACTTCACAAGGTAAGTTCCTTTGATTTAGTAATTATGACACGTGTCCAGCCCTCATATCACAGAATACATGGTAGCTGTTTAAAGATCACAGATAAACACGATTTTCAAGACCAAATTGCTGTGGAGGATAACGTTAACAATAATTATTGTGTCCGTGTCTAGGATCATGACACAAGTAACCAAGTTACCCTGGTCATAAAATTGATGTAACAGCGTTTGTCAACGTTGAACGAACATATATTTGAAAATAGTGTAGAAAGTAGCATAATGTCAGTTGACAAAAAATACATCAGTCCTCCATAATGGCATCAATAAAGCTGGCTGAAGTTCCCGTTAGTAGTCTATCATAGTACTTTGTGAACGTAGCGGTGGATGCACTCCAACCGGCTGTTCTTAATATAAGGTCCATTGATACGCCTTTCCGCTTTGCTGCAGAAGTAGTAGCATGCTGGACGGAGTGAGGCTTGAATATAGAGCAATCGACATCAGCGACAAGCAGGATGTCTTTCACCCAGCGACTAAGTGTTGCTTTAGATGCTGCTTTGTAAGGCTTACTGTGGGTAATGAAAAAGGCGTCACAATTTTGTGGTCGAAGTTCACTTGTCATTGATTGGTATTTCCGAATTAGTGTGGGGATACATAAATTTGGATCCTTGGCGTTCAACTTGAAATTTAAAAGAGGTTGGGGTCTTTTTGGCCCTGAGGTTTCGATGAGGTCAGTAATAACTGAATAGGTTTTTTTTTAAAGGGGTTATGTAACATTTTTGGCCATTTTCATGTTTTAGCAGTTTTGGGGTTTTCATATGTGCTTACATCTTTTGCAATTGAAAGGAACTTTGTTAACTCAACGGTTCACAGAGAAAACGACGTCTGAAATCCTCGATTTCAATTGAAAGGGGCTAAGTGAGTAACATAACCCCTTTCAAACGAAAACTCGGTGCGCAGCGTGGGAAATGCGAGGCCCATGGTCTTTTCGTTTGATGTGTTGGCTGCCTGCAACAAACAAACTTCATCTGACCTTTCTCCTCTAGTTCTCTGCTCTCCAACCTGTTGTTTTTTCTGGCTTAATTCGAGAGATCCCCTTTTTTTCTGTTTGTGGCGTGCATTATTTTGTGATTCAACTTCAAAAATGTCGGATACCAGCGACTCCGACCCCAGTGCGCGTAAGGCTGGAAGGAAAAGAGCAGATCCATCCACCTATAAGGGCTTCAATATCAAGAAAGCTCGGCTCGAAGGAACGCCGTACACAAACTACAAGGGAAACATTGTGCAGCCTAAAATTCACTGAACTCCACTTATTTTCGGACAATTGCTTTGGGCAAAACAAAAATCACTCGTTACAGAAAGTCCTTCTCACCCTCGTTGATCCTGCCCTGTGATAGGGATTTCGCCCTCATAAAGAGGAAACTTCGTAAAGTTGATCGCCTCTACACCATCCACGATTTAACGAAAATCATTATTACCAGTAGCAACGTACAGAAATTCACAGTTCGTGAGATACATGATTCCTCACATTTGATTTTCAACTGTGGTCAATCGTGGTGGGGGCAATTTTACAGAAAAACCTCTGTGTCAACAGAAACGGTTGGAAAACCAAGGAGCGACCGTATGATGATGAACATTTCCAGTTTCTCACAATTTGAATTCGATTCGTCTCGACCTGGATGGGTGGTGGCTTTCCCATCAATAAATGACACCACTCGCCATTCGTTCTCGTTGAAAAAGCCGAAGTCCGACGTGCCAGCTCTTCCTGCTGACAAAAAATATCCAACAGGGCGTGTAACCATCAACAGGAATAAAGTAGCGGACTTGAAGAAATTGATGAACTACATTCCCGAAATCCACCGCCCATTTTTTGAAGAACTGGTGAACGAATGGCCCACTTCAGAGGAGGGAGAAGAAACTGTTTAAAATTAGGTGGGTAGTACTTTATTAACATTACTTACCTACTATGTATTAACTTCTTACCTTGTTCCTGTTAATGTATTGCGTATTTCCTTTACTTTTCGTGATTTTTTGCATTGCTTTTTTTCATAATTATGCAATAAAACATTTTCATTGACTACAATAGCCGTCTTCCAGATAATTCGAAACCCTCTTCCAACTTCCAACAAACTATTTTATCCCGAAATAACAATTTTTTTTGAAAGGGGCTTGTTCGGCCGTAACCTCACACCGCGAAAACAAATAATAAAATAACAAAAAATAAAATACGCTTCCTCATAAAATTCCCTTTCACTGCCAGTTCAACCACCTTGAGGTTGTTGAACGTCACGTCCCGTTGGCATACCTGGGTAGTCCCTACACCTGGTTAGTTATCCCTACATCTGTGTACTTATACCATTAACCCCCTGTGGCAACGACCTAAGGTCATTGTATCATAACTGACTTCGCTCTTCCATTCCATCCCTCCAAGTTACCCCCTCTCGCGGTTTATTGTGTTTTCACAAGAGTTCCAAAACGTCTGCTCCCCTCTACCTAGGTTATAAAATCCCTGAGCACTGCCAAATGCGTACAGTCCACCGTTCAGTCATCGTTCAGTCTACAAACTTCATTCAGTCAACGCGGTTGAGTCAACCAACGCGGTTGACTCAACCAACGCGGTTGAGTCAACCAACGCGGTTGAGTCAACCAACGCGATTCAGTCAACCAACGATCTGTCAACCAACACATTCACTCGCATCACATTCAAACGCATCACTTTCGATCTAACTGATAACTGTTTGTACCCGACCTACTCTGTTTCAAGTGACTCAAGTTTCCTGAGTGTAGTAACCCCTCGTGTGTTCAAGTGCATTCAATCTACGTAAACCTGTATTTTTCTACAATCGTTCATCTATTCATTAACCTGTACACATCGACATTTCATAACGCGCTCATTCATTTGTAAATATATATATCAGCCATCAAAGTTAAAGTGACTGCCTTGTCATTTCATCCCTGATATTCCCGTTGGTAGAGCAAACAGCCCTACAGGGCTATGTGTCCAAACTTCACACTTCAATTTGGTACACTTGAAATTTTCCAAAAAATCAGAAAACTCGTAGAAATGTGAGAATAAACGTTTTGTAAAGGAATAAAGCCGAAACTAGAATAATTTACAAGTTTTGAGGAACTGGGGAAGTTTTTTGTGTTTCCCCAACAATTTGGGAATTGTTACATAACCCCTTTCAAAAAAAACCTATTCAACTATTTGAGCCTCCGTCTCCGTGAAACGAATATTGGAACATTTCACTTGATGAATGGTTTGAATTCTTTGGCCTATGCCATCAATGCCCACGTACCTGAGCAACATGTTTTCTCCGGGTCCTTCCCCCCCCCCCCCCCCCGTTTGGGTGCATTGGCTCAAATTCATGCGCGGAGCAGACCATTTTCTCATTCTATCAAGGTGGCTGGAACAAGGATGTGGAATGGCCTGCCACTGGCGATAAGGTCCCTCCCATCGCTCGGCACCTTCACTTCTGCATTGAATGCGCGTTTCGGGAAATGAGCACTTCCCTCTCTTCTACTTGCTGTATCCTCTCATTTTCTCTTCCATCCTACTATTTTCTTTTCCTTCACCTTCTTCTTCAATTCGCTTCTTTTCACCTTCTCCCTCTCCATTTATCTACCCTTCATTTACTCTTCCTTCTCCATTCTTTTCTTCCTCTTCACCTTCCTTTCTAATCTCTTCTTTTACCACCTCCTCTTTCATTTTCTACTAAAATTTGTTAATTTGTTTTTCGGTTTTCTTTTCCCTTTAATTTTAATCCTATGTTCTTCTATAATAAATACATATATATATATATATATCGTCGTCTAAATTCTAACATCGCATAATATGAGATATTATCTCAAAACAACGGTTCATTATCTTCTTTGTACAGATCAGCCTTCTGTCTAGATCACTAGGTCTAAATGTCTAGATCCTAAATGTTAGATTAATTATTATTATCAATTATCACTAATTATTAACAATTTTATCAAGTACCTAGTGAAAATTATTATAATTTATTGTTAGGTATTAATAATTCGTATTTATTATTAATAATAATTATTATTAATTAGTACGATATAATTCTGGGGTTTTTAATACTACGTCGGTAATAATTTTTCTATAAAAGAAGTACCTACCAACAAACATTCGAAATTACCTTCATTTCCGTAGCACGAAACGCACCTCAGAACAACAAACTCGACGTCACTTAAGCCATATGATGTTCCAAAGAGCTTGTTAGTATGAAAATGGACCTGTATTTCAACAGTTTGAGTCACGATCGTGTTGTGAGGCACAATCTTTGAGCCGTCATTGTGAACGAACGGCTGGTCCTACAAAGCTGCGGATGGTCTTAAAAAATTCCACGGAACAAACTCTATCTAAATATGAAATAAAAAACATACCGTTCTATATGAATTTTTCGAGATATGAGATTTTCAAATTTTCAAAATTTGTTTTGAACCCCTTCCCCTTGACCTAGGGTTATGAAAAGTTTCGAGGACCATTGTGGGGCTGGTCCAAACCCAGAAACCGAATTTCGTAATTTTAACTCAACGCTAACTGGGCAAAGTACGGCGGACGGCGTACGGCGGACGGACGGATTTTTTTTTATTCGATTTTCTGAATCTACGTATCTTGAAACGTAAACCAACAAATTTTGAGGGGGGGTTAAAAAAATTTTTTCTTTGGGCGATTCCAATGGTTCATTATCGAAGATAATAAACCAAAATACGAAATTGAGTTGAACAACATCACATATCTAAGCTATTTTCTTCAAAACACATTTTTTGTCATTGGTTACCCTAATACTAGCAATAATGTTTCCAAATAATCGTAAGTATGAAGACATTTGTGACAAGTAGATCGTAATTCACGAGTCAATCAGTTTTTTGTCACTACTGGAAAGTTGAGAAAAATGTGATATGCGATGTTAGAACTTAAACGACGATAATATCGGTATATAATATTATATAGTTTACTTTGAGCTTTCCAAAGCTAGGCGGGAACATTGTTCCTATTTTGGAAATAAAGTTATTATTATTATTATTTAGAAACCCAATAGATCGGCAATAGGTAAAAAAACGGTGAATTTTTAGCTCTTTCCGAATTCGGCCTGTAAACGGTTAAGTCCTGTGTTTTGGTACTATACTCCTTGGTAGCTCACTAACAGGTTTATAAATGCTAGGATAGATCACTGGCTCAAGAGTTTGGCGACCACTGGCTTGTAGCCACAGATATACGTCTCAGTTACCGCTCACGCTAACCTTAAGTTAAGATTTTTAAGGTTTTTACCTACTTGTAAAAGACAACAATTAGGGGTTATGTGTCAATATTAATCACGTGATTTATTGTGTAATTGTTCCATAATAAATAATATGTCACTTGTAATCAGTGAGGTTCTAATATCTACAATCACCGGTATTCCGGTTGATGGTTGTTCGTTGAAACCAGTCCCAAGAACGGATCTACATATAATTTAACAACATCCTTGTAAACTTGTAAACTAGTCACACGATTCAATTAAACCTCGAAATTGCGTTAAAGTTCACTTTTACTTCTTGTTCATTCGCCCTCCAACGAGAAGTTTCCCCGTACCAGGTACAGCGGTGGTGGTATTCAGGGTATTCAGAGTATTCTCGTACGTGGTATTCAGGGTATTCCTCGTACGTCGTGGTATTCAGGGTGTTCCTCGTACGTCGTGGTATTCAGGGTGTTCCTCGTACGTCGTGGTATTCAGGGTGTTCCTCGTACGTGGTATTCAGGGTGTTCCTCGTACGTCGTGGTATTCAGGGTGTTCCTCGTACGTGGTATTCAGGGTGTTCCTCGTACGTCGTGGTATTCAGGGTATTCCTCGTACGTCGTGGTATTCCTCGTACGTCGTGGTATTCAGGGTATTCCTCGTACGTCGTGGTATTCCTCGTACGTTGAGGTATTCCTCGTACGTCGTGGTATTAAGGGTATTCCTCGTACGTCGTGGTATTCAGGGTGTTCCTCGTACGTGGTATTCATTTCAGGGTATTTCAGAGTTTGGTCTCGTGACGCACTCTGGTCGAGTGGAGGCGGAGCTGCGGCGCCGATGTGTGCCAGCACCCGCTTTCTTCGTTGTTGTCTTCAGAGTCGACGTCGCCTGCAACAAGTACATCAAGAGGTACAATGAGACATTTTGGCAGCGTGTAGGTTGTAATGTACGGTTTGCTGAGGGTTCCCCTGTTCGCGGGGAGTTTAGGCAATAAGCCCACCCAGAGGAATATCCAGTCTGTGCTTCCACAGAACCTTATACCCCCATAGCGGTCGAACAAAAAACGCATCAAACCATCACAAGGTATGGAAAGTTACTGTTTCACGCATAAGCACTTACATACAGTCATGCAGCATGGCTATAAGAGCGAATGTTTGAAGAAATAACGGGTTTTATGGAAAATGTCTCCATTAGAGAACATGATGTCCATGAAGAACCTCTCAAGATTCAATCACGTTTCTTCATCTTCAAAGTGGTGCAGTTCAAGAACGGAATGAGATATCGCAATTCTGACTTCACCATCGTGTTCAGCGTAAAAAATACCTTTAAAATGAGGTGTCACTTGTCAGACTGTTTCCTTTTGGGAATTTATGGGTAATTTTCCCCCTAAAACTCCCCTAAACCTCCCCTTAGAATGGCCCATCTACGAACTTAGCCTTTCAATTGCCAAGAAGGATTTTGTGTGCAAATTTGAACTTTTTATACCAATTCTATCGAGAGTTGTCGTCTGGAGTGACACATACCTACGTAAATATAGAAATATATAATTTTTGGTGTCTTTTGGCAGTGGATTCGGGATGGTCTGAAACGGATTTTGGTATGAACATTTTTCGAAAATTCGAGTTTTAAAAATTTTGGACCGAGAACAATAGCTACATTTTCTTCGAAAATTCGCTAAAATTGTTTGAAAAGTCAAAAATTGACATGTTGGCCTCTTAGGGGTTAACAGGGCAGCGTATCAGTAGGTATCACCAGACGTCACTAACAAATAGGGGGAATTTTCAGTGAATATTCAGTTACCATCGCTGGAGTTGGCGGGTGGACAGTAACGTGTCGCCATCGCCGGTTTTCGTGACCGCTTGAAGTACCGACTTTGACGAGGGAGCGTGTAAGGGACCTCGGCTTCAGCTACTCGCCCCATACTGGAACAGAGAGAAAATTGTCTCTAAAACCGTCCGGTAATAGGTTGTGGTATTAGGGTATTGTGGTATTATTTTCCAGCGCCCAACGTATTACCAGACGGTTCCCTAATTCCACAACCTATTACAAGTGGGTCGCTGTTACTCGATAACCTATTACCAAAAAATAACCGTATTAGCCACGCCATTCCACAAAATAACCATAACTATCAACCATAACTGTCGACAAGTCGAGTATCAGCGACCGTCTGGTTGTGGTATTAGGTTATGTTGGTAATAGGTTACCGGTTATGATTCGAGAACCTTTCCAGCGCCCAACGTATTACCAGACGGTTCCCTAATACCACAACCTATTACCAGACGGTCGCTATTACTCGATAACCTATTACCAAGAAACAACCGTATTAGCCACGCCATTCCACAAAATAACCATAACTATCAACCATAACTGTCGACAAGTCGAGTAACAGCGACCGTCTGGTTGTGGTATTAGGTTATGTTGGTAATAGGTTACCGGTTATGATTCGAGAACCTTTCCAGCGCCCAACGTATTACCAGACGGTTCCCTAATACCACAACCTATTACAAGTCGGTCGCTGTTACTCGATAACCTATTACCAAGAAACAACCGTATTAGCCACGCCATTCCACTAAATAACCATAACTATCAACCATAACTGTCGACAAGTCGATTATCAGCGACCGTCTGGTTGTGGTATTAGGTTATGTTGGTAATAGGTTACCGTTTATGATTCGAGAACCTTTCCAGCGCCCAACGTATTACCAGACGGTTCCCTAATACCACAACCTATTACAAGTCGGTCGCTGTTACTCGATAACCTATTACCAAGAAACAACCGTATTAGCCACGCCATTCCACTAAATAACCATAACTATCAACCATAACTGTCGACAAGTCGAGTATCAGCGACCGTCTGGTTGTGGTATTAGGTTATGTTGGTAATAGGTTACCGGTTATGATTCGAGAACCTTTCCAGCGCCCAGCGTATTACCAGACGGTTCCCTAATACCACAACCTATTACAAGTCGGTCGCTGTTACTCGATAACCTATTACCAAGAAACAACCGTATTAGCCACGCCATTCCACAAAATAACCATAACTATCAACCATAACTGTCGACAAGTCGAGTAACAGCGACCGTCTGGTTGTGGTATTAGGTTATGTTGGTAATAGGTTACCGGTTATGATTCGAGAACCTTTCCAGCGCCCAGCGTATTACCAGACGGTTCCCTAATACCACAACCTATTACAAGTCGGTCGCTGTTACTCGATAACCTATTACCAAGAAACAACCGTATTAGCCACGCCATTCCACAAAATAACCATAACTATCAACCATAACTGTCGACAAGTCGAGTAACAGCGACCGTCTGGTTGTGGTATTAGGTTATGTTGGTAATAGGTTACCGGTTATGATTCGAGAACCTTTCCAGCGCCCAACGTATTACCAGACGGTTCCCTAATACCACAACCTATTACAAGTCGGTCGCTGTTACTCGATAACCTATTACCAAGAAACAACCGTATTAGCCACGCCATTCCACAAAATAACCATAACTATCAACCATAACTGTCGACAAGTCGAGTAACAGCGACCGTCTGGTTGTGGTATTAGGTTATGTTGGTAATAGGTTACCGTTTATGATTCGAGAACCTTTCCAGCGCCCAACGTATTACCAGACGGTTCCCTAATACCACAACCTATTACAAGTCGGTCGCTGTTACTCGATAACCTATTACCAAGAAACAACCGTATTAGCCACGCCATTCCACAAAATAACCATAACTATCAACCATAACTGTCGACAAGTCGAGTAACAGCGACGGTCTGGTTGTGGTATTAGGTTATGTTGGTAATAGGTTACCGGTTATGATTCGAGAACCTTTCCAGCGCCCAGCGTATTACCAGACGGTTCCCTAATACCACAACCTATTACAAGTCGGTCGCTGTTACTCGATAACCTATTACCAAGAAACAACCGTATTAGCCACGCCATTACACAAAATAACCATAACTATCAACCATAACTGTCGACAAGTCGAGTAACAGCGACCGTCTGGTTGTGGTATTAGGTTATGTTGGTAATAGGTTACCGGTTATGATTCGAGAACCTTTCCAGCGCCCAGCGTATTACCAGACGGTTCCCTAATACCACAACCTATTACAAGTCGGTCGCTGTTACTCGATAACCTATTACCAAGAAACAACCGTATTAGCCACGCCATTACACAAAATAACCATAACTATCAACCATAACTGTCGACAAGTCGAGTAACAGCGACCGTCTGGTTGTGGTATTAGGTTATGTTGGTAATAGGTTACCGGTTATGATTCGAGAACCTTTCCAGCGCCCAGCGTATTACCAGACGGTTCCCTAATACCACAACCTATTACAAGTCGGTCGCTGACACTCGATAACCTATTACCAAGAAACAACCGTATTAGCCACGCCATTACACAAAATAACCATAACTATCAACCATAACTGTCGACAAGTCGAGTAACAGCGACCGTCTGGTTGTGGTATTAGGTTATGTTGGTAATAGGTTACCGGTTATGATTCGAGAAGCTTTCCAGCGCCCAACGTATTACCAGACGGTTCCCTAATACCACAACCTATTACAAGTCGGTCGCTGTTACTCGATAACCTATTACCAAGAAACAACCGTATTAGCCACGCCATTCCACAAAATAACCATAACTATCAACCATAACTGTCGACAAGTCGAGTAACAGCGACCGTCTGGTTGTGGTATTAGGTTATGTTGGTAATAGGTTACCGGTTATGATTCGAGAACCTTTCCAGCGCCCAACGTATTACCAGACGGTTCCCTAATACCACAACCTATTACAAGTCGGTCGCTGTTACTCGATAACCTATTACCAAGAAACAACCGTATTAGCCACGCCATTCCACTAAATAACCATAACTATCAACCATAACTGTCGACAAGTCGAGTAACAGCGACCGTCTGGTTGTGGTATTAGGTTATGTTGGTAATAGGTTACCGGTTATGATTCGAGAACCTTTCCAGCGCCCAGCGTATTACCAGACGGTTCCCTAATACCACAACCTATTACAAGTCGGTCGCTGTTACTCGATAACCTATTACCAAGAAACAACCGTATTAGCCACGCCATTCCACAAAATAACCATAACTATCAACCATAACTGTCGACAAGTCGAGTAACAGCGACCGTCTGGTTGTGGTATTAGGTTATGTTGGTAATAGGTTACCGGTTATGATTCGAGAACCTTTCCAGCGCCCAACGTATTACCAGACGGTTCCCTAATACCACAACCTATTACAAGTCGGTCGCTGTTACTCGATAACCTATTACCAAGAAACAACCGTATTAGCCACGCCATTCCACTAAATAACCATAACTATCAACCATAACTGTCGACAAGTCGAGTAACAGCGACCGTCTGGTTGTGGTATTAGGTTATGTTGGTAATAGGTTACCGGTTATGATTCGAGAACCTTTCCAGCGCCCAACGTATTACCAGACGGTTCCCTAATACCACAACCTATTACAAGTCGGTCGCTGTTACTCGATAACCTATTACCAAGAAACAACCGTATTAGCCACGCCATTCCACTAAATAACCATAACTATCAACCATAACTGTCGACAAGTCGAGTAACAGCGACCGTCTGGTTGTGGTATTAGGTTATGTTGGTAATAGGTTACCGGTTATGATTCGAGAACCTTTCCAGCGCCCAGCGTATTACCAGACGGTTCCCTAATACCACAACCTATTACAAGTCGGTCGCTGTTACTCGATAACCTATTACCAAGAAACAACCGTATTAGCCACGCCATTCCACAAAATAACCATAACTATCAACCATAACTGTCGACAAGTCGAGTAACAGCGACGGTCTGGTTGTGGTATTAGGTTATGTTGGTAATAGGTTACCGGTTATGATTCGAGAACCTTTCCAGCGCCCAACGTATTACCAGACGGTTCTCTAATACCACAACCTATTACCAGACGGTCGCTATTACTCGATAACCTATTACCCAGAAATAACAGTATTAGCCACGCCATTCCACAAAATAACCATAACTATCAACCATAACTGTCGACAAGTCGAGTAACAGCGACGGTCTGGTTGTGGTATTAGGTTATGTTGGTAATAGGTTACCGTTTATGATTCGAGAACCTTTCCAGCGCCCAACGTATTACCAGACGGTTCCCTAATACCACAACCTATTACCAGACGGTCGCTATTACTCGATAACCTATTACCAAGAAACAACCGTATTAGCCACGCCATTCCACAAAATAACCATAACTATCAACCATAACTGTCGACAAGTCGAGTATCAGCGACCGTCTGGTTGTGGTATTAGGTTATGTTGGTAATAGGTTACCGGTTATGATTCGAGAACCTTTCCAGCGCCCAACGTATTACCAGACGGTTCCCTAATACCACAACCTATTACAAGTCGGTCGCTGTTACTCGATAACCTATTACCAAGAAACAACCGTATTAGCCACGCCATTCCACTAAATAACCATAACTATCAACCATAACTGTCGACAAGTCGAGTATCAGCGACCGTCTGGTTGTGGTATTAGGTTATGTTGGTAATAGGTTACCGGTTATGATTCGAGAACCTTTCCAGCGCCCAACGTATTACCAGACGGTTCCCTAATACCACAACCTATTACAAGTGGGTCGCTGTTACTCGATAACCTATTACCAAAAAATAACCGTATTAGCCACGCCATTCCACAAAATAACCATAACTATCAACCATAACTGTCGACAAGTCGAGTATCAGCGACCGTCTGGTTGTGGTATTAGGTTATGTTGGTAATAGGTTACCGGTTATAATTCGAGAACCTTTCCAGCGCCCAACGTATTACCAGACGGTTCCCTAATACCACAACCTATTACAAGTGGGTCGCTGTTACTCGATAACCTATTACCAAAAAATAACCGTATTAGCCACGCCATTCCACAAAATAACCATAACTATCAACCATAACTGTCGACAAGTCGAGTATCAGCGACCGTCTGGTTGTGGTATTAGGTTATGTTGGTAATAGGTTACCGGTTATGATTCGAGAACCTTTCCAGCGCCCAGCGTATTACCAGACGGTTCCCTAATACCACAACCTATTACAAGTCGGTCGCTGTTACTCGATAACCTATTACCAAGAAACAACCGTATTAGCCACGCCATTCCACTAAATAACCATAACTATCAACCATAACTGTCGACAAGTCGAGTATCAGCGACCGTCTGGTTGTGGTATTAGGTTATGTTGGTAATAAGTTACCGGTTATGATTCGAGAACCTTTCCAGCGCCCAGCGTATTACCAGACGGTTCCCTAATACCACAACCTATTACAAGTCGGTCGCTGACACTCGATAACCTATTACCAAGAAACAACCGTATTAGCCACGCCATTCCACAAAATAACCATAACTATCAACCATAACTGTCGACAAGTCGAGTATCAGCGACCGTCTGGTTGTGGTATTAGGTTATGTTGGTAATAGGTTACCGGTTATGATTCGAGAACCTTTCCAGCGCCCAACGTATTACCAGACGGTTCCCTAATACCACAACCTATTACAAGTCGGTCGCTGTTACTCGATAACCTATTACCAAGAAACAACCGTATTAGCCACGCCATTCCACTAAATAACCATAACTATCAACCATAACTGTCGACAAGTCGAGTATCAGCGACCGTCTGGTTGTGGTATTAGGTTATGTTGGTAATAGGTTACCGGTTATGATTCGAGAACCTTTCCAGCGCCCAGCGTATTACCAGACGGTTCCCTAATACCACAACCTATTACAAGTCGGTCGCTGTTACTCGATAACCTATTACCAAGAAACAACCGTATTAGCCACGCCATTCCACTAAATAACCATAACTATCAACCATAACTGTCGACAAGTCGAGTATCAGCGACCGTCTGGTTGTGGTATTAGGTTATGTTGGTAATAAGTTACCGGTTATGATTCGAGAACCTTTCCAGCGCCCAGCGTATTACCAGACGGTTCCCTAATACCACAACCTATTACAAGTCGGTCGCTGACACTCGATAACCTATTACCAAGAAACAACCGTATTAGCCACGCCATTCCACAAAATAACCATAACTATCAACCATAACTGTCGACAAGTCGAGTATCAGCGACCGTCTGGTTGTGGTATTAGGTTATGTTGGTAATAGGTTACCGGTTATGATTCGAGAACCTTTCCAGCGCCCAACGTATTACCAGACGGTTCTCTAATACCACAACCTATTACCAGACGGTCGCTATTACTCGATAACCTATTACCCAGAAATAACAGTATTAGCCACGCCATTCCACAAAATAACCATAACTATCAACCATAACTGTCGACAAGTCGAGTATCAGCGACCGTCTGGTTGTGGTATTAGGTTATGTTGGTAATAGGTTACCGGTTATGATTCGAGAACCTTTCCAGCGCCCAACGTATTACCAGACGGTTCTCTAATACCACCACCTATTACCAGACGGTCGCTGTTACTCGATAACCTATTACCCAGAAATAACAGTATTAGCCACGCCATTCCACAAAATAACAATAACTGTCAACCATAACAGTCGACAAGTCGAGTATCAGCGACCGTCTGGTTGTGGTATTAGGTTATGTTGGTAATAGGTTACCGGTTATGATTCGAGAACCTTTCCAGCGCCCAACGTATTACCAGACGGTTCCCTAATACCACAACCTATTACCAGACGGTCGCTATTACTCGATAACCTATTACCAAGAAACAACCGTATTAGCCACGCCATTCCACAAAATAACCATAACTATCAACCATAACTGTCGACAAGTCGAGTAACAGCGACCGTCTGGTTGTGGTATTAGGTTATGTTGGTAATAGGTTACCGGTTATGATTCGAGAACCTTTCCAGCGCCCAACGTATTACCAGACGGTTCCCTAATACCACAACCTATTACAAGTCGGTCGCTGTTACTCGATAACCTATTACCCAGAAACAACCGTATTAGCCACGCCATTCCACAAAATAACAATAACTGTCAACAAGTCGAGTAACAGCGACCGTCTGGTAATAGGTTGTGGTATTAGGTTATTTTGGTAGCAGGTTACAGTGGGAATCTCAGCAATGGCACAACGCAGATGGTACCTATTTATTTAGTGGATACCTGAGATAAGCAGGAGTAAGTTCCTGAGGGTATCCGGCGTTAACCCTCTGCCGCCTGAGTTCCTCTTCGATGTCACGAAGCTCGGCCAACTGCATTCTCTTCTTCTCTTCGAGTTTCGCTCGTATGTCGACGGGGCTTGACCTGGAAATGACGCGATCGTCCGACACCTGTCAAACAGAGTGAAGGCACGAGTTAGTTTGGACGGATGATAAGTAACGACAGCGGCTTTTCCACAGCACCAGCCACTGGTGTTTTCTACTACCTTATAGAAATTCAGCCAATTCTTGTGATGGACACTTGGAATTTGGCACGTTGCCTCCTTAGGACTTTAAATTGACGCTGACCAGGCCCCGGATCAGCTGAGAATTCTTCATGAATGCTAATAATATTCATTTAGCCGTAAAACTCAATACGAAAGGGGAAGGCCCAAGAGTAAGGCCCTTGTGACCAGCTTCACTGTCATCAGTGGCACTAGGACCCTGCTAGTTGACCGGTGACCCTGTTAATCTACAGTAGATCGCTTTTCTGAAGATTTTTCCAGTTCGTAGTCATGCATATTTTCATGTATTTTATCGCACGTTCTATTTCCTAATTCAAAAGTTTATTCAAGTTGAAGTGAGAAAGTTTATTATTTCGTACTTTTGTAAGTCCGGAGAGAAAAATCTACCCATCATACAAAATAGTTACCTACTATTTCACCTACAGCTACCTACTATTTTGTATGATCTCGTACTATACAGGGAGGTACGAATTAGATCACTCGCGACGAGGTTGTGGAAACCCATTTCAATTAAAAAAAACGGAGGAATAGATTGAGAGAGTCTATTTCCACGAAAATAATGAGTACAATAGTTAAATCGATTTCGACGATTAGGTCATCATCAGTAACAAACATGAACAGTTCAGTTACTGAAGGTACATCATGAAATACAGCTTATACAGGGTGTCCCATCTAAACGGGCCCATCGGGAAATTACAGCCTTGCGGTGCGAGCTATCGAAAAATTGAACTGGACCTTTTTCATAGTATTTTCACTCAGCTTCACGATGCCGAAGTCCGATTTTTATTTTTCCATGTTTTAGGGTCTCAAATCATTGATTGAAACTTACGGTTTCCTCTTGACCCCCCTTTTTTATTGCTTTTTTCGATTCTAGGTTGAATTTGGAACAGAAAATGCCTCTTTGAAATTTTTGTTTTTGGGCCTTCGTTTCTGAGTTATTTCACTTTTTGCGAAATACAGAAAATCGCCGTTCCTTTTAGACGTTACCAACACTTTCTTACTATTTTTTCTTCAATTTTTGAGATGTTCACCACACTGAATGACAGGTAGTTTAATGCTGATTTCAAAAGTGTGGTGAAAAAAATCGAAGATAAAAATAGTAAGAAAGTGTTGGTAACGTCTAAAAGGAATCGGCGATTTTCTGTATTTCGCAAAAAGTGGAATAACTCAGAAACGAAGCCCCAAAAACAAAAATTTCAAAGAGGCATTTTCTGTTCCACATTCAACCTAGAATCGAAAAAAGCAATAAAAAAGGGGGGTCAATAAAAAACCGTAAGTTTTCAAATCATTGATTGAAACTTACGGTTTCCTCTTGACCCCCCTTTTTTATTGCTTTTTTCGATTCTAGCTTGAATTTGGAACAGAAAATGCCTCTTTGAAATTTTTGTTTTTGGGGCTTCGTTTCTGAGTTATTCCACTTTTTGCGATTTTCTGTATTTCGCAAAAAGTGAAATAACTCAGAAACGAAGCCCCAAAAACAAAAATTTCAAAGAGGCATTTTCTGTTCCAAATTCAACCTAGAATCGAAAAAAGCAATGAAAAAGGGGGGTCAAGAGGAAACCGTAAGTTTCAATCAATGATTTGAGACCCTAAAACATGGAAAAATAAAAATCGGACTTCGGCATCGTGAAGCTGAGTGAAAATACTATGAAAAAGGTCCAGTTCAATTTTTCGATAGCTCGCACCGCAAGGCTGTAATTTCCCGATGGGCCCGTTTAGATGGGACACCCTGTATAGTAGCAGAAGTGAAAGGTATCATCTGATCGGATTGAAGCAGGTTACAGTGAAGGGAGAACTTAAATCCTATTAGCTCAGAGAAGGGAAGGGGCGGATCAACAAATGCCAATTAAGGTAGACAAAGTGAAAGGAAGCTTAAACAATGGTGAGGGTAACATTGTGGGGGGATGGGGGGGGGGTACCAAGCTATGTCAGGAATGAACCTATTAACGGTGAAATATGTTGAGGGATCACCTCATTTAGACATTTACCAGACCTATCACTCTTAAGAATTTCGAATTTTTCAAGTACATCCAACATACCTCCCTTTGGGCAAAAATGAGGGAAATCTACATACTGTCTATTTGTTAGATCAAAACTAAATCCATGATTGGATTCGCTTAGGTGACTTGCAAAAGCAGAATCACCCTTGTTATCCCTGAAATCTTTTTCATGTTCTTTTATTCTTTCCCTAAATTTCCTACCAGTTTGACCACAGTACTCAACCCCACAAGAACATTTCAGCTTATAAACCCCACTTTTATCCTGAACACTAATCTTATCTTTAACAGAACCCAACAAAGCTTTGAGATTATTTTTATTTTTAAACCCTACTTTGAAACCTCTAGACGATAACATTTTTCCAATTTTATCCGAAATCTTTCCATAATAAGGTATACTTATCCATTTTTTCTCTTCTAAAACAGTTTCCCTATCCAAATTTGATACCCCTTCCCAACATTTTTTCCTAAGAACCTTATTCCATATAGAATCTATGAGAGCGCCCTCATATCCATTACCCGCGGCTATACTTTTAATAACTGATTTTTCTTTTGCTAAATTTTGATCATTCATTGGTATTGACAAAGCTCTATTGATCATACTATGGAAAGCAGCATGTTTATGAACTAAAGGGTGATTTGATGAACTATGAATAGTGATATCACTGTAAGTGTCTTTTCTATAAATGGAGAACTCATGCTTTTCATTAATTAATGAGATGGGCAGGTCAAGAAAATTTAGCTTATTTCCACCTAATTCAAGTGTGAATTTAATAAATGGATCTAATGTATTGATTTTTTCATGATGTACCTTCAGTTCATGTTTGTTACTGATGATGACCTAATCGTCGAAATCGATTTAACTATTGTACTCATTATTTTCGTGGAAATAGACTCTCTCAATCTATTCCTCAATTTTTTTATTGATTCAGGGAGGTAGCTGTTATTGAGTAATCATGAAATGATGATAATAATGATAATATAATATCTTATTTATGATTACTTAGATTTTTTTGGGAACGCTTTGAGGAATTTATACTGCCAGTCTTGGTCATTGATGCTGACAATAACTTGATCTCGAACTCTTTCTGCCAATGACGAGCCATATTCACACCTTCTTGCCAGTGCCCTCAATTCATTGACACATCTCCTCACATCTTCATCCTCGGCTCTTTTCCTCAGCATGAAGGCGACTCAGTCGTCACAGTAGTTTCCTTTACGTAATAGTTGTTGATCACTCGTAGCAGATCATTGTCTGATGTTTCGCCTACTTCCTGCGGTCGGAAATGATCAATCAACATCCGAAATGTTTGCGACCCTACTTTCGACAACAACAAGTCTCTCCTGTTCTTCCTCATCTTGAACTCGAGCGATTTTTAACTCCAGCTCAAAGTATGGCTGGTAGTACACCCAAGCTTCTACATCAGGGTCAAAAAGCCTGATGTTCACCTTCGGTCTACCCCTTCCATTATCCGGATGAGGAAACTCGAATTCGTCTTCCACTCCTGCAGAAACACGTCCTCTTCTATTTCTTCCAGGCATCCTCGTCGCCAGTGTTAGGACATGGTCCTATAGATTTTTCTTGGATATCCACTCGTGTCATGTGGAACATCATATGTATACAGACATGGCAACCAAAGATGCTCTGTCTCCAAAATTTATTTTTCCTGCATTCCAAAAATATCATCTCACCGAATAGGTTCATATTTAATTGAATATAAGTTTTATCAGTTTCCACTGCATATTAACTCTCCTAGAATTTTGACAAGATCGATCGATTGGACTAAGTTAGTCCAACAGAAGTGCTCCATATCTCCATCAGAAGTGCTTGTAAATCAACGTTCTAACGGCAGTTCAAACTTCAACTGTATAGAAAATACTCAGCAATTCACAAAACCTCGTTTTTCTCAAAACTATCAAAATGGAGATAGGACTTTCTTCCTTAAGGTTCACCAAAGTTCACGAATCGGAATGAATTATATTTTCATGACACAACAACTAATAAAAACCTGCTGGTTGGCAACAATTATTAATAATGTTATGGTGTAACAACCTCTAAATTCGTAAAATTACTGTGTTTGTTCAGTGTTAATAGATGTGCATTATACTGGTTCCGAAGGGTGTATTCGTACAATACTGGTGACACCCAATTTTAGCCTTGTATGAGACTGAAGAAAAAAGGCCTTCCGAAAATCTTTCACTATAATATAGATATCATCTAAAATAAATCGAATATGTTCATTTGCTTCGCTTCATTGGGTTCCTAGGAAGTGGTACAATCGATATCCCTCTCCACAGCATCAGCCACGGGTGTTTTCCACAGACGATAGGGAATGACAGTGACACCCCCCCCCCCCCTCCCTCAGAAGAACTCGCCTTCAGAATAATTGAGACAGTTGTGATGGCTGCTGTGTAGTGTGGAGCAAAAAACCTAAAACTAACCTCTTAAAACAAATAAATCTTGATTCGTACCAGAGGGCGACACCAGAACGGGACGGGGCAGTGGTTCGACGGCAAGATGGACGGCGGCGGAACGAACGACGTCGGTTTCTTCTTCTTCCGTTTCGACACAGCGGCGGTGTACGGGTTGGTGAACCGGCAGTTGAAAACTCCTGGGATGCCGTGGTGATTGTGGGACAGACCGCCGTAGTACCTGGAAACATCCGGTATCAGGTATTTGGTAAGGAGTTGTTAGGGGATGCTGGAACAGCAAACAGGTGTAGGGTACTGGATAACGTTAGTTAGAGGCTGGTGGGGTAGTTAAGTACTGGTTGAAATGGCGAAGAAAACTTGACTGCTCTGGTGGTTACTACAGAGACCAGCACTCACTAATCAGGTGGGTCACAGGAACTGGTTCAACGAGGTGGAGGGCATGAGTGAGCAACAGGATGAGGACTTGTTAGGGGGTGCTGGAACAGCAAACAGGTGTAGGGTACTAGATGACGTTAGTTAGAGGCTGGTGGGGTAGTTGAGTACTGGTTGAAATGCTGAAGAAAACTTGACAGGTCTGGTGGTTACTACAGAGACCAGTACTCACTAATCAGGTGGGTCACAGGAGCTGGTTCAACGAGGTGGAGGGCATAGGCAACAGGATGAGGACTTGTTAGGGGGTACTGGAACAGCAAACAGGTGTAGGGTACTAGATAACGTTAGTTAGAGGCTGGTGGGGTAGTTAAGTACTGGTTGAAATGTCGAAGAAAACTAGACTGGTCTGGTGGTTACTACAGAGACCAGCACTCACTAATCAGTTGGGTCACAGGAACTGGTTCAACGAGGTGCAGAGCATGGGCAACAGGATAAGGACTTGTTAGGGGGTGCTGGAACAGCAAACAGGTGTGGGGTACTAAATAACGTTAGTTAGAGGCTGGTGGGGTAGTTGAGTACTGGTTGAAATGGCGACGAAAACTTGACTGGTCTGGTGGTTACTACAGAGACCAGAACACACTAATCAGGTGGGTCACAGGAACTGGTTCAACGAGGTGCAGAGCATGGGCAACAGGATGAGGACTTGTTAGGGGATGCTGGAACAGCAAACAGGTGTGGGGTACTAAATAACGTTAGTTAGAGGCTGGTGGGGTAGTTAAGTACTGGTTGAAATGGCGAAGAAAACTTGACTGGTCTGGTGGTTACTACAGAGACCAGTACTCACTAATCAGGTGGGTCTTAGGAACTGGTTCAACGAGGTGGAGGGCATGGGCAATAGGATGAGGACTTGTTAGGGGGTACTGGAACAGCAAACAGGTGTAGGATACTAGATAACGTTAGTTAGAGGCTGGTGGGGTAGTTGAGTACTGGTTGAAATGACGAAGAAAACTTGACTGGTCTGGTGGTTACTACAGAGACCAGTACTCACTAATCAGGTGGGTCACAGGAGCTGGTTCAACGAGGTGGAGGGCATGGGCAATAGGATGAGGACTTGTTAGGGGATGCTGGAACAGCAAACAGGTGTAGGGTACTAGATGACGTTAGTTAGAGGCTGGTGGGGTAGTTGAGTACTGGTTGAAATGGCGATGAAAACTTGACTGGTCTGGTGGTTACTACAGAGACCAGTACTCACTAATCAGGTGGGTCACAGGAACTGGTTCAACGAGGTGCAGAGCATGGGCAACAGGATGAGGACTTGTTAGGGGATGCTGGAACAGCAAACAGGTGTAGGGTACTAGATAACGTTAGTTAGAGGCTGGTGGGGTAGTTGAGTACTGGTTGAAATGGCGACGAAAACTTGACTGGTCTGGTGGTTACTACAGAGACCAGCACTCACTAATCAGATGGTCACAGGAACTGGTTCAACGAGGTGGAAGGCATGGGCAACAGGATAAGGACTTGTTAGGGGGTGCTGGAACAGCAAACAGGTGTAGGGTACTAGATAACGTTAGTTAGAGGCTGGTGGGGTAGTTGAGTACTGGTTGAAATGGCGACGAAAACTTGACTGGTCTGGTGGTTACTACAGAGACCAGCACTCACTAATCAGGTGGGTCACAGGAACTGGTTCAACGAGGTGGAGGGCATGGGCAACAGGATGAGGACTTGTTAGGGGGTGCTGGAACAGCAAACAGGTGTAGGGTACTAGATAACGTTAGTTAGAGGCTGGTGGGGTAGTTAAGTACTGGTTGAAATGGCGACGAAAACTTGACTGGTCTGGTGGTTACTACAGAGACCAGTACTCACTAATCAGGGGGTCACAGGAACTGGTTCAACGAGGTGGAGGGCATGGGCAACAGGATGAGGACTTGTTAGGGGGTACTGGAACAGCAAACAGGTGTAGGGTACTAGATAACGTTAGTTAGAGGCTGGTGGGGTAGTTGAGTACTGGTTGAAATGGCGACGAAAACTTGACTGGTCTGGTGGTTACTACAGAGACCAGCACTCACTAATCAGATGGTCACAGGAACTGGTTCAACGAGGTGGAAGGCATGGGCAACAGGATAAGGACTTGTTAGGGGGTGCTGGAACAGCAAACAGGTGTAGGATACTAGATAACGTTAGTTAGAGGCTGGTGGGGTAGTTAAGTACTGGTTGAAATGGCGAAGAAAACTTGACTGGTCTGGTGGTTACTACAGAGACCAGTACTCACTAATCAGGTGGGTCACAGGAACTGGTTCAACGAGGTGGAAGGCATGGGCAACAGGATGAGGACTTGTTAGGGGGTGCTGGAACAGCAAACAGGTGTAGGGTACTAGATAACGTTAGTTAAAGGCTGGTGGGCTTGTGAGACTGGGTATGAAATGCACTGGTCAAGGGAAGAGAAGGCTTGTTGAAGTCAGAGGAAACCATCAGGAGTCAAGAGTTACTGATTACATCAGGTTACACACTTAAGGAAGTGAATCTTGGGATAGTGCTCTCATATAATCTCCAGCTGAAGACACACTTCATGTAAAAGTCCAGGGTAGCTCATGCTGGCATTAACTCAATCTGGTCCAGTCTCTTCACTGCTGTTGATGTACCAACTGAGGTTAAGTTTCAGGTCTTTGAGTCCGTGACCATGCAGGCAACACTGGGGGCACTCTGCCTTTGAGGAGATTGAACAAGTGAAGCGGTTCTTCCTTTCTCCTCCAGATTAGAATGATGTATTGGGCATGTCCCGTCAAATAAAGAAATAGATAACACTTAACCCATTTCCTCACCTGTAACGGTTGTTGGCCTTGTGATGTCCTGGCGGCTGGAGGTTGCTCGGGGAGTCAGGGACTGTCAGAGTCACTTCTGGAGCTGGAGGAGTAACAGCCACACCGCCCTCGGGATCCACTGTGGACAACTCTCCATTCGACTGCAATGCCACAAGAAGAGGGAGGTGAGAGGGGTATGCATGATATGTGTACTAATACATAGTAATACATTAATATAATGTGTACTAATACGTGAATCACTAACTACAGAAAGGCACCATGTCCATGTCTTTACGATATTTTGTTGTTGTTAAATTAAGGTTTATTACAGAAAAGAAACACCTCTTGGCTTGCCTCTGCTTCGAATGTTCTGCCAAAAGATTACACGCTTGTTCTCCTCCCATTTCTTGGTTTGCTGAGTTTGCACTCTTAGTGATCCCCAGCTGGGATTCAGGACCAATCAAGCAGGACTCCGATCCCTCTTTGGCAAGGCGGTCGGTCGGCTTCTTCAATTCCCTCATGCCCAGGCACCCAGATAGTCCAGTCAATATAGGAGAAAATTCGTCGAATAAAAACAAATTCTGGGGTAGTTTTGTTCTGAGTGGATTACCATGTATTTTGAGGTGCTGAATCCGAATCCGAAGAGTTCTACATTTGAAAATGACCGGAACCGTGAATTATGGCCAAAAAAGTGGGACTTTTTTCAGTTTTTCGCTTGTTTTAGAGCGCCAACTTCAACGCGCTCTAGCGCCTGAACGGCTGCTCCTACGTAAAAATCATTATAGACATTAATTGTAGAGCATTTTGTCTAGTTTATTTTTGTATATGGACGTTTTTTCCAAAAAGTTGATATTTTCCGAGTTACAAGTGAAAAACCGAAAAAAGTCCCACTTTTTTGGCCATAATTCACGGTTCCGGCCATTTTCAAATGTAGAACTCTTCGGACTCGGATTCAGCACCTCAAAATACATGGTAATCCACTCAGAACAAAACTACCCCAGAATTTGTAATCTACATTTCCTATATTGACTGGACTAAGAGCAAAGTCAGCTTGTTGCCCTGGGCAGTGGCTTTGAGAGAATGCAGGCAACTCCAGGTCAGCTTTGAGGCAATCGAAAAGGCCAAAACTCCCTTCAAAGCAGACCTGGCTGTCCGACAGAATATAAATTCTTGCACATTTGAGTCGTTTCCTGGCAATCTCTTGTGCGCATATTTCTATGACGTGGGTTTCTGTTTCTGCCTGATGGATGATGGCTGCAGGACCCAAGGGCTTAGCCGGGCTAAAGTTGATACCCAGGCCAGCCATACCACCCATCACAGATCCATCCAAATTGAGACATGTGACGGCTGAGTGACTTGCTTCCCGATGTTTTGTTGTAACCACACAGTGGATACCCAGGACTGTGAATGCAGACCAGGATATCCCTCTGGGTGGGCATAATTGCCTAACCTCCCCGGGAAAAGCAAACCATTCATTACAGGCAGTCTCTTCCAGCATTCACGATCATTAATGATCACCCTGAAGGGTAGGTCAAAGTTCATCTTTTCCAACATTACCACATCTGAAATAACTTCCTTCTGCTGCACCATGGATGCCATCAAGTGGATGGATCCCTAATTCACATCCATGTATAATATCCATGTATTCCATTTCTGCATGGTTTCTAGGCATGCACTGATTGTTTCATTTTTATAGTAATTTATTATATTGTTAAATATTATAAGGTAATTTTTCCTGGAAAGGTGCCCATGCTTCCAAGAAAATTCGTTATCCAGTATTATCAAACATTCAATGCTCCATCCACAACCAAAAACGGTCCTATCTCACTCAGTTTTTCTGTGTAGTGTCTTTTAAAACCGCAGAAACTGGTGTGCCATTGCACTTGTTGGCTTCATCCTTATATCTTGGCTGGAACACCTCTGTGAGGTTAGCAGATATTTCTCCTACCAACTACCTACTGAACTTCTATAACAATATACATCACTGGAGTTGCCACTAGACCACTGGAGTTGCCACTGGAGTTGTCTTGGAGCTGGACCTCTGGGAAACCACCACATGGACTACCTGAGCTTCATCATACAGCTAAGAATTGTAGTCATAAATATGTATATCAAAATGGTCTAGTCTTCACAGTCATCACTTCTTATAGTCATCAGAGTAACTCCTTCTAGTCAACACATCTGTATTAACTTTAGTGGCCACTTAGGGACAAAACAGCAATATATAATTTAAGTACCTACCTACCACCCACCTGAACCACTTAGGCACTGATTCCCTTCTATCATTGTTATATTTATTGAATAAATTATTTATTAGTTGATGTTTCATCAATTCAAACTTGTGTTTCATCTGAGCACCCACAACCACATACATTACCTACCTATCTTTTTTCCTCATTTTGCTGGGGTGGTCCTTCGAGTTCTTTATCATAGTGATCTCATCTTAACAAGTAGGGTCGGACATTTACTGCAACCAAAACAGTAGGTCTGCTTTACAGTTTTTATTTGGTCTAGTATTTCCAAGTGACTGCCTTTACGAATGAGGACTTTGATCCTCCCCACTTGGCAGCATCCTGATGGCCCCCAGGCAGGCTGTCCTTTGGGTATGTGGATATGAATATGCAGAGGAGTGAAGTCTAAAAGAACCATGTAGTGCTGCTGTGGGAGTTGTATTCATAACCCCTGTAATGCCAAGGCATGCTTGCCTCTGAACCCAAGTAAACCTGAGTTGTGCAGTAGCCTGGCCCGTCTTTGGCCACCACACGACTGGTGCATAATATGGGCCTGACAATACCTTTATATGCCCATAATGTCATTCTGGAGGTAAGCCCCATGAAAAAAATAAATAAATAAAATAAAATAATAATAATAATAAAAAATAAAATTGAAACTTACTTCGTTTGGAATGTTCATCCTGCCGCCACTCTGGTAATTTAGCCGCCGAACGTGGAAATACCTGCGAAAAATTCACTTAAGGTTATTTTCAGCGTAATATAAATGATGATGAAATTGTTCTCATTGGAAGTAGTGCATAAGCAATGTCAGAAAATTTCAATCTTACAAAATAAATAGCAACAATAATGTAGCAACAACAGTTTCGTTATTGACATTTTATGTCTTTACTCTGGCACATAACTCTAAAAACGTTACACAAAAGCGTTACACGAAATCGTCACGAAAATTTCTGATGATTTTCGCTTACAACGGATTCGTTGCTACGGAACTTCAACTTCGCCAGTTATGATCGTACAAAAATCGTTCACCACTCGTTGGGTAGCTCTCGATTTACTTAACCATATTACGTTAACCACTGCGGAGTGCGTGGCCGACAAGCTGCGGTATGAGCGTGATTGTTCAAATAATTGTTTACACACAGGTGATCATTCTCAATAATTTATATTGTCAACACGAATGCAAGCTTCATAATTTATGATGAACCCTACAATTAAGTATAACAACTACGCTACTGGGGTAGGTGATGTAGCATTGTTCGAAGGTTCTTGAATCACTTCTTTAAAGACATAAAATGTCCCAATGTGTTGCAGACTCGTACGCAAGCATTTAATTCTCGACTGTATCAACAACAGGATAGAGTTGACATTCTTTTGACATTTTCATGTCTTTGCTTTGGCACATAAACTGAAACGGGAAAAATTTGTTTCTTTGATTCACCCTTTCCCTCAGATCACGTCAGAACACAAGCGACAGGCGGGCCACTACGTCAGATGCACCTATGAGGCACGAGCGTATGACGTCAGACGGCTTGCCGGAGGCCAACTAGAACGTCAGAGCCTATGACGCACGAACGTATGACGTCAGACGGCTGGCCGGAGGCTAACTAGTAAGTCAGAGCCTATGACGCACGAACGTATGACGTCAGACGGCTGGCAGGAGGCTAACTAGTACGTCACAGTCCTGTGCTGTAAGAGCCTATGACGTCAGAGGGCTGGCTGGCTAGGTGATCGGGTTTTAATAAGCCTCTGGAATTCCGCGCCTTCATTTTGCATTCATTTACCTCTTCACGTTGAAAAATCCTTCATCTTGTCGCTAATTTTATTTTAACACCCCACGCTATTATTAAATTGTGGGAATCAAACTTGTGCAGACTATTCAATTCGTCGTTTGAAAGTTTCAAATTGAAACCCACGGATATTCCTGACAATTCTACCTTCACATAGGTCCTAATTGTGTGATGTCTGCAGTAGCCATCATACCAACAAGAGTCTTTTTGGTGTCTTGGACTGTTATTTGTAAGGAGTTAAGTTGATTTTGTTAGTTTTGGTTAATTTGTTTAATTTTTCTTTTACATTTTGGGGGCATCTCCGAGATTTGAACCAGGGCAGCACTTTGGGCCAGGCATGACGTCTGATATCCGTTCCTGGTCTCGTACATGTCAAGTCTGCAGAATATTTAGAGGGCAAGGCCGCTGGAGTCCTGCACCGTTGCAGCAAATGACAGCAACAAATAGGTGTTGATCTTCCTCAGATCTGACCGGGGCAGCCGTTATGTGCCGTTGTGATTATTTTTCCAAATGGCCTGAGGCAGCAGCCCTGTCAAATCAAGAGGCAGCGACAGTACCTTCAGCAGTAGCTTCGACAGCAGCTTCTGGTTGAGCAGGTCTTCAGCCGTACTGGAATACCATTAGAGATCCACACAGATCAAGGGCAAAACTTAGAAGTTGCTTTGGTGTCAAGCATCGTACTCGATCCACAGCATTGCATCCCCGATCAGCTGGTTTGGTGGAACGGCAGAATAGGACATTGACAAAGCACCTGGCCATGTATGAACGAAGGCCAAACTGACTGGGATGAGAAGATCCCCTTATTCTTGATGGCTCAAACGCCACAAGTCACTACAGGATTCTCCACCGCGCAAGTCATGTGTGGGAGAGATCTGCACCGACCTGAACACTTGGTCCAAGCACCACAGCGTCCGCAAGTCCTGAACACGCCCTGCGCAGTGAAACTGAGGCAACGCCTCGAGCAAGTACGCAGATTTGCCAGTGAAGAAGCCCAGCTGAAGCGCTTCCAAAATGAGTGGGTTTGGGGCATCTGCCCGAAGCTCCAGCCCTTGTAGACCAATGGGAGGTTACAAAACGCCACAACGAGGTCCTCTTTGATGTCCGAATGGGCGAGATGATACCTCGACTTCATGCCAATTGGATGACCAAAGCGGAAATACGACCTGGGGACAGGCCTCAGGAGGCAGAGGGAGTAGTGTAGAGGTAACTACATGTGGCCCTGAGCAGATGAGGATTCAGCGACCCCCAAAACACTTACCTTACCCTAAAAACCTTACAACAACGTAAGGGGGGAAAGCTAAATGATATTTACCTGTAGTAAATGACCATGAAGAGGATGCCGGTCAAGTAGGCGACAGCGAGTACGAGAGGCATCAGGTGGTTTGACGGGGTTAAGGGAGCTTGGAGGTACCAGGCGAAGCACAACAAAGCGTTTTCCAAAGTCATGATGAGGTAGTACAGGACCTGAAACGGCGAGTTGATGAGTTGTGGACCTTGTAATGGCTGCTGAGTGTCCCCCTGTTCAAGGGGAGGGTTAGGCAATATGGCCACCCAGAGGTAAAAAGTTCAAATTTGCACAACAAATATGTCTTGGCAATCGACAGCTAAGTTCATAGATGGACAAACTCGGACCATTCTAAGGGGGGGTTTTGGGGAGTTTTAGGGGGGGGGGGATTCTTCATATATTCCCAAGATGGAAAATTTTGACAAGTGACACCTCGTTTTGAAGGTTTTTTTTTATGCTGAACACGATGGTGAAATCAGAATTGCGATATCTCGTTCCGTTCTCAAACTAGAGCACTTTGAAGATGAAAAAACGTGATTGTTACTTGAAATGATCTTCATGGTTATTCTGCTCTAATCTGATAACGGAATGTGATATCGCGATTCTGACTTCACCTTCGCGTTCAGCGTTGAAATGTCCAAAAGCTGAGGGGTGTTTTGTGGTGGTTGGGGATGGGGGGGGGGAGGTTCACCCATAAATTCAAAAAAATGAAACGGTCTGTCAAGTGACACCTGATTTTTAAGGTTTTCACGCACTGAATAAGATGGTGAAGTCAGAATTGCGATATCTTATTCCGCTCTCAAACTGGAGCACTTTGAAGATGAAGAAACGCGATTGTTACTTGATATATTCTTCATGGACATCATGTTCTTTAATGAAAACGTTTTTACATAAAACCGACTATTTCTTCGAAAATTCGCTCTTATAGTCATGCTGCGTGACTGGGGATTTGAAGTTCTACTCAGCAATCTACTTTTGAACACCTTTGTGAGGGCGAAGTAACATTTGTTGCCAGCTTTCAATCTGGCTTGTATCTCTTCCGCTTGGGAGCAGTTTTCATTTATAACCCCTCCCAAGTATAACCACTCAATGTGATGCTGTGTTCAAGTGGACGAGGATGATCTACAGCTGACCATGTACTTAGTTTTTTTTCAATACTTACGTGCAAGCCCACTTCTTCAGGTGCATGCTCCAGAGCCTGATACCACTCCTTCCAGGGAATCCACTGTACCACAGCTACATCGTCTGCGTACGCCAAGTTCTGGAGCATTCGATTATAGAGAGTTCCTCCTCCGGTATTTGCCGCATGACATTTTCTAAGGCCAGATTGAACAAAAGAGCTGACGAAATCCCCCCCCCCCTGCTTCAGCCCACTGTGAATGGCAGACGGTGGGGATAGTTGACCATTAATCCTGACCTTACAGTGCCTGAGAGAGTCATTTTTACCAGTCGTATTATCTTGGGCGGGGCATGAAAATCTCGAAGTGCTTCCAGAAGCTTAGCTCTTCTCACTGCATCGTAATATTGTCCCTCTGGGTGGGCCATATTGCCTAACCTCCCCGTGAACAGGGGGACACCTCAGCAAACCGTTCAATACTAAAAGCCGCCCCAAGAACTCACCATTTTGTGTTTATGCCGCCCCGTCTCTTGGAGGTTGATGTACGCGAGGACGTAGACGAAGGCGATAACAGACGAGAGGCAGGTCCTCTGCAGCGTTGAAGGCTCGTCCACTTTGAAAAGTGACCCCGTCGAGACAATCCATAGGAACATTGACACCTGCAATAGTAATAACCTCATAAATGACGACATTTCAATAAGGACAGGAGTAGTTACAAGTACTCGTAAGATACGGGTGGAATCGCTGTGGAATTAAGCCACAAGGAGTATTGACATATGTCATTTTCTTCATCACAAAATATTGGCTGTCACTCTAGTGCTTACAGTGTAGACATCTTTTGACTTTTACGTCAGAAAAGTTTGGTATCTAAAAAAAATCCACAGCATGGCTTTAAAAGCGAATTTTCGAAGAACATCTCAAGTAAAAACCACGTTTCTTCATCTTCAAAGTGTTCTAGTTTGAGAACGGAATGAGATATCGCAATTCTGTTCTCACCATCGTGTTCACCGTGAAAAAACCTTTAAAATGAGGTGTCACTTGTCAGAATGTTTCATTTTGGGAATTTATGGGTAATTTTCTCCCCCTAAAACTCCCCAAAACCCCCCTTAGAGTGGCCCGATTCTCCCCATCTACGAACTTAGCCTTTCGATTGCTAAGACGGATTTTTTGTGCAAATTTGAACTTGAAAATGTGAATTTGTATTTTTGGTGTCTTTTGGCAGTGGATTCGGGATCAAAATTTTGGACCTAGAACAGCGTATAGCTACATTTTTTTTTTTCTTCGAAAATTCGCTAAAACTTTCCAAAATCTTGATAGGGATGGCCACCGGTAGCCAACATATCGATACTTTTTGCAGCCGATAGTATCGATCAAAATATCGACATTTACTCAAATATCGGTAGAAAAATAAACATTCAATTAAAAAGCGGTGTAAATAGGTACCTAAGCCCAACTGTTACGTCAATTTTCGGGAAATGAGTTTTCGACTATAGTTTTCATACCTATTTAAAAACATAAGTATACGTATAGGTTCACGACACAACACTAAAACTCAGATTTTTTCATTAAATTTTGTTTCAAGAATTTTGGACATGTTTGATATATCGGATTAGAAAAAAAAAAAAAAAATCGTCAGAAATTATCTGTATACTCAAGTATCGATACCCGGTACTATTGGACTATGCAATATCGATTCGATACTATGGGTGGCTATCCCTAATTCTTGTCACAACGGTTTATCATCTTCTTATTAGCGATTTTTCTTAGAAAATGTACCTATTGTTCTCGGTCAAAAATTTTTAAAAATCGAATTTCCGAAAAAATTTCATACCAAAATCCGTTTCAGACCATCTTGAATCCACTGTCAACAGACACCAAAAATTCCAGACGATAACTCTCGATACGATTGAGATAAAAAGTTCAAATTTGCACTAAAAATCTGTCTTGGCAACCGAAAGGCTAAGTTCGTAGATGGGCAGAATCGGACCACTCTAAGGGGGGGTTTTGGGGACGTTTAGGGGGGGGGGGAATTCCTCATAAATTCCCAAAATAAAACAGTCTGACAAGTGATACCTCATTTTAAAGGTTTTTTCACGCCGAACACGATGGTGAAATCAGAATTGCGATATCCCATTCCGTTCTCAAACTAAAGAACTTTGAAGATGAAGAAACGTGGTTGATACTTGAGAGTCTGCTCTAATCTGGTAACGGAATAAGATATCGCCATTCTGACTTCACCATCGTGTTCGGCGTCGAAAAATCTATAAACTGAAGTGTTACAAAAAAAAAATGGAGTCTAAATTTGTTGTAAAACCGGTAAAATCGAGACATTTTACATAAAAACCAGTTATTTCTTTGAAAATTCGCTCTTATTGTCATGCTGCATGACTGTGGAAAGGCCTTGATCGAACTTGAACGACATTTCTCATTCATGTTGCCAGACAAATGCATCGCTTGAATGTGAAACATGAATGCAAATCAACATGAATCTACTTGACAGTCTACTCAACAGTCATGTCAACATGAATCTACTTGACAGTCTACTCAACAGTCATGTCTACATGAATCTACTTGACAGTCTACTCAACAGTCATGTCAACATGAATCTACTTGACAGTCTACTCAACAGTCATGTCAACATGAATCTACTTGACAGTCTACTCAACAGTCATGTCAACATGAATCTACTTGACAGTCTACTCAACAGTCATGTCAACATGAATCTACTTGACAGTCTACTCAACAGTCATGTCAACATGAATCTACTTGACACCCGTCATCCCCATCAATCCAGACCAGGTGTAGAGTGAATTTTAAATTCTCTAATCGGTTTGACGTATTTGTGTATTATCTTCGATCACGAACCTTTGGGATCGACTAAGAAAAACCAAAATCCCCCCCCCCCCCCTCAAAAACTCAATGAGCGACTCTCTCCTCTGGAAACAAGTTTTACTAAAACATGAATATCTGATAAAGTAGTTATAACTGTTCTCACTTTGCTAACCTCGTGAGGAAGACAATGTTAAGACGATAAGAGAGAAAAAAATTGGAAAAATCGATTAAAAAACATCGTACGACGTTTTTCGTGGATTCACCCTCATACTAAGGATGGAAAGACTTACCCAATGCAGAAGAACAACTAGAAGGACCCAGGGGCCGTAGAGAGAGGCGTACAGAACAAGGCACATCGCCCTCGACCCGACTGTCCCCAATCGCCATGTGAACTGAAAAATTTACACACATAATAATTATTATGTTATAGCATCGGTATGTAGTACACCAGTCCTACCGACTGCGCCATAATATTATAATATAATCATATTATGATTATAATATTTTAGAAATAAACTTACAGATTGGAGAGAACACCTTCAAAACTCATTTTATTTTTACCATCTCGCTATTTCTCAATCTTGTTGCCTAGCAACCTAAGATACATTCATCAATCATCTGTAGTAGATCACTATACCACTTAGGAAGGAGGGCGATTCGTTGGGTTGATTTCATTTCAACAGCTTCTGCTCTTCTTCCGAAAGTCAGAAAAATCCTACTTCCCTCCACCTGCCGCTAGACTTCGCTGTAGAGCTCTCTCCTGTCATAAGTGGTACACAGCTGACTACCTGAGCGTAAGGGAGACGATTTTGGCCCTCAGGGGATCACTGGTACATATGTTGTACCACCCCATTTTCCCCCACTTCAAGACGTTTCCTAGTCCCAAACTGTACAATTGGCTCATTTAGGGTCCAACTAGGCCAGAAATATAGTATATTATAAATATATATATTTCTTTAAATTTCTGCGCCCCAAAGGGTTAAATACAACTTGTAACGTATGGTTTGCTGAGTTTTTCCCCCTGTTCCCGGGGAGGTTAGGCAATTGTGCCCACCCGCAGGGATATTCTGGCCTGCTTTCACAGGACCTTGGGTATCCACTCAGCAAACCATCACAAATTTCGGTGGCAAATTATCTCGAATTTTGGATGAAAATACCTGAAAGATGACGCCGAGCCACGTCAGAACGAGTTTGTGCACGTTGCGCGTCCGCACGTTCTTGGAGAACGAGGCGAGAGCCCAACAGACGGAGAAGAGCGACAGGCAGACGGAGACGACGTTTAGGTCCCGAAGCTCCTGAAGAAGATGAAGATGGTGGATACCAAATTAGAACGGAGTAAAAATAAAAAAATACACAGTCATGCAGCATGGCTATAAGAGCGAATTTTCGAAGAACACCTCATGCATCATACACGTTTCTTCATCTTCAAAGTGCTCCAGTTTGAGAACGGAATGGGATATCGCAATTCTGACTTCGCCATCGGATTCAGCGTGTAAAAACCTTTAAAACAAGGTGTCACCTGTCAGACTTCATTTTTCGGGTGAACCCCCCCCCCCCCCCCCAACAACTCCCCCAAAACCCCCCTCAGCTTTTGGTCATTTCAACTCTAAACACGACGGTGAAGTCAAAATTGCGATATCAATATCCGTTATCAGATTAGAGCAGACTAACCATGAAGAACATCTCAAGTAACAACCACGTTTCTTCATCTTCAAAGTGCTCCAGTTTGAGAACGGAATGAGATATCGCAATTCCAATTTCACCATCGCGTTCAGCATGAAAAAACCTTTAAAATGGTGTGTCACACGTCAGACTGGCTCATTTTGGGGAATTATGGGTGAACCCCCCCCCTAAAACTCCCCAAACCCCCCCTTAGACTGGCCCGATTCTGCCCATGTACGATCTTAGCCTGTCGATTACCAAAAACGATTTTACTACAAATTTCAAATCGATTACCTGGTCGAGGTTCTCATTAAGTAGGAGGTGAAGCTCGACTAAAAGGAGCGGTGCGCTCTGAGCGAAAGCGTGAATGAGTCGCAGCACGCACAAATCTCGCACTTCGAGCTTCACAGACGGCAAATGCACAGGTAGAAGTAACTTGAAGTACCTGCAAGAAGAGAAGAGATTTGATGAGATGTGGTAGCAGTGATATCTGGCGGTGGCGAGATGAATTACCACCTTCAGATTATGTGTTTATACACATTGAATGGTTTGAGTGGTACAATATGAGAGCTCCACCTCCATAGTATGCCGAGACCGAAGGCGTGAACGATAACCAAAGGGAATTTGGTTTTGAGTTTGGCTCCGGCGAGGAACCACTTGAGGGAGACGATCTGCGACGTCACGAGAGACACGCAGGAGAAGAACAGGACGATGTAGCCCTGGAAAAGGAGGAAAGTTATAAGTGGACGACACGGAGCTTGGAGATCTAAAATGGTCAAGGGAGGTAGTGGCAGGCGGAAGTAGCATCAGATACGGCTGGGGGTGGTTATAGCAGGCAGGATATGGTAGAGGATAGAGTTGGTCTTATGGCTGGGGATGATTAGAACAGGGCAGATATGGCTGGGGATGATTATGACGATCAGATATGACTGGTGATGGTTATAGCAGGCAGGATATGGTAGAGGATAGAGCCAGTCTTGTATGGCTTAGGATGGTTGTAGCAGGTCGTGGAGGCAGGCGGATGTAGCATCAGATACGGCTGGCAATGGTTATAGCAGGCAGGATATGGTAGTGGATAGAGTTGGTCTTATGGCTGGGAATGATTAGACCAAGGGCAGATATGGCTGGGAATGATTAGAATAGGGCAGATATGGCTGGGAATGGTTAGACCAGGGCAGATATGGCTAGGAATGATAAGACAAGGGCAGATATGGCTGGGAATGATTTGACCAGGGCAGATATGGCTGGGAATGGTTATGGTAGAGGATAGAGTTGGTCTTATAGATGGGGATGATTAGGCCAGGGCAGATGTGGCTGGGAATGATTAGAACAGGGCAAATATGGCTAGGAACGATTAGAACAGGGCAGATATGACTGGGAATGATTTGACCAGGGCAGATATGGCTGGGGACGATTAGACCAGGGCATATATGGCTGGGAATGGTTATGGTAGAGGATAGAGTTGGTCTTATAGATGGCGATGATTAGGCCAGGGCAGATGTGGCTGGGAATGATTAGAACAGGGCAAATATGGCTAGGAACGATTAGAACAGGGCAGATATGACTGGGAATGATTAGAATAGGGCAGATATGGCTGGGAATGGTTAGACCAGGGCAGATATGGCTAGGAATGATAAGACAAGGGCAGATATGGCTGGGAATGATTTGACCAGGGCAGATATGGCTGGGAATGGTTATGGTAGAGGATAGAGTTGGTCTTATAGATGGGGATGATTAGGCCAGGGCAGATGTGGCTGGGAATGATTAGAACAGGGCAAATATGGCTAGGAACGATTAGAACAGGGCAGATATGACTGGGAATGATTTGACCAGGGCAGATATGGCTGGGGACGATTAGACCAGGGCATATATGGCTGGGAATGGTTATGGTAGAGGATAGAGTTGGTCTTATAGATGGGGATGATTAGGCCAGGGCAGATGTGGCTGGGAATGATTAGAACAGGGCAAATATGGCTAGGAACGATTAGAACAGGGCAGATATGACTGGGAATGATTTGACCAGGGCAGATATGGCTGGGGACGATTAGACCAGGGCATATATGGCTGGGAATGATTAGACCAGGGCAGATATGGCTGTAAATGATTAGACCAGGGCAGATATGGCTGTAAATGATTAGACCAGGGCAGATATGGCTGTAAATGATTAGACCAGGGCAGATATGGCTGTAAATGATTAGACCAGGGCAGATATGGCTGTAAATGATTAGACCAGGGCAGATATGGCTGGGAATGATTAGACCAGGGCAGATATGGCTGGGAATGATGAGACCAGGGCAGATATGGCTGGGAATGATTAGACCAGGGTAGATATGGCTGGGAATGATTAGACCAGGGTAGATATGGCTGGGAATGGTTAGACCAGGGCAGATATGGCTAGGAATGATTAGACAAGGGCAGATATGGCTGGGAATGATTTGACCAGGGCAAATATGGCTGGGAATGGTTATGGTAGAGGATAGAGTTGGTCTTATAGATGGGGATGATTAGGCCAGGGCAGATATGGCTGGGAATGATGAGACCAGGGCAGATATGGCTGGGAATGATTAGACCAGGGTAGATATGGCTGGGAATGATTAGACCAGGGTAGATATGGCTGGGAATGGTTAGACCAGGGCAGATATGGCTAGGAATGATTAGACAAGGGCAGATATGGCTGGGAATGATTTGACCAGGGCAGATATGGCTGGGAATGGTTATGGTAGAGGATAGAGTTGGTCTTATAGATGGGGATGATTAGGCCAGGGCAGATGTGGCTGGGAATGATTAGAACAGGGCAGATATGGCTGGGGATGATTAGACAAGGGCAGATATGACTGGTGATGGTTATAGCAGGCAGGATATGGTAAGAGTGTGTGTAATATGGCTTAGGATGGTTGTGGCAGGTCAGGGAAGAAGGCGAAACTAGCATTGGATGGGACTGGGGATGGTTATAGCAGGCAGGATATGGCTGGGAATGGTTATAGCAGGCAGGATATGGTAGAGGATAGAGTTGGTCTTATGGCTGGGGATGATTAGACCAGGGCGGATATGGCTGGGGGTGGTTAGACCAGGTCAGATATGGCTGGGAATGATTAGACCATTTGGCCTATTCCACCAACGGCCAAGATATGGCTGGGAATGATTAGACCAGGGCAGATATGGCTGGGAATGATTAGAACAGGGCAGACATTACAGCTGAGGATCGTTACGTTAGGATGCCCAGATCCACTAAGGATCCTACGGCTTCACTAATAACACTAACAACCATCCACTCACCCACTCCGTCTGCCCTCGCTGGAACAACGCGTAAGACGACGTCAAGTCGAAAACGACATCCGTGAAGTAAACGACGAGGGAGATAATATTAAACAGGAGATCGCAAAGTGGGAGGAACTGCTTGGCGGACATTTCCATCTGTTGGAGATCTGCGCTACCATCGTACCAATCTCAACAGCAACCGTCCATCACCTGTAACAAGAAAATATTTCATTCAACATTTCATCACACAGGCCTTACGTCCAATTTCCAATCTGAATGGTACAAGTATGAGATCACAACTAGGTACACCGATCCTTGGTCATATAGTATCATTATAGAGAATGCAGTTAGGAATCTAGTATCAGAATAGAAAAATAAGGAAAATTAAGATCGTAGATGGGCAGAATCGGGCCACTCTAAAGGGGGGTTTTGGGGAGTTTTAGGGGGGGTTCACCCATAAATTCCAAAAATGAAGCGGTCTGACAAGTGACACCTCATTTTAAAGGTTTTCTTATGCTGAACCCGATGGTGGAATCAGAATTGCGATAGGTATCTCATATCTCAAATAACTGACTTTGAACATTTGATTAAGGAGTGACGACTAACTCGTTTTTGGCGACGAAATTGACTTATAAGCATGTTGCCGTTTTACCGACGATATGTCATGATGGTTCCTGAACGATGATATCGTGCATAGCGAGGGTCTCACGGCAACACCCCACATCGTCACTTTTGGCCAAAATGAGTTGTGCGTACCATTCGAAGCGTCTTCTGCCGGCGGATCGATCTAAGTATACGTTAGGTAACACTCTCGATTTACTTTACATAGAATGTTATTATACTTATTCATAGAATGTAATTCATTTCGAAGTCGAATAATTTGATAAATCTTGATATTTTGACAGCAAAAAAACTCACCGCAGTAACGTCCCTGTTTGGGGTCTAGCAAGAAAACCTTATTCTAAACTAGAAAACCTTTGCATTTCTTAATGAATAACTAATTAAGATGTGATATCAATCTTCAAAACAGTCCCCTTCTTTTATTTTACATAGAATTCAACGATCACATTTTTGTGCGCCGCGCATGCGCATAGCTAAATCGATTTGTTCATGAAATTCGACGTCGAATCCGAATCTGCAATGAAAAAACGGGGGTTTCCATTTGAAATAACAAATTTGGCATGCGTAGCATGCGTGGCATATGCGCATGCGCGGAGCAAAAAAAAAATGTGATCGTTGAATTCTGTGTACGAAACTAAGGGGACGTCACATTGGTGAGTGTTTCGGGATCTCTCGAAGTATCGAAATGAAAAGGGTGGGACGTTCATTAAGAATCCACCCTGTATACATATTGGGTATATGTATAGCGAGGGTCTCACGGCAACACCCCACATCGTCAGTTATGCATAATATAATCATTCGAAGCGTCTTCTCCCAGCGGAATTACTCAGTAAACATAGTCATTGGCAGGTGGTTTTTTGGCTCGGCTGAAGTCGCCCAAATGACGATGTGGGAAGTTGCCGTGAGACCCTCGATATCCTCGTACGACGTTGATTTACTCACCGTGGCGCGTATAGTCGTACCTTCAACGAACGTTATTTCGTGTTACTGCGGTCAAAACACTGTCAATACACAGAAACTCGTAGAAAACGAAATTCCGGATTCACATCACAGTTCGACAATCTCCGAAGGGACGGACCCCTGAAAATCGAACGCACTCTCGACGAAACCATCTGAATCCGTTCATCGACTTTCATCGACGATTTTGTGTGGCGAACATTGTGGTTTTCTGTGGCGAACGACGGACGGCTTTCGAATCGAACACAACGAGAAGAGAGAACTTTCTTACCCGATCGTTCATTTCACTTGAGATATCGACGTTTGAAGTCGATTATGGTTAAAATCGATTTAAATCGTCCCACGTTTCAATCATTTTCAGCATGAGATGACTCGTATGTGTTGTTCCTTTCTGCTAATAATACGTACTCCAACACAATCATGTCATGATCTACAACTCAAACACCAAACGTATAACGTCCTCAAATTCCTGTCCACACGTTGAGTTGTACAAAATCGATAATTGAGCGGTGTCGATTAATCGATCACATGATTCGGTGAGGAATGTTCTTTGTCAAGGGGAGACCTGTGGAATGCGCCAGTGTCGCCAACGTGACGAGATGAAAAACCTCTTTCACTCCAGTCAATCTAACTGATTTTCTAACTCAATTTTCTTCCTCCATCTGAATCGATTATAACAATTTTTCGGACATTTTTGAGCCAAACATTGGTTTTGCAGAACGTCGATTTGTTCCCAAAATGAACCAGGGATGGGAATCGATTTCCGATTTTTTTAAATCGATTTTTAAATACTGATTTGATTTTGATTTTTTAATGATAAATTGATTTTTTACTTCCGATTATTTCTTGTTTCTAAATTATTTCTGTTCAAAAATTATTTTTTTCTTCTAAATTATTTATTTCTGTGCAAAAATCGTGTAAAATTATTATTTTCTTCTAAATTACGTATTGCTGTGCAACAATCGTGTAATTTTTTTTTCCGTGCTTAAATAACGCTTGTAAAATCCATTATTGACAAATCCATCATTAAACAATCGATTAATGACCCTGATTGATACATTAATTTTTATCGATGTTTAAATGGTGCTGCTGGTTGTTTTGTACTAATCGATTATTATTACTGATTAATCTGTTTTCGAATACATCTACAGTAGTAACTACTCAAACACCAAACTTGTTATGTCCTCAAAGTCATATCCACACGCTTCTGAGTTGAATTTGAGTAGTACTTAATCGATAATTGAGCGGTGTCGATTAATCGATCACTTGATTCGGTGAGGAACGTTCTTCGTCAAGGGGAGACCTGTGGAATGCGCCAGTGTCGCCAACGTGACGAGATGAAAAAAACCTTCTTTTACTCCAGAGTTTAGAAATTCGTCGAAAATGAGTCGATCGAACTCGATTTTCTTCCTCCATCCGAATCGATTATAAGAATTTTTCTGTCGATTTTGAGTCGAAAATTGGTTTTGCAGAAGGTCGATTTGTTCCCAAAATAAACCCTCCAATCATGGAAGACTGAAAGGAACGCCCAGTCTGTGTTAAAGATTGTGCTGGGTGGATACTGTAATGTGGATACTATAGGTACTATTTTTTAGCGGGACATCGAACTAAACGTCATATTTTCTTCCACGCCCACGTAGACAGCGCTGATCACAGTAGTAAGAACATTCTCTCCAATATATAGTTACGAATAATTGTTATAATTGGTGTAAATACCAAAAAGCTTTCCCAAATAATTCTTAGTTAGGTTTTAGATTATTTTAGGTTACTAAGTAACCTACAAGTCTTGTGCTTAGTATGGAGCAGGTTTTGATTACAAACTGTGCATCTTTCACGTTTTGCAGTGAAACTACCTGAATTTGTCTGCCTTTCCAACTGACATGAAAACTTAGCTGCTGGTTAGAGAATGCAGAAGATGAGCTAATTTCTTACAAAAATGCGAAAATGTAGAACTTTCTGAGGGATAAAGATACTGCCAAAAAATAAAGTGAAGCGTTTAAGACTGAAAAAATCCAGGCATGCAGCATGGCTATAAGAGCGAATTTTCGAAGAAATATCTGGTTTTATGTAAATAACTGTGTTTGATTTGATTTGAACTGCTGCACTATGGCCTATTTTTGGCTCTCTGGGAGGGTTAGCGGGGGGATAGTATTCTAAAAAACAAAAAAATTCCTTCATCTCATTTATTTCGAATATTATCCATCTTTTTTGATAAAAAATACAGAGTACAATATTTTTATAACAACACAAACTTCTAAACGCCCTTTGTACACTGTTTAAATAAAATTAAGTATTTACTTTGAATTAAAGAAAAAAACAAATCGCTTCGGAAACGATGAAGTCAAACTGTATTACATCTAAAAATACTTGTAGTTACCAATAAAAAAGGAGGTTCTATCTTACAACGCCGTATCAGTAAGTTCTACGTACAAATGCGGTCTTTGTATACAAAATACGAATGTCGAATCCATAAATTTAAACGAAAACGTCGTTAACAGGAGTGTACTTAAGGGAGACTTAAGGGGGGTTCACATGGAGCGTCATGCGTAAAACGAAGGGAGGGGGTAAGGAGGGTCATGCGTAAAACGAAGGGAGGGGGGTAAGGAGCGTCATGCGTAAAACGAAGGGAGGGGGGTAAGGAGCGTCATGAGTAAAACGAAGGGAGGGGGTAAGGAGCGTCATGCGTAAAACGAAGGGAGGGGGGTAAGGAGCGTCATGAGTAAAACGAAGGGAGGGGGGTAAGGAGCGTCATGCGTAAAACGAAGGGAGGGGGTAAGGAGGGTCATGCGTAAAACGAAGGGAGGGGGTAAGGAGCGTCAGCCGTTCAGGAGGGTGCAGTTCACGTGGATGAGGAAGTTCACGCAGATTCAACTTTCCCGCTCTTTTTTAACAGTGATCTTCACGCCATATTATGGATTTTCGGGTGCTGCTTCACTAACTCAATAAGAACTTCTATATTCATTTTGATGATTATATCATTCATATTTTGAAGTACCTACGGCGGTACGCAATTCGCATTAAAAACGCACAATTCGCTAAGATCACGTTCAGTAACATTAAATTCGAAATTTCTTTTTTGGTTTATTTATTTTTTTAAATTAATGTAATTGTAGTAGTACATAATATACAAAATACACACAAAATCACAACAGTAAGTGTACGTATGTTTGTTACACCCTACGACGTCGTCCTTAGAAAAACGCCAGACCTCAGACTTCCTCCAAATCACTTGAAGTGCGCATCGAGGGTCTCACGGCAACACCCCACATCGTCACTTTTCGTCAATATGAGTTATGCGTACCATTCGAAGCGTCTTCTCCCGGCGCATCGATCTAACTAAGTCTAAGTTAGGTACCTAAGTTAGGTAACACTAAATCTAACGATTTACTTTACTGAATTACTCAGTAAACATAGTCACTGGCAAGTGGTTTGCTTGGCTCTGCTGAAAAGTTGCCGAAATGACGATATGGGAAGTTGCCGTGAGACCCTCGACATTTCAATTTTATTTCCACCATTGTGAAAACCTAAATTGAATTGAAAATTTCAACAGACCTCTGCGTGTTTATAGAACAAGTGTTACCAATGGGGTACGCGCATGAAAAATGAAAATTAAAAAAATCTCGATTATTTATGTTATTTGAGTGGCTATTGCACATAAACACTAGTTTCCATGTTAAAAAAAAAAAAAAAAAAAAAAACTTCACAGAGATCAATAATCACAATTGAAATCTGATTGATTCGTCATTAGTTCTCAGGGATTGAATCAAACGTCATGTAATTAGCCCTTAACCCTACATCACTGAGGTCGGGTCAGTAGGACCGCCAATAATTCAACTGTGACTCACAGTATTCCCCCTCCCATTCCCCTTATTGAAACTTATCCCAAACGTGGTAGATAATGTTTTGATTTCTAATTTATTCGTCGTTAGTTATCAGGGATTGAATCAAACGTCATGTAATCAGCCCTTAACCCTACAGCGCTGAGGTCGGGTCAGTAGGACCGCCAATAATTTAGCTGTGACTCACAGTATTCCCCCTCCCATTCCCCTTATTGAAACTTATCCCAAACGTGGTAGATAATATTTTGATTTCTAACTTATTCGTCGTTAGTCCTCAGGGATTGAATCAAACGTCATGTAATCAGCCCTTAACCCTACATCACTGAGGTTGGGTCAGTAGGACCGCCAATAATTTAACTGTGACTTACAGTATTCCCCCTCCCATTCCCCTTATTGAAACTTATCCCAAACGTGGTAGATAATATTTTGATTTCTAACTTATTCGTCGTTAGTTCTCAGGGATTGAATCAAACGTCATGTAATCAGCCTTTAACCCTACAGCACTGAGGTTGGGTCAGTAGGACCGCCAATAATTTTCTGTGACTCACAGTATTCCCCTCCCACTCCCGTTATCTTAACCTAACGCCCGGTTGTGACGTCAGCCATCTTGTTTCATGAAGTTTTTACCGTTTTTTGTGTTTGTGTGCAGCATTGAAGGGACCAATCAGACGCTTCAGCGGTTCTGACGTCATCGCGCGCTTTTTACGAACATGATTACGTTTCTCTATCAGTAAAAATAAGGGTAAAGTAATTTTCGACAAATGATTCCCATTTTCACGTTTATGAAGCGATATAAATATAAATTCAATAAAAATTTTAAACAAAAATCATACGCAGACCCCATTTCTTCTACAAAAACACTACATGACCAAAGAATAAAAAACGTAATCACGCATTTAAATTAAAAATAAGATAATTAACATATAATACTATATACATGAAGGTATAAATATACAAATGAAGGCCCGTGGGGCAACAGTGAGTTACTACAAGTTAATTTAATTTGGGTTATGTACATTTGATAAATACATTTTAGTGTGTATGTTTATATGGCACATGCTATTTTGACACAATGTTAGAAGTTTTCTTCGATTAAAAATTGGAAAACATGAGCATTTTTCGCAGAAAAGTCGAAAAAAAATGACATCGAATAATATTGGAGAAAAAAAGTTTATATTTACAAGTACGAGTACAACTGAGTTGTAGTATCACAATAAGAATTGGCCAATAAAATGCGCTGTATTTGTTTTTTTTAATATTCACTAGTTGAATAATTCAATGAATTACTACTACTTCTTGGTGAGTATTGATCTGAGCGTAACATAACCGAAACGTGGTTTAAGGTCGAATTATACTGTTGTGCATCCAACAGGCGTTTGACACAAGTTTTACTTCAGATCCACCTCAGATACAGTTTCAGGGTTTTTTTGAATTGTGGGGTCCCACGTGAACGTAGAAGGCTGCGGTTGGGCTCATTTTGTAACCACAAACCTCTCGAGTAACCTCTTTTTTGTTTGGGGTTTCTAGCCCGTTCAAGACCAAAGTTAGAGCTGTTTTCGCCAGACGACGTCATACCGGTGGATGCTACACGGATTGCTGCAAGGCGTCTGTTGTATCATTTGCAGATTCACATTTCAGTTTGGGGATCCGTTTCAAAGGGGAGTTTACAGTCATGCGAGGGGGGTTGTTCACACCAGTACCATTCAAGTAACAGTATATTGCTCCTTAATGGCTGACATGAACCGTCTAAGAGTCAACAGTGCGTTGCAGAGCCTTGTAATGGTTTGCTGAGTGCCCCTTCCTGAGTTTTGGTTTTGACAACTGGGATGGGTGGCTGTAGAAACACAACTTGCAGGTGGGCATAATGCCTAACCTCCCTGGGACCAGGGGCAACCATTCATTACAACCTAGCAACCTCAAACGACCTCAAGAAGGCCATACTCTGAAGAGAGCAAACAAGCAACGCACTTGATCTAGCAGATGCTACTCTATTTGCAAGAGACCGCTGGTATGGTGCCAGTCCTTCATGTAAGATTGTGAACCAGTTCTTGAGGATACGAAGTTTGTGGACACTGAGGATTGGATGGGACAGCAGTTGGAGACCAGTAGTTGAATGGCGAGGCTTGAACACAAGCAGTATAATATACTATGCCACTTTTATCGTGTTTTCCAGCGTGGAAGCAAGGCCAGTCAAGAACACATCAGAGCAGTACAGGAAATGGTGGGGGGGGGACGACGGTATTAACGCCTTACCAGTCTCTGCTTGAGCAAGCACAGTGTGAATTTGGCAAGAAGACGAAGAGAGTGCACTGCACCATGTACCCTTTGGCAAATATGGCCAACTTGGATGCCCCAAGACAGCGTTTCATCCATGTACAGGCCCAGGTTCTTGACGTACGGCATACATGTAAGGGACTGCCACACCTTCAACCAAGACTGGCGGCACCAGGCCAGAAGGGATGTGATGCTTATAAATGATAACGGGTTGGCTTTTAGCTGGATTGACTGTGAGATAGTCAACATACCAGTGTTCGTGTTATGGACTGAGTTCACCAGGCCCTCGCCCATTCTGCTAGGTAGGTAGATTTGAAAATCACCAGCAAAGACATAAAATTTGCAGTGTCTAAGAAAATTGGGCAAATCCTTTATAAAAATTGAGAAGAGCTGCGGTTTGAGTGCGGTTCCTTGAGGGATACCAGAGCCAATTGGCAGTCACAGTTGACAACACTTGAGTTCTGTTACTCAAGTGCAAAGACATCAACGAGCAGGCAGATGTAGAAAACTGAAATATTGACCGCAACTTTCCCACAAGAAAGTTGTGGGAGACTAAACCAAAAGCTTTTCCTTTCTCAACAACCTTATGTGTAGATTATCCACCTTCTGGAAGCCCTTCAGCATTGACAGGAGACACTCAAGTTGCAACGAATTCCTCCCAAATGGTGAAACAATCGCTTTTGCTACCTTGAAACCCAAAGAAACCTTGCAAGGTTGTGGTTACAGTTTGTTCCATCCACCTAACCGCGGTTAACCTACAGTCAGCACGCTGTTAACCCACAGTCAGCACGCGGTTAACCCACAGTCAGCACGCGGTCAACCCACAGTCAGCACGTGGTCACCCACAGTTAGCAGGCGGTCCACAGCCTCTATGATTGTGGTTGGACGACTGTAAACTGGGAGGAAGGTTACGAGTAGGTTTCAATTGCGCGAGGTTTCCAAAGACGTTTTGTCTGTTTTGCCTGTTTTGGTGTGACTGCAATCAACCCAAGGTCGACCACTCTGCCATGATGGAACAGCAGTTCAACTGCTGCATTGAGCTGATTGTTGGGGTAGAACAGCAGTTGACGTTACTGCGCATGCGTCGGTCTAACAATGTCGATGGAACAGCGCCTAAAATGAGCGCAACCGCAGCTTTCTAGGTTAACGGGGGCTGCGCAATTCAAAATCAAAAAGTCCTGGAACGTTTTGATCACATCTCATACGAATGTTACTGTTTTTGTTACGTTTTCTTGATATGGCGAAATTTTCGATGCATTACAGGTACATCGGAATTATTTAATAAGAGTAATTGTAATAGTTACATATTAGTAGAGTATCTTACATGGCGTGGTATGATTATATACTCAGATAGCTTCCACATAACAGTGGAAAACTTGTACGTATTTTATTTTTTATATTTTTTAAACTACCAAAATCAAAGCCAGTTTTTCATCAAGGTATACAGTGTATGGTAGTGACGTCATTTGCTGAGGGAAAGAGCTAAGGTTACAAATTAAAGACTTGATTCGTTTTTGGAGATCAGTTTGAAGTATCAGACAACCCCCTCGTACCTCACCTGTTTGGTGAAGGGGTGAATCAAGATATGGAGAAATTTGTTGGGTATGTAACTTTAAGTTAACCCAAATCGATAGAGAGATCCAGGAGATAAGTCTGTAAGTTGTGGGGTTATCGTGGGGCGAGCAAGACCGAACGCTAACCCGATAAGCCAGAATATGCTCAGTTTTTAGAGTGACGTTAATAACGTTACGTATCTAAGAGTGACGTTAAGGAACGCCGTATTTTCCTTGATTTTTGCGTTGTTTTTATACGTTCACCTTAACAAACGCTTGAAGCTCGGTTAACTGGATCAACGCAGATCTCAGTAAACTTGACAACTGACGAACAACCACTGACACGGGCGGGAGGACCAATTACTGTTATCCACATGTAAGGTTACTTTGCGGTAGGACCAAACAAATCCTCACAATAGAGAGTTCCTAAGGGGACATTTCTATGGACACAAGCTTGAACTTATCTCAACTGCTCATGCGCGACGGCTGTGTCCGGACACATCGCCTCAAGTCTACCACAACCGAACACATACATGTGTCCATTCGAATAACGAATAAAATGTAACCTTACTCCAGGATAACAGTGCAGCCTTTTGCCGCCTTTCGTAGTCGCCATCGTTTGTAGTCGCAATCACCAGCAAGTGGATGGTGGTACTCATCTAAATTCTATCATCTACATTCTACAAGACCTACTTATCGTAAGTATACATACTTACTTGTCGACAGTAAGTATAGGGATGGATTTCGCGTTGTGCTAAGGTGACTTGACGTTACTTGTACATGTGATCAGTTCCGCCATATTGGTTAGCATCCAGAAGTTGCTCGCCTTAGATGTGTCCACAAGATATGTCCACATCTGAATGGACATATCTCTTAGGAACTCTCTAATAACGACGCCTTATCTTTAAGACTGACGAGTCCAGGTGAGGTAAAGACAGTCTTATCAAACGTTAAGGTGGTCCTATCGAAGCAGACTTATCTCCTTGGAAATCTCTAATGTTACAAGTTTGGAGACTATTACAAGCTCCAAAATGGAGGACTTTTTGAAAATGCACGATATATAATAATATTATAATACACGCAAGTTTACACACTTACTGACCGAAAGACAGTACAATATTTACAGGTTTCGACTTTAATTGACGCTTTTATATGTCTTTTAGTGCGGTTTTTAGAGAAGTCGCCGACGCCATAGTTGTTCCACAGCCTCCTAGAGCCTTCAAGGCTCCTCAAAGGGCCACGAGTGGCGGAGGTTGAAGTGCGGGTGGGCTGGTTTGGGCGTCGGCGAGGCTGATTGTCATTGTTTCTTGTCGTGGTCTTTTTTACCGTCGAGAGTCAAACCGGAGCCGGAGGAAGGGTAGGCCTTGTCGAGCTGTTTGAGCGACTCTGTTAGGAAGTTCTGAAACAGGCGAAGAAATGGAATCTGAATTGAAACTTTCATTGAAGAAGACAGAGATCAATGACACACAAAGTTGAGAAAATCCATACTGGAGATAACGTCTGTATTCCGGCTTGGTCAAGTCCCAAACTCCTGGCCACTCAGGAGGATAAGAGTAAATTTGACCCATCAAATCCCAACGCCTCAACGCCGGAAACATTTGATTTTGCTGTATGGGGCAGAGGTTTGGACAGATGCTCTGAGCGTTACATACTGCAGGAAGTGCATGATAGCTCTACAGCGTAGGGGAGCACTGTGGATTGCATGCGCTTACAGGACAGTATCAGAACCAGCTATACTCGTCCTGGGTAGTGTGATACCCATACAGCTACTGGCTGCAGAAAGGAAGCAGGTGTACGCTTACAGGGCAGTATCAGAACCAGCAATACTCGTCCTGGGTAGTGTGATACCCATACAGCTACTGGCTGCAGAAAGGAAGCAGGTGTTTGCTTACAGGACAGTATCAGAACCAGCAATTTATTTTATTTTATTTATTTATTTATTATGTTACATATTCTTTATACACAAATAATGACAAATTAACAAATCTCCTAACATTATTGTGGGCAATAGGCATAAGCCTGTGTCGCCTCACAAGAGTTGCGCCAAACTTAATTAATCTTAATTATTTACATTTCTCTTCATGAATAATAACTTAATAAACATCAATTTCCTATATATACATACTAAAAATAATATTTTCTACCTCCGTAATGCCTATTTTTATCAACCACTCATATATCTTCTGTTTATATACATTACGGGCGTATTGTAGTGGGGACTTAAGTGGAGAATCCACCGCACGATGAACCATGTATACCATATATTGAGGGCTTCTAGTCGTAATTGACAGCGTGGGTTTCGGTGGAATAACATTTCCGTCTGATCTAAACCGAGTCAAGTGTGCATGTTGATGACTGTTATACACCACGCTCGGGTCACGATGCAACATAAGCAACAAAGACTTTAGAAATAGCTGGCGGGGGGTAAAAACTTTACACTCTTTAAACAATTCCAATGTTGAATACAAACGTGGTTTGTTCATAATAATTTTTAATATATCTCTCTGTACCACGTTTATTTTTTCCAAATGCGTCGAGTAAGAGCCTCCCCACACAACAATTCCATATTGCATAATTGACTGAACTAATGCCAAATAAATTAACCGAAGCTTATCACGTCTAAGAACTTTTCTGGCATGGTAAAATACATACACTAGCCGCCTCAACTTCTTATAAACAATCTCAATATGTTTCTTCCATTTCTGATCTTCCTCTATCATGATACCCAGATAACGATAACATTTGACCCTCTCTAAAGGGGAGCATGAACACTTGGATGAAACAGTACAGCTATGCGCTATCAAACTATGATTCCCAAGGTAATAACTGTCGTTTTTTTCTCCTATCAGCAGATATTTTGTTTTACTCACATTTAATGTAAGAATGCTTTGGGAAAACCAATTTTGAAGCACATTCAAAGCCTGCTGTGCATCAGAGAAAACCCTGTCCCATGTATCCCCAGTGATTAGGACTGACGTATCATCTGCATACAAGTATATTTTGTGGTTAGGCAAACTCAGGGGCAAAGCATTAATATAAATTAGGAATAATGTAGCGCTCAATGTCCCACCCTGTATCACCCCATAGCCTATTCCCTTGGTTTCACTTGAAAATTTTCCAACAGAGACCACCTGCCTTCTATTCGAAAGGTAACTGGAGAACCATTTAAGCGCTTCATTCCTAATCCCTAAATTATTCATTCGGTTTAGCAGGATATCTCTATTAATAGTGTCAAAACATTTTGACAGATCACAGAACAATAGGATTCCCTTCTTTTTTTTGTCCCTTATCTGATGAAGGTCACCCGTCAAATCAAACAATGCCTGATCTACTCCTCTACATGACCGGAATCCATATTGCTCCCTACATAAGAAATCATTTGACTCTAGATATTCTGTTAAATGCGCTTTTACCCATTTCTCCAAAATTTTACCAATACAGCTCAACATCGAAATTGGGCGGAAATTCCCAGGATCCGCTTTATCTCCTTCCTTATATATCGGACAAATTTTGGCTATTTTAAAGCAATCAGGGAAGACACAGTTTCTAATACTCAAGTTAAAAACATGCAGTAACGGTTCTTTTAAAAAGTCTATATATTTTTTTATAATATTGAGATGAATCCCATCTATGCCTGGAGCTGATCCCCCTTTCATTTGATTGATTAATTTCTTCAACCCATCTTGGTTAATTTCAGGTATGATAAATTCCGACCCCGTTACAGCTAGCGGCAGAATAAGTTCACGCGAAGGTTTATTTCCACAATTTTTTGCTAGTTTTTCACCAATATTTACAAAGTAATTATTTAGCATGTTGCAAGCCTTATTCCCCACATTTTCTATTGCTAAGTTTTCTTTCTCTGCTATTGCTGTTATGAATTCATTACTTTTAACTGAACCATGCTTGCGATTTAACACTTCATTGATCACATCCCATGTTTTCCGCATATTATTTCCAGCTACTTCCAATTTATTATTATAATAACTTTCTCTTGCTTTCCTAACCAAATTTCTTAGCATATTACGGTACTTCCTGTGATAGGCTTTGAGGCAGGTATTATAAGGCTGATTCTTTAGCTTCTTTGCCATTTTTTCACGCTTTTGAGTTGAAACGATAAGTCCTAACGTGATCCACGGCGTCAATTTATTATAGTTTTGTTTATATTTTTTTGTGACAGTATTTTGCTCAATACAATTTTTTAGGGTGCGGATAAATGCATTAGCCGAATCGTCCACATCATCAACAAAAACACACGACCAATCGGTTCTCTCAATCATTTTCCCCAGTGATAAATAGTCTACTTTTTTCAAAACAATTTCCTCACGTTCGTCTCTAATACTCTTGCTTTTTGGATACACCATAGCAACTATAGTACTATAGTGATCCGTTAACGACGTTTGAATCACTCCAGGGAATAAAATCACATCCCTACTTTTAGCAATTATAATATAATATTATGATCTATACAGCTGAATGCATTCTCTTGGGCACGGGTTACTTCCGTAATTAGATGAGCAAATCCTAATGATGACACAGTATTCCAATACTCCATAACATTACTGTCATCCTGGTTTAATAAATCAATATTTACGTCACCCACAACATAATAACTACAATTCAGATCATTATTTTCTAGTTCCGTTTTAAGATCATTAACAAATGGTAGGATGTTCTTCGATGGGGACCTATATATCCCATATATGATATATATATCACATGGCGTTTCTTATTGTATAGATAATGCACTTTCAAAACAGTTGCGTCACACCATGTAAGTTCCTCGACATTATAATCAAACGTATCAACCCCATAGAATATCACACCGTCATTTTTCTTCCTATTATTCATTGACTTAAAGGATTTATATCCACCTAGTTCTTCTAATACTTCACAACTGTCACAAAAAGCCTCCGTTAAGAAAATAAATTCTGGCTTGCTTTTCACACTTTCTATCCATGTTCTAAATTCAATAAAATTACGATTATAGCTCCTTATATTCATGTGAAAAATAATTTTTTTTCCTTCTGGTAATCTAGTTTCATCAAGGAACTCATTAAATGTTTCAAAAGTCTTACAGTTATGTTGAAAATTATCAATTATTTCATCAATTAGCAAACTATTCATAATAAATACAATTAATTATCCGTTAATTTCTAAACAATCACGAACGTACCTACTGCAACTTGTCGAGATCCTCATATGATCGAATTACCTTCACATTTTCGTTTTCGTTCTTTCTTACATGGACCATGAAGTTCTTGATCCACACAAATTTGATATCACTTTCCTTGGCCTTCATCTTCGCAGCTCGTAACAGTGCAGATCGCAATGATGTGAGGTTCTCCGTAACGAAGATTCGTGAGTCCGGCCATGCAGGTACAAGCTGATTTGCAGCAACTGATCTGTTTTTCTTTGATTTTTCGACTAAGTTCAGCCTTTCACCTTCCGTTCCAAGAACCGCCACGATCTTTCTACAAAAACCATCCTTGGCCAGCCCCACTCGGAAGGCATGACTCACCGATACGGGTACATCCAGTTTTTCAGCTATGTCCTTGACAATTTGCAACAGATTCTCATTTTTTGTCTCCGGGATTCCATGACATTCCACATGCTTCTTTCTCGAATCCTGTTCCCAACCATCAATCTTGTGTTGGAGTGAAATGACTACTGACTTCAACTTCTTATTTTCTTCATCGACTTTTTTAACAGTTTCCTTCATGACCTTCATCTCAGCAACAAATGTGTCAAATTGAGAGCTAATAAAATCAATTGACTTTTTAACGTCTGAAATATCCTTTTGCATCTCATTAAAACTCCCGACCTTCGCTTCTAAGGGGGCGAGCCTCTTTGATATAATTCCATCAACGCTTTTACAAGTCGCGCATCTCCACTTCCCACGATAAGTTGTACTCAATTTCTTGTAATTGGCATCAGAAATGGAGCAACAACGATAATGGAAACTGCTATCGCACCCACCTTTGCATGACATAGTTTCCTCCGCCCTCAAATCACCGCAACAGAGGTCACATAGTGTAGACATCACGGAGCGATAAAGAGACAAACAAAGGCGCACTTCGACACAACAGCTAAGAGGTAACCGAACGATGTTCTCACGACCAGCGCTCGACGACAACTGAATACTCGTCCTGGGTAGTGTGATACCCATACAGCTACTGGCTGCAGAAAGGAAGCAGGTGTACGCTTACAGGACAGTATCAGAACCAGCTATACTCGTTCTGGGTAGTGTGATACCCATACAGCTGCTGGCTGCAGAAAGGAGGCAGGTGTACGCTTACAGGGCAGTATCAGAACCAGCAATACTCGTCCTGGGTAGTGTGATACCCATACAGCTACTGGCTGCAGAAAGGAAGCAGGTGTACGCTTACAGGACAGTATCAGAACCAGCAATACTCGTCCTGGATCGTGTGATACCCATACAGCTACTGGCTGCAGAAAGGAAGCAGGTGTACGCTTACAGGGCAGTATCAGAACCAGCTATACTCATTCTGGATAGTGTGATACCCATACAGCTACTGGCTGCAGAAAGGAAGCAGGTGAATGCTTACAGGACAGTATCAGAACCAGCAATACTCGTCCTGGGTAGTGTGGTACTCTTACAGCTGAGTTGCCCCTGTTCTCGGGGGGTTAGGCGATATACCCACCCAGAGGGATATCCAGTCTGTATTCACAGACCTGGTTTGCTTAGCTGAACTCTGCACAAAGTTGTGCAGTGGTGGAAGATTGAGTAGGACCTCTGAAGCTGCAGTTGGGGTCGTACTCACAGCTCCCGTTATGCTCAGGCATGCCAGGAATCCATAGCCCAGTGTTCAATGGCAATCGCCTGTAATGTATGGTTTGCTGAGTTACCCCTGTTCCCGGGGGGTTAGGCAATATGCCCACCCAGAGGGATACCCAGTCAGCATTCACAGAACCAAAACTTCAGGAACCAGGGACACTCAGCAAACCATTACAACATCCATCCACATCACTGTCCCTCACAGCGACTGAGCCGCTACTGACCAAAACCAGCGCAATAAACTATCTCCACGATAAGGATTGCAATATTCTTGGTACCTGTATAGCTGTGAGAGCAGCGACTATCGCTGGGCTCCCGAATCCGTGCGATATGAGAGAGAAGTGCGTCAAATGCCGCTGAATCGATGGATCGAGGATGTGCTGAGGCCTCGTGTTGCAGAGGGGGCTTCTGTCCTGGTTCAGCAGCTCCATCAGCTCCTTTGTCACCTGCCTGCGGGTCAAACAACCATTCGCACGATTAATTATTGCAATTTAAAATTCATGTTACGTGCTGATGTTCATGCTGTGTTCGGGCATAATCAGGCCACTCTAAAGGGGGGTTTTGGGTGTTTTGGGGAGGAAAAATTACCCATAAATCCCCAAAATGCAACATCCTGACAAGTGACCCCTCGTTTTAAAGGTTTTGCCACGCTGAACACGATGGTGAAATCAGAATTGCGATATCTCATTCCGTTCTCAAACTGGAGCACTTTGAAGATGAAGAAACGTAGATACAGAGTAGGATATCGTAATTCTGATTTCACCATCGTGTCCAGCATCGGACACTGGTATGGCCAAGAGATGAATGAAATTGGTAGTCATTTGCAAGGGTTCTTTTGACACCTCAAGTAGATTCATGTTGACATGACATCCACAGCACAGGATTTGCATTCATGTTTCACATTCAAATGACGTGTTTATCTAGCAACATGAATGCGAAATGTCGTTCAAGTTCGATCATGGCCTCGATCATCTCAAAAAACTAAAATCCACAGTCATGCAGCAGTCGTCTTTGAAGGGCTGGTTTAAGGGGGGGGGGGTATAGTTAGGGTTATTGTAGGGTTGATTAGGGTAATTTAAGAGGTTGATAAGGTGTATTTCAACTAAAGCTATTTCTGAGCGTTTTAAAGAAAAATCCAAAATCATGCAGCATGGCTATAAGAGCGAATTTTCGAAGAAATAACTGGTTTTATGTAAAATGTCTCCATTGAAGACCATGATGTCCATGAAGAACATCTCAAGTATCAACGACGTTTCTTCATATTCAAAGTGCTCCGTGTGATCACTGTTATCACATTATCCCATTTTCGGTATTTCCTCAAATAATCGATTTTTATGTATCGAGAACACCAACTATAGAAAATATCGATCAACTTGAATTCCAGCGGAATAGAGAGTTATTCTATTTTTGTTCGATTGAAAATAGTCACAAATAAAAAATTACTCTTCATTAATGAATAAAATTTTAATCATGATTTGTTAATCGTCATTTTACCCACCTAACAAACATTGATGTATTTATAAATTGAAATCGTATTTTGAAATTTAGGTTTTTCTACTGGAAAAAATTTGATAAAAATTGAAAACCGATAATTTTCACCTATATATCGAATTAATAATTCGATATTTTTTAAAATGATCGATAGTCGATATATCGATATTGTGTATCGCTCAATTTGACTCACTTGGCAGCGTGTATGAGCTCTTTTCGTCGATACGAATCAGTCGGGTCGGCCGTATGCTGCCGCGTCAGGTATTCGGCCACTTGACGAGCTGGAAACTCCGTTTCACAAACGTACCCGAAGTCTCTGGCCAAATGTATCGCCTCACCTGCAAAAAATACAATATATATATTTATATTCATATATAATTTTATATACGTACTAATACGTGTATTATAATGAGGACGTGGTTACCATCTGGCAGTGACCCTACAGCCTGCCACCTATGAAAATGTCGGAACTTACCTTCGACGAGTGACGTCAGGAGTGTGACGTTAGCCGCTTTCCTCCTTCCTGCCGGCAAGTTAAGCCCGATATTTTCTAATTTCTCTCTGAGGAGCCGGCCGCCGTTTTTGGATTTGGCCCTGTAACAAAAAAAAAAACAAAAAAAAAATTAATTTAAAAAAATAACACTGCTCAACGCAGAAATATTTTGAGGTCAAATTTAGCCATTTCCAAAGTATAATATCATGCCCTTGTTTTAAAGATACATGTAATGGTTTGCAAAGTTGTTTCCTTCCCGTGTTTGTGATGCCACCACAGTGGGCATAGCTGGCTCTGTGAACGCAGACCAGGACATCCCTCTGGGTAGGGTGTAATTGCCCTCCCCGGGTTATAGGGGAAACTCACCAAACCATTCATCACATACAGAACCTACGTAGGTGATGAAATTTATCATTTAATGTTGTATATGGCGGGATCGAGGGTTATTGCATTTCCCAAGGTTGGTACACCTGACCGCTGTCATTCTCATGGTTGAACTCTCTGTTTGGACATTGGAATCAACTTTCAGGCCCTCTTTTGTTTACTCACTGCCAAGGAGATTTTCTCGTTGACTCGATTACATCAGCAGTAAAGCTAATAATTATTTTCACGTTGACTGCCAAGCTAAAATACAGAGAACCTTAACCTCAAGCCAAAATTTTGGTTTCCTATAAAACTTTCAAATAGCTATTTCAGGTTGAATTTCTTCGTCAAAATGTGAGATTGGCCCATATTTTACAACAAAAAGACAGTTTTACGGTTTGACCCATTTTGGGTCTTATTGGCCCCAGAGAAGGAGTTCATGGCTCCGGGTCATAAGACCCAAAATGGGTCTAATAACCATCATCTCCCACAATCTAATATGTACAGTAAACGATTATCACGAGAAAGTCGAATAATAATAATTATTATTCTTTATGAATAATTATTAATATCACCTGAGACATAAACAGTAGAAGGTAGGGATATTTTCCATCGATATATTTAATGCGATATATCAAACATTTCCAAAATTCTTGAGTTGAATGAAAACATCTGAGTTTTCGTGTTGTGGGTGAACTAGGATGGTTAGGGATGGTTAGAGATGGTTAGAGATGGTTAGGGATGGTTAAGCAGAGATGGTTAGGGATGGTTAGAGATGGTTAGGGATGGTTAGGCAGAGATGGTTAGGGATGGTTAGAGATGGTTAGGTAGAGATGGTTAGGGATGGTTAGAGTTGGTTAGGTAGAGATGGTTAGGGATGGTTAGGCAGAGATGGTTAGGGATGGTTAGAGATGGTTAGGGATGGTTAGAGATGGTTTGGTAGAGATGGTTAGGGATGGTTAGGTAGAGATGGTTACGGATGGTTAGGGATGGTTTCGTAGAGATGGTTAGAGATGGTTAGGGATGGTTAGAGATGGTTAGGTAGAGATGGTTAGGGATGGTTAGAGATGGTTAGGGATGGTTTCGTAGAGATGGTTAGAGATGGTTAGGGATGGTTAGGTAGAGATGGTTACGGATGGTTAGGGATAGTTAGAGTTGGTTAGAGATGGTTGTATTTTGATACCATGAAACTGGTATGAAATAAAACCATACAGTATGAAACCCCCTGCCCTTGACATCCCTCACAAAACCCGGCACCTCCACGTGGGCCCTCCCGGACATGTGACACATGACCAACGCCGGAGGGGGCAGGAAGAGATTAAAGACCTGCTGTGTGAAGCCATTTAGGCTTCAGCTAAGCCACAAATTACGAAAATAAATAAGCCAAATAAGAAACAAACGAGCCAAAAACCATGGAAAGAAACCAGATTGTCATGGGCCGATGGCCTGCACACACTCTTCACACAAATATGTACACAGCAGGTTAGGGATGGTTAGAGGTGGTTAGGGATTGGGATTGTTAGGGATGGTTAGGGACTACTTATTCCATATATATATATATATTAATTCTAAGCTTACACTAACCTTCTTAGAACGCCACCGAGGAGTGAAGCATTGAGACACTCCGGAGGGCTCAGGCGTCGCTGGACTTCGGCCACCGTCACTTTGTACTTTGACGTCGACGACAGGAGAGACAGGCGACCCGGTACAGAGCAGAATATGTCGGACGGCGCCGCTGACATCTTACCGTCGCACCGCGGCTTCAAACCTGTAATAATACTCAACATTAGGCACTTGTTTTAATTTCAATATTTTTGCACGCGTTCAAAGTTGAAATTCCGCCTGAGCATACATACCATACATATCATACATACACGTACAGCGATTACATCTAATATTCAGTTGTCGAAATTTAGAACTGAACGCGACAAGAGAAGTGCTTATTATAAGGCTTTAAGGTTTTTTTTTATACTTGCAGAATCAACCCCAACTTTTTTAAAAGTTTTTTTTCGTCATTAAGAATGACAGCATGACTATAAGAGCGAATTTTCAAAGAAATAACTGGTTTTATGGAAAATGTCTAAATGTATGGCCAAAAGATGAATGACATTGGTAGTCATTTGCAAGGGTTCTTTTGACACCTCAAGTAGATTCATGTTGACATGTCATCCACCGCACAGTATTTGCATTCATGTTTCACATTCAAATGATGTGTTTATCTAGCAACATGAATGCGAAATGTCGTTCAAGTTCGATCATGGCCTCGATCATCTCAATAAACTAAAATCCACAGTCATGCAGCATGACTATAAGAGCGAATTTTCGAAGAAATAACTGGTTTTATGTAAAATGTCTCCCTTGAAGACCATGATGTCCATGAAGAACATCTCAAGTATCAACGACGTTTCTTCATATTCAAAGTGCTCCAGTTTGAGAACGGAATAAGATATCGCAATTCTGATTTCACCATCGTGTTCAGCGTTAAAAAATCCAGTCATGCAGCATGGCTACAAGAGCGAATTTTCGAAGAAATAACTGGTTTTATAGAAATTGTCTCCATTAAAGATCATGATGCCCATGAAGAACATCTCAAGTATCAACGACGTTTCTTCATATTCAAAGAGCTCCAGTTTGAGAACGGAATGAGATATCGCAATTCTGACTTCACCATCTTGTTCAGCGTAAAAAAACCCTTTAAAATGATAAAATATATAAATATATACAGGGTATTCGCCACTTGGTGTAAAAGAAATGAAGGAATAAAACTAGACTGAAAATAGAGTAGAACACTGCCAACCGCACCTTTCTATCTCAATCCGTTCCCAAGATACAATTTTTTAAAGGTTTTCTTCTTCAGAAAACCACGTTTTTTGCCATAAAAACCCTCGTTTCTCCACTTTAAAACAACGTTTTCCAATTTTTGACCACATTTTCGGATTCAGCGTTATTTTCTACATACGCCTAACGCACATTCGTTATCAAAAATGAACTCCTAAGGACCGCAATTGCAGTTCAAACATTGACAATTTAAAAAATATTTTTTGAAAATACTTGTACGTTAACTGCATTTCCAAAAAACGTGCTGGAAGCTGGCAAATCTCATGAAAACTTCCAAATTTAATCAGCTTTCTAATGGGATGGCCTAATTAGCGATTCCATATCGGATTCATGGAGAAATTCAAGTTTAAATGCGGAAAAACAGTAGGCAACCTACAAAAATACGAGAATTTTAATGATATCAGGGCAAAATCTCACGGAATTTCTCTCTGGGGAAGAATCTTGGAACTTTAGTGGATTCCGAGACGCTGACCAAAAAACAATCTGCATAGCGAATAAAGAAAAGATGTGAAACTTCTTAAGGTTCAACTCACTTCGAAACGCCTTCAGATCTAAACTGAATATGAATCAAAGACTCAATCAACGTCACATCGACAAATGTACACGTTAGAAAGGGAGAACGAAGGAAATTCAACTACTGCAGGCCCTTCGCCACCCCAAAAACGTAAGGAAACAAACGCAAATTGACGAATGATTGATGTGAAATTGCGTTTCCTATTTCACGCTTTAACCCTCGATCACTCGTTTTCTCACAATCCCCCGAAATCGATTATTGCGGGGGCGTTAGATTTCAACGGGAAAGTGTAAGCCGTTTTGACTATTAACACAGAAATATCAGATGCCCTGGCAGGTTTTTTTTTTTTTTTTTTTTTCATGTATACTTACTGCGCCAAGTACATACAAGTAAACTTATAAGCAATAAAATGTTTAAAACTAAAGTACATCACTTAGTCTTACACTGTTCAGACGTTTTCACACTTTCCTTTTCCTTTCAAGTAGAGAGATGTCTTAACCACTTCACGTTTCGAAATCTCCCCAGGAATCTACAGGAATTATGGGACAAACTCAAGGAATCAATTCTACATCCAATTTTCAACAAAAAGTGCCTCATGGAACTTTTTCATTACTCAACTAAAATAAACCAAAACCGACTTTTTTCAATTTTAATAATTTTTTCGTGTTTTCGACCTTGTCTCAGTAAAACGGCTCTAACTCCCTCAAATTATCATGTAAAATGAAAGTTAAAGATACCGTTGGAAAGAGCCTTAAATTTGCTATCTCCTTGATATGAAATCCGATCTTTTAAGACAGTCCTAATTCATGGAAAAAATGTCCAAAGTCCGAAATTTGAAGATTTCTTAAAAATCGCCGTTGTTTCTTTCGTATTTTGCGCCATCAGTACGGGGTTTTTTCGGCGAGCGCTCCTTGAGAAAAACTTGACCAGAATCTCAGCTTTTGGGTGGTATAAAAAAATGTTTTGTTAAAACTTCCTGTTTAGCTAGAGCTAGAGAGCTAGAGCTAGAGAAATTTTAAATATACGTCAGTACTGGATGACAATGCAATATTCACTCGGTTTCTTGTCTGTAACATTTGTTTAAACAACCTATTTGTTTAAACAAATTACATTTGGACCGCTAGTGATGTCTTGTACTTAGGTCTACAGTAGGTAAGGTATTCTTAGGAGAAAAAAAACCTCTATGTTTTTTATACGTTGTTTCAAAACATCGATGTTTTTTATACGGTGTTTCAAAACATCGATGTTATTTATACGATGTTTTTTAGACATCGATGTTTTTTATACGGTTTTTCAAAACATCGATGTTATTTATAAGATGTTTTTTAGATATATCTAACATCGATATATCTAACAAAAGATAGATGTCTAAAAATTATCGTATAGAAAACATCGATGTTTTAATACGTCGTCTAAAAAACATCGATATATAGAGGTTTTTTAGACGACGTCTCAAAACATCGATGTTTTCTATACGATATTTTTTAGACATCTATCTTTTTATACGATCATCGATGTTTTTTAGACATCGATGTTCACCGTTTAAAAAACATCGATGTGTGGTGGGATGGTTTGGACAATATTGTTTCTTGGTCGATTTCATTGGTTTTAATTGCAAATAATACACATTTAAAACGGTTATTCACATTATTAGACGTGGTTCCACATCTTCGAGGTGATAGACATTCGGCTCAATAGATTTTGAGTTAGTTCAAAAATTCGCTCATAAAGTCATGTTGCATGACAGCAACTTACTTTCGTACTTCAATGAATCTTCAAAGGGTTAAATAATGGCAGAGCAATGGGGCGTGCCTCGAATTAGGCCCTCTCAAGTTATTGAAAGGGGGGGGGGGGTATAAGGGGGTCCTTTTGTGCCTCTTCAAAACCCCCATGGTTGGCCCCGAGGCTATCAACTGTTACTGAAACATCTGTTTCATTATTTTCCTCTGAATCGAGGAGACCCCACAGCGCATGCGCACCTCGCCTCGCAAATATCATTTCCACAGCAGCCGGGAAAAGTTGCGTATGTTCGGCGTCAAAAAAAGTCCGGAATTGCTTTACCGAACTCACTTCCACGAAGACAGTTGGCTTTTGGTGGACGACGTTGATTTTCACCTTAAAACCCCACGTTTTTCAGAACTCAAACGTCATTTTCTCCACCAAATCTCACTGTAGAAAGCTTTTTTTTATACCGTTGGAAACCTGAGATTCTGGTCAAGTTTTTCTCGAGGAGCGCACGCCGAAAATACCCCGCACTGATAGCGTAAAATACGAAAGAAAAAACGGTGATTTTTAAGAAATCTTCAAATTTTGGACTTGGGCCATTTTTTTCATCAATAAGTACTGTCGTAAAAAGTAGGGTTTTATATCAGGTAGATGGCAAATTTAACGCTCTTTCCAACGGTATCTTTAACTTTCATTTTACATGATAATTTGAGGGAGTTAGAGCCGTTTTACTGAGACAAGGTCGAAAACACGAAAAAAATCTTAAAAGTGAAAAACGTCGGTTTTTTAGTTGAGTAATGAAAAAACTGTACGAGGCACTTTTTGTTACAAATTAGATGCAGAATTGATTCCTCGAGTTTGTCCCATAATTTTCGACTCTCGATGGCGCCATGGGGAGATTTCGAAACGTGAAGGGGTTTGGGGAGTTTTGAGGGGGTATTACCCATAAAGTCCACAAATAAAACAGTCTGACAAGTGATTCCTCATTTTAAAGGTTTTTTCATGCTGATCACGATGGTGGTTTTTCGTGGACATCATGTTCTTCCATGGAGAAATGTTAAATGTTATTTCTTCGAAAATTCGCTCTTATAGCCATGCTGCATGACTAAATTTTTAGGGTTTTTTTTACGCTGAACACGATGGTGAAGTCAGAAATTGCGATATCTCTTTCGTTCTCAAACTGGAGCACTTTGAAGATGAAGAAACGTGGTTGATACTTGAGATGTTCTTGTTGGACATCATGTTCTTCAATAAAGACATTTTCCATAAAACCAGTTATTTCTTCGAAAATTCGCTCTTATAGCCATGCTGCATGACTGTGGATGTCTTCTTCGTCTGATGCGACAGTAACAGTTGTAACCTATCAAATTCCTCTCCACTTTTGATTTATCAGCACCCTTCATTCGGATTCCGCTTGATTCTAACAGGAAATTGGACCCCCACCACCATCACACACCGGTCCTACGACGAAAATATGGAGTCGGTTCAGAAAGCCAATAAGGACACGAGTGGGTATGAAAAGGGCTAATATGGAAGGACAGGACGGAACCCTCAGGGCTTTCCGATTGCACCCCCCACAGCGACACGACCTGCCCCGTATGGGGGCGTTAGGAGCGTTCGACAAACCTAACTGTAGTACCTATATATATATACCGTTCCATTTGAAATGTCAGAGAACAACCACGTTTCTTCATCTTCAAAGTGCTCCAGATATCAATGGTCTGACTCGACAATCGTGTTCAGTGTAAATAGTCATGCAGCATGGCTATAAGAGCGAATTTTCGAAGGATTAATTGGTTCTATGTAAAATGTCTTTATTGAAGGACTTGATGTTCATGAAGAACCTCTCAAGTATCAACCACGTTTCTTCATCTTCAAAGTGCTCCAGTTTGAGAACGAAATAAGATATCAAAGTTCTGACTTTAGGATCGTGTTCAGCGTAAAAACAGTTATGCAGCATGACTATAAGAGCGAATTTTCGAAGAAACAACCGGTTTTGTGTAAAATGTCTATTAAAGAACATGATGTCGACGAAGAACATCTCAAGTATCAACCGCGTTTCTTCATTTTCAAAGTGCTTCAGTTTGAGAACGAAATAAGATATCGCAATTCTGTTCAGCGTAAAAAAACGTTTAAAATGACGGGTCACTTGTCACAACTTTTCACTAACGACGTGGATGTTTGGTGCAAAAAGTGGAGAGTGTTGGTAAATCCAACAAAGTCTAGGATGTGCTTCTTCACATACAAGCGTACTTATGAAAGACCACTATTAATGTTAAGCAGTACAAGTATACCCGAAGAAGACACTACTAAATACCTAGGAGTAAAACTCGATGAAAAACTTTTATGGAAACCACTCACATCCTACATAGTCCAAATGTTACGTTTGCGCCTCACTAAACTACGAGTCCTGCTTAAACCAACTTCTACCGTCCCTCTACATCTCAAACGCAGAACTTACCTATCAGTTGTACGACCCATGTGGATGTACGGATGCGAAATACGGGCTTCTGCTTGTGATACTCAAATCAAGAGAGTGTAAACCGTCCAAAACCGTGCCCTTCGTTTGATTACCAATGCACCGTTGTATGTGAGCAACCACAGCGTTCACAAGGACCTGGAAATACCCACTGTGAAGGACGTCCTACAGACAGCAGCTGATCGCTTCTTCGATCGGATCAAAGTGCACCCGAATTCCATCCTCTCCCCGATCGTCCTGGAAACTCTTCCACCCCCCTCCTCACGAAGGCTCAAAAGAAAGTGGCACAGTGACTTGGCACTATGAACAATTATTGTTATAGAATGATTAGTAATGTTATAGTGAGGACTATCGCTGGATAGGACCCTCACACCACCTTACACGTTTATTATTATTTATTATACAGCACAACTGTAATATTGTTACAATAAAGTTATCGTTCTTAAAAACAAAAAAATTGTCAGACGGTTTCCCTGATTTTGCCCATCTACGAACTTACCCTGTCGATTACCGGGAAAGATCAGTCAGTATCAAATTGAGAGTTTTTTCTCCGTTTCTTTCGTATTTTCAACTTTCTTAACCACTCTGGCACCGAGTTTTTCGCCATTTATTTATATAAATTAAAAAAATATAAACAAATAGTCTTACTTTTAAGGAGCGGAAGATCTGCGATGAACCCAGACTCTTCCACGTTTCCCTGAAAATACACACAATTTATTGAATATACCAAAAAATAAATTAATTAACAATATTATGTTATAACGCTCATACACAACATTCTTCTTTGGAGTAAAATGATCATTCAAACTTTCAACACAAAGCTTATAAACCAATTGATCATACTCAGATTGCTCTCCCTTGTTAGGCGTAGCAGAAAGAGTTACCGATGGTTTAACTTTATCACTAGGTAAAGAGTAGTAAATATCTTGTAGATCCGTACCTCCACAATGTAGCAAGAGAGCCTTCTTCCGGTCCCAATCAGTTATGTTTTTGGCTACAATATACAACTCAAACGCCCGCATCCATCGTGGCCACGAACTCCCCTCATTCGCATTCAAAACCGGTAAACCTGTTGCACCTTCCATAGTTCTTATCCCATTCTCGTCGCCAATTTGTAGGATTCTTTCACCAATAAACGAATTTAATCAATCACTTCTTTATTCAAATCACAAACATCATCATAATCCTCCTTCTCTTACAACACTCTAATCGTCTTCCTCTTCCACCCTATCTCCATGCTCCACCTGTCGCTCTTATCACTTCCTTCCATACACACTTCTTCCATGCTACAGCACCCTTACAATTTAAGGAATTTCTGGAATTTTTTCCGCATTTTTTCCCGAGTTATTTAGTGTACAAAGAAACATATTCTGGAATTTAACCTAAAAATTCGAAAAATCCACAGTCGTGCAGCATGGCTATAAGAGCGAATTTTCGAAGAAATAGTTGGTTTTATGTAAAATGTCTCCATTGAAGGACATGATGTCCATGAAGAATATCTGAAGTATCAACCACGTTTCTTCATCTTCAAAGTGCCCCAGTTTCAGAGCGGAATAAGATATAGCAAAATTCTCACTTCCCCATCTTATTCAGCGTGTAAAAACCTTTATAATGAGGTGTCACTTGTGAGACTTTCATTTTTGAGTGAACCCCCCCCCCCCCCCCAACACCACAAACCCTCCTCAGCTTTTCGATATTTCAACGCTGAACACGACGGTGAAGTCAGAATTGCGATATCTCATTCCATCACCAGATTAGAGCAGACTAACCACGAAGAACATCCCAAGTATCAACCACGTTTCTTCATCTTCAAAGTGCTCCAGTTTGAGAACGGAATGAGATATCGCAATTCTAAATTCACCATCGTGTTCAGCATAAAAAAACCTTTAAAATGAGGTGTCACTTGTCAGAATGTCTCATTTTAGGAATTTATGAGGAATTTTCCTCCCCTAAAACTCCCCGAAATTCCCCCTTAGAGTGGCCCCATTCTGCCCATCTACGAACTTAGCTTGTCAATTGATTCTATTGAAAGTTATCGTCTGGAATGACACATAGGTACATAAATATATATAATATATATATACGATGGATTGGTGAAACTAAAGACACTCGCGTGAAATATGAACTTGAATGAATGTACAGGAGGATGAAAATTATAGCAATCACTTACGTAAATTTAGAAAAATGACTTTCATCTAGTTTTTCTAAATTTACGTAAGTGTTTGCTATAATTTTCATCCTCCTGTACATTCATTCAAGTTCATATAATATAATATTATATATACATATAATTTTCGGTGTCTTTTGGCAGTGGATTCAGGATGGTCTGAAATGGATTCTGGTATGAAATTTTTTTGAAAATTCGAGTTTTAAAAATTTTGGACCGAGAACAGTATGGTAAAGTTTCATTTTGCTAGAAATGATAGGTTTCATAGTAATGATTAATTATGAAACGCCACGGTCATGTCAACAGTCAACTTTCACAGGCGAAATGCTCGAAACTGTCGAAGGAACTGTGGTAGGTACACGTCACTGTGGTAGGTACACGTCACTGTGGTAGGTACATGTCGTGATGTCGAACAATAAGCTACCTGTGGAGTTTTTGACTTTTGTCAGTTGGTTTGTGAAAAACACGGGGAGACCCTGATTATCATTTGATTAGCCGCTTCGAAAAGCCGTCCGTATACAACGAAACACAACGACAGTTCGTACGTAACAGAAAGGGAGTTTTTTTTAGCGGCTTTTGTGGAATGTGTACAATAATCGAACACGAAAGAACACAAAGATTTTTGAGGTATTGAAACCGAATGTGACAATATATTAGCCTTCTGAAACGTCGTATTTTGAATAGAATTGTTACCTTATTCCGGTTATATTAGGGGGGGATAGGTAATAATTACACGTCCGCCCTCCACCTGAGGTGGCAAACAAGGGGTGTCGTATGGGCGGAGTTGGCGTATTATGCTTTCTCGTTATACCTCACAGGGGGGGGGTCTTTTAGTTTAGGTTTCTATGCGATGAAATAACGTGGACAGTTTTTCGCATTTTGCCGTTGATTTCATGCCGTTGAAGGACATGATGTCCATGAAGAATATCTGAAGTATCAACCACGTTTCTTCATCTTCAAAGTGCTCCAGCTTGAGAACGGAATGAGATATCGCAATTCTGACTTAACCATCGTATTCAGCGTGTAAAAACCTTTAAAATGAGGTGTCACTTGTCAAACTTTCATTTTTTGGGTGAACCCCCCCCCCCCCTCCCTCACCAAAAACTCACCAAAACCACCCACAGCTTTCGGACATTTCAACACTAAATACGACGGTGAAGTTAGAATTGCGATATCGCACTCCGTCTGCAGATTAGAGCAGACTAACCATGAAGACTATATCAAGGTTCAACCAAGTTTCTTCATCTTCAAAGTGCTCCAGTTTGAGAGCGGAATAAGATATAGAGAAATTCTGACTTCCCCATCTTATTCAGCGTGTAAAAACCTTTAAAATGAGGTGTCACTTGTCAGACTTTCATTTTTTGGGTGAACCCATCCTCGTCGCCAATGTACCCCCATAGCCCCCATAAGCTTTTGGAAATTTCAACGCTGAACACGACGGTGAAGTCAGAACTGCGATATCTCATTCCGTCGTCAGATTAGAGCAGACTTAACACGAAGAACGTATTCTTCATCTTCAAATTACTCAAGTTTAAGAACGAAATAAGGTATCGCTATTTGAACTTCACCATCTCATTCTGGGTGTAAAAACCTTTAAAATGAGGTGTCACTGGTCAGACTTTCATTTTTTGGGTGATCCCATCCTCGTCGCCAATGTAATGTCTTGTACCGGGAATGACGGAATGATCGTTCACAGCGGTGATATATCGAATGGGTAATTATATTTGATCACATTTGATTATAGTGAACACGCTTTTTTAACAACATATGAGAGACTGCCTGGTTCAGCCTCAGAAAGACTCCAAAACCCCCCTCATCATTTGAACATCTTAAGTAAGAGAGAGAGAGAGAGAGAGAAAGAGCTTTATTGGATCAGATTACTTAGACAACATGTTACATTATAAAACTTATATGGTACATTACATTATTATTATTATTAGCTACGAGAAAATAATACCAATTATGGTGTAATAATAGGCATAGGCCCGTTAGAACCACGTTTCTTCATCTTCAAAGTGCTCCAGTTTGAGAGCGGAATGAGATATCGCAATTCTAAGTTCACCATCGTATTCAGCGTAAAAAACCCTTTAAGATGACGCGTCGCTTGTTAGACTGAATGAATGAATGAAAACATGTTTATTGACATAATAAAGTTCAGTAATAAATTAACATGAAACGCTTTGGTCTACAAGACTATCAGCTGGAGTTCTGTCTCACAGTACTGATAAGGAGATCAATAAACAAACTATCAATAGTAGAAGGTGAGTACAAGATGTAAGAAATGAAGAACTACAAAATAAATGACGATGTAGGTAAATACAAATAAGCACATAATTTTGACTAGAAATATATATATATACAAATAGAACATTAATATGCGGAGCAACCAAGGGTTTAAATCAATTAGGCTCAATTAGTTTGAATCAATGAACATAACATTAAGGAGTGCAAATAACAAGAAGGATCTGCTTGTCAGACTGTTTCATGTTTCATCCCCCCCCCCTCATCCTACAACTCCCCAAGACCCCTTAGAGTGGCCATCATTTTAAAGTTTTTTCAAAGCTGAACACGATGGTGAAATCAGAATTGCGATATCTCACTCCGTTCTCAAACTGGAGCGCTTTGAAGATGAACATGCTGGGTAACTGTGGATTTAGTTTTCAGACGTTTTCAGTGATGCAGCGTGAGAATACGAGCGAAGTTTTCAGGAGCGAAGTATCCTAGACCAAAGTGAAAATTTGGCGCTTTTCTAGTTTATAATCCAAATCTCACCCCTGGAGTGTGCGAATTTACAATTCAAACCGCATCTGAACCAAAATGAAATTATGTACAACTTTGGGCCAGTAAAGTTTTTCGATCCGAGCACTCATTCTCGACCTTTTCAGCGAATTTGGTGAATTTCACCTCTTTGACGGACGATAACGGCTGAACCGATTTCAATTTTTGAAACGCCATCCGACGCAGAATTTGATGTTTATTAAAAAGGAATTGAGTGACGATTTCTGTAGGATGCAAACTTTTCGAGTTAAACGCAAAAAACTGGTAAAAAGCGCGAAAATTTCGCGGTCATTTTGACATAATATGTCATAATGTCATTCCAGACGGTAGCTCTCGGTAGGATTGAAATAAAACGTTCAAATTTGCACAAAAAATCAGTTTTGACGAAAAGATTGACAATCTAAAGGCTGAGTTCGAAGTTCCTTGTTCAACAAACATTTGAAAAAGGTGAGTGAAACATGAGTGCGAATTTTCAAAAAATGTAATTTTAGATTTTTTGTCGGTGGTAGGTTCGTTATAGACAAATCGCCCATTTTCGAAATCAGACTTTGTTCGTTGTATTCAAACTTTCTTCGTTATACGCGAACACTGCTTCGTTGTACACGAACTTTTAGCGAATTTCGCCGTCCAAAATGTTAAAACTCTAAAAACCATCCCAAATTGAAAAAAAAAAAATTTCAAATTTGCACAAAAAATCCGTCCTGGCAATCGAAATGCTAAAATCTTGGATGTGGCACTCTAAATGGTGGAGGGGGGAGTTTTAGGGGGGGAAACGTTACCCACAAATTCCCAAAATGGAACAGTCTGACGAGTGATACGTCATTTTAAAGGTTTTTTCATACTGAACACGATGGTGAAGTCAGAATTGCGATATCTCATACCGTTTTCAAACTGGAACACTTTAGAAACCAGTTATTTCTTCGAAAATTCGCTCTTATAGCCATGCTGCATGACTGGATTTTTTCTCTTCTGAATTCGTACACCCGTTCGTAGGAAGGAGGTTACAAAACATGTTGTGGTAGTCTATTCCAATAGTCCATTATTGAAAGTAATAAACCAAAATGGCCATTTTGGGGTCAAAAACTGTTTAAATTTGAGTTGTATACACTTGAAACTAATTCCTCCACAAATAGTTCTTAATATCCTCATTCATGTACCAAAAGAGATAACTCAGAAAAATATGCCTGGAAGGCAGCGTAGAGGAGGAATTTCAACGGCTTTTAACCCTAAAATAGTCACTCCGGCCCTTTTTCGTCTCGCTGTTTCGTCCCCTTTCGGCGCAAGGGAAAGTTTAGTCGCATTTTTCTTCACTGAGAATTTCACAGCGGTTCGGGACCCCTTTTTTGAAGGGTAAGAGACGGGCGTTGGAAATGGGAAATGAGGGAACTGAGTTACGGTCGTCTAAGAAAACGCCAGAAAGCACCTAAACAATTTATTTCCAAAAAAATACCGGATTGGCTCAATAATAATCGTAATTATCACGATACATCGTAAGTTCTCGTGGGTTACCGGTAAATATTTTTAAAAAATCCAGTCATGCAGCATGGCTATAAGAGCGAATTTTGGAAGAAATAAGTGGTTTTATGTAAAATGTCTCCATTGAAGAACATGATGGGTTATCCCCCCCCCCCCCCTAAAACACCCCAAACCTCCCTTAGCTTATAGATTTGTCAACGCTGAACACGATGGTGAAGTCAGAATTGCGATATCTCATCCCGTTATCAGATTAGAGCGGATGAAACATGAACATCTCAAGTATCAACCACGTTTCTTCATCTTCCAAGTGGTGTAGTTTGAGAACGGAATGAGATATCGCAATTCTGAAGTCACCATCGTGTTCAGTATGAAAAAACCTTTAAAATGAGGGGTGATTTGTCAGGGGAGTTCCATATGGTGTTCATATGGATGGTGTCCGGAGGCAGTCTGTCCGGGGATGGGGCGCAGAAAATGTGCTTGGCACAGAAGGTGTCAAAAGCCTGCCAAAAGTCTGCCAAGTAGCAACGAGCCTGGTAAACATTGTTATTGGCCACTGGCCTGGATTCAATGTACAAGAATGAGCGCACAGCAGGTTAGGGATGGTTAGAGATGGTTATGTAGAGATGGTTAGGGATGGTTAGGTAGAGATAGTTAGGGGTGGTTAGAGATGGTTAGAGATGGTTAGGGATGGTTAGGTAGAGATAGTTAGGGGTGGTTAGAGATGGTTAGAGATGGTTAGGGATGGTTAGGTAGAGATAGTTAGGGGTGGTTAGAGATGGTTAGAGATGGTTAGAGATGGGTTAGGGATGGTTAGAGATGGTTAGGGATGGTTAGGTAGAGATGGTTAGAGATGGTTAGGGATGGTTAGGGATGGTTAGAGATGGTTAGGGATGGTTAGGAAGAGATGGTTAGGGATGGTTACGGATGGTTAGTGATGGTTAGGTAGAGATGGTTAGAGATGGTTAGGGATGGTTAGGAAGAGATGGTTAGGAAGAGATGGTTAGGGATGGTTAGGTAGAGATGGTTAGGGATGGTTAGGGATGGTTAGGAAGAGATGGTTAGAGATGGTTAGGGATGGTTAGGGATGGTTAGGGATGGTTAGGGATGGTTAGGGATGGTTAGGGATGGTTAGAGATGGTTAGGTAGAGATGGTTAGAGATGGGTTAGGGATGGTTAGAGATGGTTAGAGATGGGTTAGGGATGGTTAGAGATGGTTAGGGATGGTTAGGTAGAGATGGTTAGGGATGGTTAGGGATGGTTAGGAAGAGATAGTTAGGGATGGTTAGAGATGGTTAGGGATGGTTAGAGATGGTTAGGAAGAGGTAGTTAGAGATGGTTAGGGATTGTTAGGTAGAGATGGTTAGAGATGGTTAGGTAGAGATGGTTAGAGATGGTTAGGGATGGTTAGAGATGGTTAGGAAGAGGTAGTTAGAGATGGTTAGGGATTGTTAGGTAGAGATGGTTAGAGATGGTTAGGTAGAGATGGTTAGAGATGGTTAGGGATGGTTAGAAATCTGTTATCCTCAGTCCTACATTACTTTCGGACTACAAAAAAGAGAAAATGTTACCTGCGAATCGTCTACAGCTGATGAGAGGGCGTTGTGAAGGTTCATCGAGTCCTCAAGGCCGGAGTGGATCCCCTCGCGGCGAATCCCGTAGCCGCTGTCTCGCCTTTGGTTGTCATAAGGAAACGACCCGTGCATGCTCCCCTGAGAACGAAACATTCGAAATTATGAAATAGAAAACGTGTTTATTTTCAAGAAAGTAATGACATGAATCGACAATAATCCAGTTATACAGCATGGCTAGGAGAGCGAATTTTCGAAGAAATAACTGGTTTTATGTAAAAGTTCTCCATTAAAGAATATGATGTCCATGAAGAACATCTCAAGTTGATACTATCAACCACATTTCTTCATCTTCAAAGTGCTCAAGCTTGAGAACGGACTGAGATGTCGCAATTCTGACGTCACCATCGTGTTGCTGCATAAAAAAAACCCTTTAAAATGAGGTGTCACTTGTCAGACTTTCTTTTTGCAAGTGAACCCCCCCCCCCACACCTCAAACCCCCCTCAGCATTTCGATATTTCAACTCTAAACACGACGGTGAAGTCAGAATGGCGATATCGCATTCCGTCATCAGATTAAAGCAGACTAACTGGCCTTATTTCAATAGCTTGGGTATTCCTCTGTCGAATCAACAAGAAAAGCCAGCAGTACACGATAATACTACTCGTAAGATGGTAGAGGGAATTTCCCCCATTCTCCACTACCTTTTGAGCTTCATATTGAGAATTAGTTGAAATCAATTCAATTGATACCCACTATATACTGTGTATATGGGAAGGAATTGGGGGAGGGCATGGGCGAGGGATCGATCAGAAATTGTGCTAAGAATTCGAGACATCCACCGAGGGAGAACCCCCTTTGAGTCTAGAAATGCCGAAGATTCGGTGGGAAGGAGAGGGGGAAAATATTTGGATATTTTATATTATAATAAGATAACATTCTCCACTTCCCTCTTCATCACGAGTCTATGAGTGTCCTGAATTCCCCACGGATTCGGGGGAAAAATTCCGTTTGTTATGGGTGGGTTTGTAAGGGAATGCTCAACAGTATGTGACAATGAAGAATAATCCACAGTCAGGCAGCATGGCTATAAGAGCGAGTTTTTGAAGAAATAACTGGTTTTATGATATTACATTTCAACTTGGTATATCTAACTATGCGCGCGTACACTCTTTTCAATGAGACATTTTACATAAAACAAATGATTTATTCGAAAATTCGTTCTTATAGCCATGCTGCGTGACTGTGGATTTTTTATTGTTTATTTTGTTCGTTTTGATTTTGAAGTATTAAACTCCGCTATTGACCCTCTAATTTTTGAAGCAATATAACTATAATACAGGGTGTCCCATCTAAACGGGCCCATCGGGAAATTACAGCCTTGCGGTGCGAGCTATCGAAAAATTGAACTAGACCTTTTTCATAGTATTTTAACTCAGCTTCACGATGCCGAAGTCCGATTTTTATTTTTCCATGTTTTAGGGTCTCAAATCATTGATTGAAACTTACGGTTTCCTCTTGACCCCCCTTTTTTATTGCTTTTTTCGATTCTAGGTTGAATTTGGAACAGAAAATGCCTCTTTGAAATTTTTGTTTTTGGGGCTTCGTTTCTGAGTTATTTCACTTTTTGCGAAATACAGAACATCGCCGATTCCTTTTAGACGTTACCAACACTTTCTTACTATTTTTATCTTCGATTTTTTTCACCACAGTTTTGAAATCAGCATTCAGTCAGCATTCAGCACCTGTCATTCAGTGTGGTGAACATCTCAAAAATTGAGGAAAAAATAGTAAGAAAGTGTTGGTAACGTCTAAAAGGAACGGCGATTTTCTGTTTTTCGCAAAAAGTGAAATAACTCAGAAACGAAGCCCCAAAAACAAAAATTTCAAAGAGGCATTTTCTGTTCCAAATTCAACCTAGAATCGAAAAAAGCAATAAAAAAGGGGGGTCAAGAGGAAACCGTAAGTTTCAATCAATGATTTGAGACCCTAAAACATGGAAAAATAAAAATCAGACTTCGGCATCGTGAAGCTGAGTTAAAATACTATGAAAAAGGTCCAGTTAAATTTTTCGATAGCTCGCACCGCAAGGCTGTAATTTCCCGATGGGCCCGTTTAGATGGGACACCCTGTATAACTCACTGCCATCGGCCACCTCGATCATGCAGAGATGTTTTTGGAGTCAGCAGTGTCAGGTCAGTAGGCCTACCGTTATCCTCAGCCTGGTGCGGCTGAGATTGAGTAGGTGTGCTGTAGCCTCTGGCCTATGGACCTATTCCACGAGGCTTGAGTTTCTAACAGCAGTGCTTTCTAACAGCGGTGCTTTCCCTGAGGTTTTTGGATATTCCACGGTTGGCCTCAGGTCCGATGATGGCGGTCTCCGCCCCTTTTCTGACCAATGTATCCGCCTCATCGCTCCCCTTTTGCCCTGAATGCACCCATACCAAGGTGACTTTGTTCCTGTCTGGAACAGTCCAGGGCATTCTTACAGTCCATCACTGTTCGTGGTGTTATCAATGGAGAGGCTAACGTCATCAGTTCGACTTAGCTATCAGGACAGATTGCCTCTTTCTTACCTATTTAGCTTTCCGATCTCCATAGCACAGTTCAATGGCAATCGTCTCAGCTTGGAACACTGTGGCGTGTTGGCACAGACTAATTGCCATCTCAATGTTGTTGGATTTGCACCAGATCGAGTGAGCTGACACTGGAATCTGACTTTTCCATGCCTCCCTTTCAGGAAAGAGGACGTGGAAATTTCTTTCAAAGCGGTATTGGGGTCGTATTTCATCACCAGGCACACCCAGTATTGGATCTGCTTGGATGTCATCCCTCAATTTCCACTGGATTGACCCATGCCCAGATATGACTAGCGGTTGTCCTTGCAATACTCAGGTTGCCTGCATAGCTGTACTCCTTACAAATTTGTGTAGTGGTGAAAGATTGAGTAGGACCCTCTAAAGCTGCAGTTGGGGTCGCACTCTTAGCTCCTGTTATGCTCATGCTAAGAATCCATAGCACAGTGTTCAATGGCAATCGTCTGTAATGTATGGTTTGCTGAGTTACCCCTGTTCCCGGGGGGTTAGGCAATATGCCCACCCAGAGGGCTTTCCAGTCAGTATTCACAGACCTGGTTTGCTTAGCTGAACTCTGCACAAAGTTGTGCAGTGGTGGAAGATTGAGCAGGACCCTCCAAAGCTGCAGTGGGTCGTACTCATAGCTCCTTTTATGCTCATGCTACCTGTTGAGTTTTTTCCAGGAGCTTTTGAGCCTGCAGCTGCATTGTTTTCGTACACCAGACTACTGACCAGTACGTTATTATTGGTCTTAAAGCCTGTTTGTATAAACACGTGGTCATTTTGGGGTTTAGTCCCCAGCTGTTGCCACAGAGCCTTCTGCATCTGCTGAGACTGACAGCAGCCTACTGTGTAGTTTTGATGAGGTGTTGATTACGGCTATAAGAGCGAATTTTTGAAGGAATTTTACGTAAAACCTACTATTGGTGTACCACCACTGATTACTCGTGACCGCCAGTAATACTTATAATATAGTAATGCTTAAATTCAGGCTTGTTCATCTGGCAAAAAGCTCCCGTCAACAGCATTGAAAGAAGCGTAAAGCTCCCTGCTGGTGTAACAGAGGAAACATATTAGGTGAAACCGAGGGTGACTAAGGGTGAGAGGGGGTTGTGGGAAGGAGACAGGGAACAGGAAAACATTGACGGTGGAGGTTAGGGGTAGGAGGATCAGGTTTCTATATGCATACTCAACAGCGAGGTGCGAACCACCGAGCATCCTATATATGTGGCTGGCGGGCAAAATGGATATCATTCCTTTTTGCGGCTGAGGTTTTCTGGCGGGCCAGTTTTTACAACGGAGTTGTTTTTGGGGGGATAGCAAGTTTTACGTAAAATGACTCCATAATGTAACGTTTAGCTTTCTGATCTCCATAGCACAGTGTTCAATGGCAATCGCCTCAGCTTGGAACAAAATCGTTGTTATCTACTAAAATCATCGTACTCACCACGTGGGAGTCCGGGTCCCTCCTGGGCAGCTGGTAGTGGTGCTGATGGAGGGAATTGAGCCCGTAACCCTCGGGACCGCTGGTCGTCATGTACTCGACCGGAGGTGTCGCCGAAGTGAAGGGCGGCGGGAAATACGGAGGTTGGAAGTCTCCGGCCATTCTCGCTCCGGTGCCCGGGCTGAAGGCTCCGGACTGCCCGGCCAGCCGATCCTGAAACAAAACAAAAATCGTTTTTGGTGAAAAATTGGTTGATTTAGTAGTAAAGTACCACACGGATCGTCGGGCCGATTTTGGCTGTCCTTCGTGTGTGGTTTTGTGCACTGCCACGAGGCAGATGCCATCCAGGGCGATCCAACTTAACCCAGATGCCGCCAGCCGTATACTAACGAATTTTTGAAGAAAATGTAACTATTGAATTCGAATTTCCGAAAAGTTTTTATACTAAAATCCGTTTCAGACCATCCTGAATCCACTGCCAAAAGACACCAAAAATTATATATTTATATATTTACGTAGGTATGAGTCACTCCAGACGATATCTCTCGGTAGAATTGAGACAAAAAGTTCAAATTTGCACAAAAAATCCGTCTTAGCAATCGACAAGCTAAGTTCGTAGATGAGCAGAATCGGGCGGCTCTAAGGGGGGGTTTTGGGGAGTTTTAGGGGAGAAAATTCCTCATAAATTCCCAAAATGAAACATTCTAACAAGTGACACCTCATTTTGAAGGTTTTTCTATGCTGAACGCGATGGTGAAATCAGAATTGCGATATTTCATTCGGTTCTTAAACTGGACCACTTTGAAGATGAAGAAACGTGGTTGTTACTTCGTGAGATCTTCATGTTAAGTCTGCTCTAATCTGGTAACGGAATGAGATATCGCAATTTTGACTTCACCTTGAAAAATCAATAACCTAAGGAGGGTTTTGGGTATTTTTAAGGGAGTGGGGGGGGGGGGGTTCACTCAAAAATGAAAGTTACCCATAAATTTCCAAAATGAAACAGTCTGAAACCTCATTTTAAAGGTTGTTTTTACGTCGAATTCGATGGTGAAATCAGAACATTTTCTGCGCCCCATCCCCGGACAGACTGCCTCCGGACACCATCCATATGAACACCATATGGAACTCCCCTAACAAATCACCCCTCATTTTAAAGGTTTTTTCATACTGAACACGATGGTGACTTCAGAATTGCGATATCTCATTCCGTTCTCAAACTGGAGCCCTTTGAAGATGAAGAAACGTGGTTGAAGAACACTTCATGGACATCAAATCCTTCAATGAAGACAATTTCTATAAAACCACTTATTTCTTTGAAAATTCGCTCTTACAGCCATACTGCATGCCGGTGGATTTTTCCAAAAAAACACGTTTTTTCACTTTCAAACTCAAATTTCTCCACTTGACTCCAACATCAACTTCTCAACTTTTTACCACATTTTTGGAGCCAGCGTTAATGTTTCTATAAGATTAGTGTACCTACCTACTTTGAGTCTTGAGAAATACCATCTAATGGCCATAACAGCAGCTCAAACATGGACGAATTTTGGAATATAAAAATTTGAAAATCTTAGGAACTTCTTTTACGACTTTGGACGAATTTTGGAATATAAAAATTTGAAAATCTTAGGAACGTCTTTCACAACTTTCGAGAAATTTCAAAATAATCCTGGAAACCAGCTGGAAAACTAGAAGAAAACGTCTTCGTTTAATTAGCTTTTCAACGGTATGCTCAAATTGGGAAAAACTTGAGTTTAATAGAGAAAACTCCACAGTCATGCAGCATGGCTGTAAGAACGAATTTTTGAAGAAATAACAGGTTTTATGTAAAATGTCTCCATTTTACTGGTATTAATACCTGGTATTAATGGAGACATTTTACATAAAACCTGTTATTTCTTCAAAAATTCGTTAATTAGCTAATTAGCGAATTTTCGAAGAAAAGGAAGGTATGGCTTTCAATCCAAATGTTGTTTTTCGGGACTTTTATAATATATATTATAATGACTGATAACATGTTTTTATTTACAAATGACGGATTCAAATTTACTTTTGACGAATTTAAAAAAAAATATATATATATAAATTGTTGGGTGTGGAATGACCAAGTCTAGTCGTAGTTTTTAGGTTTCTTTATTCCCGACGTTTCGGCACCTGAATTGTGCCCTAATCATGGGAAGAAATCTACAGACATAACAAGGAAACAAAGTTAGGATAGAACTATCTAAAACGCCCAGAATGGGTGTGATAGTAATGATAAGAACAAAATGGTCGATTGGTAACAATGGTTGATACAAATGGCCGAAACTAGCAATTCATCTGAAACGAGAATATTATAATAATTATGAATGATGCCAGTTGTAGACGTGAAATAATAAACCAAATGCGATGAACATGTACTTGAAGAGGGAAAAGGTTAGCAGAAATGATTGTTGTGTACAAGTGACCGAGTCGCAGCAGAAAGAATTTAGGGAGTGCGGTCAAAAGTGGAACTATTATAAGGTTTTCCTAACAAGTATTTGTCATATAACAACTAAGTGTATGTGTAAGTGTGTGCCTTTGAACGCCTGATCGTAATGTAAGTAGCTACCTACATAACTTGTCATCATTGTTCGTACATAACCATAACTTTAGCTGCTTACCTAGTTCTATCCTAACTTTGTTTCCTTGTTATGTCTGTAGATTTCTTCCCATGATTAGGGCACAATTCAGGTGCCGAAACGTCGGGAATAAAGAAACATAACAACTACGACTAGACTTGGTCATTCCCCACCCAACAATTTACATCACCCACTAGTCAACCAACTCCAAAATATATATATATATATATATAGTGTTGATGGGATTGACTAGTGTGAAGAAGCAGGTTGTATAAAATGACCAAGCTAGTCTTTTTTTTCGTGTTTATTTTCTCACGACGTTTCGGCAATGGAACAAAGCCCTATTCATGTGAGGTTACCTACAATAAGATGAGAACAGAATTAATATTTACATGCTATGTCAGGAATAATATTTATAAGATACGTTGTAATAGCTACTTACATGTAGAAGTGAAAAGTTTTTACATTAAACTGAAGAACTGTTGTGGAGAAGTAAACAAATGGAGGTGGATCAGTTTGTGGATAATATAAAGATGAAACTAACTAACTGCTATGTGGAAGTGATTCTATGAGGAAGGGGTACATTAGTGTGTGTGGTGGAAGATAAAATCTACTGAGACATGATGACTATGAACAGGAACTTGGAATAATTACTATGAACTATGAAGTGACAACAAAAGCCATTTTTGTATATTATAAGCAAACAATAACAAGAAGAAAAAAAAAAAGAAAAAAAAAACATGAACCAAAGTTAACAACAAGATTGTAGGTAACCTTGTAGGTAACATTGTAGGTAACCTCGCATGAATAGGGCTTTGTTCCATTGCCGAAACGTCGTGAGAAAATAAACACGAAAAAAAGACTAGCTTGGTCATTTTATACAACCTATATATATATATATATAATAATTACAATAATACAATAATTACAATACTTTAATCAAGGGAGACTGGGAAAAAGTCGAAAATTATGTAGTGACACCAGTATTGTTTAACAAGACGAAACCACGCCTGGTTTTTGGTTCTACATCGCACTAATAGAAATCCGTGTAAATTATCGTTTGTTTAGTGAGCCATTCAAATTCGTAACAAAGATCGATCTCAACTCAACTTTGAAGATTGAGGGCGGGTGCGAGGGAGCGAAGGAATGCGATTGGCTGAATCAAGGCTTCGGGAGCTGTCAACCGCTTCAAGGCGTGTTTATTCCTTCTTGATGCCATTTAAACCGCCTTCGCGCTCTCGTAGAATGTTTGTCGTTTTAAAAATAACAAGAAAAAAGGGGGTGATGAGGGGGGAAAGCGGAGATTTAAAACTCGGGAAATGATTAGAAAATGGCGCAAAGGGAGGGGGGAAACGGCCGAAAGGAAGAATATTCATTGAGTTTCTTTGGAAGGGGAGAAAACCGTTATTCGGGATGGTTAGGGATGCAACATCGATTATAACATCAAATGATTAATCGTAAGCTAATAATCGATGTAACCGATTAATCGAAAGCAAATAATGGTTTTTTAAAAATAATTTTAAATTTAAAACTCGTTTTTTCGCATCTAAATTTTATTAAATTGTTAATTCTTGATCCTTTTTTAAAAATCGAGTAATTCTTTAAAAAACGAATTCCTTCTTTATCAGGGAGGTGTGGAAGAGTCACCATTCGATTCAGCGTCAAAAAATGCATAAATAGCGAAAGTTGGCCTGCACAAAGTTGGGTTTTGGTGGAAAACCGACGTTTTTCAGGACTCAAACGTCATTTTCTCCACCAATTTTACTGTGAAAAAACATTTTTGTTTATACCGTTGGAAAGCTGAGATTTTCGCCAAGTTTTTCTCGAGGAGTGCACTCCGAAAAAACCCCGTACTGATAGCGCAAAATACGAAAGAAAAAAACGGTGATTTTTAAGAAATCTTCAAATTTTGGACTTTCGCCATTTTTTCATCAATAAGTACTGCCTTAAACAGTGGGATTATATGTCAGGGAGATAGCAAATTTAACGCTCTTTCCAACGGTATCCTTCACTTTAATGTTACATATTAATTTAAGGGAGTTAGAGCCGTTTATAAATGATTTATTTTACATGTAACATGTGAGTGTATTCACACTATAATTTAGTCGTACATTGAAGGATTTTGGTCGAAAATTACGAGTGAAATGAAAGTGCATTTATAGGTGGAAATTTGACAGAATTCTTGAAATTGCTCTAACTTAGGACCTGTTCGAGATAAATTGGCACTCAGCTATATGTTCTTAAAGGTAATTTAACCCTCTACAACTTCTTCTCTCACCACTTTCTTCTCAGATGAACGGTTTTAAAGGAACGGAGCAATGTTTGACAAAAAACGAGGGGTAAGAAGCCGATTTTTGAAAATTGTCGATTTTTGAGTCTGACTATCTCGGAAACGGTTGGGAATTGTTAGAAAACGTATAGAATCAAATTTGTAGATAATTTTAACAGCTTTCATTTTGTATTTCGAATGGTATATCGAAAAGTACACCGTTTTCGTGATATAAGCGAAAAACTGAAAAAATGGGACCTTTAAGGTCTACTATCTGACTATCTCTTTGAGTCTGACTATCTCGGGAACGGTTGGGAATTGTTAGAAAACGTATAGAATCAAATTTGTAGATAATTTCAACAGCTTTCATTTTGTATTTCGAATGGTACATCGAAAAGTACACCGTTTTCGTGATATAAGCGAAAAACTGAAAAAATGGGACCTTTAAGGACCTCCCACGCCCCCTTGCGACCACCCTATCAGCCAGGACTTTTAGTATGTTCAATAGGAATCTAGTCTAAATGAATATATTTTCGAAGGAATGCGGATTCTCCTGTTCAACGCACTCTATAATTCTTTATTGACTGGACTATACAGTGGTCCAAAAAGGCCCTTCCCAGTGAGGAACACTAACATCAGTAATCATTTTGTAATCTGTAAATGTGTAAATAGCCCTAGTTTTAAGACCCCACCATCACGCTAAGAGTTTTCAACTGTTCCCTTTTCTCTTAAGAATTTTACTATGGTAGGTACCCTCTAAATTAAGACACTACATACAATACTACTTAAGACTGAACGACGTTTAAGGCCGATATTGTTCAACCTAAATATCTTAAGCCACTGTAAAATAATCTATTTATGTCCACTTATGCCCATAAAATATTTTTTAATCTGCTAGAAAAAATTCCCGTCGTGAGGTAAGTACCTTGTCATTTTTCACCCCCAAATCCTCAATTTCGCGTGAAAAAAAACGCGTTTTCCGACGGGGAAACGAAATTTTCTCCCTTAATTTTCCATGTAAATTCAAATTTGTGTATACCGTTAGAAAGCTGAGCTTTTTTGCCAACTTTTGCAGTAAAAGTACAAAACTTTCAAGTAGGAGTAGTAGGTTGTACATGGGATTGAAACAACTGGACATTTCCGGGATTTGACAATTTTTTCTGTTTAGGCTGATTTTTGACCAATTAAACCTGAGCAAATCCTTTTGGTTTGACATCAGAACGGTAGGAAATTTAATGGTCTTTCCAACGGTATCCTCAAATTTGAGATTACATTGGGAAATGAGGGAGTTACGTCCGTTTTAGTGACGTAAGGTTGAAAACACGAAACAAAAATTTGAAAGTGAAAAAAATCGGGTTTTAACTGGAGTAAAAAATATGAGTCATAGAGCGTTTTTAGTCACAAATTAGTTGTCGAATTCACCCCCCGGCGGGATGTCCGCCCTTACGCGGGACACCCTGTATTTTCTCATTTATCTCTGTAAATATTTATCTGGGAATTTTTCCTTATTTTTCCACCAATCTGCAGGCCAAAATTGATTGAAAAAAATGTCCCGAAAAAATGTAAAAAAAAATAAAAATAAAAAAAATCATGCACTAAAGGGTTATTAAATAATAAGTACAAATTTTGTACTATTAATAATAATATTTACCTCTGGTATCCCGTACTGGCACAGAGCCAGTTTAGTATCGAGGCGGTAAATCTTGGGAACGGAAACCGATAAAAACGCACTAACTCGCATCCGAAATGTCGAACAGAGCGGGTCACATTCGGAGAGAATCGATTACTGGTATTGAAATTGGAAGTACTCGTATGACGAGGAAAAGGTCCGCGGGGCGGTTTAAGGGTTAAAAACGCGAGTGGTTTTCGGCGCGACAGAAGCACGAGTTTGACTGACGGGGTTGTCAACTTGTGCCTTGAGGGGGCACCGGTGGAGCTGTCAATGGCGGGATGTCCGACCGTGGGGGGGGAGGGGGGGGTGAAGTGGTGGGGGGGAGGGAGCGAATCGTCTTTGAAGGGCTGGTTTAAGGGGGGGGGGGGGGTAGAGTTAGGGTTACTGTAGGGTTAATTAGGGTAATTTAAGAGGTTGATTCGGTGGATTTCATCTAAAGCTATTTCTGAGCGTTTTAAAGAAAAATCCAAAATCATGCAGCATGGCTATAAGAGCGAATTTTCGAAGAAATATCTGGTTTTTATGTCAAATGTCTCCATTAAAAGAACATGATGTCCATGAAGAACATCTCAAGTTGATACTATCAACCACATTTCTTCATCTTCAAAGTGCTCCAGTTTGAGAACGGAATAAGATATCGCAATTCTGATTTCACCATCGTGTTCAGCGTAAAAAAACCTTCAAAATGATGTGTCACATGTCAGAATGTTTCATTTTGGGGATTTTTGGGTAATTTCCCCCTCTAAAACTCCCCAAAAACCCCCCCTTAGAGCCGCCCGATTCTGCCCATCTACGAACTCAGCTTTTCGATTTTTTGTGCAAATTTGAACTTTTTATCTCAATTCTATTGAGAGTTATCGTCTGGAGTGACACAAACCAAAATACATAAAATTTTAGGTGACTTTTGGCAGTGGATTTTGGTATACAATTTTTTCTGAAATACTAGTTTAACCAAAACTGTGGCCGTGCAAACTCAGATTACTCTTATTTAGGACCATCTGAAGGTATGCGAGGTTTGTTTCTAAGATTGGTTAAAGCGATGGGATGGGAAGGGGATGTGTAGGGTTAGGGTTATTGTAGGGTTAATTAGGGTAATTTAAGATGTTGATTAGGTGTATTTGAACTAAAGCTATTTCTGAGCGTTTTGAAAAAAAATCCACAATCATGCAGCATGGCTATAAGAGCGAATTTTCCACGAAATAGCTGATCAACCACGTTTCTTCATCATCTTCATATCTAGTATCATCACCCTCACAGCGTAGTTTTCCCTATAAGATGCTGTCAAATTACCCAACTACATCCTCATTTGATATTTGCTTGCCATTCATAGTCTACAATCATCCTTAATTGGATTTTACCTCGTACGATACTGAGATGACGTCCGCGTAGTTTCTATTGAGCAGCCACAAGTTAACTTATGGCATTATGCAGACATATCGCACCCTTGCTTCAATATTTATACAAATCAAAAAGCCTCTGTTTTGAGGAAACGCAAAAAACCCGTTTCTGCTGCTGATATCATTACTCTGGGCTTGAAGTCACGCCACATGTTGCAATATAAAACAGTCCTTCAAAATAAGATTTCAGACTTTTTGTGGTATCGCTCTCTATTTCATACTTGTAATGAAAATAGGCTAGTTTTCCAAGTTATGGCTGTTTTCATAATTCACCCAAGCATTGGACGCTGTAATAAGTTGGCACTTGTGACCATTTCTTGGTGAAAAACAAGCTGCAGTCAGTACAGCGCTCTCTCAATCTAGTGATACGAAAACCGCCAAATTTTGAGTTGTAACACTATTGAAGCAAGGGGTTCATCTTAAGCTATTTCTGAGCGTTTTACGAAGATCCACAGTCATGCAGCATGGCTGTAAGAGCGAATTTTTGAAATAACTGGTGAAATGTCTCCGTTGAAGAACTTGATGTCCGTGAAGAACATCTCAAGTATCAACGACGTTTCTTCATCTTCAAAGGGCTCCAGTTTGGGAACGGAATGAGATATCGCATTTATTTGCATCCCAAGTTTAAGGGTCCGATCTAAACGAGTCGACTTGTGGCCTATGAGCCACCAGTTCATCGACTTATCCAAAGGCCTTTTCGAACCAGGTTTCACTCGTACGTCTTCGGCCTTTTCTGCGTACGTGTAACGTTACCGAGGTAAAAGCTACACATTCTAACCCAAAAGCCCTAGTCCCTTTGAGCGACATTTCTAACGGTCCCTATTAGCGACGAGTCCGGTTGCACTAGTTCAATTCCGTGAGTTTCCAAACTTTCTCCCGCCCTAGAAATGATTTACATAAATAGGCCCTCGAGGTGGAAAACCACCTTCACTTTTCACGTCGTTAGAACTCAAATCTTTCATTATTAGTTTACCTATTATACAAAAAAAAAAAAAAAAAATCCACAGTCATGGCTATAAGAGCGGATTTTTGAACAAATAACAGCTATGGATTTTATGTAAAATGTCTCCATTGAAGGACATCTCAAGTATCAACCACGTTTCTTCATCTTCAAAGTGCTCCAGTTTGAGAACAGAATGAGATATCGCAATTCTGACTTCACAACCGCATTCAGCATTAAAAAAACCCTTTAAAATGAGGTGTCACTGGTCAGATTGTTTCATTTTGGGAATTTATGAGGAATTCCCCCCCTAAAACCCCCCTGAGAGTGGTCCGATTCTGCCCATCTACGAACTTAACTTGTCGATTACCAAGACGGATTTTTTTGTGCAAATTTAAACTTTTTATCTCAATTCTATCGAGAGTTATCGTCTGGAGTGACACATACATAAATATATATAAATCTATAGTTTGCGGGTAAGGATGACCAACACTAGTCGTTGTCATCATTCGGTTTTATTACGACGTTTCGATCGTGGAACACGATCCTAATCATGTATCCTACAAACAAAAATATGGGAGAGTTATTATATGAATGGAATAAAGGGTTAAATAGAAATGGTGACTTACAAACTAGTTATAAACTTACATAATTGTCCGATTGTCCGACAGCGACACAGTAATGTTTGACAAGTACTTGTCAATTAATTGTCAATACACAAATTTTCACAATTTTTAAAGAATCGGAAGTAAAAAAATCAATTCACCTATAAAATCGGCATTTAAAAATTTCTTAAATAGATTTCTTGAAAAAATCGGAAATCGATTCCCATCCCTACTTTTTCAACGATGAACACGATGGTGAAGTATCACGATATTGCATTCCGTTCTCACTGGAGCACATTGAAGATGAAGAAACGTGGTTGATACTTGAGATGTTCTTCATGGAGACAATTTTACATCAAACCAGGTATTTCTTTGAAAATTCGCTCTTATAGTCATGCTGCATGACTGGATTTTTTAACGCTGAACACGATGGTGAAATCAGAATTGCGATATCTCATCCCAATCTCAAACTGGAGCACTTTGAAGATGGAGAAACGTGGTTGATACTTGAAATGTTCTTCATGGAGACATTTTACATAAAAACCAGTTATTTCTTTGAAAATTCGCTCTTATAGTCATGCTGCATGACTGTGGATTTTTGATATCGTTCCACACGGTTTTTGCCCAGCAACTTCAGTTCAGTGTAGATTTCAAATCAATGGAGTCCAATGGAGTTTTTGGTCCTTCGTAATTACTTCGTAAATTCGCTCATTAAGTGGTGAAGCTCACCTGGAAGTTTTTCACGTTCGGTTTTAAATCAAACTCCTCTCGGATCAATTACGAAACAGGCGCCGGGCGCCGGCGCTTCAAACAGCGTTGCAAACAAAAGGCTTTTTTGATTTTCAGGCGCTACCTGTATCTGCTCCCTCGTAGAAAGAAGTCGTAATTGGACTACCGGACGGTATTGTTGACGGTCACAATGACCAACCCATTATAGAAGGCGCTGATGAGGTTTTCGAAGTCACCGATATCGTCTCGAAACGCTAGTTTCTCCTTGCAAGTATCAATTTTTTTTTTGAGTTCCGGCCATGCAGCCACGACCTTATGAGCGAATTTGCAGACCCAACATACGTAGTGGGTCGGCCGACCATAAAAATGGCCAATAATTTCGTCATGTCTGTAAGCATCATGTGTTGGGGACAGGGTGATAAATGATCTCCGTACATCTGTATCATATTTTTGAATGACCTGTTTAATAATACTCGAATCAGTGTACTTCATTTCGCTGATGATCTTGTGCTGCTGGCGGATGGACCAAGTGTTCTACAGGTTGCACAGTCTCTAACCCTGCCCTTGTAATGGTTTGCTCTGTGAACGCAGACCAGGATGTCCCTCTGGGTGGGGCGTAATTGCCTAACCTCCCCGGGTTACAGGGGAAACTCAGCAAATCATGCATCACATCCCGCAAGATCCCGGCTGACATCAAGATTAGATGCGTAGCTGCAGCATGGCGCATGTCTCAAGACAGACCTGGCAACATTGGAGGTGTCACAAACGAAGCTGAACTTGAGCACTTTGAAGGTGTAGAAACGTGGTTGATACTTGAGAAGTTCTTCATGGACATCAAGTTCTTCAATGGAGACATTTTACATAAAACCAGTTATTTCTTCGAAAATTCGCTCTTATAGCCATGCTGCATGACTGTGGATTTTTCTACGCTGAACACGATGGTGAAGTCAGAATTGCTTTATCTTATTTCGTTCTCAAACTGGAGCACTTTGAAGATGAAGAAACGTGGTTGACACTTGAGATGTTCTTCATGGACATCATGTCCTTCAATGGAGAGATTTTACATAAAAACCAGTTATTTCTTCGAGAATTCGCTCTTATAGCCATGCTGCATGACTGGATTTTTTGTGAAATAAAATAATTAATGTACTAAAAACTACTTTGATTCAACCCAATTTTCCCCGCTCGCATTAAGATGTTGTAGCCACTTCACAAGCACCGTACCCGTTTCGAAATCTCCCCTTGGAGCCATGGTACGACGTTTTTACTACTACACGTCTAATACATAGAGTCCAGTACACGTCGGTTTTGTTTACAAAGCGAACGAGGAAAACGGCGATTCACACTCGATGAGACGGCGTTTTAGTAGTTGTGGTGGGAGGGGGGGGGGGAATTTTCCTCCGACAAACATCAAGAGATGCGACTTATTTTCGTTAGGATTTTACTTAATTATCGTTGTTTACAGGACCTGAAGTTTTCGAAGTCGTTACAGGTCGTTAAGCGGTGGGTAATGAGGAGAAGGCCGTTTGAAAAAAGCCCTCAACACGATGAAGGAATGCGGCTTCAGTATTTCCTTCTCTGTGAAACTGTGATGTTAATTCTAATTGTAATAATAATTTATTGTCACATGTACATCCTACAGAAGCCCCTAAATAAACATCGATTTAGGCCTTTTTTTCTCCAATTCGGTTAATACGAAGTATTCGGTTAACGCATAACACGAAGTGGACGTAGGCCACAAAGGGTTAAGTAACTACATGAAACCCAGCAACTCATTCCGAATGAAATCATAGATCGTAGAAAAGTCTGCGATTCCCCATTCAATTTCACCGATGATAATTAAAAAGTTCCAGTCGTGCTGCATGGCTATAAGAGCGAATTTTCGAAGAAATAACCGGTTCTAGCGAATTTTTGAAGAAAATGTAGCTATTGCTTTCGGTCCAAAATTTTTAAAACTTGACATTCCGAAAAATTTGTATACCAAAATCCGTTCCAGACCATCCTGAATCCACTGCCAAAAGACACCAAAAGTCATATGTATGTACAATTATGTATGTGTCACTCCGGACGACAACTATCGATACTAATGAGATAAAAAGCTCAAATTTGCACAAAAAATTTATCTAACCAAATGTTTTAAAATAACTATAACAAAATTTGCATAACTACCTATAACTAAATAACTTTAACAAAATTTATTTAGTATTTTATATTTATTTAATATTTACAATATTTAAAAAAAATTAGCGACAAGATGAAGGATTTTTCAACGTGAAGATGTAAATGAATGCAAAATGAAGGCGCGGAATTCCAAAGGCTTATTAAAACCCGATCACATAGCCAGCCAGCCCTCTGACGTCATAGGCTCTTACGGCATTGGCTGTGACGTACTAGTTAGCCTCCTGCCAGCCGTCTGACGTCATACGCTCGTGCGTCATAGGCTCTGACGTACTAATTGGGATCCGGCCAGCCGTCCGACGTCATAGGCTGTGACGTACTAGTTAGCCTCCTGCCAGCCGTCTGACGTCATACGCTCGTGCGTCATAGGTGCGTCTGACGTAGTGGCCCGCCTGTCGCTTGTGTTCTGACGTGATCTGAGGGAAAGGGTGAATCAAGGAAACAAATTTTTCCCGTTTCAGTTTATGTGCCAAAGCAAAGACATGAAAAGACATGAGTTTTAGGGGGGGGGGGGGGGGGGAATTCCTCATAAATTCCCAAAATGGAACATTTTGACTGGTGACACCTCATTTTAAAGGTCTTTTTTATGCTAAACACGATGTTGACATCAGAATTGTGATACAATCTCATTCCGTCCTCAATCTGGAGCACTTTGAAGATGAAGAAACGTGGTTGATACTTGAGATGTTCTTCGTGGACATCATGTTCTTTAATAAAGACGTTTTACATAACACCAATTAGTTCTTTGAAAATTCGCTCTTATAGTCATGCTGCATGACTGTGGTTTTTTGTAAGTAAAAAGAGTTAAAAATTGCAATTTACGAGAATTTATTTTGTAAGAACAAAGCCTATCTGAAGAGAAATTCATTTTGTTCAAGTACGGTTTTAATGTGCTCCTTCTGAATACACATCTCGTTATTAACAAAATCCAACGAAAAAATCTTTGAAATTTCACCAAATTTGTTTCATGAGAGTCAAAACCAGTCAGATCCAACACAAAATCGTCATTTTCTGCTTACGTAAGCAACCTGCGGTAAGCGGTTTGGTTAGTCATTACAGGAAGGCAGTACTGCCTACACGTGTGCCAATTTCAAATGGACTTTTCAGTGTTTTGTCTCTCCTGTGAAATTTGCTCAATTGGATCTACCTGGTTTCGATTGTAAACGCCTCAGCTGCTGATCCCTCATGAAATATCGAAGACCGTAAACCCGCATGTCGGGGATTTCTTCTCTTCCAGACAGAGGGGGGAGAGAAGTCTATTGAAAGTCCCATCTCGGCTTATCAGACCAACTTAAACGGACAAGTAGCTCATTTTCCGGAGTTTTACAATAGAAAGAACCGCTTTCGACGCCGGAAATGACGAGGCGTAAACCCGTCGAGATACGAGGGAGGAAAAATCGATGTCGTTCCTCAACCTCTTCAGGGGGCGGTAACAAAGAGGTAGAAAATAGGTCAAATAAGTCATATACGAGGTGTATATGACTTAACCCTTAAGGTCTTACGACCGACCAGGGATCGATTCTAGAACTAATCTGTAGTATAAAAATGAATCGCAAAATGTGTTGGTAGCGCATAACTCAACAACGCCTGGACCAATTTGGCCAATTCTTTTTTTTAAATGTTCGTTGAACTTCAAGGATGGTTTTTACGGCGAGAAAAATTCGAATAATTGTCGGAAAACACCATAAAAACAGGGGAAAAACAGGGGGGGGGGGGTCAGAGGTGATGGAGGAGGGAGGAAGTCATTAGGGGTGGAGGGGGAGGTTATAGGGCTCAAACTATATGTCCGCCATGGTGCTACAGCGTGAGGACAAGAAAAGAGAAGAGAAGAAGAAGAAGTTATAGGGCTCAAGGGGTGGTTATAGAGTGGAGGGAGAGGTTATAGCGTCACGGGAAAGGTTATAGAGTAGTGGGGGAGGTTATAGCATCAAGGGGGAGGTTATAGAGTAGAGGGGAAGGTTATAGAGTAGAGGGGAAGGTTGTAGAGTAGAGGAGGAATTTATAGAGTCGAGGGGAAGGTTATAGAGTAGTGGGGGAGGTTGTAGTATCAAGGGGGAGGTTATAGAGTAGAGGGGAAGGTTATAGAGTAGAGGGGAAGGTTATAGAGTAGAGGAGGAATTTATAGAGTGGAGGGAGAGGTTATAGGGTCGAGGGGGTGGTTACCATGACAACAGATAAGGTTCAGGTGGGCAGGTTGGGCGAGGGAGGGATGGAGGGGGGACAAGGTTTGATGGCGTCATCGATGACGTCATCGTTTGGAAAGACACTACAACGTTAGGAATTTAATTTAATTATTTTTATGCACAACGCCTTATCATGACGATGACGGTTCTGTTCAGGAGAATTTTCAGCCACGACTATACCTAAAATACGTAGGAACAAAAAACTGCCACATTACAAATCTTTATGACAGGACGAAGTCTGTCGGGTCCGCTAGTTTCTAATAAAAATCTTTTTTTATACGGCTAAAATTCACTTTCAAGATTTTTTTCGTGTTTTAGACCTTAAGTCACTAAAATGGCCACAAGTCCCTAAGTTTTCAGTCAAAATTCAAACGTGATCACACCGTTGGAAAGAGCGTTAAATTCTCTATCTTTATAGTGCAAGATAAAACTTTTCAAAGAAGATTCAGATGTTGAAAAATGAGCCCAAATACGAAAGTTTCGAAAATTTCGGAAATGTACAGTTTTTTTCAAACGTTCGTAAGCCTAACTGAACCCGCCGGTTAATTTTATACTGTAACCTTAAAAGTTGGCCCAAAAGCTCAGCTTTTTAACGGTATGATCAAAAAATCGTTTACAGCGGACTCACGGTGTACAATCCTCGTTCCCGTGCCAAAAACCGTGGATCTATCCGTTTAATTATTACGGGGAAAACGGGTTAATTGACGCAACGATGTTCAAGATTGACTTGGCTTTATTCGTTCGGACGGTAGGATCACACGATTCGATACATCGCCTGCTCGATACTCACGTGACGTCATCACAACACTACCAGTAACAATCAACAAGTAAAATATTTTGCAAAACTGATATTTTTGTGAGTGAAATGAGTTAGGCAGCAATCTTTGTCAGTGATATCTCGTCCAATTTACTTTTCGAAAATTGTCTTAATTTCTGTTGATTTGTACGGTAATTTTGTTAGTTTAGGTAGGCCGAGCTAAACGTTTCTATCGTTGGCAATTAGGTCAATGTAGTGTGTTTTACTAAGAAAAATTAAAAAATTTAAAATAAAATGAAACCTTAACGCCTAATTGGGTTGGATGCAACTAGATCTTAGTGTTAAGTCTGCTCTAATCAGATGACGGAATGAGGTATCGCAATTCTGACTTCATCGTCGTGTTTAGAGTTGAAATGTCCGAAAGCTAAGAGTGGGGTTTTGGGGAGTTGGGGGGGTTCACCCAAAAAGTGAAAGTCTGACAAGTGACACCTCATTTTAAAGGTTTATTTATGCTGAACACGATGGTGAATTCAGAATTGCGATATCTCATTCCGTTCTCATACTGGAGCACTTTGAAGATGAAGAAACGTGGTTGATACTTGAGAAGTTCTTCATGGACATCATGTTCTTTAACGGAGACATTTGACATAAAACCTGTTATTTCTTCGAAAATTCGCTCTTATTGTCATGCTGCGTGACTGTGTGGTTTTAAATGTACAAAAATCCGTCGATTCGGTTCAAGTTGACTTAAAAAAACACCGAAATGACCCCCGTGAAAATCGGTTCATCTTGACCGAAGTCGCCTTGAGATGACTCGTTCTGCGTCGGCGCCTCGTTGTCGACCGTCGCACTCCCATTCAAACTCCGACAATGGCCTCAACGCGCGCTCGCAACGCGCACAACGAACGGAGCACAATGAGCGGGCAGATGAATGAAGAATGAAGAAAGAAAAGAGCGAAAATAAAAAAAAAAGACTCAGGTTCCCTTCTCCAATACGATTTTTTAATTAAAAGAAAGTTGATCAGATCCCGAAAGGGTGTGACTAAGTAAGATATAATGCCCTGTTTTTGCATTAACGCCTCAATAATTAACTTTCGGACGGTCGTGGGTGGGAGGGGGGGGGAGGGGGGTCAATAATTGTCCGGAGAAGGTCAATAGTCTGTGGAGGTCGGAGAGTCGTTATTTTAAGTAGAACGACTACTCGACTTCCTTAGTGGCAGAAACAATAAAGATGCAGCATGGCTATAAGAGCGAATTTTCGAAGAAATAACGGGTTTTATGAAAAATGTCTCCGTTGAAGAACATGACATGTCAAGTATCAACCACGTTTCTTCATCTTCAAAGTGCTCCAGTATGAGAACGGAATGAGATATCGCAATTCAGACTTCACCATCGTGTTCAGCGTAGAGAAAACCTATCAAATGAGGTTTCACTTGTCAGAATATTTCATTTTGGGGATTTTTGGGTAATTTTCCCCCCTAAAACTCCCCAAACCCCCCTTAGCTTATGGGTAAATTGAAACATCAACAAGTGACACCTCATTTTAAAGGTGTTTAAATGCTGAACACGATGGTGAAGTCAGAATGCCGATATCTTATTCCGTTCTCAAACTGGAGCACTTTGAAGATGAAGAAACGTGGTTGATACTTGAGATGAAAAATTTTACATAAAACGATCATTTCTTTGAAAATTTGCTCTTACAGCCATGCTGCGTGATTGTGGATGATATAATTAACCATTTATAGCAGATTGATGAAATGAACATAATTAGCTGTGTAATTAATATAAATTCCGTGCTATAACGAGCGAATAATAATTATTCGTTGCGCGATTAATAGTTTATTGTACAATTTATTTACAAAGTGAATGTGTATTCATGTATACCTATAGGTAGGGACGTTTCGATACCGCCTCGTCCCTACCTCGTTTCGATAACCGATATTATCGGAAGAACAGTACCGATATTTCGATACCATCGGATCAAAAATATCGATACTCTCGATACTTTATCGATACTCAAAAAAATGCATTTTTGAATTACTACGTCATAAGCATTTTTCAACGTGAAGATGTAAATGAATGCAAAATGAAGGCGCGGAATTCCAGAGGCTTATTAAAACCCGATCACATAGCCAGCCAGCCCTCTGACGTCATAGGCTCTTACGGCATAGGCTGTGACGTACTAGTAGCCCTCCTGCCAGCCGTCTGACGTCATACGCTCGTGCGTCATAGGCTCTGACGTACTAGTTGCCCTCCGGCCAGCCGTCTGACGTCATAGGCTCTTACGGCATGGGCTATGACGTACTAATGGCCTCCGGCCAGCCGTCTGACGTCATACGCTCGTGCGTCATAGGTGCGTCTGACGTAGTGGCCCGCCTGTCGCTTGTGTTCTGACGTGATCTGAGGGAAAGGGTGAATCAAGGAAACAAATTTTTCCCGTTTCAGTTTATGTGTCAAAGCAAAGACATGAAAATGTCAAAAGAATGTCAACTCCATCCTGTTGTTGATACAGTCGAGAATTAAATGCTTGCATACGAGTCTGCAACACATTGGGACATTTTATGTCTTTAAAGAAGTGATTCAAGAATCTTCGAACACTGCTACATCACCTACCCCAGTAGCGCAGTTGTTATACTTAATTGTAGGGTTCATCATAAATTATGAAGCTTGCATTCGTATAGACAATATAAATTATTGAGAATGATCACCTGTGTGAAAACAATTATTTAAACAATCACGCTCATACCGCAGCTTGTCGGCCACGCACTCCGCAGTGGTTAACGTAATACGGTTAAGTAAATCGAGAGCTATCCAACGAGTGGTGAACGATTTTTGTACGATCATAACTGGCGAAGTTGAAGTTCCGTAGCAACGAATCGGTTGTAAGCGAAAATCATCAGAAATTTTCGTGACGATTTCGTGTAACGCTTTTGTGTAACGTTTTTCGAGTTATGTGCCAGAGTAAAGACATAAAATGTCAAAAAGGTGAACAATAATTTTTACGATATTTCATTTTATTAGTAGATTTACTTTTTACTTTTTTTTTTTTTGAAGGAAATAATTTGTAAGAAATCTAATTTTTTCCTTCAAAACGTTCCAACTTTTCGCGGGCCGCAAATATTGGCCAGGAGGGCCGCATGCCGCAGGTTGCCGCACAAATGGAGGATCCCGAAGCTGGTGATCTGGTTGCAGAGGAGTCAGTAGAAGAAGCTGTTCGTACACCAGACGACATCTAGCGGAAAGTGTGTGAAACCGCTTCCTCGCCGACTCTCCACGTCCGTCACTAGGGAGCGGGAACGTCGGGAAGGTTCGAAGCGATCGATAGCGAACAGGACTTCGGAAAACTCGGAAGAGTGAAAATCCGCGGTCACGCAGCGTGGCTATAAGAGCGAATTTTCGAAGAAATAACCGGTTTTTATGTAACCCCAGTCATTTGGAATGTTTGGAAATGAGTAACATCTCAGTTTATAGATTTTTCAAAGTTGAACACGATGGTGACGTCACATCTTTTGGTTTAAAAAAATTTAACTCCCCCTCAAAATTTGATGGTTTACGTTTCAAGATAGGTAAGTACGTAGATTCAGAAAATCGAATTTAAAGAAACTTCAAATTTTTGACACGACGGTTTTGCACCGTATTCTTTTGATGAGTTTTTTACAGCTATTATTAGGTTTGACATTTAGTACTTTAGGACATTAGTTTTATTTAGAGAGTTTATTTAGCCATAGATTACTGTTACCAGCTTTTAGAATCAGTTTTCACTGTTCTATTTTTTAGTTTAAATTTGTGTAATTTGTATTGGTGCGACTGTATTTATTGTGTGACGGAGGCTGAGTGAATGGTATATTTGTTTCGATTTTTTTGTTCTCTTTTACTATTCTGTTATCAGCCTGACTATTTTGATATTCATATTTTTGACTATTGTTATGCACAATGTGTGATGGCAAATAAAAACCTCTCTCTCTCTCTCTCTCTCTCTTATTATCTTCTTTGTGCAGATCACCCTTCTGTCGAGATAACTAAAAAAATCACTAAAGATCACTAAAATCACAAAACTGTCTATGTTTTGTGGACAATTTCGATAACAAAATGATGTATTTCGAAACCATTATTCTGTGTATTATTTTAAAGCCAACTCCCCTATAGCCGGCAATTCCAAGCTGAGATAACCATCAACCCGAACAAACTCAAATTTTAATACCTAGTTTAACACCAGTCGACCAACCTTAATTTTGAACAAATACGATATTATCGTGATACATTGAGTTGATTATAACACCAGCGGTGGCTACTGACACTGAAATATCCGGAGGGATATTTTTTCCTCGTGCTTTTGAAAAGAAATAAATTTCGAAAATTTGGTAGTAGGCACTTCATGACGTAGATTATTGCTGTGAAGTATAACTTGATGATCGATTCCCCTTGCATTTTCAATATTACCGTAAAACAGGGTGAACAGAGGCGATTTTCCAAAACGTAACCTTTTTGCCCATAACCTAACTAATAATAAGGATAGACAAAATTTCTTAATATAAGAAATGGATCCATGAACCTTGGAATAAGAGGAATACGCTCAAGTTGCCTAACTCACGAAGAGTGGCAACACTAGGTCAGGAAAAAATAAACTCGCACAGCTGATTTTATCTTCCCGCCGAGTCTTCCAACTTTGCGTCCTTATCACAGCTCATCGGCGTCTACTCCAGTGTTGCCAGATGTAGGGATTTTTCCCTACACGTAGGGAATTTTGGGGGTGCATTGAGCGTAGGGAATCCCTACGCTGAACGTAGGGATTTTTGGTCAAGCTAGGTTACGTGATTCAAACACTGGCAAAATTCTAATAAATTGAATAATTATACGATTTTAGTACATTTATTCGTGATCGGAAAACCACTTGTGGTATGAAGGAGAAAGGTAGGGAAGGAGAAAGCTACCAATTGTTACAACCATCCCATCACACCAAATATGATGAAGTTGCTTGCGTCACAGAGCTTATACGCTTCTAATAAAAGCGAGCAATCCCTCGATAGTGACGAAGACGATTTGATTGGTTTTTGACGGTTTCTTTGATGAATAGTTTTTGATATATTTTTGATAACCTCTTGAGATTAACCTAAGATTTTACTGCTCTTCTTTCTATTCTCAATCCCAAATTTTTCTGGTCCTTTTTTTCCTATTACTGTTTTACCATTTTAATTATATTTTCTCCTCGTAGTCATTCCTGGTCGTCGACATTAAGATTTTTTTAAATAGGTATTCCAAGGCTAATGTAACCAATGCTACCATTCTTGAGCCTTAGTAATAAGCCTTATTATATTTATATTTATCTCAGTGATATTTCTCAAGTACCTAACAATTCTTGTCCTGAAAAAAAAAAAATGAATGGACCTAATCTAACTATTATTGAGACATCAATAAAAATTACATTGTGCAACTCAGTGGTTCAATGGCTATTTCAATCCTCAAACCAAACCAGCAGCAGTGAATGCAGTGATATTGTCGTTTTGCAGATGACTAGGAGGGAAGTGATCTTCTTTTGTTCTTTTACATTTTCAGCAATCGAAATTTTACGCGTAGGGAATTTTTTAACACGGTAGGGAATTGGTAGGGAAAAGTAGGGATTTTGGAAACGGTCCGTAGGGAATTTCGAGGCAAGTTGTCTGGCAACACTGGTCTACTCATTACTGCTCTTCGAGAATCCGTTAGAAACTTTAAATTATCTTTCTCCGTTTATTTATAATTAATTTTCCAGCAATTTCGGGCGTTTTTGCAGGTAAATAGAAGCGGTGCTTAATTGAAATATTCTATTTAATTTATCCTATGAGGATTATTCGAACAATGTAATAAAATGTGCCTTGACATTGATTTCTAACTCTGGCTCATATTCTTGTCATTTTGATTAAGAAAAGTAATTTTGATTAAAGAAGAGTTGACCCATTATGTTTCTTGAGATTATATTTGTTGGCACCCAACTCATGGAATCACCTGGCTAGCAACTCACAACTTATATTAAAAACAGGATTATAAAAATATATTCATTCTATTGCTCACCACGTATATTCCACGTTATTACAAGTGGCGACGTAGGATAAAAAGTGCGCAAAAAATGTCACGACGAAACAGGAGGAATGAGTCTCCATCACGAGCTGGAGGAGACGGAGAAGGTCACACCCAACTCAAGTTGCAGATTCGGCAATTCGATCGCCAGAAAGAAGAATGGGAGTATTACCGCCAGTATTTTGAGCTGGAAGTGAAGTCAGCTGGAGTTGAGGACGAAGAGAAAAGGAGAGTGGCTTTGCTTACCAAGATTGGGTCGCAGGTTTTTAAAATGCTGGTTGATCATTTTAGACCTCGTCGAGTAGGCGACTGTCAATATGCGGAGTTGATGGAGGTGTTAGATAATTTTTACTGTGATGTTAGAAGTATTACGACAGATAGAGTACAGTTTTCACTTAGGAAACGAGGCGATAACGAGAAGGTGAAACATTTTATAAGCGATTTGAAGGCGTTAGCTGGCCGGTGTGCCTGTGGTTCCTCGTTAGCTGAAAGAGTACGTGATCAGATTATTGTAGGGATCAACAAGTCATCGTGGCAATACGATTTGTTAGACTTTTCCGGGGAACGCTCATACATTGAAAGAGGTAGAGACGTTGGCACAGAAGTTGGAGCAGAGTTTAGAAGCTCAGTAACAGCTGGTGGAAATGACGGCTGAGAAACACCCTAACCGCTTGTGTACGGTTTCAAATCATGAGCGCAGGGGGAGAAAACCTTTGGTACTGGTTGTGGGCCAGAATTGTATGGCTTGTGGACGAAACAAACATGCCGCAAAGGAGGAGTGCAGGGCGCTAGGGAAGGAATGTTTCCTCTGACGGCAAAAAGGTCACATTGCACTAGTTTGTGTCACAAACGGAAGAGCTGTCATCAAGTCAACCAATAAGCGAGACGCAAAGAGGCTTCGGTGTGCCAACCGTCTACAGGAGGCTCAATCAGATGGTTCAGCATCGGAGTCAGACTCTGTCGGGGAATCAGGGTTGAGTTGTCGCCAGGTGTCAAAACATGGCTCAAAAGTTATGTTAAATGTCTTAATGAATCAGAAAACACTTCGGATGTTATTTGATTCCGGGGCATGTCAGTCCGTTATCAGTAAGAAAACATGGAAGTACATAGGACTTCCACAACTCGAGCATTACCCTAATTTACGCGCTTACACAGATTTGGAGGTGGAAGAGAACTCAAAAAAGTATTTGGTTATCACAACGCATAAGGGTTTTTTCCGGTATCGTCGAATGCCCTTTGGCATAGCTTCTGCACCTGCAAAATTTCAAAGGACTATGGACGTCATACTGCAAGGAGTGCCGGGGGTCAAGTGCTACCTCGACGATATCATGGTAACAGCGATAGACAGGTCAACTCATGTCAAGACCATAGAGGCAGTGTTAGGCAGACGGAACAGAGCAGGAATGAGATTGAGGCTTGAGAAATGTAAATGGTTGCAAGATTCTGTGGTGTTTTTGGGGCACAAGTTTGATAAGAATGGAATCCACCCAACAGAAGAACGAATCAAAGCTATGAAGCATCTACACGTGCCTACAAATGTCAAAGAATTGAGGGCGTTTTCAGGATGCATCAATTATTATCAACGATTCATGCCAAATTTGGCACAAGTTAACTTACAAGGAGACTGTGCTGTTTTGCATGAGCTGTTAAAAAAAGGGGTTAAGTGGGTTTGGACAGAAGAGCGTCAGCAGAAAGTGGAAAAGCTGAAGAATGTGCTGACGTCGGCAGACACTCTGATTCACTACAATCCAGAACTGCCCCTTGTTTTATATTCGGATGCCAGTCAAACAGTCGGCGCAGTTTTGTGTCATTTTTTGTAATATAAGCCACTTTTTTATGATTTTGTTTCAGCTCAAAACCTTTTTAAAAAAGACATTTGCTGCTTCTAGTGACCACTAGAACTCTCTAAATAGCACATTTCGCCTAAAAACGACTACTGCTCCTATTGGCACGGACCGGCCCATCCCTTTTCTCCATACCTTTTCTCCACTACTAAGTGATGAAGTCTTCATTCTTCAATGAAGACATTTTACATGAAATCAGTTATTTCTTCGAAAATTCGCTCTTATAGCCATGCTGCATGACTGTGGATTTTTGAGTAAAAACACACGAAAAACTCAAAAAAGTCCGTAAATGTCGAAGTTGTCAGGCTGTCAAAAGTTTCGCTCGCAATCTTCGGCCGTGCAAACTCATATAACTCTCACTTAGGACCGTCTGAAGGTATGCGAGGGATTCCTGTTTCTATTTCGTAATTTCGTAGTCCTTCACGACTCGAACTACACGTTTAGGACCGCATTCCTTTTTAGCACGCTCCAAAAAAGCCCCCACCCCCCACCCCTCCCCACGATATTTACGTCCGCTTCGACTTCAATCCGGAAAAACGTTCTTTTAAATTCCGATTTTTTCGTCGTGCCCCGATAAAGGGTTAAAAGGTGTGTTTATACGAAGAACCTCCTCGACAAAGGCCCCCCCCCCCCTTCAACTAGGGCTTATAACCCCGAAAGCCCGTTCATTAGACTAGGCATCGGAAATTGCCGGGCCCCGAGGGCCTAAACCTCCTACCCCCCCCCCCTACCCCCTTCCCGACCATAAGAAACCCACCTGGAAGCGTGCTCAAAACCACCGCTTTTTGAATAAGCTTTTCGACTTTTACTTCTTTATTTCTCTATTCAAAATCTCCTTCCTCAAAGAGATTCACCCTTCATTTGAATTGGATCCTTCAATCGGGTTCGTTCTTTCTTTTTTTCTTTTTTCAATCCGTGTAACGAGCCGATTACGTTCAATTACACGAAATTAAAAATTCTGATTTCGTTTGACGGGATCGCGTGCTATACTGACGTCACGTTGACTTTCAACGAGTACCTACACATGAAGGGCGGTGGCTCGTCGTTTAGGTCAATTCTGGTTCCCACAGCCATTCAACAGGTTAAGGGGCCCAGTTACGACTGCGTTTTCTAAGAAAAAAGAGTTCCATTCAGGCACCGTGGTATAAGTTTTTTCAAATTCTATATATACTAAAAATAAAATTTAAAAAAAATCCCCAGTCATGCAGCATGACTATAAGAGCGAATTTTCTAAGAAATAACTGGTGCTATATAAAACGTCTTGATGAACATCTCAAGTATCAACCACGTTTCTTCATCTTCAACGTGCTCCAGTTTGAGAGCGGAATAAGATATCGCGATTCTGACTTAACGATCGTATTCAGCGGGTAAATACCTTAAAAATGAGGTGTCACTTGACAGACCGTTTCATTTTTGGAATTTATGAGTGAACCTCCCCCCCCCCCACCCCCCCTCACAACATCCCCAAAACCCCCCCTCAGATTTTCGACGTTTCAACTCTTAACATGACGGTGAAGTCAGAATTGCGATATCCCATTCCGTCATCAGATTAGAGCAGACTTAACATGAAGATCATCTCAAGTATCAACCACGTTTCTTCATCTTCACTTTAAGAACGGAATGAGATATCGCAATTCTGATTTCACCTTCGTGTTCAGCATAAAATAACCTTTAAAATGAGGTGTCACTTGTCAAAATGTTCCATTTTGGGAATTTATGAGGAATTTTCTCCCCCTAAAACTCCCCCTTAGAGTGGCCCGATTCTGCCCATCAACGAACTCGGCCTTTTGTCAACACGAATGCAAGCTTCATAATTTATTATAAATTAGCGTAGTTGTTATACTTAATTATTAAGTATACCAACTACGCTACTGGGGTAGGTGATGTAGCATTGTTCGAAGGTTCTTGAATCACTTCTTTAAAGACATAAAATGTCCCAATGTGTTGCAGACTCGTATGCAAGCATTTAATTCTCGACTGTATCAACAACAGGATGGAGTTGACATTCTTTTGACATTTTCATGTCTTTGCTTTGGCACATAAACTGAAACGGGAAAAATTTGTTTCCTTGATTCACCCTTTCCCTCAGATCACGTCAGAACACAAGCGACAGGCGGGCCACTACGTCAGACGCACCTATGACGCACGAGCGTATGACGTCAGACGGCTGGCAGGAGGCCAAATAGTACGTCACAGCCTATGCCGTAAGAGCCTATGACGTCAGACGGCTGGCCGGAGGGCAACTAGTACGTCACAGCCTATGCCGTAAGAGCCTATGACGTCAGAGGGCTGGCCGGCTAGGTGACCGGGTTTTGACATTATTACCAAAATGCAACGCTCCGGCACTTTAGATTATTGTTAACTCGAAAAGTGAAGGCGTGGCGTAAATCAATGAGGTACTACCGCAACGTACTTCTACAAAATATGCATGGTCAACTGATGATCAGAAACGAGTAAATGACCTAAATGACCTATGACCTATACAAATGACCTAAATGTGCCGTTTTTTTCTTCAAAAGTGACCTAAATCACCTAAAAAGTGGAAACGACATAGAAAACGACATATTTTAGATGTTTTCAGGGTGTGAAATGACCACTCGGTAAGTTCTGAGCATTAAATTTAGGTACAAATTTTGTACAAATACCTAGGTAGATACAAAAATTTAGGTACACATTTTGTAGGTAGGTACCTATTAATTAGAGAAAAATTATGTATTTATAAAATGGTATTTAATAAAAAGTTAAATTGTGATTTCTACATAAGGACTGTTTTTGATTCTCCTGGAGTCCCAGGTATGTATATTTTTTAATGTATCACGACTGATTACGATTATTAGGTTCTGGAAAATGAGGGGCAAATGACCTGTGAATGACCTATTTGAGCAATATTGGCGAAACGAATGACCTAATTGACCTATCAAAAATGACCTAAATCATGAAACTAAATGTCCTATGACTTGTCTCTGATGATAAGTCACCAAACAAACTGGGTCGGAAGCTCTTCACCTAAATCATCCAATGATTAAATTGAATAATCAGCGCCAAAAAGAGGTAGGTACTTAATGTAGAAAAACATTAACGAATCTTGTTGAAACCACGGCTAAAAAATGCCAGGGAACTGCTTTAAATGCTTGGAATGCTTCACAAAAAAGGCGTATATCTCGAATATCGTCCTCGCTTATTAAGCGGAAAGGGCGTACCTCCTCTAAATTGGTTATGACGTGGATTTTTATGGAAAAAAATGCCGTAGTAAGTTGAAACATGAGTAGATCTACCCTAAGATGTCCCTAAAAGGGGGTAAAAGTTTGATTAACTGGGTGAGAAACTTGAAAAACGAAATTTGGAATTTTGGAGTTGGGCCATTGTTGCTGAAGTAGGTAGTATTGTCTACATACAAACCTCCAGAGCGTTCTAACTCAAAACTGTATAAAAAAGTGGAGTTAGTACACTCTTGCTTAGCACGGCAGCATACGATTCACATGTATTTTGGCTTTACGTTGCTCTCTCCATCACTCCCCTCTCTTGAGAACCACCAGATGTCTCAAACAGATGTTCCTCGTCGCCAAAATGAAAATAATCGATGAGGGACCTTTGAAAGTCTTGGAAGAACGCAAGTGATTTCCGTCCCCTTCAGTATCTCAGGAGGTTGGGCGGTGAGGGAAAGGGAGGGGTGTAGGGAACTGGTGAAGAAACAAATCTCGATATTTATAACGATAAAATAAGAAGGAAAATTATAATAACGGTGCGAAGGGGGGGGATTCCACTTGTTAAGGAGAAGGGCCAGATTCTTTTTCTAGAACCAAATTCAGCCTCGGGGTAAAAAATGGCGTTTCGCCCTCGGTTTTTTGTACACGTTGGATATTGTAAAGAATGAAAAAGAAGAGGAAAAAAAAAATATAATACAGAAAAAGAATGGAGATGGAGATAATACGCGAGGGGAGCTGAAAGGGCGATTTCGAGGGTCGAAGCTGCACCCAGGCTGTGGGCGTGGTCAAGGGGGCGTGGCTAAAGGGGGCGTGGCCAGTCGCTCCGCCCACGACACGCCCACCGGCCCCATGCCGGCTTCCCCCTGTCAAACTCGTGTCGAGAAATTCCTTCAGTCCTTCGTTTGATTTTGAACTCGGCTTTCTGAGACTGCCATATCGGGAAGGGGAATTGTCACGATACAGTGTTTCAGAACTAGGCTAGTAAAACGGTGACCAAAAAGTGGAAAACGAAGTGGGAAGTTTTGGTGTAATTATTTTTTTTGGTTTATTCTACGTTTTTTGGGGCGCTGAACACGAATCTGAAGTTGTCCAACAAAAATCTACTCGGCAAATACGAGAAATCATCAAAAAAATCACTTAAAATCGTATTTTTGACTGGTTTTCAGCGTATAACTTGCTAAGTAAGCCATTTATGAAAAAATTGTTCATGTACTAAAATAAAGAGGAGAAAATTTCCTACAAATTATGTCTCACGACATTTTTTCGTACGTCGTACGGTTTCCACGCAAAATAGTGCTAAAATATCGGAGATATCGGAGAAATCAGTAATTTTTGGGGAAAAAAAGCCAAAAATAATTAATGAATCAACCACACAAATAGCAGATGAGATCATTAGTGAACATTATTTGATAGATTAATGATAGAAGCAAATTTCAGTACAATATCAGTATTTATGACTCTTAGACTTATTGATTCATTCATTATTTTTTACGTTTTTCCAAAAATTACTGATTTCTCCCATATTTCAGCACGCTTTTACGTGGAAACCGTACGACGTACGAAAAAATGTTACGAGACATAAATTATAGGAAATTTTCTCTTCTTTATTTTACTACATGAACACTTTTTTCATAAATAGCTTACTTTGCAAGTTATACGCTGAAAACCACTAAAAAACGCGTTTTTTAGTGGTTTTTTGATGATTTCTCATATTTGCGGAGCGAATTTTTGTTGGACAACTTCGAATTCGTGTTCAGTACCCCAAAAAACATAGAATAAATAAAAAAAAACAATTACACCAAAATTTTCCACTTCAAATTACCGTTTGATTGGACTAAACTCCGATTTAGCGCGACAAAAAATCAGTTTTTTTAATTTTTTTTTGGTACGAAATTTATTCATCAAAAACTGTAGTGGACTCGTTGAATAGGTACATAATTTGTATTTAATATTATTAGACACAAAACAAAGGTTGAAATGTTTAATAAATAATATGATTCACTCACTGAGAAGGCTGTCACCTGTATAAACATGTCGCTCATCTAAACAAGCGTTGCTATGTGGTCAGTAGTTGTTTCTCGTTACTAGTTAACTGTGAATATTGGCGTCCACAACTCGGGATGTGGTTCATGTCAGGAGGTACGTAGTTCCATATCGTCACCGTTAGAAACAGCATGACACAACTAATTTCACACCACTTTTCAGGGGTCATAAAACCGTTTATTTCTGTTTTTCGTCCACATATTTGATATTTAAGGTCCATTTCTTACACTATTCACGCGGTATTTTTCTCTAGACAAGCCAAATCGCTGAAAACATTGATCAATAGAAAACAAGCTTGAGTTGTGACATGACCCAAAATAAATTATTTAGCTGAGATGTGCCAAGCTGCTAAGAAACACGAACTTCTCCATTTTATCGTAATTTTTTAAATTATCAACAGGTACTTTCTGATATCCTTGAAATTATCAGTCTGAATCATATCACTACAACGGTAAACACAACAAAATTGATAATCCGTTTGTTAATTTTCTGGTAGGTACTCGTATTTTTGTAGGTGCCTAATGTTTTTTCGCATTTAAACTTGAATTTCTCCATGAAATCGATAAGTAATCGCAAAGTTGACCATACCATTAGAAACCTGATTAAAAATGCAAGTTTTCATGAGATTTGCCAGCTTTCAGCACGTTTTTTGAAAATGCAGTTGATGTACAAGTATTTCCAAAAATTTAATTTTTTAAAAATGGTCGATGTTTGAACGGCAATTGCAGTCCTTAGGAGTTCGTTTTTGATTACGAATGTGCGTTAGGCGTGTGTAGAAAATAACGCTGAATCCGAAAATGTGGTAAAAGTAGGAAAAAATTGTTTTAAAGTGGAGAAACGAGGGTTTTTATGGCGAAAAACGTGGTTTTCTGAAGAAAAAAAACCTTAAAAAAATCATATCTTGGGAACGAATTGAGATAGAAAAGTGCAGTTGGCGGCGTTCTACTCCATTTTCAGTCTAGTTTCACCCATTTCTTTTTCTTTGAAACCAAGTGGCGAACACTCTGTATATACGTATAGTTTTCGGGGTCTTTTGGCAGTGGATTCAGGATGGTTTGAAACGGATTTTGGTAACTACCTATCACAATTTTTCGAAAATTCGCTTAAAACGAAAAAATTGAGATGTGTCATGCTGCTTCTAAGGTGAAGATATACCTATTAGAATTACCTCGGAACAAATATTTTTTAAATTAAAATAAAATATTGCTACGAATTCTATGGTAGGTTCGAAATACCCCTATTTTTTTTGGCTAATTTAGAGTAGGTACAACTTTTCCTTCAAAAATTTCCACAGCGCAATCGCGGTCAGGATTTACTCTTGAGACCTCCCTGAACACCGTAGTAAAGTTGGATTTTTATTTTTAATGTATTTTTATTGGGTGTTATTTGTTTTTAATAAAATATACCAGTAAAATACCTATCAATAATAATTTCATTATTAAATGATCATGATTCTGTGGACTGTTTGTTTTGAACCCTTTGTCCTGGTTTTGGATCTCACAATCTTATTCAGTTTGTTCTGTTTTTCACTTAAGTAGGTTCTGTTAACAATCAAATTTCAAATTTGATTAGAAAGTACCGTTTTTTGTTGAAAAGGTAATATCAGAACAAATTATCGATATGTTGATAATATCGACATTTGACTATCGATATTGAAATATCGATAATATTCGAATATTATCGATGTCCCATCCCTACAATGTAGTCATACGACCCAATTAGTTCTGAATGCGATTGAAAACGTCGAGCCGGATGACAGTTGCGCTTTGACAATGATTCACCGCTGAGAAGGGGAAGTCGGGTCTATCTTTATACCGTGTAATTGTCACTATCGAAAAAAAATCGTAACCGCATGACGTTTGTCATAAAGAAGACATGGGAAACCGCCAATATACATACGACGATCGGGGTATAAAAAAAACCCTTGTAAACTAAATGGCCTTAAAGTACACCCTTGGGGAACACCCCGCGGGGGCTATTTCAAGATATTAGAGGCCCTAATTGAGCGTGAAGATAACGTCGTTAGTTTTTCCGAAGGGACAGTCCCTCGTCACCCCAAGGGGTTTATCTTTTTCCTGGTCGATTTCACGGTCTGATCGAACGGTTTCCCCCTCGTAAAGACCTTCGTCCCATATGGGATTTCATTTTTTTTTTAAAGAGGGAAGTGACAAATGAGCGGGTAATGGTGTTTCGTTCATCAGGGCGTGGTGGATTGAGATTGAGATTATGCATCAGCGATTCAACCCTTCGCGGTGGGGTGAAATTGACGGAGAAATTGAAACGTTAATATTTGGATACGAAACGCCGGTCGTAACGTCGCCGAATGACGAGCACACTTGCAAAACTCACTTAAAAACTCTGCAAATTCTTGACACAACGGTTTATCATCTTCCTTGTGCAGATCACCCTTCTGTCTAGATCAGACTGTGTTGCAAATCGGCACCATACCATATTCTCACCGCACTTATACCATACCATACGAATTTCTTTCCTATCATTTCTGACCTATATTTAAAATTTCAAGTGTCTAGCTCATAATCGAAATTTAATTTATTTAAACAAATAGGTATTATTTAAACAATTTTACAGACATGAAACCGAGTGAATATTGCATTGTGATCCAGTTCTGACCTATATATAGGTCATATTCAAAATATATTCAAAATTTCAAGTCAATAGCTCATCATCAAAATTTAATTTGTATTATTACAAAAAGGTATTATTTAAACAATTTTACAGATGAGAAACCGAGTGAATATTGCATTGTGGTCTATCCCCGACTCACGGTTAAAATTTCCAGTCTGTAGTTTACCGGGAAGATGAAAAAATGTAGTTTTATGAAGGGAGGCTGGAGGTTGACCCACCTAACGGCCGTTTTCGACGCGAAGTTTAGTCTTTCTCCTAAACCTTTGCGCGCTCACTGTGAACGAACGGCTGATCGTACAAAAATCCAATTGGTCTTAAAAGATTCGTAATTTTTCAGGTCATTGAAAAGTGAACTAAATATTACACGGTTCAGTAAATTGTTCGAGATATGACATTGTCGAAATTTTAAATTTCAAATTTTGAGGGGGGTTAAACAATTTTTTTCTTTGGGCGATTCCAATGGTTCATTATCAATGATAATAAACCAAAAATGGAAAAAAAAAAATCCAGTCATGCAGCATGGCTATAAGAGCGAATTTTCGAATACATAATTGGTGTTATGCAAAATGTCTTCGTTAAAGAACATGATGTCCATGAAGAAAATCTCAAGTATACACCGAACATCATCTTCAAAGTGCTCTAGTTTGAGAAAGGAATGAGATATCGCAATTCTGACTTAACCACCGTGTTTAGCGCAAAAAAACCCTTTAAAATGATGTGTCTTGTGTCAAAATGTTTCATTTTGGGAATTTATGGGTATTTTGATACCAAAATCCGTTTCATTCGGGCCACCCTATAGGGCCAATAAGGGGGGGTTTGGGGAGTTTTACAGGGGAAAAACTACCCATAAATTCCCAAAATGAAACCGTCTGTCAAGTGAAACCTCATTTTAAAGGGTTTTTTTACGCTGAACACGATGGTGAAGTCAGAATTGCGATATCTTATTCCGTTTTCAAACGGGAGCATATTGAAGATGAAGAAACGTTGTTCATACTTGAGGTGTTCTTCACGGACATCACGTTCTTCAATGGAGACATTTGACATAAAACCAGTTATTTCTTCGAAAATTCGCTCTTATAGCCATGCTGCATGACTGGATTGTTCCTCTCTGTGAAGGCTATTAAATACTATTAAATACTGTGAAGGCTAATCAAATTTTGTAGGTCTTCCAACGATATTAATTTCCTCCTATTTAACCCTCTCTTCGTTACCTGTACCTTTCCTCTCCCTCCAAGCTCGGTAACCGTCCAATTCCACCGTTCATCATATCAATCACACCTTGATGGACTCGTGAATTACAAAAAAAAACTAAAAACCCACACGTTCCGTCCGCGAGCTTGTGACTTCGAAAACCCGCCGAAATCAGAAATGCATGAGATGGAAACGAAATGGAAATTAATGCCCCGCCGTTACCGAACCACCTGTAACTCGAATCACTCAAATCGAAACTACACAAAAATAATCAACGGTTTTTTTCTTGTTTTTTCATTTGTACCTACTCACAATTTTTGAAAGAAAAACAATTTAAAATGAGTGAAACTCAATTAGAATTCGTGGCTTGTTTGCAGCAGGTGTGAGTTTATTGTTTGAATGTGGAATCCCCACATCAATAATTATTATACTGTATATCGTATTTCAAGAACAGGGTTTGAATGCTGGATTTGATTAGATAATATCAAAATACTATTTTGATTCACCATTCTAATAAATATTTCGTATAAGGTATGTACGAAATACTACGAATTCGAAAAACAGAAATAGTTTGAGTGACGGCTTGTGTTAGGGATCATGTAGCAACGAGGGACACACGGCAACTTCCCACATCGTCATTCGGGTGTCTTTTCAGCAGAACCACAAAACCACCTGCCAACGACTATGTTTACTGAGTAATTCAGTTAAATAAATCGTGAGATTTACTGTTACCTAACTTAGGTACCTGACTTATACTTAGTTAGGTCGATCCGCCGGGAGAAGACGCTTCGAATGGTACGCATAACTCGTTTTGGCCAAAAGTGACGATGTGGGGTGTTGCCGTGAGACCCTCGATATTATACTGTGTAATTGTCCTCTCTTAATCAACTGTACAGATTTTGAAGATTTTGAACTCCAGTTTGGGACTTAGGGTCTTATAGGGACTTGAAAGGGTTTTTTAAACGCTGAATGCGATCTCATTCCGTTCTCAAACTGGAGCACTTTGAAGATGAAGAAACGTGGTTGATACTTGAGATGTTCTTCGAAAATTCGTTCTTGTAGCCATGCTGCATGACTGGATTTTTTTTTTTTTAAACCTTATCATTAGCTGTGTATATTTTGTCCGTAAAATCATACAGACCATCGTCTACCCCGCGAGCTGTACGAATTACTGGTACCTACCACAGCTAAGAGATAGGTACGTAACTAGTACCTAACACAGCAAAGAGATAGGTACGAATTACCGGTACCTAACGCTGCTAAGAGAGATAGGTACCTACGTATTACTGGTACCTAAAACAGCTAAGAGATAGGTACGTATTACTGGTAGGTACCTATCACAATTAAGAGATAGGTACGCATTACTGGTACCTAACACAGCAAAGAGATAGGTACCTACGTATTACTGGTACCTACTGGTTACTGGTACGTAAAGAGATAGACACAGTTAAGAGATAGGTACGCATTACTGGTAGGTACCTACCACAGCTAAGAGATAGGTACGTATTACTGGTACCTAACACTGCTATGAGATAGGTACCTACGTATTACTGGTACCTAACACAGCTAAGAGATAGGTACCTACGTATTACTGGTACCTATCACAGCTAAGAGATAGGTACCTACGTATTACTGGTACCTATCACAGATAAGAGATAGGTACCTACGTATTACTGGTACCTAACACTGCTAAGAGATAGGTACCTACGTATTACTGGTACCTACTGGTTACTGGTACGTAAAGAGATAGACACAGTTAAGAGATAGGTACGCATTACTGGTAGGTACCTATCACAGCTAAGAGATAGGTACCTACGTATTACTGGTACATAACACTGCTATGAGATAGCTACCTACGTATTACTGGTACCTAACACAGCTAAGAGGTAGGTACCTACGTATTACTGGTACCTATCTCTTAGCTGTGTTAGGTACCAGTAAAGTTCTAACTTTAAGAGATAGGTAAGAGTTACTGGTACCTAACACTGCTAAGAGATAGGTACGACTTACTGGTACCTAACACTGCTAAGAGATAGGTATGTACGCATTACTGGTACCTAACACAGCAAAGAGATAGGTACCTACGTATTACTGGTACCTAACACAGCTAAGAGATAGGTACCTACGTATTACTGGTACCTAACACAGCTAAGAGATAGGTACGCATTACTGGTAGGTACCTACCACAGCTAAGAGATAGGTACGCATTACTGGTAGGTACCTAAGTCTGCTATGAGATAGGTACCTACGTATTACTGGTACCTAACACAGCTAAGAGATAGGTACCTACGTATTACTGGTACCTAACACTGCTAAGAGATAGGTACCTACGTATTACTGGTACCTAACACAGCTAAGAGATAGGTACCTACGTATTACTGGTACCTAACACAGCTAAGAGATAGGTACCTACGTATTACTGGTACCTAACACAGCTAAGAGATAGGTACGTATTACTGGTAGGTACCTATCACAATTAAGAGATAGGTACGCATTACTGGTACCTAACACAGCAAAGAGATAGGTACCTACGTATTACTGGTACCTACTGGTTACTGGTACGTAAAGAGATAGACACAGTTAAGAGATAGGTACGCATTACTGGTAGGTACCTACCACAGCTAAGAGATAGGTACGTATTACTGGTACCTAACACTGCTATGAGATAGGTACCTACGTATTACTGGTACCTAACACAGCTAAGAGATAGGTACCTACGTATTACTGGTACCTATCACAGCTAAGAGATAGGTACCTACGTATTACTGGTACCTATCACAGATAAGAGATAGGTACCTACGTATTACTGGTACCTAACACTGCTAAGAGATAGGTACCTACGTATTACTGGTACCTACTGGTTACTGGTACGTAAAGAGATAGACACAGTTAAGAGATAGGTACGCATTACTGGTAGGTACCTATCACAGCTAAGAGATAGGTACCTACGTATTACTGGTACATAACACTGCTATGAGATAGCTACCTACGTATTACTGGTACCTAACACAGCTAAGAGGTAGGTACCTACGTATTACTGGTACCTATCTCTTAGCTGTGTTAGGTACCAGTAAAGTTCTAACTTTAAGAGATAGGTAAGAGTTACTGGTACCTAACACTGCTAAGAGATAGGTACGACTTACTGGTACCTAACACTGCTAAGAGATAGGTATGTACGCATTACTGGTACCTAACACAGCAAAGAGATAGGTACCTACGTATTACTGGTACCTAACACAGCTAAGAGATAGGTACCTACGTATTACTGGTACCTAACACAGCTAAGAGATAGGTACGCATTACTGGTAGGTACCTACCACAGCTAAGAGATAGGTACGCATTACTGGTAGGTACCTAAGTCTGCTATGAGATAGGTACCTACGTATTACTGGTACCTAACACAGCTAAGAGATAGGTACCTACGTATTACTGGTACCTAACACTGCTAAGAGATAGGTACCTACGTATTACTGGTACCTAACACAGCTATGAGATAGGTACCTACGTATTACTGGTACCTAACACAGATAAGAGATAGGTACGTATTACTGGTACCTAACACAGCTAAGAGATAGGTACGCATTACTGGTAGGTACCTACCACAGCTAAGAGATAGGTACCTACGTATTACTGGTACCTAACACAGCTAAGAGATAGGTACCTACGTATTACTGGTACCTAACACAGCTAAGAGATAGGTACGCATTACTGGTAGGTACCTACCACAGCTAAGAGATAGGTACGCATTACTGGTAGGTACCTAAGTCTGCTATGAGATAGGTACCTACGTATTACTGGTACCTAACACAGCTAAGAGATAGGTACCTACGTATTACTGGTACCTAACACTGCTAAGAGATAGGTACCTACGTATTACTGGTACCTAACACAGCTAAGAGATAGGTACGTATTACTGGTACCTAACACTGCTAAGAGATAGGTACCTACGTATTACTGGTACCTAACACAGCTATGAGATAGGTACCTACGTATTACTGGTACCTAACACAGATAAGAGATAGGTACGCGTTCGTTTCAGCGGTGAAACCTTCTCCAGGGGTGCAGCCCGCCCAAGTTGCGGAAACAACACATGCAAAAGATATGCCGTGACAGATTGCTCCTTTTGTGGTCGCGTTTTTTATATTGTTGAGGAGGGCGGACGTCGAGGGAGGTTTCCTTCGGGTTAACCGGATCGATGGCAGTTGTGTGTGTGTGTGTTCGAGGGTGTAGTCACGCGAAAAAACGAAGACAAAACGCCCTTTCGGTTGAGTATAAAAGAATGACGTATCAAGGGCTGAATGAGCTTGGACAGTGCGACAGTTCAAAGGAGCGTTGGAATAATAATTATGTGGAAATCAATCCCCCTCCACATCAACTCAACCGCACTAACTGCAAAAATAATAAACGTTAAGACACAACACGTAGGTTACCAAACGGGTATCCACTACGGTTTCTTGGTGGTTGTCTTTTCAAGAACTCATGTGTACAGTAAAACCTCTTCTAATAGTAGATGAACCGTATGTCAAACGCATCCCTGGCAAACGCATCTTGTAATTTCTCAGCGGCCACTTTAAAACTTTAAATACCTACCCAAGTCATTCAAATATTCAAGTCTCCGCAAATTTTAGCGAATTTTCGAAGACAATGTAGCTATTGTTCTCGGTCCAAAATTTTTAAAACTTGAATTTTAGAAATATTTGCATACCAAAATCCGTTTCAGACCATCCTGAATCCACTGCCAAAAGACACCAAAAATTATATGTAGGTACCTATATATATACTTCTCGGGCTGACGACGCTGTACAGCGAAAATTTCCACTTTTTCCAAATGTAGTAAGTGTTTTCTATAATTTTCTATAATTTTCATCCTCCTGTTCGTGCATTCAAGTTCATACCTATATATATATATTTATATGAACTTGAATGAATGTACAGGAGGGTGAAAATTAGAGAAAACACTTACGGAAATTTAGAAAAACTTGATGATAATGAAAATTTTCGCTTTACAGCGTCATCAGCCCTGAAAGAAGTGGTGGGGTTTTTCTAAATTTCCGAAAGAATTAGTGAAATAGTACATTAACTCAAAGCTGTAGTTTACTAGACTTAAGAGTCCAAGAAGTGATGCCGTATGTTCTTTAAAATAATTTTGTGAGGTAAAATGTGATAAATAAAACTTATTCCTCTGAATTAGACATCTTAATTTATATTTGACCGTCGCGTTCAGCATGGAAAAATCTACGAGCTGAGGGGGGTTTAGGGAGTTTTCGGGGGGGAGGGGGGAATTACCCATAAACTCCCAAAATGAAACAGTCTGACAAGTGACACCTCATTTTAAAGGGGTTTTCACCCTGAACGCGATGGTGAAATCAGAATTGCAATATCTCATTCCGTTCTCAAACTGGAGCACTTTGAAGATGAAGAAACGTGGTTGATACTTGAGACGTTCTTCAATCATGTTCTTCAATGGAAACCATTTCCATAAAACCAGTTATTTCTTCGAAAATTCGCTCTTATAGCCATGCTGCACTGTGGATTTTCGTTGTCAAATACGGACAAATGTAACATTTTGGCGAATAAATTCAACTTAAAATAGATATTTGAAGGTTTTAGAGGAAACCAAAATTTTGGCTTGAGGTTAAGGTTCCCCTGTATTTTAGCTTGGCAGTCCACGTGGCAGTCAATTCCAGAAACTACCAAAAAATAGAAGTTGAACTTATGAAGGGTACGTAGGTACATTAAACAAAATATAACAGACCATTCCTTAACGATGTCACACGTACTAAACTCCAATAATACCCTGTGTTTACAATTAGCCTTCCACGCGCATCTCTTCTTTATGTTTACAATTACTGCACCGTAAGTTTTTTTGTTTAGAATTTTTTCTCCAAGGTCTTTCGCCGGCACCTCTTCAATCCGTAAAAACAAAAAAAAAGTATCCTTTAACCCTTCTTCTCTCAGGAGGTTCTCACATTCCCTTAACTTGTGGAAGGCGAAACACTATAATATGAGGTTTCGCGGATCTCTCCCCGATGGCTAATGATAAGGTATGAGGGCAGATATGACGATGAGGAGGTTTTATAACACCCACCTTGAGGGCACTGTCTGGAGGGCTCATCTTCTACCTGAGGCGGTCTTTTCCCACCTGTAAACTTTTAAGGAGGACCCGAGTGCTACAGTTAACTATACTTGGGGTTATTTTAAGTTTACTGGACCGAGGGATAGGACCTTTCCGAGACATGGCTGTAAGAGCGAATTTTCGAAGAAATACCTGGTTTTATGTCAAATGTCTCCATTGATGAACGTGATGTCCATGAAGAACATCTCAAGTAACAACCACGTTTCTTCATCTTCAAAGTGCTCCAGTTTCAGAAGGGACTAAGATATCGCAATTCTGACTTCACCATCGTGTTCAGCGTTAAACCCCCTTTAAAATGAGGTGTCACTTCCATTTTGGGAATTTAAGGGGAATTTTTTCCCCTTAAAACTCCCCAAAACTCCCCCTTAGAGTGGTCCGATTCTGCCCATCTATGAACTTAACCTTTCGGTTGCCAAGACAGATTTTTTGTGCAAATTTGAACTTTCTATCTCAATTTGATCTAGAGTTATCGTCTGGAGTGACACATACATGCTATAAATATATAATATACTTATACTATAAATATCTACCTAATAAGGTTAACACCTCAACATAGAGTAACAAGGTATTATGAAAATCCAGTCATGCAGCATGGCTATAAGAGCGAATTTTCGAAGAAACAACTGGTTTTATGGAAAATGTCTTCATTGAAGAACATGATGTCCATGAAGAACATCTCTAGTATCAACCACGTTTCTTCATCTTCAATATGCTCCCGTTTGAAAACGGAATAAGATATCGCAATTCTGACTTCACCACCGTGTTCAGCGTTAAACCCCCTTTAAAATGAGGTGTCAATTGCCAGATTTTTGAAAATTGTCGATTTTTGAGTCTGACTATCTCGGAAACGGCTTGGAATTGTTACAAAACGTATAGAATCAAATTTGTAGATAATATTAACAGCTTTCATTTTGTATTTCGAATGGTATATCGAAAAGTACACCGTTTTCGTGATATAAGCGAAAAACTGAAAAATAAATTTTATTCAGTTTATTTGCGTATCCAATGATGTCATAGGCTCTTGCGTCATAGGCTCTGACGTACTATTTGGCCTCCTGCCAGCCGTCTGACGTCATACGCTCGTGCGTCATAGGCTCTGACGTACTAGTTGGCCTCCTTGTTTCATTATTATGTAATTAAAATCTATCTATTATCATTCAATCTCTTTATTATTATCCATAACTTTTTTTCTCAGAATATGGACAAGAAAATACCGTCTCCGAGAGGACAAAGAAATTGATGGCCCTCGCTGTTCGCTCAATTGAGCCAGAATCAGACTCTGACTCAGATGACTCCTACGTTCCCGATAGAATTGCCCACAATGACCCTTGAAACTTTTCGTAACCGTAGTTCAATGGGAACGGGTACAAAATGAATTTTATTGTGATCTACACTTATGTCATAAGATCATAAACCGTTGTGTGAAAATTTGCAGCGTTTTTCAATTGAAGACCTAAGTGGATGAAGGGGGTATGTTACAAAGCCTACCTTTTGAGATATGGGCTGTTAAAGTTTTTATTTGTCTACTTTTATCATTAAAATAATGATCTTGTTATTTGGCTGTATTTATATTGCCATAAGCATTCATTTACATATAATGTTGATAATTTGTTTTGATTTTTAGTATTTTTTGTAAAAATAAATTAAAACTGTACATGCCTCCTTCTTCCATTAATTCAGTTTGCGTAACTATCCTTTATCTGAAAGGATGAAGGGGGTATGTTACATGAAATAATACTCAATAATCAGTATTACAGAAATTTATGTAATTGTAATAATGTAATAATATTGTAATAATGTATATTGCATTGTATAATGCATAGTATAATGCATAATACACTCCCTTCCAGAAAGTCAATATTTTTCATAAATTAAATGGACGATTACCACGATATCAGGCACTTATTATCAGGATTACCACGATTATCAGGCAGTACAGGAGTTCTGAAACAACCCAAAATGAGAATCTTCGAGACCAGCAAACCTTCATTCCGTATCCGTAACTTTCGTTCCCCACAGAACTGTAATATTGAGTCCTTTATGATTTCTGTATTATTACAATAATAAGTCATTCTCCTTGTTTATATCTGAACAGGATGTATCCTGTTTGTCATCTTTAGCTCTTAAAGCTAAGTTTAATAGTCGTTTTCCTCTTGAATCCATAATATTAAGATCTATGCACACAAGATTTGCATTGTTATGGTCCCATCACTACCAAACCACCGAATCTAACATCCAGTCAAACTCGTATTGAACAGCTGAGTCAGTGGATGAAGGTGGTATGTCACAGGCATTTAGCATCCATGAGTGGAAGATGGTGGTATGTGCATATTATACCGGTTCCATACCTCCTTCTTCCATTAAAGAATCATATTTTACATGTCACATACCTCCTTCATCCACCAGAATATCTGTGATTAAGGGTTTTAGAGTTACAGTGTAACTTAAGTTAAGTGTCATATGATAGAGAAGTCACATACAACCTTCATTCACTAGGAAACTCAAAATTTTAAAAAATGTGACATACCTCCTTCTTCCACTTAGGTCTTCAATTATCAGTCATTCCCTGAACTGGAAAATCACTTAGCATGGATCTGCCAGGTATTTTGGTAACGTTTTAGGTATGGGTTACTCATATTGAATTCACATGCCTGAAAGGCATACATCCCTCCAAAAGTACGTAGCGAAATTAAGAGGAGAATGCCTAAAAGGTGTCCACAGCAACACCGCGTAACTCATTTTTTTTTCGATTTCGAGATATTGATACTGACGGATTCAGCAAAAAATTCCGAATCGAATGGTACCAAAGAAGTATACGTATTAGTCACTAGAAACGCTAAAATCGCCAGTGATTAGTTTAGCGTATCTCATTTTGTCCACCAACACAGCGTATCACAGGACAGCGGATTCCAAGTCAGTTCATTCTTCACACAAAACAGGCAAGGAAACATCCTACACCCTACCGTCCATTTCTGTTGAGCCTTACATTTTTCCAGGACTTCGACTGCAATGAGAAGTATAACTCAATCCGACCTGGGCGAAAAAGTGGTGACCCCACCGTGAATGATTTGAGAGTTATCCATTACGGTCCAACCGGTAAGATCCAAGTAAAACTAAATTTTGACGACGATGGCATGATTGACCTGCCTTTGAGACCTAAACCAGGACCATTTTTGGCGATGGACTCCTTCCCAAGACTCCACAAAAAACGACTGCAGATTAAGTTAGATAAGTGGAATGACCTTCAAGACTTGAAGCCTTTTATTCCAGCAGACTGCCACAGCTTCTATGACAATCTACCTAGTAACGCAGCTAGTCAAAGAGCAATGACGTATTTTTTATTCGTCTTTCCTATTCATGAGCCTACAAAGGTGCTACCTAACATCGATCCTGTGGAAAATTATACGAAAAAAGGCGATAACATCATCGAGAAAAAACATTGGTACCTACCATAAGAGAATTACGAGTAACAGCGCGTAACTACAACTACTATGGACGAAACACAACGTATCAACCCCAGTTTCTCTTAATTTTGATATTTTTGCGTAGCCAAGCGCTGGCTCCGAGCGTTGATTCCGATAGTAAGGATGGCCGACGGGGACAAAATAATCGATTATGGAATTATCGATAGTTTTACAGACTCGATTAATCGGTTTTCCGATTAATCGGTTGAAAAAAATCGATTCATAGATTAATCGAATCGCTTTTTACATGTCACACTATGGGGGAAGTCGGGGAAGTTCGACACTATTATATTGGGGAAAGATCTATTTCATAGCAACAATTTAAAAAAAATTGGGGGCTGTCGGGCAGTCACGCAGTCACAGTAGAGCCGCAGCCATCGCCGGCCCGGCAAGTGAGGCAAACATTAGCGCTCTTAGCACAAGTTTTTTGCATTTTTTAGTTTAACCTCCGATACCGATTAAAATCGGTTTCAAACAATCGATTCTGTAATAATCGTTTTTAAAATTAATCGATTCGATTAAGACGGTGTATCGGTAGCAAATAATCGATCTTTCGATTAATCGCGATCGGTATCGGCCATCCCTATCCGATAGAGAGCCTCTCATTTCCGTAAAATCCACCGCCTTATGAGGTTCGACTCCTAGAATTGCGGGAAAAATCATTTAAAACACGTTTTTTGGCTCTCCTGAAAAGTTGCAAAAAATGAGTTACGTGGTGTTGCTGTGGACGCGACGAGATGTCCCTTGGAGCGTAGGTTTAGTGCATGCCTAATAGACAGGTATCCCTCCGAACGAAAATTTGAATCATGTCCCTGCCAGAGTTAAACTCACCCATTCAATTAATTTACTACTTACTTCCAAATATAATATGCACTAATACATAAAATTTGGGTCCGAGGTGACTTCAAATTGTGACTTCGACTCTTCAGTCAGCGTTTCCAACGACAAAACGGTGATTAAACGGCGGAGAAAGATATTTTTCTGTTAAGCCCCCGTGAAGTAGGTTGATGGCGGTGGAAGTGGGGGAATGAGAGAGGGGAGGGGAGTGGGGAGGGGGGGGGGTCGTCTCCTCTACCAGTTCAATTACCTTCGAAAGGAACCTGTGTGTGTCTGAAGGGGAATTAAGTGTGTGTGTGAGGAAATAGGAGGTCTTCTGGAAGGATGAGGCATAAGAAGAAGAATTTGAAAAAGAAAAAAAAAAAAAGGCAAAACGAATAAGAAGAGAGAAAAGAAAAAGAAAAAAAACCTCCTCGAAACACCGCTCGGGCACGTTCCAAAAGCACCTCGGGGCCTGTTCTTCAGCCCGCAGTTATAGACTTAGTTCCATCGAGAAGTTATTGTGTTAATCTCTCGCAGTAGTATATTTTATATTATGTAATAATATATCTTGAACAGCTGAATACAATATGAATTCCTCGACAGAGTTATTATTATTATATTATATTATATTATATTATATATATATTATAGCGCGTTCACCTTAAGAGAATTTGTTGCTTTTTAGCGAATTTTCGAAGAAAATGTAGCTACTGTTCTCGGTCCAAAATTTTTAAAACTCGAATTTTCGAAAAATTTTCACACCAAAATCCGTTTCAGACCATCCTGAATCCACTGCCAAAAGACACCAAAAATTATATGTATAATATTATGTGTCATTCCATGTGTTTATGTATGTGACCCTCTGGACGATAACTCTCGATAGAATTGAGAAATAAAGTTCATATTTGCACAAAAAATCTGTCTTGGCAATCGACAGGTTAAGTTCGTAGATGGGCAGAATCGGACCTTTCTAAGGGACCTCCAGAATCGACCTTCTGGAGACCTCAAACGTCGAAAAATTGTTATAATCGTTTTTGGTTAAAGAAGAAAATTGAGTTAGATCGACACATCGGAATTTCCGAAATTCGACTCGAAATCGTCTCGAAAACTCGAAAAAGGTTGAATTGAATCGAATTCAGGGGTTCATTTAGGATGAAATCGACCTTCCGAAGACCTAAAACGTCGAAAATTGTTATAATCGATTCTGATTGAGGAAGAAAATTGAGTTAGATCGACTCATCGGAAGTTCCGAAATTTGACTCGAAATCGTCTCGAAAACTCGAAAAAGGTTGAATTGCATCGAATTCAGGGGTTCATTTAGGATGAAATCGACCTTCCGAAGGTGAACTCGAAGGTGAAACCGAAGAAAAATCTAAAATCCGAAGATCTAAAACGACTCAAAAACGTCTAAAAATTGTTATAATCGATTCTGGTTAAGGAAGAAAACTGAGTTAGATTGACTCATCGGAATTAACAAAATTCGACTCGAAAACGTCCCAAAAACTCGAAAAAGGTTGAATTGAATCGAATTGAGGGGTTCATTTAGGATGAAATCGACCTTTTGAAGACCTAAAACGTCGAAAATTGTTATAATCGATTCTGGTTAAGGAAGAAAATTGAGTTAGATCGACTCATCGGAATTTCCGAAATTCGACTCGAAATCGTCTCGAAAACTCGAAAAAGGTTGAATTGCATCGAATTCAGGGGTTCATTTAGGATGAAATCGACCTTCCGAAGGTGAACTCGAAGGTGAAACCGAAGAAAAATCTAAAATCCGAAGATAAAACGACTCAAAAACGTCTAAAAATTGTTATAATCGATTCTGGTTAAGGAAGAAAACTGAGTTAGATTGACTCATCGGAATTAACAAAATTCTACTCGAAAACATCTCAAAAACTCGAAAAAGGTTGAATTGAATCGAATTGAGGGGTTCATTTAGGATGAAATCGACCTTCTGAAGACCTCATACGTCAAAAAATTGTTACAATCGATTCTGGTTGAGGAAGAAAATTGAGTTCGATCGACTCATCGGAAGTTCCGAAATTTGACTCGAAATCCTCTCAAAAACTCGAAAAAGGTTGAATTGAATCGAATTCAGGGGTTCATTTAAGGATGAAATCGACCTTCTGAAGACCTCATACCTACGTCGAAAAATTGTTATAATCGATTCTGAATAAGGAAGAAAACTGAGTTTGATTGACTCATCGGAATTAACAAAATTCGACTCGTAAACGTCTCAAAAACTCGAAAAAGGTTGAATTGAATCGAATTGAGGGGTTAATTTAGGATGAAATCGACCTTCCGAAGACCTAAAACGTCGAAAATTGTTATAATCGATTCTGTTAAGGAAGAAAATTGAGTTAGATCGACTTATCGGAATTTCCGAAATTCGACTCGAAAACGTCTCAAAAACTCGAAAAAGGTTGAATTGAATCGAATTCAGGGGTTCATTTAGGATGAAATCGACCTTCTGAAGACCTCATACGTCAAAAAATTGTTACAATCGATTCTGGTTGAGGAAGAAAATTGAGTTCGATCGACTCATCGGAAGTTCCGAAATTTGACTCGAAATCGTCTCGAAAACTCGAAAAAGGTTGAATTGCATCGAATTCAGGGGTTCATTTAGGATGAAATCGACCTTCCGAAGGTGAACTCGAAGGTGAAACCGAAGAAAAATCTAAAATCCGAAGATCTAAAACGACTCAAAAACGTCTAAAAATTGTTATAATCGATTCTGGTTAAGGAAGAAAACTGAGTTAGATTGACTCATCGGAATTAACAAAATTCGACTCGAAAACGTCCCAAAAACTCGAAAAAGGTTGAATTGAATCGAATTGAGGGGTTCATTTAGGATGAAATCGACCTTTTGAAGACCTAAAACGTCGAAAATTGTTATAATCGATTCTGGTTAAGGAAGAAAATTGAGTTAGATCGACTCATCGGAATTTCCGAAATTCGACTCGAAATCGTCTCAAAAACTCGAAAAAAGGTTGAATTGAATCTGATCTACTTCCCAATCACCGACTGCCCCCCAGTCGGACTAAAAACTCATTTTTTTACCTCCTTTACTTCAATAATGCAATGATTTTGAGAAGTTACTTGGAAACATGACATACAGAAAGTTATGAACTTCTGAGGAAAATCCACCAGAAGGTAACAGAGTTGTTAGTTTCCGCTTGCGCTTTACCGCCGAAGGTCTCGTACCAGTCAAATAGCAGAATTCATCCAGGAATATTGACTGGCGAGTGAGAGAGTTCGTAGGGAGGGGAGGGGAGGGGGATAAATAGTTAAACAATACCCCGGGAGTATAATAATACTTGCAAAAGGGGGAGACGGTGCAACGCCCGGGTTCCGGCGGCGGGGGGAAAATCAAGCCCCGGGGGCACATGCAGGGCTCCGAAAGTTTAATTGTGTACCGCCAGAGGGAAGGGATTGCACGAAGGGAGCATTGGGGAGAGATCTGCGGTTGAAATGAAATCTCTACTCCATGTTTGAAGAGAGGGATTCGTCAGTGGGGGGGAAAAAGCCCTTGAGAGAAATGATTTTCCTTTGTTCTTCTTTTTTTTCCGAGGTTTTTTTTTTCTTCCTACAATTCGTTCTGTTCTATAAAACGTGGGGAAGATATTAGAGAGTTCCTAAGAGATAAATCCATTCAGATGTGGACACATCTTATGCGAGCAACTTCTGGATGCTAACCAATGTGGCGGAACTGATCACATGTTAAGTAACGTCAAGACACCTTAGCACAACGCCAAATCCATCCCTTAGGCGCTGCACTGTTGTGATAACAGTGTTATTGTTATACCTAATCGATTCTGAATAAGGAAGAAAACTGAGTTAGATTGACTCATCGGAATTAACAAAATTCGACTTGAAAACGTCTCAAAAACTCGAAAAAGGTTGAATTGAATCGAATTGAGGGGTTCATTTAGGATGAAATCGACCTTCCGAAGACCTAAAACGTCGAAAATTGTTATAAGTAATCGATTCTGGTTAAGGAAGAAAATTGAGTTAGATCGACTTATCGGAAGTTCCGAAATTCGACTCGAAATCGTCTCGAAAACTCGAAAAAGATTGAATTGCATCGAATTCAGGGGTTCATTTAGGATGAAATCGACCTTCTGAAGACCTCATACGTCAAAAATTGTTACAATCGATTCTGGTTGAGGAAGAAAATTGAGTTCGATCGACTCATCGGAAGTTCCGAAATTCGACTCGAAATCGTCTCAAAAACTCGAAAAAGGTTGAATTGAATCGAACTCAGGGGTTCATTTAGGTTATTCGTTAAGGATGTGTCCGGAGAGAGGAATGGACACATGTATATGTCCGGTTGTGATCGATTCGAGGCGATGTGTCCAGACACAGCCGACGCGCATGCGCAGTTGAGAAGTTCAAACTTGTGTCCGTAGGAATGACCCCTTAGGAACTCTCTATTGAGGAGGTACATCGGATTTTATGAGACTGATTATAGTTTCACCGTGACAGAAATACTGGCGCTATACATCAACAACGAGCTTTTGGGTACAAGTACTCAGAGATACGTCAGGTTTTGTTCGGATTACCCAAGTTATACAGTTAAGGCCAATGGTCCAGTGTCTAGTTGTGAGATTCTACGATAAGAGATGGCAGTGCAATCCAGGCGCGTGGATTCAGGGGTACCGCGGGTAGCGGCGGTACCCCTGACGAAAAGAAGAAAAAAAGGTACCTACACAAAGAATAAAAATCCGAAAAGTTGAATTCGGGCGCATTCTGATGGAATCGATTAAAACCCAGTTTCATCGATTCTTCGTGGTAGGTTCAAATCAGAGATCGATGACTTCTTTGTCTGAATCGATACTACAAACTGATCGATAGAGGTGATAGAGTAGTATCGATTGAAGCAGAAATGACGCGTGGAATTGGTTTGGTGCACCGCACTTCCATTGCGGTGACAAAAGGTTATTGGCCGAGCCCGTGTGTCAGTGTGTCTTCTCGTCTTCACAATGATGGTTCGGTGTGTGTGTGTGTAGTTTCTAGTGGTAGTCCAGTCACCGAGTCACCGCAAGTTATGTGCGGTGGCTGTCGTGATCACGCCGATGTTATCGAAGCTGGTAGGTATAATCGATTTGTTTAGGAGCCGATATGTTCGTTTTTGTTTCACTCCATCGTTTTCTTGAGTGTCAACTTGTTTTTTACGCGACTTTTTTGCTGCTTTCCGCTTCGAAAATGGATAGCTGTTGCGTGAATTGTTCCTTAGTTAGTCGATCGTTTAGTTCACGTAATTTTGTACAGAAATGTGAGATCATCAGGTTGGGCCGTTCAACTTCCCCGCTTCCAAACCTGTCGGCAGTCGTAAAAGAACGTAATCGTGAGTACACACGCAAATTTGGAATGTACCAAAATAGTTTTCCGCAAGATGCTCTCAATTGCCTTGTTTCAACCTACAAAAGATTCGACTCTATTCAGCTAAAAAACGAATTAACAATCCTTTACAAAGACGAGGATTTTGGTGGTAAAGAAATTCATGAACTAGTTTTGTATCTTGCTGACATGCCATGGGTTTTACCCGAAGTTTTCAGGTTAGCAAAACTCATTTTCTAACTAATGTTTGAAGGCTAATATAATAACACTGTACAATTCGCTTGAGCAAATAGCTTGCTAAGAACGGCTTTACTTTTCTGTCTTGGTTGGAGTGAATAATGTGCGTAGGTAAATTCAGTAGGAGACTTGGGATATTTGTGGGGGGGGGGGGGGGATGGAGTGCGGTACCCTCCATTCCAGAGCCACGCAACGCTCCTGGTGCAATCACTAATCTTAACGATTGGAAGGGCGTTTGCTATATGGTTGGTTCTCAGTTTACGGGACAATCGCTGTCCTTCGTTGATAAAAAGTGGCAGTCCAACTTTTCCAAATATTTCTTTTTGCGATATCAGTGTGGTTACTTGGCCTACTTATCCCAATAATATCTAGTCGTTTTTCGTCATTTCAAATGCCTTTAATTTATCCATATATACCTCAAATCTCGTTGTCGTGGCCTGTCCCCAGGTCAACTTTCGAACGTTATTCGAACCTCCACCTTCCTTGATGATTGCATTGCCGGAAAAAGTTGCATTTTTATTTTTCAGAATTAGTTGTTGGATAGTACTGTGCTTATGGACGGGATTACTTTTGAGATTATCTTCATGAATTGAGATCGCTAAGTTTGTCCCTAACTTGTTGTCTCATTGTCATGGGTGAGATTGATAACATCGAATTTCACTCGAAAGAGGGAATTTTAGGTCAATTCAAAGTTTTTTCTGTTATGACAACTCTGCCCTTGAAGGACACGCTGTGTCTTCGCCATCTTGTTCAGTCGGTGCTCATCTATCGAGGAGAAACGTGGAACAAACAGGTGTGTATCCTTCATAGGTCTCATTTTTATGGGTTTGAGAATCAATGCCTAATCAACTGATTATTAATTTGTTTTCCACGTGTTGGGATAGAGATTCAAGAACCTAACGTAATGCATGATCAAGTTTCAAAAAGGGTTGATTAGGCTCCAAACTGCCGAAGGTTGAAGTCAATTTCTCATTGTCATGGCGATTTGGTATCTCATTGTAGTGGCCACGACAATGAGGAAAGACCATACCAATGAGAAAAATGCTTAGAATTTGAAGTAACTCGGTATTAAAATGCTTTCTGCACTTTCCCTAATGAATTTTCTCTATATAAAAGTTGGAATAGGGAAAGATAATGTGGAAAGAAATTTCCCTATTGATTCTTAAGCTCCCCAGGTTTACGGTTCAACGTTCTGTAAATAATTAGTACCTAACATACTGCTACATTGGTTTTTAAAAGGAAAAATGAAGTAATACTGTCTCTTTCATTACAGAAAAAAATGGGTCGGACAAAAATGACGGATGCAGAACGGCTGAAGAAGAAAAAAGAAGCGGAAAGGAAGAGAAGAGAGGAAGTGCACCAGAGTTGAGAGCAGAGGACCAGATGAAGAGGAAAGCTAGGTGTGAGAGGGATAAGAGGTCAAAGAAACTGAAGATGATGAAGGAAATGTCAAAGAGGGAGAAGAGGCAACAAAGGAAGAAGTGGAGAGCAAGCAGCAAAAAGTATGACGACCGAAAGAAATATCTAAAAAAATTAAGTGATGAATCCCCCCCCCCCCGGATTCCACGACATCATCAATTGGTGAAGATGGCATTGCATCAACTCCTTATCGTGAATCGAATCATGCAATGTGTGACGATCAATTGCATGAACAACAAAGGCAAGAATCAATTTTTCTGGCCTAACCCACCTCTCCGTCAACTGGTTACCTGCAGAATGATTCTCTGTAAAATAAACGCTCCGCGTTCTATTTGTCCTCGACTCGTGGTGATTGACGAAGCTAAATATCTTCAATATTTGAGAAAAAATGTGATAATTAATTTTAATCAAATCTGAAACTTATTGGAGAGGATTCAAAACTCACAATTTTTGCTGTGGTACCTTCTTGCACGTAGGAATTTCCTTCTAGAGTTTGTTAGCGAATATTTGGTTCAAAGTTTCCTGTTGTCTAGTTTTTGTACAACTTGAAAAGTTTGTTACCTACTTCTACGAGTGAGACTGAGATTTAATTATGATAAGTTTGACTGAGAATAATTGAAATATTTTTTCAAAGTGTAGGGTAATGGTGTTCAAGTTTGGTATTTTGTAAACATTTATATTTGTGTTCGTTATTTTAATACAAAAACATTTTATTGATATTGTTGCCATTGTGTTAATAATATCTTCACCCTTACGTACTATTCTAACGTCACTAGGGAAGGAAAACTCATTGTCATGGGCACCTCTCATTGTCGTGGTCTACGAAATTTTGAAAATGCATTTTTGAGGACAGAAATGAAATTTATGCGTGATGGCTCATCACAGTACCTTTAGAATGATTCCTAAAACTATTCTTAAAAAATGCAGAATTTTAGGTGAGCAAAATAAAATTTGAAATTCCAAACCTTCGATTATCCCTCAAACTGAGAATCACCCATATCAAGAATGCACCGAGTAGTTTTTCCCCAATCATTCTCAACCACCTGGCCCTCCACGCGGAAGAGATACGAAGGCATCCAGCGTGAATATTCAATATCTTCCCGATGTCAGGTAGCCCGAGCCCTACAGATTCCTCCTTTACCTCGACCACCGCCCTCTTCGCCCATCGAAATGAAATATTTCCCTTTATAAAACAAAAAACTTCCACCTCTCATTATCATAAAACCGAATAATTACCTCCTTCTATACCCATTTATGATTGGTTAGTAATGAGGGACGTTGATTATTCGAACAGTCGGAATAATAAATAGGCATAATAAAGTTTTTCTTGTGGGGAGTCGTTTAAGAAAACAAGGCTGAAAAAAACTAGGCGGTGTTTTATATTTATTTTTGTTGGTGTTTTTATCTTCCACGCAGTAGAAATATGTAATCCGTGATAACTACACCGTGGGGAATCTTTCTTTAAAGCGTCAATAAGCGAAAATTGTCTGTTAACCCTAGAACGCAACTGTTCGTCGAAGCGACGAATTTCAAGAGTATTTTTAGGGGGTAGCAGAACGTGGCCTTTTCGAGTTGAGTGTGAATTGAATAATAATTATTTAATTATTAAATGATTCGCTGAAACATAGAATATAATCACACCTACCTGCATGGTCTTTTTTAGCTTTTGAAATTATGTAGTTAGGTATTGTAGTTTATCACAAAATGTCACACCTACCTACATACCTATCAAAAATCTATGTTTATAAACAAAAAATAATTCAATTTTTTTCATTTTCGTCCGAGACAATATGAAGCGTTTGGAAAAGGATTGTAGCCGACGAGGAGATTTTGGAGCTTCTGCAGCATGGCTATAGGAGCGAATTTTCGAAGAAATACCTGGTTTTATGTGAAACTGAAAAATCCACAGTCACGGAGCATGGCTGTAAGAGCGAATTTTCGAAGAAATAACTAACTGGTTTTATGTGAAACTGAAAAATCCACAGTCATGGAGCATGGCTGTAAGAGCGAATTTTCGATTTTCGAAGAAATAACTGGTTTATTTTAAATGTCTCTGTTGAAGGACTATGTCCATGAAGAACATCTCAAGTATCAACCACGTTTCTTTATCTTCAAAGTGCTCCAGTTTGAGAACGGAATGAGATATCGCAATTCTGATTTCACCATCGTGTTCAGCATAGAAAAACCTTTAAAATGAGGTGTCACTTGTTAGAATGTTTCATTTTGGGAATTTATGGGGAATAAGAGATGAAGAAACGTGTTTGATACTTGAGCTGTTCTTCATGGACATCAAGTCCTTCAATGGAGACATTTGACATAAAACCACTTATTTCTTCGAAAATTCGCTCTTATAGCCATGCATGACTGTGAATTTTAGTTTTTTTGAGAAAAGCCATGGCCAAACTTGAACGACATTTTGCATTTATGTTGCAAGACAAATGCATCATGTAAATGTGAAACATAAATGCAAATCCTGTGCTGTGGATGTCATGTCAACATGAATCTACTTGAGGTGTCAAAAGAACCCTTGCAAATTACTACCAATTTCACTCATCTCTTGGCCATACCAGTGTCCGATGCTGAACACGATGGTGAAATCAGAATTACGATATCCTACTCTATCCACGTTTCTTCATCTTCAAAGTGCTCCAGTTTTAGAACGGAATGAGATATCGCAATTCTGAAGTCACCATCGTGTTCAGCGTGACAAAAACTTTAAAACGAGGGGTCACTTGTCGGAATGTTGCATTTTGGGGATTTATGGGTAATTTTTCCTCCCTAAAATTCTCCAAAACCCCCACTTAGAGTGGTTCGATTCCGCCCATCTACGAACTTAGCCTGTCGATTGCCAAGACAGATTTTTTGTGCAAATTTGAACTTTTTATTTCAATTCTATCGAGAGTTATCGTCCGGAGTAACACATACATAAACATATAAATATATTAATAAATAGTGGAGGTTTTGGTTTTTTTTTTTTTTTTTTTACTAGGAAACAGTAGAGTAGTTTGCGGGTGAGGATTGACCATCACTAGTCATTGTTATCATTTGTTTTGTTTATATCGACGTTTCAACCTTGGAACAAGATCCTATAGGATTATAATCATGCATCCTACAAAACTCTCATCTCTCTCTGTCCTACAACAACTCTCATCTTTCTCTATCCTACAAAACTCTCTATCCTACAACAACTCTCATCTCTCTCTATCCTACAACAACTCTCATCTCTCTCTATCCTACAACAACTCTCATCTCTCTCTATCCTAGATGTAAAACCTGGAATCTTCTGTATGACAGGAAGAGCGGGCTACCTAGCCCGAGGTTGTACAGATACATAAATAAAGTTATTCTATTCTATCCTACAAAACTCTCTATCCTAGAACAACTCTCATCTCTCTCTATCCTACAAAACTCTCTATCCTTCAACAACTCTCTATCCCACAACAACTCTCACCTCTCTCTATCCTACAACAACTCTCATCTCTCTCTATCCTACAACAACTCTCATCTCTCTCTCTATCCTACAACAACTCTCATCTCTCTCTATCCTACAACAACTCTCATCTCTCTCTATCCTACAAAACTCTCTATCCTACAACAACTCTCCCATATTTCTGTTTTGTATGATTAGGATGCATGATTAGGATCTTGTTCCAAGATTGAAACGTCGCAATAAACCAAATGATAACAACGACTAGTGTTGGTCAATCCTCACCCGCAAACTACTATATAAATAAATATATACGTATAATTTTTGGTGTCTTTTGGAGGTGGATTCAGGGTGGTCTGAAACGGATTTTGGTATAAAAATTTTCCGGAAAAGATTTTCTTTGAATTTCGCTAAAAGAGGCTTTGAAGAGATATTTCCTCCAGAAAATTGACACTACGAGATTTTTACAGATGATCCTCATCGTAGTATCTTTCACCGTATTGGCCCCCAAGAGGTTAAATCGTAGTTTCCTTCACTCTTCTGAGCGGGAAACGTACTAGTTAACGTGTAACGCAGTGGTCGTTAGTTAACAAGGTGATACAGCGGGAGAGGTGGTTGTTTAATTAAGACCCTTTAAACCAAACCCTAACGAAATGGATTTCCGAAAAGACGTGACCCCCGGACCAAAAAAAAAAAAAAAAAAGTCCGACGAAATTCTCTCATTAGACCTACCGGATTTACCCCTTGAACGAGCAGGTTATCCACGGGGCAGTAATAGAAGGTTATCGGAACAATTATCTAACTTATACCTTCGGCGAGTGACGTGGGGGGGAACATTCATCGGGAAGAGATGCCCTCGCCGCATGGGGTTACTCCGACGTGACTCGAATGAAACTACTGAAACGGCTACCGGTGTTTTGACGTTCCTTCGCGCGTCACGCAGCATGGCTATAAGAGCGAATTTTCGAAGAAATAACTGTCATCAAATCTGATAACCCGAAGAGATATCGCAATTCTGAATTCACCATCGTGTTCACCGTTAAAAAATCTATATGCTGAGGGGGTGTTTGGGTGGGGGTGGGGGTGGGGGGGTAGGAATTACCCACAAAGTCGCAAAATGTATCAGTCTGACAAGCGACACCCCATTTTATAGGGTTTTGTGTGCTGAACACGATGGTGAAATCAGAATTGCGATATCTCATTACCTAAATAAATTCCAAAAATGAAACGGTCTGTCAAGTTAAACCTCATTTTAAAGGTTTGTACACGCTGAATAAGATGGTGAAGTCAGAATTGCGATATCTCATTCCGCTCTCAAACTGGGGCATTTCGAAGATGAAGAAACGTGGTTGATACTTGAGATGTTCTTTATGGACATCATTTTCTTTGATGGAGACAGTTCACACAAAACCGACTATTTCTTCGAAAATTCGCTCGTTTTGCCATGCTGAGAATTTTGAGTGTTCAATGTAAAATTTATGGATTTATCCGGTTTTGATCCTGAACGCCTCACATTTAAAGTACGTGTATTTTAAATACGTAAAGTGGTAGTTTTGTAATGGTACATGACCACAATTATGTCTAAGATGGAATCATACTCGTGTATATAATTATATATAATTGATGAGGTGACCCTATGCCGACGGTACGTACCGTTGAACCTCCCCAGACTCACTTCTCATCATGTTCAAACTCGCATGAATAATTAATCGATTTTTTTTTTTTTTTCAAATAGTTCTTTTCCTATCAGAACATTTTTCGTTATAAACAACCCGAAAGATACTCGTCGACGATAAAAGCCCCGGTCGTGTACGTCCAAGTACAAAAGCCCTTCGGGTAAAGGGGCCCTTAGGGGCAATTGAAATTACCTTCGAGCCGGTTGATGTTGTACTTATTTGAAAAATAAAGGTTAAAAGAGAGCGAAGGGAGAAAATAAAAAAGAGACAAATGGACGACAAAGTGAACATTATTCAGGCGAATGCCCTCGAGGGACGTCCATCGTTGGGCTGCTAAGTGTGAGAGAGTCAAACAGGTGAAGATGAGATCAACCCTTAACCTTCGAGAGGGCGCGGGCGGTTTTTTGTCCGCCGTTGGTTTTTTTAACAGTTTTCACTTGGACTGTTTGCGCTTACCGTATTTTCGACCAACAATCACATATCTAGTCAGTAGCATCGTAACTATTATCAAGGCACTCAACCACTGCACACGATCATCATAATTGCATGTGGCATTTGTTTATAACCTGATAATCGGAACCTTTTCGTTACCTTCTCTTTCATCTTCTTCCGTTATCATTATTCTTAGCTGTATTCTTTCATATATCTCTTCCACATCAAAACTGTGCAGATCTATCAACCGACTACACAACTGGACTACGAAGTGGAGGATCAGAATGAACGAGACTAAATCTGTACATGTCGACTTTACGAATCGTAGGTGTGAGTACATACCGGTACTCCTCAATGACAAAGTTATACCATATGCTAACGAAGCTAAGTATCTGGGTATGACCCTAGATGCTAAACTTCGATGGAAAGCGCATGTCAAAAAGAAGAAAGAGGAACTCACTATCAAATTCAGGAAAATGTATTGGCTGATGGGACGACGATCACCCATGTCGATCCAAAACAAGCTAACACTCTACAATCAGCTCCTCAAGCCAGTCTGGACGTATGGTGCACAACTGTGGGGCTGCACCGCTCCGAGCAACCGCTTCATCATCCAGCGCTTCCAGAATAACGTACTACGCGCGTGTGTAGACGCGTACCGTTACACAAGAAATGATCGACTACATTTGGAACTTCAAATTCCCACAGTCGAAGAAGTTATCAAAAAGCAAGCATTATCCCATCAACAGAGGCTTCGTGGCCACATCAATGACGAGGTTGTCCAGCTCCTTGATGTTGATGGCCTACTCAGAAGGCTTAAAAGAACAAAACCTCATGACCTGTGGGAGTGGAGTGTTTTGTGAAAAGTGTTGTGAAATCATGTTGTGAAATGAAGTGTGTTCAGTGGGATCAGTGAACCCATGCCAGTGCATCAGCTGCACAAAACTTGAAGCCTTTTAGAAGCCATGTTACGTATCTTAGCTTCTTAACAATCAATCAATTAAGCATATCACATTTAAATTGCTAATAAGTTGTAAACTTGGTGCAATAAAAATTTTCACAAGAAAAAAAAAAAAAAATTCTTAGCTGTATTCATTCATATATCTCTTCCACATGTCACATGCTTTACCAGTATCCACATACCAATGTTCCTTTTCTTATATATTTGTTGCCTGTATTTAGCTGTTAGTGAAATCTTTTCCGCATATTAAATTATCGAATATTTTTGTCTGATTGATGTGATTGTGCGCGAATAAACTCTGTGATACTAACTTTATCAACGATCAGCTGACAGTGACCGATCGTGGGTTCGCCGGCCTTTTCTTACCGGCAACCATTACCGTTTTTGATCTCGAGCCTTCTACTACCACAGTGCAATACCAAGTTAAACTTATCCGTTGTTATCCGTCCATCCCTTCAAGAAACCTTCATTAAACATACACACGAAGTTCCTATAATCAAGTTACATCACCGAAAAACCTTGGGACTTCGCCAAAGTGGACGAGGCTGCGATCCTTCCTGCACCACATGGTCAGCACATTTCCGTTGGGACTTCTGGATTATTGGGACCACCAGTAACTATCCTGGACCCTCTGACTGGAGGACTACTGAAGCCGTCACCACAACCAGCTAAGCCATTCTCGTTTTTATAAGCCTTAGCAGCTTCTAGTCCATAGCACTCTAGTCATACCACATGATAATCCATTCTAGTCAACCATATCTGTAAGTGGCTACAAATTGAAGGAATAGTTACCCATTATCATATTAGTATTAATAACCCCTACTCTATATGTTGATGCTTCATCAATCAAAATCTAGCCTTTTACTTTTGAACACCTGCAATTCCTATTATTATTAACTTATTATCATTTTCCTTTTCTCAGTTAAACTGAGTGGTCCTTCGAGTTACCAAACTATTCACCTATCTTTCAGTCCTATTTCTTAATCAGTATTGGACATTTGCAGCAGTCAAAACTGCACGTCTCTTAAAAACATGGACACACGTAATAAAATCCATCTTGGCCTTGGAAATCTTTGGAGGTGGTGCTCGAGACATGGTATGAAAATAAATGAAAATAAAACTAAAGTAATCGTATCGGGGTACCCAAAGATCTTGGCCAAAATCGATTTTTTGACAATTCCTAAAGTCATATGTGGCAAAACCCCTTCAGACTACGTGGACATTGTGAAGAACCTAGGAATCATGATGCAGAGCAACTTCTCGTGGAATAGTCAAGTCACGGCAATGTGTAAATCTGTTTTTTAAAAGCATATACCAACTTCGGAGATTGGCAAGTGATTTCCCAAGGCATGTACGAAAGCAGCTAGCACAATCACTTATCCTACCTATTTTTGACTATGCACCTGTAGCAACCTGTGACTTCAACAGTGAGGATATTGCTAGACTGCAAAAAGCGCAAAATGCACTGGTGAGCTTCGTGTTACGGCTTAAATTAGACGAACACGTTACCCAACACTACAAATCTCTAGGCTGGCTTAAGATTAACGAAAGAAAACGCCTACATATTGCAGTATTGGTTTTCGAAATCCTTAAATTTAAAAGACCTCAGTACCTTTATGAAGAATTTTCATTTATGGCCCAGGTGCCCTCAAAAGACACCCGGAATAGAGAGAAACTGTTGCAAATCCCCAAGCACAGGACAAACCTTTTTAATAGATCATTTATCGTTCAAGGAACTAAAATATATAATGAACTAGTTGGCAATTTCAATCCTAACGAAAAAACTGAAATATTTAGAGAAAAACTGAAAAAACCATTATTAGAAACTTATTAGATATGTATTTATTTATTTACCATATTTTTTATGTTTGAAGTTCATTTGACTTAAAAGCAGTTGCAACTTTATTAAGAAAAACCATTGTAAATTTATTTGATTATATATATATAATTGCTATACATATAAGTATCTACATATTTCGTTTTTTTTTTCTTTTTAAGATTTATGTATCAAGTATATCATAGAATTATGATTGTAAGAGGAATTTTGTAATCTTTCATCCAGGGATGGTGGAAGAGAGGGCCTCAAGGCCCTAACCTTCCCTGGTTAATAAATAAAACATTCAATCAATCAATCAATCAATCTACATTAAAATCCGTTGTTTCCAAGCAATGATAAAGACCTCAGAAACACGGAGCTTCTTCCAGTCTCTTAACACCATATTATGGGCCATTCTCAGGGAAAACGTGAAATTCGACTAAGTACCTTTTCATTCCAAAGATAAAAGTCGGTTTTGAGGCTCAATTTTGGTTCATTTGAGAGTTCCTAAGAGATGAATCCATTCAGATGTGGACATATCTAGTGGGACACATCTAAGGCGAGCAACTTCTGGATGCTAACCAGTATGGCAGAACTGATCACATGTACAAGTAACGTCAAGTCACCTTAGCACAGCGCGAAATCCATCCCTTAGGCGCTGCACTGTTGTGATAACAGTGTTATACCGGAGTAAGGTTACTCGTTAAGGAAGGTTATTCGTTAAGGATGTGTCCGGACACATGTATGAGTCCGGTTGTGATCGATTCGAGGCGATGTGTCCGGACACAGCCGACGCGCATGCGCAGTTGAGATAAGTTCAAACTTGTGTCTGTAGGAATGACCCCTTAGGAACTCTCTATTATCTTCGATAATGAACCATTGGAATCGCCCAAAGAAAAAAAAAATTCAGTTTTCATAACCCTAGGTCAAGGGGAAGAGGTTCAAAACGAATTTTGAAATTTTGAAAATTTCAAAACTCCGAAAAATTCCCATCAAACGGTATGTTTTTTATTTCATATTTAGATAGAGTTTATTCCGTAGAATTTTTTAAGACCATCCGGAGCTTCGTACGACCAGCCGTTCGCTCACAATGACGACTCAAAGTTGGAGCAGATCGAAAATCGTCAACATGAGAGTGAATCGTGAGGCAGCCTGTCGGGGTCCATTTTCATACTGGCCCAGCTGATTCAAACAGCACATGGTTTTCAATGTCGAGTTAATGAATAATATTTAATAGTAATTATTAATTATGACGCTTTAAAAGTTGTTAATAACCAACAATAAATATTAATAATTTACACTACTTGATAAAATTATAAATGAATGATAATTCATAATAATAATCAATCTACCATTTAGTGATCTAGACAGAAGGGTGATCTGTACAAAGAAGATAATAAACCGTTGTGTCAAGAATTTGCAGAGTTTTTTATTCCATGTTCATAATATTATACTAATAAGTGACCGTATGTGATCATTGTCCGAGCTTAAGTCTCTCTCAATCTCAAAATACAAATTTATTCCCAAACATGAACATGACGTTGTGACTTTGGAAAGGTATATAGGAGTTTTTATAAAGACAAACACTTTCAACAGCACACCTGAAGCCTTACAAGACAGTTACCTTGTGTGAAACAAGTATATTAACCTTATAAGAGGTACATGGGTGTATTCATGTCTCACCCTGCTGGGTGCTACGTGAACGTATAGCGTCGCCTAAGAAACAACACCACGTATCAACCAAACGCCTGTTTTTCATTATAAATCCTGTAATAATTTTAAAATAAGTTTTTTTCATATTAGATGTCCACGGAGATCAATTTCATACTAACCATCTTATGCGTCGCGAAAATTTGAATACTTTGAAGTTACACAGTTAAAATTACAGTTAAAATTTGAAGTTATAACCTCATTTTGGACAAAGTGGTTGATACGCGGCGTTGCTTCTTATCTATTAGCTATTTCTTAACATGGAGGGTCCATGACGAATTTCAGCCTTATTCAAGGTAATTTAAGAGAGATATTAAATAAATTTTATTCCTTGGCTTACGAAACTGAACAGGTTATCCTGAGCTTATCCTATTCTCTGAGCACCCCCCCCCCTTCCTACTACGATGAATTTCAGCATTCTAGGCCAATTAAACTAGCTTTCCAGCGGTATCTTCAATTTTTACTTTACATATTGATTTAAGGGAGTTAGAGCCGTTTTACTGAGACAAGATCAAAAATACGAAAATAATCTTAAAAGTGAAAAAAGTCGGCTTTTTAGTTGAGTAATGAAAAAACTCTAAGAAAAACTTTTTGTTACAAATTAGATGTAGAATCCTTGAGTTTGTACCATAATTTCTATAGACTTTTGTATAGGTGTTTTTGGTTTTTTTTTTTTTCGTTTTTATTATTATTGGAAATTTGGGAAGTTATTCGAGAATTACTATTATTGAAAACGTGGTTAAATCAATTTGAATACCCTCACATCTTTTTGCGTCAAAATACACATCCACGAGGTATACTATGTGCCAAAAAACCCCCAAAAAAACCAAAAACCCAAAAACCTCGAACCAAAAACGGTGTCTTTCTAACGGTGTCTTTAACTTTTATTTTACATATTGATTTAAGGGAGTTAGAGCCGTTTTACTGAGACAAGATCAATAATACGAAAATAATCTTAAAAGTGAAAAAAGTCGGTTTTTTAGTTGAGTAATGAAAAAATTCTTTTTGTTACAAATTAGATGTAGAATTGATTCCTTGAGTTTGTACCATAATTTCTATAGACACCCTGTATAGGTACCTACCTTACGTTAGGGGAGAATAATTGAAGTTTTTTTGGTTCGAGGTTTTTGGTTTTTGGGGTTTTTTTTTTGTTTTTTTTTTTGGCACATATACCTCGTGGATGTGTATTTTGACGCAAAAAGATGTGAGGGTATTCAAATTGATTTAACCGCGTTTTCAATAATAGTAATACTCGAATAACTTCCCGAATTTCCAAAAAATAATTATTATTATTGGAAATTCGGGATGTTATTCTAGAAATGTTCGAAATGTTGATGCGCTGAAATCGTAATCGGTTCAGTTATGAAAACTACGATATCTGGAATTTTTTTTCGGATTTTTTTGGACCTCCGGAACGGGGTTCTGCAACGCACTTGTAGTTACGCCCTTTGGGACCTGACGGCACTCAATTACGCGGTAAGTATCCACTTTAGAGACTTTTTGCACGGAACAAAAGTTGTCTGGAATGGTCCATTTAGTCTAAAAAAAAATTTGGAGCAGTCAAAATCTGAAATTTTGAAAAATCTTGCCTACCGCTCATGGGGGAAAATTACAGGCTTTTCTTTTAAAATTACAGGCTTTTCTTTCAAATTACAGGGTTTTTTCTTGGAAGTTACAGGTTCTGTTTTCATATTACAGGGTTTCCTTTAAAAGTTCAGTGACATTTCTGTATTACAAGGATTTGATCTTGAACAGAACTTTTTCTGATCTTGCGTTGAAACTGGAGCCAGGAATCAAATTTGTGCTAAAGCCCGCTGCGTAAGAGGCACACCTTTGAAAGATTTTGTGATTGCAAGAAAACCATGAAATTTTAGTAGAAAACCGTGTAGTTTTAGAAGAAAAACCTATAATTTTCCCCCATGAGCGGTAGGCGATATGTTTCAAAATTTCGGATTTTGACTGCTCCAAAATTTTTTTTAGACCAAATGGACCATTCCAGACAACTTTTGTTCTATACAAAAAGTCTCTAAAGTGGATATTTACCGCGTAATTGAGTGCCGTCAGGTCCCAAAGGGCGTAACTACAAGTGCGGTGGTCCAAAAAATCCGGAAAAAATTCCAGATGTCTTAGTTTTCATAACTGAACCGATTAAGATTTCAGCGCATCAACATTTCAAACCTACGTGGAAAAAATAGATAAATAAATAAATAAAAAATCTGATGCATAATAATTATTATGAGCGCGAATTGAGAATTTTAGTGGTTTTTAGAAACGGAATACCTACCTTGTGCGATTGGTGTTGACAATGCTGAATAATATTCAAATTCCAGGTTCTTTTCTGTTCGTATTTTAGGAGCTTTTTTGGGTTTTTGAATTTTTGTTTTTTTTTTTTGGTTTTTGAGTCTTTTTTTGGTTCTTTTGCACTCATAAAAGCACCGGGTAATTATCTCATAATCTCAACTCAATAACCAGCCACACGCACTAATTACTCTCGAACGCAATTCGTACCGTGCAAAACCGTGCAAAAAGTGCCTCTATGGGGTATTCAAATTGATTGAATAATAGTAATTCTCGAATAATTTCTCGAATTTCGAATAATAATTATTATTCTCCCCTAACATACCTATACAGGGTATCTACAGAAATTATTGGAAAAACTCAAGGAATCGATTCTACATCTAATTTGTAACAAAAAGTGTTTCATAGAGTTTTTTCATTACTCAACTAAAAAACCGACTTTTTTCACTTTTAAGATTATTTTCGTGTTATCGATCTTGTCTCAGTAAAACGGCTCTAACTCCCTTAAATTAACATCTAAATTGAAAGTTGATGATACCGTTAGAAAGAGCGTTAAATTTGCTATCTCCCTGATATAAAATCCGGATTCAAGACAGTACTTATCGGTGAAAATGGCCAAAATTCAAAAATTGGAGATTTCTTAAAAATCACCGTTTTTCTTTCGTATTTTGCGCCATCAGTACGGGATTTTTTTGTCGTGTAATTCTCGGGAAAAACTTGGTCAAAATCTCAGCTTTCCGACGGTATAAATAAAAATGTTATTCACAGTGGAATTGGTGGAGAAAATGACGTTTGAGTTCTGAAAAACGTTGGTTTTTAGGTGAAAAATGAAGGTTTTTCACCAAAAGCCAACTTGTTTCGTGGAAGTGATGAACTCGTTTTTAGGCGTTTCAATTTTGTTTCATTTTCGAGTCTTTAAAAAAATAACATAATCCATTTTTTGAACATAAATAACTCACTTCAACGAAGAAAGTTGGTTTTGGGTGAAAAACGTTGATTTTTTCACGTAAAAACACCTCTAATAGTACATAAGGACTAAAAATGGCTTACCATCGAGTAGTGTTGTCTGGTCTCGTCAATGTACATCTTGAAGTTGTTGGTTGAAAAATTAATTTTTGTCGTTGACAAAAACCCGTTTGAATTGTCAAAGTTTCAACGTCCTACGGACGTCGACAACAACGTCATTTACCGAATTTAACTCGAAATGGGTACTTGAAGGGATTTTAATCGATTTCAGAAAAAAAAAAAAATTGTTGAAGTGTGAAAGGGGGTGTTTTTAGGTATTAATTGTGATTTAAGTTGTTTTATTCGGAGGAATTGGAAATTTGGTGGTTCATATTTGAGAGAAAGTGGGAGGTCGAAATGTAGGATGTAGGTCGTTGAGGGTTAATGTGTGGGGAAATTTGAAATTTAAGGGGGATGTTGAGTAGGTGGAAGGAAATGTGGTATTTTAAGGGTTGTTCGAAGAGGGATTTTGGATGTTCATAAGGTGTGGGGTATGAGTTTGTTTGTAGTGAAAGGATTGTTGTTCGAAAACGGGTGGTTAAATTGAGTTGTTTGTTGACTCGAAGAATTAAAAAAGAGTACAAAAAAAATGAAGAAAAAGGCAGAAGTGGGATTTGAAACGAGAAATTTGTCTTTAGGGCAAAAATGTTTTCGAAGGTTTCCCTGAGGGGTTCGAGAGATGCGGAACGCGGAGCCCAACTAACGCCCTGAGGGGTCCGGAGACGGCAACCCCCCGGAGAACCCCTGGAGGGAGAACTGATCGTCGTGGCGGAAGGAGTGGGGGGAAGGGGGGGTACGAGTGCGACGAAGAGGAGCGGAACGGGAGGACGAACGAGCGGGAGTGAGAGGGGAGGATGGAGTGGGCGTGGTCTGTCGTGAGACCACGCCCCTTCGTCGTCAGGGCCGCGGGGTACGAAGGTCCACCCTCCAGCTTCGGTGGATACTATAAAGGTGGATGATGCTCGGAGCTCCCCGCGATTCCACGACCCTTGCGTTACCGACCAGTCACTGCGTATGTTTACGTCCAAAATAATTGCAGGAGTGATTTTTAGCGAATTTTTGACACCAAAATCCGTTTCAGAAGATCCTGAATTCACTGCCAAAACACACCAAAAATCCACAGTCCGGCAGCATGGCTATAAGAGCGAATTTTTGAAGAAGAAGAAGGAACTGTTCTTGGTCCCCAAATGTATAAAAATCGAATTTCCGAAGTATTTTGACACCAAAATCCGTTTCAGACCATCCTGAATTCACTGCCAAAAGACACCAAAAACCCACAGTCCTGCAGCATGGCTAAAAGAGCAAATTTTTGAAGAAGAAGAAGGAAAGGTTCTTGGTTCCCAAATTCGTTAAAAAAAAATGAATTATATGAAAACAAATATTGCTAGATGAAATGTATATATTTTCAGTCGCAATAAATAAATATCACGAAAAAAAATCAGTAGGTAAATTAGAGACATTTTACATAAAACCAGTTATTTTTCGAAAATTCGCTCTTATAGCGATGCTGCATGACTGTGGATGTCTTTTTTCATCCGTCATCTTCTGCTTAAAAATGCTTAAATATGCTTATTTCGGCCCTTCGTACTTGCCTAATATTATCCGCTTATTTACAATATTTTAAACAATATCGACCCTTCAGGGCACATGAGTGTGCGCAGCGTTGATCAGCCACGTGCGTCAATATCATCGACCGAACTCTGAAAGAACGAGAAGACTGAATCGATCCCATCACAATGCCTCGTTATTGACCCTGACGGAGTATCTTTTGAGCAAATTGAGAACGCAAATACGGAAACATCCCCTTAAAGGTCTGAAATCCTCGTATTGTGCTCTTTATATGTCACATTGTTCCCTTGTCCTTAATAAAACCAACTTGAACAACACAACTACAGGTAAAGGATGCCAACTCTTTGACTCTGTCGAAAGAAAATCCATTTGAGAGAAGAAAAAACAGATTTTTTTCCCATTGTAAAAGTGGTGGCATTGAGTAGTGATGCTGATCGGAGGGTATTTCTTCTTTGTGTCGTGAAAGGATCCGATCGGGGGTTAACCGTCTTGAGTTGAAAGTTGAGGGTGGGCTTCTTCATAGAGAAGGGATTGCTTCGGTTGGGGATAACTTCTGTTTGTTTAGGAGCGCGGGATCGGTAACAGGATTTCTCAAGGGCCCTACGTGTTTTTACGGTGTATTGAGAGCGTTAGTAGAGGAGGTCTAGTCACGCGGCATGACCTAATGAGCGAATTTTCGATGTGAGCGGCGAACCGGCGGATTTTAGCGAATTTTCGAAGAAAAACTCTCGTGCCTCCCCAATTAGAAAAAAAACTCATTTTTTTGTATTTCATTTATTGGCGAATGGGGTTTCACAATAAGTTTTCAAAATGAACATAGTCCACTACTGTTTTCTGAAACATGGGACGGTTGTAAATGATCTGAGAGTGTTACCATTCGATTCAGCGTAAAAGTGTGCATGAATTGCGATATCAAACTAATTTTCATGGAGCAAGTCGGCTTTTGGTGGAAAACGTTGATTTCTCACCTAAAAACCCACGTTTTTCAGGACTCAAACGTCATTTTCTCCCCCAAATTCCACTGTGAAAAGTTTTTTTCTTATACCGTTGGAAAGCTGAGATTCTGGGCAAGTTTGTCTTAATAAGTGCCCGCCGAATGACCTTCGTAATAACAAAGCAAACTACTAAAGAAAAAACGGCGATTTTAAAAAAATCTTCAAATTTTTAAATTTCGCAATTTTTTCACCAGCTAGACCAGACTAAAAAAATCGAATTTTGTATCAAAGAGATAGGAAGTTTAACGCTCTTTCCAACGGTATCCTGAGATTTTATTTTACATAATAATTTAAGGGATTTAGGTCCGTTTTACAGCGACAAGCTCGAGAAGACGAAAAAAATCTTAAAAGTGAAAAAAAGTCGGATTTTTAGTTGAGTAAGAAAAAAACTCTACGAGGCATTTTTTTGTTGCAAATTACGTGTAGAATCGATTCCCCGAGTTTGTCACATAGTTACACTAGACACCCTGTATATGAGGAGTTTTTGTTTCCAAAAGGTACTAGGTATATCCGTTTTGGTCAAATGCGAGGAATTCACGGAAAACCATTACAAGCTGAGAACTTGCCCCATGTCAATAAACTTTCTACATTTTAATGTTAAAAATAAGGGAAAAGAAGCCAGTTTTTTCAAAACTTCAATTAATGTAGTTGGAGCTTTGAAGTTTCAAAATTTATGATATACCTAGTACTTTTTGGAGTCAATCGTAGCGTTTAGTACTTTTTGAAACCAAACAAAGTGGATTTGGTACCTTTTGGAACCAAATCTTTTCCTCCTGCAATACCTAATCTCAGAAACTAATAAATTAAGTCTTAACCTATACCTATGAGCAGCCAGAAAGGGTAGCTACTAGTAGAAATAGCAACTTGAGCACGAAATAGGTTAATGAAAAACAATGAACATTAAAACGTTTGCAATATAATAATATATTATATTATATACCTATTCATTTATTGCAAAAAGAGATCCAAACCTATCCATCTTGGTATCTCTCAGAGGACGGAAAATGACTTAGAAAACACCTCAAGAACAAACAATAGTACGTAGAATCAATATTAATATAATATTATAGAGAACAATACATATTAATATTAATATAATAGAAAATAGAGAAATATAGAGAAAAATGAGTTTAAAAAAAATCACATAATTTTTCAATTGTAACTCGCAAGTACTGAAAGGAACAATAAACCAAGAGTTAGAAACGTCTTTGAAGAAATATCCGAATCTTCGGTGTGTATTCGGCTTGGAATTACAACGTTAAGAGGTGTTTTCAATATTATTTATATATGGATGCGTTGAATTATTTATATATTTATGTATGTGTCACTCCTGACGATAACTCTCGATAGAATTGAGATAAAAAAGCTCAAATTTGCACAGAAAATCTGTCATGGCAATCGACAGGCTAAGTTCGTAGATGGGCAGAATCGGGCCACTCTAAGGGGTGTTTTGGGGAGTTTTAGGGGGAGAAAATTACCAATAAATTTCCAAAATGAAACATTCTGACAAGTGACACCTCATTTTAAAGTTTTTTTTTTTTTATGCTGAACACGATGGTGACTTCAGAATTGGGATATCTTATTCCGTCTTCAAACTAGAAAACTTTGAAGATGAAGATATGTGGTTGATACTTGAGATGTTCTTCATTTGACATAAAACCAGTTATTTCTTCGAAAATTCGCTCTCATAGCCACGCTGCACGAAGGTGGAGTTTTTCGGTTTTGGCCTAGGGGATGGCAAAAACCGTTTTCTCAACAATAAAATCCTAACACACTCTGACTCTTGAGACAAAAACGATATTTTCCATAAAACCACATTTTCAGGCAATCCTAGTACAGGTTTCAAACTGACAGACGGCGCAGGTCGGCCATCCTACAGAGTGGACTTTGTACCACATTTCCCTTCCCCTGTAAATCTTCCATTAAAAAGCTTAAATTCCGCTTACTCCTCTCCGAGATTAGATTACAACAGTCCATTTGGTTCGATGAAGCCATCAGCGATGATCAAAGAGCGGATAAGACGTGGCCATTGCATAGAACAGGACACCTGTTTCAGATCCTGATCGATAAGGGCTCGGTTTTTAGAGAAGGGTGAAATTGAATTAGAGACACCACCTGTGAGTGTGTTTCGTATTGTGCAGTACTCGTACGTACGTACATACACAAAGATTAGGCTGTTTGTTTTAGTGTAGGTAATGGAAGGTACCTTTGATTTTTTTCTTTTTTCTTTTTTTCTTTTTCTTTTTAACGGAGGGAGAAAAAGCGTGTTATCAAAATACCCATTAGAGGAGTGTGCGGGTAATGCAGTGTTTGGGAGAGGAGCACAGGGCTCAGTATCGATCCTTGCAGCAGGTCCCGTCTCTGGTTTCCAGCTTCGGTTTCACCTGATTGAACGCGTTGTTGATAGGACGTCGGAGGAGATCTGATACCCTCACAACTGAAATAGTCGATATTATAGCGAGTTTTTTTTAGTGGGGGTGGTCATTTAAAACTGTCCATACTGCCCTGTTAACTTTTCGTGGACCAGGTGAAGAAGAAGAAGAAAAAGAGAAAACCAGTCATGCAGCATGACTATAAGAGCGAATTTTCGTGAAAAACGTCTCCATGGAGAACATCTCAAGTAACAACCACGTTTCTTCATCTTCAAAGTGCTCCAGTTTGAGAGCGGAATAAGATATCGCGATTCTGACTTCACCACCTTATTCAGCGTGTAAAAACCTTTAAAATGAGGCGTCACTTGACAGAACGTTTCATTTTTGTAATTTATGGGGAACCTTAAGTGTTTCTATCTCCTCGTTTTGCTCCTCCTGTGAAATTTTACCATTATATCACCGCGAGTGCTTTCTTTTCCACAACCGAACATATATATACTTATATATATATACTGGTTACTGTGGAAGCACTCAGAGCTAGAGAGTCACAACAAGCTTCTGCTGCACAACTGGAACTTTCATTAAATTTTGTAATGTTATACATTTACATCACATTACATTATTTTCATTAAATTTTGTAACGTAATAAAGATTGTATTTATTCACACTTGACCCACCGCTTCACCACTTAGAAACTCGAGTAGTTCGACGGTTCACTCGAAGTTCACTCGGTCTAACCAGCACAACATCAATCATAACCAGGTACGATCCGGTAAGGGTTGCCGTACAACCCTAACGAGCGCATGCGCGAGGACCCTCCTCCAATTTAATTCTCATTAACGTCTTTTTAAAAAAAAAAACCGAGCGTTGACGTTTACAAAGAGGTGGAGAAAAGGCTTTTTCGTCGGGGCGTAAACGTGTAATAAAGTTACAATTACCGCGGTGATTTGATAAGTTCCCAGCAGGCAATTAATCGTCAGATTTTATAGAATAGTTTCATGTTAACCAGACGTACCTTCAGTGGCAAACGAGCTGTACAGGAAAAAATCCCCAGTCGTGCAGCATGACTATAAGAGCAAATTTTCGAAGAAATAATTGGTTTTATGTCAAATGTCTCCGTTAAAGAACATGATGTCCATGAAGAATCTCTCAAGTATCAACCACGTTTCTTCATCTTCAAAGTGCTCCAGTTTGAGAACGGAATAAGATATCGCAATTCTGACTTCACCATCTTATTCAGCGTGTAAAAACCTTTAAAATGAGGTGTCACTTGACAGACTTTCATTTTTTGGGTGAACCCCCCCCCCCCCCCCCGCGCAACATCACCAAAACCCCCCTTTTGGACATTTCAACGCTGAACACGACGGAGAAGTCAGAATTGCGATATCGCAATCCGTCATCAGATTAAAGCAGATTAACCATGAAGAACGTATTCTTCATCTTCAGAAGTAGATACTCAACTTTGCGAACGAAATTAGGAATCGCAATCCTGACTTTACGATCGTATTCAGCGTGTAAAAACCTTTGAAATTCACTTGTCAGACTGTTTCATTTTGGGAATTAATGAGGAATCCCCCCCCCCCCCCCCCAAAATTCCCCAAAACCCCCCTTAGAGTGGTCCGATTCTGCCCATCTACGAACTTAGCCTTTCGATTGCCAAGAGAGATTTTTTGTGCAAATTTGAACTTTTTATTTCAATTCTATCGAGAGTTATCGTCTGGAATGACACATACCTACATAAAATTTATATTTAATATATATAAGTAGTATGTGGGCCACTATGGAACACTTTCGCCGGTCAATATATGCACTACTTTCGACGGTGCCAAAAAATAATCGACGGTACCAAAAAATAAAATAAATAAATAAATAAAATAAAAATAATAACAATAATAATAATAATAATAACGATATGGGCCCACTTTCGACTGAGCCAAAAAAATAATAATAATAACGATACATATCGTCGATGTTTGTTACGGTGTTTAATTTTTATTTTATTTATTTATTTATTTTTTTCATTTTTTTTTTTTTTTATTAAATGTGTCTATGCACGTCATACCAAACATTGGTTGTTGGTTAAGTTGTGTTTTTTTCATTCTCTTTAATATTTTCATTATGTTTATTATTTCTTACGTGACGGGGCCAGTTGGATTTGTCAATACTACATTTACACAATTCGCACCATTTCTTTCGTTTGGCACTTAAACGAAGTAAGAATATTTCGTGTCTTAATGCTTCTATTTCTAACATCATGTGATGTCGGCTCTTCAGGTGCCTAGTTAAAGCGGACTTAACGACGTCACAGTTGCAAATATCGCAGTGTAAGTTTGGCGTACTATTTTCCATCGTAAAGTTAATGGTTGCTCTCTTATATTATTACGTGATTTATACTCGGTAACGTGACCTTAACCAATACCATGGGCGAACCCTGGTCGTCCAATTAATAGTCCGTGACCTTAACCACTATACCATGGACAATTAACCGTGAGGCGATAAAGTGTTGCGGGGCGATTAAGTTCGTAGTGAGATACTGTATGGGTCATGCAATAGTCACGTGATCGTCCACCTCCCAAGTACGCGAATCAACTGCGATCCACACCCGTCCCGCCGCACAATGTTGTGCAATCACTATCGCTACCTTCATTCCCGCGTTTTCCGTTCGACGCAAAGTTTACTTGGGCATTGCCAACATAGTCGCGCGTCAGACCACTACCGAAACCGGACCCCTGATCACGTGACTTGCACATCCTGATCACGTGTTCGTACATGTAGAAAATCTCACCCAGGTGTTGACCGTCGATTTCCAGTTCCTATAAGAAAGCATACCTACTCTTGACAACCGTCGATTTCCAGTTCCTATAAGAAAGCATACCCTCTCTTGACAACCGTCGATTTCCAGTTCCTATAAGAAAGCATACCTACTCTTGACAACCGTCGATTTCCAGTTCCTATAAGAAAGCATACCTACTCTTGACAACCGTCGATTTCCAGTTCCTATAAGAAAGCATACCCACTCTTGACAACCGTCGATTTCCAGTTCCTATAAGAAAGCATACCCACTCTTGACAACCGTCGATTTCCAGTTCCTATAAGAAAGCATACCTACTCTTGGCAACCGTCGATTTTCAGCTCCAATAAGATCGTATAATATATATTATATATATACAGCTATGTCAAATCATAATCCAGGTCCCAGTGGGTTGAATATCAATCGTCCTTCTCAGGACGGCTCTATCAATCGTCCTTCTGAGGACGACCCAAAAAAATATGTTGCTCGTACTAAATTTTGTGAAGCTTGCGATGGAAATTTTAGTGCAAGCCAGTTCAAACGTCATATATCAAGTGAAAAACATAAAAATAACGTAATAGAACAAAATGAAAAAATACCAAATTACAAATACGCACGTTACGACCCAAGGGCAGAAGCTAAAGTGCCCGAACGTAAAGTGAAACGTCTGATGCGTCATCAAACAGACACACAATCTGACATAATGACCGACTACAGTAATGTACAATCGATAGATTCAGATATTTTGCAATATATTCAACGTAAACCAACTAGACCTTCAAGAACTGACTTATACGTTAACGAATCATCGATACCGGCCTCTGTTCGCGATTATTATAGTGTTCCGTCAGTTGTATCTCCTATACCTGATGTTGATGATGACGCATTATCACGAGATTTTGATCCTCAAGCCTTGGCGGAAGTTACTGCCGAACTCGAACAACCACTCTTTGGCCCACCAATCAGAAAAATACATAAGGATGCGGAAAAAATTGTAAACATTCTCGGCCCTAATCCTTTTATTACACAGGAGTCTCTCGAGCCCGGTCCTAGTGGTATCAATCGCACGGGTGACACAACAAATGAACAAAAAAAGGATGAACCAACAACAACTTCAACAGGGTTATGCCCATTGCACTCGGTCGTTGAACAGCAACACCAACAAAAAACGTTGGAATGTGATTTGAAAATACTAAAAGTCGGGGATTTGAGAAAAATTGCGAAACAATACAATTTAAAAGGTACGAGCGGGTTGAAAAAGGATGAACTGTTAATGATAATTGATAGAGTGAAGCGGGACATAAAGCTTTATGACAAACAGGTACTTGACATGATGACTGTTCCGAAACTTCGAGATGTTATAAAGGAAAGTAATATACGTGTTAAAGGACGAATGAAAAAGGGTGAACTGATTGAAATTATATTAGAAAACCAAAATCGAGAGTTTAGAGAGAAGGCAATAAATGAAATGAATTTCGATGACGATATTTTCATACAATCTCGTGATAGACGGGATCCTTTTAGAATTGATGATATGAGACAAACATATATTAAAAAGTATGGAACGCATGAATTCGATTACAAAATTCGGATAAATTGTTTAATAGATGTAGAAAGCGCTATATTTGGAATATTAAAACTTGCTAGTAAACAAGCAAATTACCGTACTGGCGACAAAATAGTAATTACAGCCAGCCATCCAAATTTATATCATCCTATCTCGATGTCACTACACACAAAAGAAATATTTGGGGCAATTTCGAAAGAAACTGCTAGAACGTTCGTAGAACACATCAAAAAAATTATTACATCAAACGAACATATTAATGTGGCCGATATAACGTTCAACGTAATGATAGCCAATATTCCTCGTGGTGCAAAAATGATGAAAATATTAAATTTGAAAGACGACAAACATACAAAGAGGTGTATAACGCAAATACGAAATAAAGACAATTTATGTTGTCCACGGGCCATTATCACAGGACTAACATATCACACGACAACCATTCTAAACAAAAACTTAACGCCTATCGAAATAAAACAAATTAGAATGGGAAGGAACATCCAAAAGTCTCTTGCGAAAGAACTCTGCGATAAATTGGGATATTTTAATGAAGAAGGATTTACTCTAGAGGACATTCGAAATGTGGAGCCACTCCTTGATATTCAAATAAAAGTTATCTGCGCAGAAAATTTCAACACAGTAATTTACGAGGGACGCGAAAGAGAAATAAAAATATATTTGTACAAAAATATGAACCATTTCGATTTAATTAATAACGTTGCTGCGTTTTTCGCAACAAGCTACTACTGCCATTCGTGTAACACACCGTACCAAAACAAGGGGAAACATTCTTGCGAAACAAACAGGAAGAAAAACGTCTGCATATTATGTAAGCGGCCACAACATCAATATAGCGAAAAGTACAAACTGTTCTGCTCGAAATGTAATCGTTATTGTTACAACAAAGAGTGTCTTGACAATCACGACGAAGTTTGTAAGCTATTCTACAAATGTCTGGGATGTAACAAAATTTGCAAACGAAATTGCAAACACATGTGTGGTTATGGAAAATGTAGAAATTGTGGAGGCGAATTCGAACGTATAGCCGAACATCAATGTTATATGGTGGCAAAGAAAGCGAAAGGCAGTTACTGCGATGAAGAATGCGTGTGTAATGGTCTTTCGGAAAAGAAGAACGATGGTTGTAGCTTTACTGAAAAGTATATATTCTTCGACTACGAAGCTAATCAAGAGAGCGGAACACACGAGCCTAATTTAATCGTTGCTAGAAATTACTTTGATAAGACTGAACATGTCTTCGAAACGAATAAGGAATTCTGCGAATGGTTGATATCAAAGAAGCACATAGGATTTACAGCTATAGCACATAACGCAAAAGGATATGATTCGCATTTCGTCTTGAAGTACTGTGTGGAAAACGCGTTGAAACCGTACACTATTTATTCCGGGAACAAGATAATGCTGTTGGAAATCAATCGTACTATCAAAGTGATCGATAGCCATAATTTCATAGCGTCCGCACTTTCCGCTTTTCCGAAAACGTTTGGATTTACTGAAACGAAAAAGGGATATTTCCCACATTACTTCAACACATCACAAAATCAAAATTATATCGGGCCTGTACCGGACGTTAAATATTATGGAGCGAACGGAATGAAAAGAGAGGAAAGGACAGCATTTTTAAAATGGCACACCGAACGCAAAAAAGAAAATTACGTTTTTGATTTTAAAAAGGAACTCGTTGAATATTGCAAATCCGATGTAGAAATTTTAGAGAGAGGTATTATGGAATTTAGAAAACAGTTCCTAGAAATTGCTAATATCGATCCCCTGCGATACTTAACTATCGCGTCCGTTTGTATGGCAATTTATAGATCCAAATATTTGAAGCCTAATACCATTGCATCGATTAAAGAGAACAGGAAAGAAAATTATAGCGTTGGGTCCATTTCGTGGTTGGAAACCTTTTCAAATGTTCAACACGCATTGAACGGCGGAGAAGTAAAAATTTGCGGTGCCAAAGTCGATGGGTTTGATAAATTAACGAACACTGTATATCAATATCACGGCTGTTTTTGGCACGGTTGCCCAAAATGCTTTCACGAAGATACGATAAATAATGTTAACCACGAAGAGATGGGTGATTTATACGAAAAAACTAAAATGAGAAGTAAACAAATTACAGCCGCTGGTTATAATTTGATTGAAATGTGGGAATGCGAATGGACAAACACGAAAACCTATAAAACAAACCTAAAAGAAAGCCGAAATAGAATAATCGAACCAATGAATCCTAGAGACGCTTTCTATGGTGGAAGAACAAACGCTGCTAAATTAAAGGTGAAAAATAAAAAACTAAAGTACATAGACGTTTGCAGTTTATATCCGACCGTTCAATATTTTGATTACTTCCCTACGAAACATCCTGAAATAATTCATCACCCAAAATGTTATAATCCGAATTGGTACGGCCTAATAAAATGTAAAATATTACCTCCGAGGAAATTATATCATCCGGTGCTACCATACAGAGACGAGAAATTAGTCTTTGTGTTGTGCAGGAAATGTTTCGAGGACAAAATCGAACAATGTCATCACTCGGAAGAAGAAAGAGCACTAACAGGTGTATGGACAACTGATGAAGTGAAAAAAGCAATTGAGAAAGGATACAAAATACAAAATATATATGAGGTTTGGCATTTCAAACGAAAAAGTAACAAACTCTTCAAAGGATATGTGAAAGATTTTATGAAAATCAAACTCGAAACGAGCCCTTGGGATAAGGATTTCACTACTGTGGAAGATTACATTGCAACAGTAAAACAGAGTCTTGAGATAGATTTAAAACCTGAAGACATTGTTCCAAATCCAGGGAAAAGAGCAGTCGCAAAAATATGCTTGAACTCGTTATGGGGAAAGTTTGGTCAGAGAACGAACATGACCAAGACAGAGTACGTAACTAGTGCGAACCGATGGTATGAATTACTTTTAGACGATAGATTGGAAATAAGTGCATGTACGTTCATAAATGAAGAAATTGTCCAGGTGTGCTATAAATACCGAGACCAATACGTAGAAGATACATATTCGACCAATGTCTTCATTGCTGCTTTCACAACGGCAAATGCTAGGCTTCGTTTGTACAATATGTTGGATAGGCTAGGTGATAAAGTAGCTTACTACGATACCGATTCGATAGTGTACATTTGTGACGGGAGTAATAAAGTGGAAACGGGGTGTATGCTAGGAGAGTGGACTGACGAACTAGGCAAAGGTAATGATATCAACGAATGGATTTCTACCGGCCCAAAAAGTTATTCATTTCAGACCGACAAAGGTGACCAAGTTACAAAAATAAAAGGTTTTACGTTGAGTTACGAAAAATCCCAACTTCTGAATAGAACGATTATGGAGGCAATGATAGACGGAAATTCGCGATTAATCGAACTTAAATATAATAGGATAACTCGTAATAAAAAGACCAGTGAGTTGGTGAATAAAGAAGTACCGAAAAATTTCAAATTCGAGTACGATAAAAGGATGATAATTGGTAGTGATTCGAACCCTGATGTAATAGATACGCTTCCTTGGGGGTATTGAACAAACCTCCATCTGATGATAAACGATCGATCTCGAAACGATAAACGAACGATAAACGATAAAACGATCGATAAACGAAACGATAAACGAAACGATAAACGACCGATAAACGAACGATAAACGATCGATAAACGAAACGATAAACGATCGATAAACGATAAAACGATCGATAAACGAACGATAAACGATCGATAAACGAAACGATAAACGAACGATAAACGATCGATCTCGAAACGATAAACGATCGATAAACAATGACAAACGATTAATAGTCAACTTACACCGACTTTAAAGATATCTTTTACAACACTAATTTCGATAAAAGGCCCTGCAACTGATGAAGAATTGTGCGTTTAGTACATACAATCTCAAACATATCGATAACATTGTTGTGACTGATTCGTTCAACCACCCCATGAAATTCATTGTATTCGTAAACTTCTTCATCCGTAAAGAAGTATATTTTACCATTTGTGAATCTAAATGCCCCTGTTATCTTGTTGGGCAACCCTTGAAATTCTTGTGGAACATGACCAGTGAATCTGCACCTAAAATCACATTCTAAAATTTCAGTCAAATATCTTTTGTTGAATATAACGAAAGATCGTCCTGTGTAGGTACTGAAAGCAGCATTAATCTCAATCACCCTTGTTCCCAGAAATGAGTCAATTGGCCTTTTGTCAATCAATTCTAAGCTAGGAAATCTTATTAAATACATGTATGAATTATCAAACAAAACGATATCACCATTGGGTCGTTGGTAAACAGCCCTCACTTCTGTAAAATCTTTTGGAAGGAATGGTAAGAACTCTGTAATATCTTTTGGGTTATCCAAATCGTAATCATCTCGGGCTGACTCACTCAAACTTATAACCCAAACTTTTTTCCCGTGAAATATATAAACGTTTTTGCGTACAATCAAGAATATACGTAATTTTGGACCAAGCTCACACAGATCCATCTTTGTAGGTTTTACTGCAGGCACTGAACTTGTTAGTGGTTTTTGTGTACTTGTAGTTGTGGTTGGTGGTGGGACCTTAGGTGCTTCTCTTTTTCCGTATAAATACTGAATCCCACTAATATCATCTTGAAGTAAATCGAAATCTTCCAATTTATTCAAATCCCCACCGAGGTTATAGTACGGGTACATGATAGATTGGCTATTGTGAGTATTATGTCTCAGGCCCAATGCGTGCCCAATTTCATGAACTGATACAACATAAAATGAAGTTTCATTTCTTTTAGGTATTACCATTTTGTATTGCCAATTCTCATTTTCATCGAAGTGAATTTCGATATGATTTTGATGTAAATTTGGAATGAAAGCGTGTGCTAGTACACCTCCTTTTTCCCCATCAAAATAACTGGTACAATCCTTACGTTCTCGAATACACAGATGCCTTTCACCACCAAATGATAAGCTGATGTTCGGGTTATTTACTGAACGGACAAACGTTATATTAGCGTGTTTCGCCCATAATGCAAACGCTTTTTCGACAACTCTAAATTGCGTGGAACCATAAAGATACCACGTTATAGTATTATTTTTCCATTTATCATACGCATTAGCTACAAACAAATCCAAATTATCAGCATTACCGCAGCGAGGTTGTTCCATTAGAAATTTGGTTTCATTGTTTAGACGACCATCAACTGGCAAATGGTACGATTCTTGAAACAGAACGTACGCATCTGTTAGCGTATCACTGTCTACTAAATTTGTGTCATTGACAGAAATATACCCATATTTATGTAAATAGTCAATTGGATTGACATCACATGCAACAGAGGTTAGCATGCACATCGCAAAAATCATAGTTTTTTCCATTGTATCTTCTTTCTCTTATTATATTAAATATAATAAGAGAAAGAAGATACAATGGAAAAACAAAGAACAAATTTTGTTCCTTGGATACGAAAACCATTATAAGAAATACTATAAAAATTAAAGATGAAACTACTAAAATTAACAGGCGAATCATCAAAGTTGAGTTTACGTTTGGAGCACCCTATTCATTTGGATCCTAACAAAACGTACTGTATAGGATTGGTTGGATTTTTTAGTAGAAATGACATCTATAACATTGAACAAGATACAAAAATTAGCTTTCTCGATAGAACGGAACACAATTATGATTACAAAGATCTTTTATTTAAAAAAGGAAATTACAGTGTGGAAGAGTTGGAGAAGGAAATAATGGATTTCCTGAAAGCGAGTTATCCTAAAATTATACACGATGCTAACCAACACGACTATTTCGTCCGCTTGAATCATATCGTTGGCAAAATCGAATTTCGTTTGCCGGTGTTTGTGCGATTATTCTCCTACCCGGAGAACGATCGTAGAAATATAGGATATATTTTCGGTTTCCCTTTTAGTACACTCTTCATACCACCGAATACTTCTTACAGTGCCATTACGTACCCTAGATTACATCGTTTCAACGTTATAGAAGTCCATTGTAATTTAGTGGACCCATCAATCACCAATCACAATTCAGACCCCAATTTACATAGAGAAGAAGATATACTGTACATGTTCTACCCACGCGCTGAACAAATTGCGGAAAAACCGTCGTTCATTCATTACGTTCCCATAAATAAGACAATAAAAACAATTCAAAAAATAGAATTACGATTACAAAACGGTTTTGGCGACGATATCAACTTTGGGGACCTGAATTTAATCGTATACCTCCATCTGATTGAAAATGACAACAGGCGAATCGCCGATCCGTTGTTTCAAGTGTAAGAAAAAAACGGGAAATATCAATGCTTCTATAGTCCAGTCAGTGAATGGATCTTGGCGAATCGTAGCGCAATGCCAGGTTTGTAAATCCAAAAAAAGTAAATTTATCAAAAGGGAATGGAGACACAAGAAACCACACAACGTTGATCGTAAAACCGAAGCTACGGAATTGTACAAACCAGTTATAAAAAAGTTTCCAAAAAGAAGGATTATTACGTTCGGTATTGACGATACATGGGCTGCCGATTTAATTGTCATGAGTAGTTACAAAGATGATAATGATGGTTATAAATACATGCTTAATGTAATCGATACTTTCTCAAAGTATGCGTGGAGTTTACCGTTGAAAAATAAAGACGGAAGTACAGTAGCTAAAGCGTTCGAAAATATTATTCAAAATGCAAAGAAAGTTGAACATTCGGCACCGAACCTATTGCACACGGACAAAGGCTTGGAATTTAAAAACAAAGATTTCAAATCAGTTCTTTCGAAATATAAAATTAAAATGTACCACACGGAGAATAAGGAGAAATCAGCGATTGTAGAACGTTTCAACCGAACTTTGAACAGAAAAATGAAACATCGTTTCTACGTTAATCAAAACTTTAGATGGATCGATATTCTACAAGATTTAATCGGCGAATACAACGAGGATTATCACAGAACTATTCGTATGAAACCAATCAATGTTTGTAAAGTTAATGAAGCTACAATTCTCAAACTGTTGGATAGTAGATCAAAACCGATTACGATCAGCCCAGATATTAAAGTAGGTGACCGTGTAAGAATAACGAGGGAAAAATCAACGTTTGGGAATAAATACCAAGGCAACTGGACTACAGAGATATTCGTTGTTGACAAAATATTATTCACGGATCCAGTAACATATAAAATTAGGGCACTAGATGGTGAAGAAATTATTGGTTCGTTTTACCGCCAGGAACTCTTGAAAACATCTCTCTAATTTAGCCGCGGTATATAAGAAAACAATGGGAAAAATAAATAATTACAACGTTACAACGTACAGTGGTGGAGACATGGAGGAAAGCACGGAAAAGTTTCCAAAGGTAATTCGTGCAATCATTGCCGGGCCAAGTAATTGTGGAAAAACAACGTTGTTGATGAACTTCATTTACAAAGATTGGTTGGATTTCGAGTATTTGTACATATTCAGTAAGTCATTAAATCAACCTCTGTACGCAAAACTATTGGAGCATTACTCTGCGTTGGAAGAGCAAATTGGCCAAAAAATTTGTTTTCATTTCAATAATTGTGAAGACATAATATCCGTTGATGATTGTAATCCAAATTCATTAGTAGTTTTTGACGATTGTCTTTTTGAAAAACAGAAAGAAATGAAGAATTACTTCACACGAGGTAGACATAAGAATATATCGTGCATTTATTTATCGCAGTGTTATAATTTGATTGACAGACAGGTGATACGGAATAACGTCAATATGGTTTTTATATTCACCCAAAGCAAACACTATTTGAAAAATATTTACGAGGATTTCGTTGGAAGCGATATGTCACTGGCCGAATTTGGGAACGTATGTAAACAGTGTTGGGATGAAAAGCATGGCTTTCTAACAATCAATTTAACGAAGAAAGCAAACCAGGGCAAATATCTATGCAAGTTGAACGAAATAACTTTACCTAAACGATAAACGTTATAAATAATAAGAACACACACTATAATGGAAAAGGAAATTTATACTCTCGAAGCAGCTGAAAATGCACGCAAACTCGATAAACTCACAAAAGCGCTCAAAGCCAAATTTAAAAGAGCGCAGTTGATGAATCAAACATACGAACAAACCAAGGAAAGGGAATACAAACCAATAACTACAGCTCTCCAGACTTTGATAGAAAAAAAAACGGATAACGATTATAAACCTATCGAGACGGCTATAGAAAATTTGCAAAAAGATGTACGCACTCAATTGGCACCGTTCCAAAGAGCTATAACGCTTAGTAGGTCTTCAAGTATGACTGAACCAAAAATTACTGAAATTGTTGACGATGAAAATAATGATTTCGAAGATGCAGATGATCAACAAACTAATACAGTTCCACGCGAAAGTAAGCGATATGGTTCACTTCCAAAGGGGCATGTGCAAATGATATTGGGCGAGTACCCCACAAGATATTTACCTAGGAAAGACAGGGACAAAGTGTTTGGCATTTATTATAACAACCAGAAGAGTATTCATATGATTGGGAAAGAGAAAGTGATATTCGATAATAATGACTTGATCGTTGGGGAAAAAAGGTATAAGGGAACACCTGGTCTTTGGAGGCTTATAACGTACACATTTCGGCCTGAACCTGACTTATATTCGCAAAACGATCTCGTAAATTATAAACGTATTCTCGTTGATACTGACGCAATGTTTCAAAACAATGATCGGCAGTCAAAGAAACCGAAATCGAGTTCCGGAAAAAAATGGAACGATCTCGTTAGTGATATATGGAAAGAAAACTACTCCAAACGCACAGTACCCGAGACGAATGATGACACAGAGCGGGTTGGATCGGGGATTTTAGAATATAATGAAAACCCCATTGAATACAAATACGTTGATAACTTGAATCAGTTGGTATCGCGTTTACATTTCATCCATGCGCAGGAACAAGCTGGAAACGATAACTTTCACAACGAAAAGCAAGCTATTATCGATTTCTTCGTTAAGGGGTTAGAAGAGCTTATAGACACACCCAAAGGAACGGAATACATTATTCGATTCGCATCGTGTATGCCTTCAAAGTTTCTAAAGGATATTAAAACAGGAAAAGGGTTATTCAACACTATATTGAAAAACATCCCTTTCGAACTACACGCTCCTGGTTACAATTACTTGGGACCCGGAACAAAATTGGACGAACGTTTGAACAGAGGAGATGATGGTGTAAACAAGCTCGATGAAGCGGCGAAGGAACATGACTTGTCCTATAAAGAACACAAAAAGACGGCCGATCGAAATATCGCTGACAAGGTTTTGGAGGAAAAAGCATGGGAAAGATTTACTTCCGGTGATGCTAGTATGAATGAACGATTTTGGGCATTGAATACAGCGGCAGCTATGAAAATTAAACATACGTTTGGAATGGGAATCGAACCAAAACTTAAATTTACATAATAAGAGAAGATAGTTTTACAAACATGAATCCAACATTGCATGTAACGCTAACCGATGGGCAGCGAACGAAACTACGATCAGCCTTCAAACAGAAAAATGGAGCAACCGTACAATTGACAAAACAACAGTTAACTCAAAACGGGGGCAAAGACAAAATAGTTATAACTCGAAAACAACAAAAAGATATTACCGATTCAAAAATTAAAGGGAAAGGTTGCCGTTTAATGTTAACATACAACCAATTAAAAGAAAACCACAAAGGTGGATTCCTACCGCTTGTATTCGCTGGTCTTGCAGCCCTTGGGTCACTCATTGGAGCAGGATCAGCAGTTGCGAATTCAGTCATTGATTACAAAGACAGAAAAAAGAAATTAGACGAAACTATTCGGCACAATAAAGCGATGGAAAAGTTGCAGACAGGCGGGAAATTAAAAACCCGAATGTCTAAAAGTAAAAAAAAAACCGTTAACTTTCGAACCGTTAAGCAACATTGATATTTGTTATTACGCATTAACGAAGCTTAAAATTAACCACTTTAGAGGTGTATTCATGAGCGATGATTTACCAAAAGTTCCAAACACCATTGAATGTGGGATAATAAATCTCGAGGATTCCAATTCGAGCGGATCGCACTGGACCGCTTACTATAAAAATAAGACAGGTGCATTTTACTTTGATTCGTACGGTAGTGCAAACCCACCAATAGAATTGGTATCGTATCTCAAAACAATTAAAATTAAATTTAACGGGGATCGGATCGAAAATTATAAAGATCCCCCTATATGCGGTCATTTATGCATTGCGGTTTTGTATTTAATAGCCAATAAAAACGTACCGTTCCATAAAGCTATTCATCTATTAAAGCGAAACAAATATTTTTGGGTAGATTTGTTCTAGGATGTAGTTACTTCTTTTTTTCAATTGTATATATATATAAGAAGGATAAGTTTACGAGCGATAATAACAAACATGGCAAACATTTACGCAAAATATATGACGGACATTGTTCGTTCAGAGTTTAAACACTATTACCCAACAAGCACGCAAAACTTTAATGTGCCAAACAAAAAAATTGAATTCAATATCGATTACGGAGATGGCTTCGCTATGCCTAAATTCCAATACTATATAGCTGGTTCATTGGTACAATTAGATGGAGGTACAAATTTCGCTGCTAAATCGAATATTAAGTTAGTTGACAATTTCGTTCCATTTCTCTTTTCGAGAATCGAAGTAAAGAAACACAACTATTTAATCGATGAGGTGGAATACCCTGGGGTTACTAGTACAGTAAAAGGAATTGTTTCATACAAGAGCACAGACACAAATGCTTTGACAAACAGCGGTTTCATTTCGCAATATGATGCCGATAATAATACATTTCACGTGTGTGGAACTCTATCTCATTTGGGTTTAGGATTTTTCGACGACGTGAAAATACCCATTTACAAAGGAGGATTCGTGATTTCGTTCATTAGGGATAACAACACTAACGGAATATTTCGATGGAAAACAACATCCCAAGACGGGGCTCTTCCTGTAGCTGTTGATTCGTCATTACCGGCCGTTGGTAAAATTGTAATCAACGAGTTTATCATTCGTGTCCCTTTGATCGAGTTCAAAACTTTGTCGAAGATAACGTTACTCTCGGAGTTGTCGACATTGCAACACATACCATTCCATTTTAGAAGTTGGCAATGTATTCAAAAACCAGGACTAAACGGTAACACGTTCAGTTTTGACATTACCAACATCTTTCGTAACGTACAATCTCCTACATTTATGTTGGTAGCTTTCCAAACGGATGCACAAGAACAGTTGCACGATTGTTCAGAGTTCATTTCCGCCAACGTTAAAAATATTCGCGTAAAAATTAACGATAACATTTATCCAGATGAGTTGCAAAATTTGGATATTCAGAACGGTAATTATGCATTAGCTTATGAAATGTACAAGGATTTCAAACACGTGTACTGCAATGACACGGATATGCTATACAAACCTTCCGAATTTATCGCTAAAAAATGTGTTTACGTTATTGACACAAGTAAACAACTGGATAATATATCCAATTCCAAATCCAATATCAATCTCAATGTTGATTTCACTTCAAATGTTCCAACAAATACAACTGTATACGTCGTCCTCGTTTCGCACACATCACTTACGAATGATATAATAAATAATATCATTAAAGTCGACCAGTAAATATATATATAAGACACACAATATAATCACAGCTAATTGTTAAACATGAATTGCATAGACGTATTTAATGCTATCGAGAGATCTGCATTCGAGGACAAACCATTGAAAAAATTGACTGAACTGCAAACTGGCACCACTTACGAACTTGAGAAAGTTAGCCGAATAAAAACGAAGTATGGCGATCGGCTCATGTTATTCAGCGAATCGTTTCGATGCTATTTGCCGGCACGTTATTCCAAGATTGACGATGAAACTATCAACGGTATGAATAAACAGAACAATACCATTTTCAAAGTGTACGATTCCAACGGTTATCGGAAAATCAAATTTGACAAAGATACCAGTGTGGTGGAGTACCCACTAAGTACCTAGTGTTTTACCTACAAAAAATTAATTTAAAAAAATATTAAAAAAAATAAAAAAAATAAAAAATAAATAAAAAAATGAAAACACCGTAACAAACATCGAAGATATGTATCGTTATTATTATTATTTTTTTGGCTCAGTCGAAAGTGGGCCCATATCGTTATTATATTTATTATTATTGTTATTATTTTTATTTTATTTATTTATTTATTTTACTTTTTGGTACCGTCGATTATTTTTTGGCACCGTCGAAAGTAGTGCATATATTGACCGGCGAAAGTGTTCCATAGTGGCCCACATACTACTTATATACCTACATATAATTTTTGGTGTCTTTTGGCAGTGGTTTCAGGATGGTCTGAAACGGATTTTGGTTATGAAAATGTTTCGAAAATTTGAGTTTTAAAAATTTAGGACTGAGAACAATAGCTACATTTTCTTCGAAAATTCGCTAAAATGAGGGTTAACAGTGTAGTCAGCAACACAACTACGAGCGTTCAAGTTATTTACAAAACTATGAAATGAAGTCCCCGTTTTGGTGTCTTATATCTCTCATATCTTCGATAATGAACCATTGGAATCGACCAAACAAAAATGTTTTTTAAACCCCCTCAAAATTTGCTGGTTTCAAGATACGTAGATTCAGAAAATCGAATAAAAAACTGCAAAATCTTGACACAGCGGTTTATTATCTTCTTTGTACATCTCTCTAGATCTCTAAAAGATGATCAATAATTATAATCAGTGCATGAACTTAGATCTGACCGTTTGGCAGTAGATTTGACCTACTTCCAAAAACCAACATTATCCACGAGTATTATCCGTCCAACCCATATCTGCCACCCTATGAACTGGTCTGTGTACAAGAGCCAACTTCCTGACCTCACTCCGCTATTCCCAAGATAACGTTATCACCAACCTTATCCCCAGGCGGTAAGTGAACGAGACATCGATCATGCTGCATTGTTACAACAGTCATTACATCTGCAGCAAAAGCAGCATCGCCCACGCTGCAGTACGTAGAGGTCAATTCAATTCCCCTCTGAGTGACATATCATAGCAAGAAAAACGGCTCGTCGCATGTTTCCGAGGACTAAAAACTCATCTCAAAAACAGCTTGCTCGTCAATTGGGCTTTAGACACATTGGAGCGTCACAAAGTGGAGAACCTGGAAGCTAAAGATGGATTGCTGAACAATTTGTCCTTTAGCGAAATCCACTACATTGCACCATTTCCTTTCCCAGCTATTTTCTTCTCTCAATGAAGTCAAACGGGTCATCAGGAACACAGCAACTCGCAAATCTCCTGGTCCAGACCTGATTGTGAAATCTCTTCTAGTCAACTCACCAGGAAAGCCCACTGTCTTTCTATACAGCTGCTGTAAGATATTTTCCTACGCCTGGGATATGGAGATGCCCATATTGTGGTGATTTTGAAACCTGGCAAGCCAGAAAATGAAGTAGCATCATGCCCAATAAATCTGCTTTCCACACTTTTCAAAATATTTGAAAGATTGGTCTTATCTCGTCTCTTGACTTACACTGGGCAATTCGGGTTCAACTTCAGCGAATTACGTCGTATATAAAACGAGGTTGCCACAACAAGGAGTTATGTCGAGCAGCATTTTTTTTGACATGGAGCAAGCCTTTGACAAAGTCTGGCATCCAGGCCTCCTGTCAAAGATCCGACTGCACATTCCTAATAATCTTTATGATCTGCTTCGTAGCTACTTGAGCGAGCGAAAGTTTCAGGTGACCGTGCAGAACCAGCTGATCAGGATGCCAATTAATACCAGTGTACCACAGGGCAGTGTCTTGGGGTCCCTTCCTGTACATATTCTATACGCCCTTGCCAGGTGAACCTGCCCTCTCTGGTCTGTTTGCAGATGATTTGGTCTACGTCAGTTGTAATCCTCTGTTCGATTTTGCAGCCCAGCAATTGCAGAGTTTCATCGAGGAATTACATTTGTATAACAATCACTACCTTCGTACAACTTCATGCGTAATAACATGAAATCTAAATTTCCATTGTCAACGTTCTGTAAAGTATTTACATAAATGGTAATTGAATAAATGATAAAGTCATACTGGCAGTTTACGTTGATGACATCATCCTAGCATCAAGAAACAAGTCAAAACTTGCTAACGTCAAAACGGAGCTAACGTCAAAATTTAACATGCCTGATTTAGGAGACCTACGTCATTGTCTTGGAATTTCATTCACCAGAAAAGGTGGAAAAATTTTTGCCTCACAATCGAAATACACTGATGAAATCCTTGAAAGATTCAACATGACAACCTGCAACCCTGTACGTACACCAATAGCCCCTGGATTCAAAGCCGAACAATCTCAAGAACAGACTACCTGGTGATGTTGCCACTTTACCCAACATAATTTTTGCTGTCAGTTTTCTGAGCCAATTGTTCAACAATTGTTATGGTAAAGCACATTGGCTCGCTGCTAAAAGAGTACTGAGATACCTAAAAGGTACTAAAAACTTAGCTCTAACATTTTCAAAAACTGGAAAAGCACTATTTGGTTGTGCTGATGCAATTTGGGGATCTGCTGAAGATAGAGGATCATAATAGGTATATATATAAGCATGTATATTATACAGGCTACTGTTTAATCTATGGTGGCACGCTCATCAGCTGGGAAGCTCGCAAACAGCGCACCTTGGCCATCTCCACCCAAGAAGCACAATAATATAATATATTATAGAGACATAATATGTCTCTATAATAATATTATTATGTCTCTTACAGAAGCTGCAAAGGAGGCCATGCACCTGCAACAACTGATTTCCAACATGGGTACTCCACCACAAGACCTCTTCTAATCTTCAACGATAAGACCACAGCGCAAGAGCTCACCAAAAATCCAATCATCAGCTCACGTTCAAAGCATATAAGCATTACAACAAGAAAGCATTAGCAAAGAACACTTCATCAGAGAAAAAGTGCAAAATGGTGATTTTTGTCTAATTATACACTCGATCCTAAATATTTATAACACGTTCACTTTTGTTGTACTTAATAGAAATACTCACCCAAGAGTTGCAGTCGCCATTTTGGAATCCCGGGACGCATCGAAACGTCATGTTCTCTTTGAAAATCAACACTTGAATGTCCTCTAAACACTACTCATTCGGTACTACTACCACTGTCACTTCTAGATACTTAAAAAAGACTATGTCGAAGTTAAAGTATTATTACCGTGTAATACTACGTTGTATTATGTAGTACATTACCGAAAGCCAAGGCCTTTTCACCCGAAAGCTTTGCTTTCCTGAAACAAACAGTTAATAAGGGCATTAGCATGAAGTACATACAAGTACGAGTAATAAAAGTTTCAATCATGTAAAGTACGTGAGGGTAATGTGGCTTATATGCTCTTCAGAGGTTCGTACAGGAAATAATAATAATATTATTATACTAATCTGAAAATATGCGTCACTTAACCCTTAAGGGCATGTAGGGTCATCTGAGGGACATTCTACCGCCCTTAGCTCTCCTATTAACTTCATTATCGAACTAATCCGTCGTTCATGACGTCACTCAATATCTCTTCTTTGTGAAGAACCATAAAATAACTTTTACGTGGCGGTTATAATTCGCGTCTGACGAAAAATATCCTATCAAATTTTCATCCTTCTGTGCAAAAAATTCAAATCTGTATATTTATATATATGTCTTGTATATGTAGGTGTCACTCCGGACAATGACTCTCGATAGAATTGAGATAAAAAGCTCAAATTTGCACTAAAAATCCGTCTCAGCAACCGAAAGACTAAGTTCGTAGATGGGCAGAATAGGGCCAATCTAAGGGGGGGTTTGGGGGAGTTTTAGGGGGGAAAAATTACCCGTAAATCCTCAAAATGAAGCATTCTGACAAGTGACACCTCGTTTTAAAGGGGTTTGTACGCTGAACACGATGGTGAAATCAGAATTGCGATATTTAATTCCGTTCTCAAACTAGAGCGCTTTGAAGATGAAGAAACGGGGTTGATACTTGAGATGTTCTTCATGGTTAGTCTGCTCTAATCTGATGACGGAATGGGATATCGCATTTCTGACTTCACCATCGTGTTCAGCGTGGAAAAATCTGTAAGCTGAGGGGGTTTAGGGAGTTTTAGGGGGGAATTACCCATAAATGCCCAAAATGAAACAGTCTGTCCAGTGACACCTCGTTTTAAAGGGGTTTCTACGCTGAACACGTTGGTGAAATCAGAAGTGCGATATCCTAATTCTTTCTCTATCTGGAGCCCTTTGAAGATGAAGAAACGTGGTTGATACTTGAGATGTTCTTCAATGGAGACATTTTACATGAAACCAGTTACTTCTATGAAAATTCGCTCTTATAGCCATGCTGCGTGACCGTGGTGTGGCGGCTCATACACCCTCCACACTCAAATCAAAGCGCCATCTAGAACTTCAAGAGTTCGCCTACAGGCGACCCACAGTTACATCCACAGTAACACGACAGATGGCGCTGCAGTCACGGCAACCCAAAGAAGCAGCAAAACACCAATTTAATTCTGAATAATAATAATAAGCAGCCGGTAATTTTATAAAGTAATGTTTAAAGCAGCACTATTCAAGCATAAGACATCTTTGTAAAATATGTAAAACCAATTTCTCCGCATATTATTTGAGAAATAAATGAGACTAAGACACCCTTCCCGAGAGCGGAAGATAACCGCTTTTCCCATACCTCAGGGATGTCTCAAACGGTTGAGAAGGTGCGGTCCCTGAAGTGTGGAGGTTCAGGTGATCTACTTCTCGCCAGATGCTCTACTTGCCCAGGGTAAGTACATCATAATATATGGCGAGATTCAGGTGATGGACTCCTCGCCATATGCTGGACTTACCCTGGGCAAGTACAGCATATGGAGAAGAGTCGGTCACCTGGACCTCCACACTTTATGGACCGCCCCTCATACAGTCTCATACACGCAGCAGGTCCCGCTCACGTTGCAGGTCTCAGTCTCGAAAAAGAATGTAGCGTTTCATATCGAAACCTATAATATCGGTCAAAAATTTCGATATATCGGTCGGATATCGACCATATTTAGAACATTTTCTCAGTACTGTATGAGGATCGTTTTAACTGTTATGAAATTGGGAAAATAAGGGATAAGTAACGCTGAAATGGTAAAAATAATTCAAAACTTTATTTCAGGACTTTAATTACAATCAAAATCATTCCAACTTTAGACTGGAGAGGAGAGCAAACGTTGAAAATAATGCAAAACTTTACTTTAGGACTTTAGTTCACCATAAAAATACAATTAAACTGCTTTAGAATGGAGAGCACTCCACACTTTTGTGCTGAGTCTCTTCAGGAACGCCCGTTGGGTTAGGTGCTCCGAAGTTAAGCGGTTGCCGTCATCCGTCATGATCCGACAGTTCTGACTCAGCAGCAGCGCAGCAGACACCAATAACAGTGCCTCGGAATATTTTACAACACAGTATTCCTTAAATTTTCGCGTGCTAAAGGGTGATTTAACAGCACGATATATCGGCTAAAAATATCGATAATCGAAAATATCGGAAGATGCGATATCGATACGATAATATCGAAATATCGTCAGCAAATATCGATATTTCGATATCATATCGGGCATCGCTAAAAGAATGTGTGCGAACCCCGGAATATTGTGGAGGAGAGATCAAATCTTCGACGCTAACATCCGGCAAAAGATGCTTCGTGTTGAAAAGGACTGTTGAGACGATTAGTCCTAAAAAGGACTGTTGAAAGAGAGAGCTGGTCCTGAAAAGGACCGTTGACCAGTGTTGCCAGATGTAGGGATTTATCCCTATTGTAAGGATTTTCAAACCAAAATAGGGCGTAGGGGGGGGTGGTTGTTTTAAAGGCGTTTTGTAGGGATTTTTGAATTTTTTTTTAATAAGGGAAAATATTGGTCCTTTTTCCCAGTGTAAAAGGAACTGTAGGTCAAGACAATGAGTGAACAACAGTACCAACCTTAGATCTCAAATGAACAACAGCTACTCTCCTGGAGTGGAAAATTGAAACTACAACAAACACTTTTCATAAACAACCATCGCAAGGAGGACTGAAAAATTGGGAATCCCACCGCACCACCATTAGAGATTAGGGAGGTCAAACTTGTGATAAGGTGATCATAGTACATTTTAAGTTGTTCATAAGTTCGGTGCTATACGAGTGAGACCCCCCTTCCCCGATTTAATTGTCTATTTGTTTTCCTAAATATTCTGAGACCCCTCCCCCCTTGAATACTCAGAGACCTCCATATAATTATCCCTTTCTTTTCATAAATAGGTATTCAATAACTACCTACCTTGATATATTTTTTTTCTTGTTTTTCGTTGAACTATTCAGGGAGCCTCTTTGCGAGTTCAAATTTTCCGTCCCCAAGCTTTGCATCTAGTTCCTACATTTATTCTAGTTAGATCACTTCATTCGTCCATGGTTTGATTCTTCCTTTACCTTTATTTGTTACCTTTATGGTTGATACGTTGTTCTGTTTCTATTGATCTCAAAGTTTTCATAAATAAATATCTAAGTCGTTTGAAAATGGTGTCAGTATTTTTCCTTTTCTTGAGTCAGTAAATAGAGATTTTCAACTTTCTGAAAGCGTAGGGATTTTTCTTGAAGCTCGTAGGGATGTAGGGATTTTTTTGATACTATTGTAGGGATTTTAAGATATTTCATCTGGCAACACTGCCGTTGACAGAGAGAATTGGTCCTGAAAAGGACCGTTGAAGGGAGTAAAACCGTCAGGACCAATTCTCTGACTCAGCGCTCTGACGTACCGGGAACACCGTGACGAGAGCTCATCGACACGAGTGAACCTTTCAGGCAGTAGGACTGACAGGCTATAGAAGGTGGTTACGTTGTAACCTGGGGGAGATGAATCTAGGCCTGTGCGATTATTCGATTAATCGAAACCTCGATTCGATTATTTTAATAATCGTCGATTATTTTGAGGTCTCGATTACGATAATCGTGATCGATAATCGAAATGAGATATGTGATTATTAACGATTACCGATTATTAACGATTACCGATTATTACCAATTACCGATTATTACCGATTACCGGTAATAAATTCTTGAGTCGAATGAAAAAATCTGAGTTTTAGTGTTGTCGAAAACTCATTGCCAGAGAATTGACATTACAGTAGGGCTTAGGTACCTATTTAGATAGGTAGTTTTTTAATTGAATGTTTTTTCAACCGATTTTTTTAAAGTAAATATCGATATTTTTGATCGATACAGTCGGCTACAAAAAGTATTGATACAGCCCTATACGATACTTTACCATCGATACTATCGAATATCGAAATATCGATATGGTATCGATGGCCATCCCTCGTTCGGTTTTTCGCTTCTCAACAGCATCCAGAAGGTATCGCTCCCTCACTCAAAGTTCCGATCTTCTATGAATAATTCACGAGCCATCTGTTCACAATGACACGTTATCATATGGAAGCCCAACTATTTTTTAATACCGGAGGTGAAAAATTCGAAGGTTTTTGTTCTTGTTATTGTTTTCGCTGTTGTTGTTTATTTGTTGTTTTTTTCCCCCTCTGCTCGTTTTTTTTTATCCTTATCGAAACCACGTTGAAGTTAAACCATCGAGAAGTTTATGTTAATAATGTCTTCTCAATGATTGCCCCGTCTCACGTTACTCAGATCTGATGCCCCAATTACAGCCGTTGTTCCTCCCGCCTTCATTACTACCAACGTGCATATTTCTTCTCTTTAATTTTTTTCCTTTAATTTTCATAATTTTAACTGGCATACAGCAGAATTGGAACCTAATTTTTAAACTTGGTCGTCAATACGTTCCATTACCAATAACTGGGTGCAATTCATTCAATTTAGAAAATTCAAAATATAGTCGAAATTTGTATATTAGAGCAAGTTGCATCTCTGAATTTTATTTTATTGCTCAAATTTAAATTAAAGGCAGCATTAGGAAAAAATTTTCTCATCATGGCTTCAATTCATCGTACTGGTTCAGCATCTCACAAATACAATATTTAAGACTACGAGACATTTAAGGCCGGCAGGCCGATATTGTTTATATATGTACCTTAATACACTTAAATTTAAACCAATGTATGTACCTTTGACAATAAAATCTTATCAATTAATCAATTAATCAATCAATCAATTCTGGACTCGAGGTTAAGTACTCGACTCATAATCGAAAGAAACAGGACCGAGTCCAGACACCAACGAGGAAAATTTGTTTCCTTGATTCACCCTTTCCCTCAGATCACGTCAGAACACAAGCGACCGGCGGGCCACTACGTCAGAGCCTATGACGCACGAGCGTATGACGTCAGACGGCTGGCTGGAGGCCAACGAGTACGTCAGAGCCTATGACGCACGAGCGTGTGACGTCAGACGGCTGGCAGGAGGACAACTAGTACCTACGTCAGACGCTCCTATGACGCACGAGCGTGTGACGTCAGACGGCTGGAAGGAGGACAACCTGTACCTACGTCAGACGCTCCTATGACGCACGAGCGTATGACGTCAGACGGCTGGCAGGAGGATAACTAGTTCGTCCATCTGTGTGCGGGTTATCGGTGTAACTCTCACTCTCAGTACAGTGTTTCTGTTTCGGGGTTATCAAACTGAGATAAAAAGTCCCCAGTCATGCAGCATGACTATAAGAGCGAATTTTCGAAGAAACTGTACATAAAATGTACAGCTTTCGTACAAGTACGCAACCACGAGGGGCATTTTATATCTTTGTGCCCCCTCCCACACCCACACCACGTACCTCGTACTTCTTTTTTTTTTTTTTTTTTTTTTTTTAATTTTTATATAAATTATTGAGAATGATCACCTGTTTGTAAACAATTACTTAAACAATCACGCTCATACCGCAGCTTGTCGGCCACGCACTCCGCAGTGGTTAGCGTAATAATATTACTTAACCATATTATGGTTAAGTAAACCAAACGAGTGGTGTACGATGATAACTGGCGAAGTTAAAGTTCCGTAGCAACGAATCGGTTGTACGTGAAAATCATTAGAAATTTTTCATAACGCTTTCTTCGTCACACCGTAATGTCACACTTTTCGAGTTATGTGCCATAGTAAAGACATAAAATGTCAAAATGGCGATTTTTAAGATTTCTTCAAAATTTGGGCTTTGGCCATTTTTTCATATATTAGTACTGTCTTACAAAAATCGGATTTTATACCAGGGAGATAGCAAATTTCACGATCTTTCCAACGGTATTTTCAACTTTTATTTTATATATTAATTTAAGGGAGTTAGAGCAGGTTTACTGAGACAAGGTGGAAAATACAAAAATAATCTTAAAAGTGAAAAAAGTCGGTTTTTTAGTTGAGTAATGAAAAAACTCTACGGGGCAGTTTTTGTGGCAAATTAGCTGTAGATTCCTTGAGTTTGTCCCGAAGAAACCCTGTATATTTCCAATTCTCTGTAGCGTTTTCCCCTCATTTTTTAAAAATCCAAAAACGACCGGTTTTCTCGCGAGTACCTACAGCTTGACTGGAACCAAATACCCGTCAAGTAAATGTCGTGTCGACGTTTTTTCCCTCCAACGTTAACACCGAGGGACCGTATGCACTGCCTTCGCGATCGTCCAAGAAGTGGACTCCAGGTAACCCATAAATCACCCTTTTGAAACCTTCCCCTTCTCATTGTCGACCTCAGGTCCCCCCTTCTAACTAGTAATTTCGAGGGCTATCTACTCTCTACACCCCCCCCCCCCCCCCCGACCGACATAAAAGTTTCTTTTTTCTTCTATAGGGTCTCTCAGACGGACCTCAAATTATAAGTTGATTTTTTCTTTTTTCATTTTAACTTCTTCTTCTTCTTTCGTGGAGGTTCTTTTTAATACTTTGCTCGTAGCAACTGACAGGTATTAAGGACCCGTTCCATATTTATTAGGAAGCTTTTTCAAAGCCTGGTGCAACTATAGTTAGGAGATATGATCCCGTAACCTCGGCCTTATTATTGGGGCAAACCGTACGTCTCGCGTTGAACGTTACATGGGTCATTCCAGTTTAAACTGTACATTTCGTGTCTTCTCTTTGCTGCAAATCTCACATTCATGCTGATCCCGATTTCCTGATTTTTTTTTCTACCGATTTTTTATCTACCGATTCTATGTAATACCTACCATCCTCGTCGCCAAATTGTGGTAGGTACTTACCGACAGGTTTTTTCAAAGAAGATGGTTAGAAACCTAATTCTTTTATAGAAAAATGATTGTCTCATTCTGTATTGTCACTTAGCAAGCATTTTGCAGATTTTTTAAATATCAAACGAGAAAAAATGGTTCTAATATACTAACCATTAATTCGTGGGTTACGATTATTATGTGATTTTATTTACTGATGGGCGATCTGGAGAAAAAAGACTGCAACTAGTCTAGTTTAAAAACATTCATGCAGCATGGCTATAAGAGCGAATTTTTGAAGAAATAACTGGTTTTTTGTGTAAAATGTCGTCATTTTACTGGTTTTATAACCAATTTTGGGTCGATTTCGGCCGTTGAAGACCTCAGTTTATAGATTTTTCAACGCTGAACACGACGGTGAAGTCAGAATTGCGATATCTCATTCCGTTATCAGATTAGAGCAGACTAACGGTGAAGAACGTCTCAAGTATCAACCACGTTTCTTCATCTTCAAAGTGCTCTAGTTTGAGAACGGAATAAGATATTGCAATTCTGATTTCACCATCGTGTTCAGCCAAAAGACACCAAAAATCCACAGTCATGCAGCATGGCTATAAGAGCGAATTTTCGAACAAAAAGAAGCAAATGTTCTTGGTCCCAAATTTTTAAAAATCGAATTTCAGGAAAATCTTGACACAAAAATCCGTTTCAGACCATCGTGAATTCCCTGCCAAAAGACACAAAAAATCCAGTCATGCAGCATGGGTATAAGAGCGAATTTTCGAAGACGATGAAGGAAATGTTCTTGGTCCCGAATTTTTAAAAAATCGAACTTCCGAAAAATTTTGATACACAGTCATGCAGCATGGGTATAAGAGCGAATTTTCGAACAAAAAGAAGCATATTTTCTTGATCCCAAATTTCTAAAAACCGAATTTCCGGAAAATCTTGACACAAAAATCCGTTTCAAACCATCGTGAATTCAAGAGGCACAAAAAATCCAGTGATGCAGCATGGCTATAAGAGTGAATTTTCGAGAAAAAAAGAAGGAAATGTTCTTGGTTCCCAAATTTTTAAAATTCGAATTTCCGAAAATTCCGTTTTGGACCATCCTGAATTCACTGCCAAAAGACACCGAAAAATCCACGGTCATGCAGCATGGCTATAAGAGCGAATTTTCGAACAAAAAGAAGCATATTTTCTTGGTTCCCAAATTTCTAAAAGTCGAATTTCCGAAATATTTTGATACCAAAATCCGTTTCAGACCATCGTGAATTCCCTGCCAAAAGACACCAAAAATCCACAGTCATGCAGCATGGCTATAAGAGCGAATTTTCGAACAAAAAGAAGCATATTTTCTTGGTTCCCAAATTTCTAAAAACCGAATTTCCGGAAAATCTTGACACAAAAATCCGTTTCAGACCATCGTGAATTCCCTGCCAAAAGACACCAAAAATCCAGTCATGCAGCATGGCTATAAGAGCGAATTTTCGAGAAAAAAAGAAGGAAATGTTAACATTTCCTTGGAATTTCCAAGAATTCTTGGTTCCCAAATTTTTAAAATTCGAATTTCCGAAAATTCCGTTTTGGACCATCCTGAATTCACTGCCAAAAGACACCGAAAAATCCACGGTCATGCAGCATGGCTATAAGAGCGAATTTTCGAACAAAAAGAAGCAAATGTTCCTGGTTCCCAAATTTCTAAAAGTCGAATTTCCGAAATATTTTGATACCAAAATCCGTTTCAGACCATCGTGAATTCCCTGCCAAAAGACACCGAAAATCCAGTCATGCAGCATGGCTATAAGAGCTATATGGCTATATAAAGACCCCGGTTTACTGGTCCACAGTGAAGGTAGTATCGAATTTTGGCAACATTTTTGAATCAAGAACCTTCTGTTCTATCAGAAAACCCTATTTTCGAAAAATCTTATTTTCGAAAAATTTCAGACTTACGCGGTTTTGCGAATTCACTATTGTGTAGGTATTGTGTAGCTATTTGTAGCTACATTTTCTTCGAAAATTCGCTAAAATCACCAACTATTTCACGGTAGAACTGCCAGTAGAATCTGTTCCTGAAAATTTCAAGTGTCGACCACGTCTGGTTTGTAACTTCGAAAATTCGCTCCTGAAAAATCAAAAACGCAGACGCTTGTCCAAAGGCTGCAAACGGCGTAGCTTCAAGTCGGCTCATTCAGAATTCATATTTCTCATTAGAAGCTCGGTAAATCCTCGTTTGTCTTCGAAATGACGCTCGAGAGGAGCTCGCACTTGAGTGGAGCTCGCACTTGAGTGGAGGACCCATTATCCTCTGCTATGAAAAGTGAACGTGTACGAGGGGAGAGGGAGATACCGAGTAAAACAAACGAGGGACCACTTGAAATAGAGAGGCGAACTAGGGTGGGACATTCGCTTTTTTTTGGTCGGGTGTTTCTCTTTGTAACAAGTTACTTGGAACCTAATCGAAGGACATCAGAAGGCCCAAGTGGTAGAATCGACCAAAACCGTGGTTTTTTAGCGAATTTTCGAAGACAATGTTGTTGACTATTGTTCTCGGTTCAAAATTTAAAAAAACTCGAATTTCCGAAAATATTTTATACCGAAAACCCGTTTCCGACCATCCTGAATCCACTGCCAAAAGACACCAAAAATTATATATTTGAGGAGCTGAGAATCAAAGTCGACTTTATCCAAAAAAAAAAAAAAAAAAGACTTTTGTTCTAGTTTTCCTGCATCAGAAATGACACTTCTGGTGTTTCAAAGCTGTCTTTATCCCAAGTTATTCTAAGTAGAAATCTTGGTTTTGTTCCAAAACCGGCTTTATCCACCAGTTGCTAGGTAGCAAAAGTAGCTTTATCCATCTTCGCTAGGATATCATCTTATTAAAGTCTTGAGACCGGAAAAAGGGGAACAAACATGAAGATGAAGCTGAGAAGGAGTTAAAGAAGAAAAAGAAGGTGAAAATAACCTGAGAAAAGGTTTATTTTGTGTGGTTTACAGTTTTCTTTGACAGTAGTAAGAACGTTTACCTATAGCTTTCGTGATACTATTCTCGATTCGATTCTATTTTCCGAAATGAATAGTTTTCCAAATATGAGTGAAGGTAAAGGGAAAATGAAGAAAGTTAAACGAGCAACTTGGCATAAGGAGAGAGAGAAACGAGCAAGGCAAGTACCTAAACTCCCTTTTCTTTCTTGTTGTGTACCTTCTTATACTACGATCATGGCTCGAGAATGATGATGAAACAATCATAGCAACTTCCTGTGGGTTATTTGTTTCAGGTATCGTCCTTCAAGTCTCCCACAAATACCTCAATGTTGCCACCGAGGGAAGAAGGTGTTTTTATGCAGACAAGTACTCCCACAGGATGTACGAAGATTTCACGAAGCCTTTTACGAAAATGAGAGTAAGGCCTCACCCAACGAATTGCCCAACGTGGTGCCCGTCAAAAGAGAAAAACTCGTCGACGTGAAAAAACGTCTGGGCAAGCATTTTGGCCCAGGATGGGAAAATCTACCAGAACTCGATTATTACAGAAGGGTGCTTTTCGAAATTCCAGAGAAAAATGAGGATCAGTCACCACCGGAAAATGACGAAGACGTGCCCCCTGAGGAGAGTAACAATTTGACAATTTAAAGACTGCTGCCTCATTCTGCAACACAATTTTTTGTATACCTGCTTTTATAAATATTATTATTTTTTGCCAATATAATAAAGTGTGTTCGTGAAACATTTGTTATCACCCACCTTTTACCCGAAACCAAAGTACGTACCTAGGAACATAACATCATCGTAATAAGTAGCAAATTTGCATTATTCAGCAGTAGTTCCTACCTTTCGAGTTTGTTACAAAAATGTCTTTATCCATCCTGTTTGGTTCCAAAACTTGCGTTATCCGTACTTTAGAAGCAAAACAAGCTTTATCCCAAATTAAAATACAAATAAGTATTCCATCAACGTATTTTTCCATTGTATGCTCGCCTCATGGATGCAATGACTTACCAATGGAAAAAGATTTGATGAATATTTGGAACATGGGAAGTTTTTTGCGATTTCCCAAAAATCAGTTTTTTGGATAAAGTCGACTTTGATTTTCAGCTCCTCATTTATATATATGTTTATGTATTCGTCACTCCAGACGATAACTTTCGAATTGAGATACAAAGCTCAAATTTGCACAGGAAATCCGTCGTAGCAATCGAAAGGCTGAATTCAAAGATGGGCAGAATCGGGACACTCTAAGGGGGGGGGGGGGGTTTGGGGAGTTTTAGGGGGAGAAAATTCCCCATAAATTCCGAAAATAAAACAGTCTGACAAGTGACGCCTCATTTTGAAGTTTTTTTGAAACTGAACACGGTGGTGAAGTCAGAATTGCGATATCTCATTCCGTTCTCAAACTGGCGCACTTTGAAGATGAAGAATCGCAGTTGATACTTGAGATGTTCTTCATGGACATCATGTTCTTCTAAGGAGACATTTTACATAAAACCCGGGGTCTTTCAACGAACGCTGCCCTTGCGGTAGTGACTGTTCCGTGGGCGAGTCCCCAACAGCCCTACACTTCGGATCTCACTCTCGCGATGAGTATCGACAAATTAATAATCGATGTCCGAATTGTCCACCGTCGATTTTACGGCCTGCAGCGGGCCGTTCGATCGAGCTAAGAACCGAAATAAAAATAAATAAATAAAACCGACGTCACTTTTTTAACGACCGTCGTTAAAATAAAGATATACAGGTCGTTAGAGGTTTCCTTGTTAGCGGACGTTTCCGCGGCTTCGGAGACGTGAGATTTTAATCGCGAACGCCGTAAATGCGTCATCACCTCGTAAATTGATTCGAAAGCGAAAATGGTACACACGCCCTTGAAATCGTTCTTCGTCCAAGAAGAAGAAGAAATCCACAGTCGCGCATGGCAATAAGAGCGAATTTTCGAAGAAATAACTGGTTTTATGTAAAATGTCTCCATTGAAGGACGACGTCCATGAAGAACATATCAAGTAACAACCACGTTTCTTCATCTTCAAAGTGCTCCAGTTTAAGAACGGAATGCGATATCGCAATTCTGATTTCACCATCGTGTTCAGCGTGTAAAACCCTTTAAAATGAGGTGTCACTTGTCAGAGTTTCATTTTTTGGGTGAACCCCCCCCCCCCACCTCCACCAACACCCCAAAACCCCCCTCATCATTTGAGAATTTCTACCGTAAACACGACGGTCAAGTCTAAATTGCGATATCTCATTCCGTTTTCAGATTAGAGCAGAGTTGACATGAAGATCATATCAAGTAACAACCACGTTTCTTCATCTTCAAAGTGCACCAGTTTGAGAACATAAAACGATATCGCAATTCTGACTTCACCATCGTGTTCAGCGTCGAAAAACCTTCAAAATGACGTGTCACTCGTCAGACTGTCTCATTTTGGGAATTTCTGGGCAATTTTTCCCCTCTAAAACTCCCCCCCCCCCCTTAGAATGGCCCGATTCTGCCCAACTACGAACGTAGCTTTTCGATTGCTAAGACGGATTTTTCGTGCGAATTTGAACGTTTTATCTCAATTCTATCGAGAGTTATCGTCTGGAGTGACACATACCTACATATAATTTTTGGTGTCTTTTGGTAGTGGACTCTGGATGGTTTGAAACGGACTTTGGTATGACAATTTTTCGGAAATTCGAGTTTGAAAAATTTTGGACCGAGAACAATAGCTACATTTTCTTCGAAAATTCGCTAAAATGTACCATAAATATGCCATACGACCTTTTTTCTCCATACCGAGCTATTTATATAAATTTTAACGATTTTTTGGGTCAATGTCAAATAAACTACGGTTTTTAAGACATTTTTATCGACATTTTTGCAGCCGATATGAAGGCGACAATTATATCGATATCGTAAATATCGATACTTTTTTGCTTCGATACCTATCTCTACTAAATGAGCGATATAAAATAATAGTTAATTCTTCACGTCGACCCCCTGGGTTCAATGAAATTCGCGGCCGCTCCTGTACAACGCACGGGCGATGCGTACCTCAACATCGAACGTCCCGGATTTGATGTATCGAATTGGACACACCCCGAGTTCTGCCCGACAGCGACGGGACCGACAGCTAGTAATGTATAATCCTTTGCATATTTGTCAATAAATTACAATTGTCATCTTCTATATATTTTTTTAAATATTTACTTACATTATTCCAACAACTAAAAATGTACCATAAATATGCCATACGACCTCTTTTCTCCATACCGAGCTATTTATATAAATTTTAACGATTTTTTGGGTCAATGTCTCATGAACTACGGTTTCTAAGACATTTTTATCGACATTTTTGCAGCCGATATGAAGGCGACAATTATATCGATATCGTAAATATCGATACTTTTTTACTTCGATAGGTACCCATCCCTCACGAAATGAGCGATATAAAATAATCGTGAATTCTTCACGTCGACCCCCGGTTTCAATGAACTTCGCGGCCGTTCCTGTACAACGCACGGGCGATGAGCACCTCAACATCGAACGTCCCGGATGTGATGTATCGAATTGGACACACCCCGAGTTCTGCCCGACAGCTAGTAATGTATAATCCGCATATTTGTCAATAAATTACAATTTTCTTCGTCTATATATTTTTTTAAATATATACCTACCTACCTGCATTATTCCAACAACTAAAAATGTACCCAAAAATGTACCTAAAAATGTACATTTTTATCGACATTTTTGCAGCCGTTATGAAGGCGTCAATTATGTCGATATCGTAAATATCGATACTCTTTTGCTTCGATACCCTTCTCTCTACTAAGTGAACGATATAAAATTAAAATTATTTAATAATCGTTAATTCTTAACGTCGACCCCTGGTTTCAATGAAATTCGCGGCCGTTCCTGTACAACGCACGGGCGATGAGCACCTCAACATCGAACGTCCCGGATTTTGATGTATCGAATTGAAGTAATCGACCCCTTTCGCCGTTCTTTCTCGACGGAAGAACGAAATAGAAAAAATATTCCCGCCGCGGGCATTTCACGGGGGTTTCATAACCTATGAATATGGTAAAAACGGGGTCTGAAAAAAAACCGACCTTTTTTCTCCATACCGAGCTATTTATATAAATTTTAACGATTTTTTGGGTCAATGTCTCATGAAATGCGGTTTTTTATCGACATTTTTGCAGCCGAAATACCGGCATATCGATATGAAGGCAACAATTATATCGATATCACTAAATGAGCGATATAAATCATCGTTAATTCTTCACGTCGACCCCCAGGTTTCAATGAAATTCGCGGCCGCTCCTGTACAACGCAAGGGCGATGCGCACCTCAACATCGAACGTCCCGGATTTTGATGTATCGAATCGAAGTAATCGACCCCTTTCGCCGTTCTTTCTCGACGGAAGAACGAAATAGAAAAAATATTCCCGCCGCGGGCATTTCACGACTCTCCGGAGGGCCCATAACCTATGAATATGGTAAAAACGGGGTCTGAAAAAACCGTGATCCCGAAATCCTTCCGAACCCCCGTTTTTTCAGGTCATCCAGCGGGCAGTGTAAAACAGTAGTCCCCCCCTCTCCCCCCCCCCTCCCAGAGGACCAGGTACTTACGGAAGATAATTCGAGTACACGAAGGACCACGAAGGATATCATTAGGAATGATTCCACGTAAAAAGGACTTCTGTATTCCTTCTCGGTGTCATTAGCTTCGAGATATTCAAATGGGGAAAACGAATCCTCGATAGGTGTATTATGCCTTGTTTTCCCCTCCTGAAGAGAAACAAGTCACTCGATACCTTCTCGATGTGAAGTGAAGGGTTTCACGATATGGAAATGTCTCATTAAAACCACCGAACAGAAAATTGTTTCTGACCGAATATTCAAATGAGCGTATTCCTTTTTTGTGCACCTCGGGTTGAAGGCGGTAGCATTCCGGTGCATTTAAATAGACTTAAATTACGGAGGTATGCGGTGATTCTGAAGGCCCCTAACATTAATTTTTTGATAGGGGGTCCGTATTGTAATTGAAACGGGGTACAAAATCCGCCTACAAGTCTCTGAGAACGCGTGAAGAGATTGTAGACGAATCTCCAGTTATGCAGCATGGATATAAGAGCGAATTTTCGAAGAAGTAACTGGTTTTATGGAAAATGTCTCCATTGAAGGACTTGATGTCCATGAAGAACAACAAGTATCAACCACGTTTCTTCATCTTCAAAGTGCTCCAGTTTGAGAACGAAATGAGATATCGCAATTCTGACTTCACCATCGTGTTTAGCATTAGAAATCCTTTAAAATGAGGTCTCACTTGTCAGACTGTTTCATTTTCGAAATTTATGGGTAGTTTTCCCCCCTAAAACTCCCCAAAACCCCCTTTTAGAGTGGTCCTGATTCTGCCCATCTACGAACTTAGCCTTTCGATTGCTAACACGGTTTTTTTGGTGCAAATTTGAACTTTTTATCTCAATTCTATCGAATGTTATCACATACCTTCTATAAATATATAATATACCTATATTATAAATATATACCTAATAAGGGTAACACCTCAATATAGAGTAACAAGGTACCTATTATGAAAATCCACAGTCATGCAGCATGGCTACAAGAGCGAATTTTCGAAGAAGTAACTGGTTTTATGGAAAATGTCTCCATTGAAGGACTTGATGTCCATGAAGAACATCTCAAGTATCAACCACGTTTCTTCATCTTCAAAGCGCTCCTGTTTAAGAACCGAATGAAATATCGCAATTCTGACTTCACCATCGTGTTTAGCATTAAAAAACCTTTAAAATGAGGTGCCACTTGTCAGACTGTTTCATTTTGGGAATATTGGGAATTTTTCCCCCTTAAAACTCCCCAAAACCCCCCCTTAGAGCGGCCCGATTCTGCCGATCTACGAACTTAGCCTGTCGATTTGTGAAAATTTGAACTTTTAATCTCAATTCTATCGAAAGTTATCGTCTGGAGTGACACATACATAAATATATATAAATATCTACCTAATAAGGGTAACACCTCAACCTTCTCTACATAGAGTGTCTTCCTGGGTATTATGAGTAATATTGACGTTTTCAATGGAATTCTTGTGGCGATATTGGTCTTCACGAGTTCTCCCCAACTTACCCGTTTCGTCGTAGAAACCGCTGACTGCCTGCGCCAGTAATGAAATTTCGACCCTCACAACGAGATTGTCTCACCACCTTGTGGTCGGAAGGGAGAAAAAAAAAATACAATTCCCCTCCAACGGTATAAACTTCCGTATAATTGATTTCCCGGGGGAAAATTTTCCCCTCTTTTCACGACGAGACGAGGACAAATTTCCTTTTTCAGCGAGAAAACCGTCCAATTCCGAGAGCGGCAAGGGGTTAAACGCCTCAGGATAATCAGGTTTTCTTCGAAGTCTTCATCCAATTGTCCGGTAAAGCCTTAATCCAGTGGGGGGAGGACCTTAATTGGGTTAACTGTGGGGAGGGAGGGAGGGGGGGGGGGGCTTTGGTTCGGGTTTGTGGAAAGCGTGAAAGCGGTGGGGAAGGATAATTTCGGTGGGGAAGCGGGAACAACTATCGGTAGAAATACAACTTGGAGGGTTGTACACGTCACTGAGAGGGTTCGCAACTGAATTTTATTGTTGTTGTCAGCAACTTAGGACGTAGTGATCCATCGGAAGCTCATCGAATGAGCAGCAGTGACCTCGTCGCCAAAATGGAAATTTTCAACGCCATCGGTCCGAAATGTTTAAAACTCGAATTTTCGAAAAGTTTTCGTACCAAAATCCTTTTCAAACCATCCTGAATCCACTACCAAAAGACACCAAAAATTATATGTATATATACGAGTATTTTTCTATGTGTCACTCCAGACGATAACTCTCGACAGAATTGACATAAAACGTTAAAATTTGCACAAAAAATCCGTCTTGGCAATCGACAGGCTAAGTTCGAAGATGGGCAGAATCGGGACAATCTAAGAGGAGTTTTGGGGAGTTGTAGGGGGGGGGGGGGGGAAATTACCCATAAATTCCAAAAATGAGGCAGTCTGACAAGTGACACGTCATTTTAAAGGTTTTCTTATGCTGAACACGATGGTGAAGTCAGAATTGCGATATCTCATTTCGTCCTCAAACTGGAGCGCCTTGAAGATGAAGAAGCGTGGTTGATACTTGAGATCTTCTTCGTGGTTAGTCAGCTCTAATCTGATAACGGAACGAGATATCGCAATTCTGACTTCACCGTCGTGTTCAGCGTTGAAAAATCTATAATCTGAGGGGAATTTGGGGTGGGTGGGGAGAGGGGGGGGGGGATTATCCATAAATTCCCAACAGGAAACATTCTGACAAGTGACACCTCATTTTAAAGGGGTTTTCACGCTGAATACGATCGAGAAGTCAGAATTGCGATTACCTATTTCGTTCTCAAACTTTAGCACTTTGAAGATGATGAAACGTGGTTGATACTTGATTTGATCTTCATGGACACCATGTTCTTTAATGGAGACATTTTACATAAAAACCAGTTATTTCTTATAAAATTCGCTCTTATAGCCATGCTGCATGACTGGGGATTTTATTAGAACATTCTCTTGATGGGCGTACAAATTTGCCATTCTATTGAGTAGATTCAGGCATTTTCCTTCGCCACGTAGAGTGAATATTCCCAGTAGAAGAAACTATTCATTTACGTTTGTATATTTATTGTATTAATATAAATAAATTAGAGCAGTTAGTTGAGATTTTGGTTTTGGGTGGAAAATTTTCGCTCGTTTCCTCATGCTGCGAGACTTCGAGGGAGTTGACGTTTTCAACCGGCGGCAGTTTGTGCCCCTCGACCGCCGCCTACTCAGTGGCCCTGAGGGGCCTAAAGTATTGATCTCATCTCATCTCATCTCATTCTGATCTCATCTCAAACCTTAACAGGCAGTCACAGCATCACGCTCACATTCTGAGAGGTGAACTCTAAGGAGCGAAGATCAATTCGAAATGGGTCCAATGAGTGAACTGTTAATACTAATAATAATAATAATAATAATAATAATAATAATAATAATGAGCGATGTTGGGAGTATCGAGGGTTGGTCCAAATAAAATAATTTTTCTAGGCCGACGTTTCGCGATAAATGTATTGCATCTTCAGGGCTACAAAACAGAGGAGGAATGAACATAGGTGGAATGAACATTGGTATAGAAACACGCCATACTTGCACACCTTACTAACATCTATTACTTATTTCTTATATTACTTACTTACTACTGACTATTATCTACTCGTACTTATCAAAATTATGTGGTTGTTCCATAGTGAGAATTACCTTGGGAAAGTTGTGGGAGCTGTTTAGAGTGGAGGGTTCATAGCGGGTAGGATCGTCAGAGTTCCAACTATTGTAGTAACGATTGTAGTAACGATTGTAGTAACTATTGAAGTAACTGCTGTAGTAACGATTGTAGTAACTATTGTAGTAACGATTGTAGTAACTATTGTAGTAACTATTGTAGTAACTATTGTAGTAACGATTGTAGAAAAGATTGTAGTAACTGTAGTAGTAACGATTGTAGTAACTATTGTAGTAACGATTGTAGTAACTATTGTAGTAACTATTGTAGTAACTATTGTAGTAACTTTAGTAAAATTCACTAAAATTCACTGTATCATTCGTGGATGTCACTCAAATTTTCTATTTTACCAAGAATTATACTTAAATTCCACAAAAATTCACATATCTTTGTGAATATCCCACAATTTACACCTATATATATATTTTTTTTGTAAAATTTCCTCAATTTTGTGAAATGTTTTGTGAATTTCATAAAATCTTTTGCTTTTTATGGATGATTCGCACTAACCTTTCTCCCTTTTACTGTAAACTTAACACAAATGCCAATTTTTTACATCAATTTTACTATTTTACAATGGATTTTACTTTACTGAAATTAAAGTTGTTTTTACATAAATTCAACTAATATTCACATTTGTTGTGTGAATTTCATGGACATCTCGTTCTTCAAGGAGACATTTTACGTAAAACCAGTTATTTCTTCGAAAATTCGCTCTTATAGCCATGCTGCGCGACTGTGGTTTGTTTCCTACCATCGCAGCTTTCAATCGACTTTGAATACGAATACTGATATGAATATGAATACGACTATTTAGTGTAAAATTGGTGTAAAATCACACCAAAATTGTGAATTTCAGGGAAAATTCACATTTTTTTACTTAGAGTTTTACTTAAATTCAACTTGTTCCAGAAAAATTCACATTTCTTCGTGAATTTCCCACAATTTATGTCTTTTTTTTTTGTAAATTTGCCCTCAATTTTGTGAAGTTTTTTGTGAATTTCATAAAATCTTTTGCCATTTAGGGATGATTCGCATTAATATTTCTCCCTTTTACTGTAAACTTGACAAAAATGCCAATTTTTTACACCAATTTTACTCAAATTCACTGTATTTGGTGTGAATGTTACTCAAATTTTCCTATTTTACAATGAATTTTACTGAAATTCAAGTTGTTTTTACATAAATTCGACTAATATTCACATTTTTTGTGTGAATTTCATGGGCATCACGTCCTTCAATGGAGACATTTGACATAAAACCAGTTGTTTCGCCGAAAATTCGCTCTTATAGCCATGCTGCGTGACTGTGGTTTGTTTCCGACCATCGCAGCTTCCAGTTTTGTCTCGTTGACTTGTGGCTGTGGCTGTGGCTGCGGTTGTGGCTCTTCGTCACTTCGACGTTAGAAAAAAGAGCGACGCACTGAGGCACGCGCCGTTTGACGACACTTGACCGCCACAACCGCATTGAGGGTCGACATTGAGGGACGCACAAATTAACGTCACTAGAGAAAGAAAAAAAAAGAAAAAAGAAAAAGAAAAAAACCCTCTTCAATTTTAGCAACATGTTGCTATTGTTACCGAGTGGGCGGCGAGAAAACTCCGTTAACGAGGACGCGTCGTCGTCGTCGTCCTCTCGAAATGAACTCGTCTTTGTTCAGTGTTTTCGATACCCGTCGTTTTTAATGGCACCGTTTGGGTTCGTTGAGGGGGGAGGGGGGGACGGACACGTGTCGTCTTTCTTGGATAATCGATATCGAAATGAGCGTTCGAATATTTCGATCTTTTCGAAATTAATCGTCGATTTTCGATCGTACCGGGAAGGTAGCAGTTTTCTTGAAAAAATGGCCCAAACCCTCAAGATAAAGCAACGAAAGTCGTTTAGTAACTGAATGTTTCTTAGCTGAACTTAAATGTTTCTCTTTACTTCTAAAGTTCAACATATCTTCTTACTTATGTTCCTTTTTTTACTTTTATAGTATGACTTTGTTCCTCGTCGCGTGAAATACAGAATTTTCTCGTGAGATAAACTGTGTATTTTATTTATTGAATCAATTATCAGTAATGGTCAAAAGATTTAAGGCATTTTTTTTTTAGAAAAAAGTTCGTTTTGTCGATTATAATCGATGGAAATCGAAAGATTTCGACGATTTTCGACATGGCATCGAAATACGAGCAATCGAAAAGTCGATTATTCGAAAATCGACTTTTGGCTTCGATTGCCCAACCCTACATTTTACGATTTTTTTCACTTACAACCAAGCCGTTGCTAGGGAAATGAAACTTCTGTAGTTTTCATCGGACCAGTGTTGCCAGATGTAGGGATTTTCCCCTACACGTAGGGAAATTTTGGGGGTGCATTGAGCGTAGAGAATACCTACGCTGAACGTAGGGATTTTTGGTCAAGTTAGGTTACGTGATTCAAACACTGGCAAAATTCTACTAAATTGAATAACTATACGATTTTAGTACACTTATTCGTGATCGGAAAACCACTTGTGGTATGAAGGATATGAAGGAGAAAGGTACCAATTGTTAAAACCACCCCATCACACCAAATATGATGAAGTTGCTTGCGTCACAGAGCTTAAACGCTTCTAATAAAAGCGAGCGATCCCTCGATAGTGACGAAGACGATTTGATTGGTCTTTGATGAATAGTTTTTGATTTATTTTTGATAACCTCTTGAGATTAACCCAAGAATTTACTGCTCTTCTTTCTATTTTAAATTCCAAATTTTTCTGTTACTTGTTTTACTATTACTGTTTTACCATTTTAATAATTAATTATTATAATTATAATTATTATATTTTCTCCTCGTAGTCATTCCTGGTCGTCGACATTAAGATTTTTTTAAATAGGTATTCCAAGGCTAATGTAACCAACGCTACTATTCTTGAGCCTTAGTAACAAGCCTTATTATATTTATACTTACCTCAGTGGTATTTCTCAAGTACCTAACAATTCTTGTCCTGAAAAAAAAATGACTGGACCTAATCTATTATTGAGACAGCAATAAAAATTACATTGTGCAACTCAGTGGTTCAATGGTTATTTCAATCCCCAAACCAAACCAGCAGCAGTGAATGCAGTGATATTGTCGTTTTGTAGATGACTAGGAGGGAAGTGATCTTCTTTTGTTCTTTTACATTTTCAGCAATCGAAATTTTACGCGTTGGGAATTTTTTCAACACGGTAGGGAATTTGTCGGGATTTTGGAAACGGTCCGTAGGGAATTTCGAGGCAAGTTGTCTGGCAACACTGCATCGGACAAAAATCGTTCTCCAATCGATCGAAAGCTCTCGAATTACAACGCATTTCTTGCGTATTTGTTCTTGGTATTTACGAGTACGTCAGACTTGTATATATTTTTATGTGTTTCTTGCGTTTAGGCGAATAGCGTTTGAAAGAAGAAGAAGAAGAAAACATGTTTATTATGAATAATTAATTAATTACAAATGTGTAAACTAAATACAAGTTGGTATGCAGGATTCATGTATATACACGCACCATAAAAAAAAAAAAACATGATACGGCATAGATTTTTTATCCGTCTGCCGGGGCAACCTGAGCCACAATTTTTGATTTTTTTGGACATTTTATGTCTTTACTATGGCACATAACTCAAAAAGTGGGACGAAGAAAGCGTTATGAAAAATTTCTAATGATTTTCGCTTACAACCGATTCGTTGCTACGGAACTTTAACTTCGCCAGTTATCATCGTACAAAAATCGATCACCACTCGTTGGGTAGCTATCGATTTACTGTTGTGTGAATTTCATGGACATCATGTTCTTTTAAGGGAGATATTTTACATGAAATCAGTTATTTCTTCGAAAATTCGCACTTATAGCCATGCTGCGTGACTGTGGTTTGTTTCGTATCATCGCAGCTTCAATTTTAGCAACATGTTGCTATTGTTACCGAGTGGGCGGCGAGAAAACCCCGTTAACGACGCGTTTCATGACGTCAGGTAAACATGTTTCTCATTCGTGACGTCAGGTAAAACTTCATCATACGCGCTCCTGGAAGACCGCTCCGAGTAATCCATTGCAGGTAACCCACGGACCCCTTCGTCGTTCCATTGCAAAGAAGTCAACTTTCTTCAAACGACGAGGAGGCACGTGCCCGTTTCACACCTGATTTTTCTCTCTCCGCCGTCTCAGCGGGGCGTCTCAGCGGGACGTCTCAAACGGGGGGGAGGTGAAAGAGACGCGCAGCGGGACGGCGCCGCCACTTCAACACGCGGCGCCCGTTTTTGTACGTGAGACGACCGAATCGACGGCGCCGCCTTTTCATCTTCAAGTGCGACGAGTCAACTCACCCGAAACAGTCACGCAGCATGGCTATAAGAGCGAATTTTCAAAGAACATCTCAAGTAACAACCACGTTTTATCATTTTCAAACTGCTCCAGTTTGAGAACGGAATGAGATATCGCAATTCTGAAGCCACCATCGTGTTCAGCGTAAAAAAACCTTCAAAACCTTCGTCACACTGTCTCATTTTGGGAATTCCCGGGTAATATTTCCCCCCTAAAACTCCCCAAAACCCCCCTTAGAATGGCCCAATTCTACCCATCTACGAACTTAACCTTTTGATCGCCAAGACAGATTTTTTGTGTACATTTGAGCTTTTTATCTCAATTCTATCGAGAGTTATCGTCTGGAGTGACACGTACATAAATATATATAATTTTTCGAAAATTCGAGTTTTAACAATTTTTGACCGAGAACAATACCTACATTTATTTCGAAAATTTGATAAAAAGTCATGCAGCATGGCTATAAGAGCGAATTTTCGAAGAAATTACTGTTTTTTACGTAAAATTCGCGATTCACTTTTGAGACAGTGGAATTCGAGTTGTAGAGAAAATTCGCTAATTGGGCCTTCGACAAGACTCGAAAACGTCGAAAAAATCACACAAAAATTTGATTTTCGGCAATTTTTGGAAAAAATCGAATTTCGACTCGGAAACAGTGACAAAATCGAAAGAAAATTTATTTCTACGCGTATTTAGGGTGAAATGGACCTTCGACAAGACCAATTTTTGACTCAAAAACGTTTAAAATTATAAAAAATATTATTGATTTGGACAGTGTATGCAAAGATTGTTGAAATTTGGAGAAAAAAACCGAAATTTGACTGAAAAATGTGGGGAAAATCGCAAAAAAGGAGATTTCTATTCGAATTGAAGCGTTGGGATGAAATTTGGGATGAAATGGACCTTCGACGAGACTAATCGACGTCGAAAAATCTCGATACAAGTTGGTTTTCCATTTAAATAGACGACGACGATTGAGTTGGATGATTTCTTCGGAAGAATCGCAATTTCGACTCAAAAACCTCGAAAAAACACCCGCAGTCGTGCAGCATGGCTATAAGTGCAAATTTCCGAAGAACTAACTGGTTTTTACGTAAAATTCGCGATTCACTTTTGCGACAGTGAAATTCGAGTTGTAGAGAAAATACGCTAATTGGGCCTTCGACAAAACTCGAAAACGTCGACAAAAATCACGCAAAAATTTTATTTTCGGCAATTTTTGGAAAAAATCGAATTTCGACTCGGAAACAGTGACAAAATCGAAAAAAAATTTATTTCTACACGTATTTAGGGTGAAATGGACCTTCGACAAGACCAATTTTTGACTCAAAAATGTATAAAATTATAAAAAATATTATTGATTTGGACAGTGTATGCAAAGATTGTTGAAATTTGGAGAAAAAAACCGAAATTTGACTGAAAAATGTGGGGAAAATCGCAAAAAAGGAGATTTCTATTCGAATTGAAGCGTTGGGATGAAATTTGGGATGAAATGGACCTTCGACGAGACTAATCGACGTCGAAAAATCTCGATACAAGTTGGTTTTCCATTTAAATAGACGAAGACGATTGAGTTGGATGATTTCTTCGGAAGAATCGCAATTTCGACTCAAAAACCTCGAAAAAACACCCGCAGTCGTGCAGCATGGCTATAAGTGCAAATTTCCGAAGAACTAACTGGTTTTTACGTAAAATTCGCGATTCACTTTTGCGACAGTGAAATTCGAGTTGTAGAGAAAATTCGCTAATTGGGCCTTCGACAAGACTCGAAAACGTCGAAAAAATCACACAAAAATTTGATTTTTGGCAATTTTTCGGAAAAACCGGAAATAGACGAAGACGATTGAGTTGGAAGAATCGAAATTTCGACTCGAAAACGTCGAAAAAACACCCGCAGTCGTGCAGCATGGCTATAAGAGCGAATTTTCAAAGAAGTAACTGGTTTCATGTACAATGTCTCCATGAAGAACACCTCAAGTAACAACCACGTTTCTTCATCTTCAAAGTGCTCCAGTTTGAGAACGGAATGAGATATCGCGATTCTGATTGCACCATCGTGTTCAGCGTAAATAGCCCTTTAAAATGAGGTATCACTTGTCAGAATGTTTCATTTGGAATTTATGGGTAATTTCCCTCCCTAAAACTCCCCAAAACCCCCCTTAGAGTGGCCCGATTCTGCCCATCTACGAACTTAGCCGTTCAATTGCTAAGGCGGATTTATTGTGCAAATTTGAGCTTTGTATGTAAAAATTCTATATGAACTTATAATTTTTGGTGTATTTTGGCAGTGGATTCAGGATGGTCTGAAACGGATTTTGGTTATGAAAATGTTTCGAAAATTCGCCCCAAGCTGTGGTCACCCCGAATAATCGATTCTGGAGTGCAGCCCTCACTCGATATCGTCTCCGTCGTCGCCCCCCCCTTTCAAACGCCGTTGAATTCCCGTTCCAAATAGTTCAAACAACCGCCCCTCAGTGCAGTTCGATGTTTGTCACTTACGTCCTCCTCCCCCTCCCCCCTTCCCCCCTCCGGTCAAATGAAACGTACAATCGGTCCGAGGGACATGTAAAGGGAGATTACAACGATACAACGAGGATTAACCGACAGTTGTTGACGGGAACGTTTCAAGTGCTAATTTCAGACGGTCGTGGGGGGACGTTCACATGTGAAACTAATCTGAGACGTTCCTTCGAATATCGTTGACTCACTTCGGTTCAGTGGTTTTTTTGGTTCGGAAGATCCATTTCAAATTCGGAATGTCAAGAACATCCAGCATGGCTATAAGAGCGAATTTTCGAAGAAATAACTGGTTTTTTTTTTGTAAGAAGTTTCCATGAAGATCATAATATGATTAAGTAACAACCACGTGTCTTCAATTCTGACTTCACCATCGAGTTCAGCGTCAAAAAACCTTCAAAATGAGGTGTCACTTGTCAGAAGGTTTCATTTTGGGAATTTATGGGTGATTCCCCCCCCCCCCCACCTCTAAAACTTGAAACAAATTTGAACTTTTTATCTCAATTCTATCGAGAGTTATCGTCTGGAGTGACACATACATAAATATATATAATTTTTTTTTTTTTTTTTTTTTTTTTTTGAAAGATTTTATTGCTCCAAGTAATAACTTATTAACAATATTATTTTGAAACTAGGGCACATACTATTCAAAGCTTAGATACATCACTGATATATATATATATAATTAGCGAATTTTCGATGAAAATATAGCTATTGTTCTCGGTCCAAAATTGTTAAAACTCGAATTTTCGAAACATTTTCATACCAAAATCCGTTTCAGACCATCCTGAATCCACTGCCAAAAGACACCAAAAACTATTATTATGTGTATGTTACATAAAAACTATATTATGTGTAAAACTATTAAACTATATTATGTGTAAAATATATTATATTATGTGTAAAACTATATTATATGTAAACTATTATTATATATAAAAACTATATTATGTGTATGTTACATAAAAAGCTCAAATTTGCAGACCACTCTAAGGGGGTGTTTTGGGGAGATTTAGGGGGGAAATTACCCAGAAATTACACAGGAATTCCCAAAATGAGACAGTCTGGCAAGTGACACCTCAGGCCTTGAAAATACATCTTCTTGAACCTAAGATCCAGTAATGTTGCGAACCTTAAGTATCTCACCTGTACAGATGTTTCCAATTTCCTATTTTACGATGGAATTTGAGAAAATTGCCGATTTTTTCAAAAAATCGTTATTAAAGAATCGATTCGGATAAAAATCGACAACCAGAGTATCGATTCAAAAAAAGCCCTCAAGATCCCCCACCATAGTTTATTGTTGAAGTGGTCGAGATCGGGTATCGTTGTTACATGTTTATCCATCTGTAATAGCGAAAATTAGCTCATTCGATCACTCGGTAGTGATACTTACAAAACATGCAGCATGGCTATAAGAGCGAATTTTCGAAGAAATAACTGGTTTTTATGTAAAATGTCTCCATTAAAGAACGTAATGTCCATGAAGAACATCTGAAGTAACAACCACGTTTCTTCATCTTCAAAGTGCTCCAGTTTGAGAACGGAATGAAATATCGCAATTCTGATTTCATCATCGTGTTCAGTATTAAAAAACCTTTAAAATGAGGTGTCACTTGTCAGAATGTTTCATTTTGGGAATTTATGAGGAATTGTTCCCCCCTAAAACTCCCCAAAACCCCCCCTTAGAGTGGCTCGATTCTGCTCATCTACGAACTTAGTTTTTCGATCGCTAACACGGTTTTTTTGGTGCAAATTTGAACTTTTTATCTCAATTCTATCGAGAGTTACATATAATTTTTGGTGTCTTTTGGCAGTGGATTCAGGACGGTCTGAAACGGATTTTGGTATGAAAATTTTTCGAAAATTCGAGTTTTAGAAATTTTGAACCGAGAACAATTCGCTAAAACCAAAAACGAACTCTCGAAACGACAAATAAAGCCGTGAGCCCTCCACAAGGGCCTAACGCCGCCCTATAAACCGCCTTGTAAACCGCCAGACCCCACAACTCACGTTCGACCTCACAATTTCACACTAATTTCACCTCAAAACGCCGCTCTCACTCGGTACCAACAAAAAACCTCTTCCCACGCGATTCCTTCAGTTTTTTTCTCTGTTTGTTTCATTTTTTGTCGAAACCTCCTCGTCCTGAGCCCTTAAACCTTCCCCCGAGCCATATTTTTCGCCTTATTTATTTATTTTTTTTTTTTAAATATTTTCTTCTGTAATTTCATTTTTCATTCGGATCATATTTTTTCTCCCTCTTATCAACATCAACGAAACTACACCCCATGAATATCCCGCGGCGGAAGGTTTTTCGAGTCTTCGTTTCGATATTCGAGTCAAAACGCTATTGCATTATTCGATTATCGAGGGTCTCACGGCAACACCCCACATCGTCACTTTTGGCCCAAATGAGTTACGCGTACCATTCGAAGCGTCTTCTCCCGGCGGATCGATCTAACTAAGTACAAGTTAGGTACCTAAGTTAGGTAACACTAAATCTCACCATTTATTTGATTCAATTACTCAGTGAACATAGTCATTGGCAGGTGGTTTTTATGGCTCAGCTGTAAAGTCGCCCAAATGACGATGTGGGAAGTTGCCGTGAGACCCTCGATAGAATTGAGATAAAAAGTTCAAATTTACACAAAAAATCTGTCCTGGCAATCGACAGGCTAAGTTCGTAGATCGGCAGAATCAGGACCACTCTAAGGGGTGGTTTTGGGGAGTTGTAGAGGGGAAAAATTACCCATAAATTCCCAAAATGATAAATTCTGACAAGTGACACCCAGTTTTAAAGGTGTTTTCATACTGAACACGATGGTGAAATCAGAATTTTTTACATCAATTTTACTAAAATTCACTTTTTGGTGAAAAATTTACTAAAATTCACTTTTTGCTAAAAATTTGGTGTGAAAATTACTCAAATGTTCCTTATTTACAATGGATTTGACTGAAATTCAATTTGTTACTCAGTAAACATAGTCATTGGCAGGTGGTTTCTTGCCTCGGCTGAAAAGTCGCCCAAATGACGATGTGGGGTGTTGCCGTGAGACCATCGATATGCATATTTGATCGTAATTTCTTAGTACCTACGAATCCGTATTGGGATACTTACTCCAAATGCGTCCTTGGAACTAGGGATGCAAATAAATAATCAATTAACCGGATAATCGATTGTTTGACCCCGATTAATCGATTAATTTTAATCGATGTTCAGCTGCCGATTATTTTTATTTATCGATTATTATTACTGATTAATCGGTTTTCGAGCCCATCATGATTTTCGATGCATTCTAATATGCTTAAAAAATGCTTTCAAAATCCAGGTGTATTCGAAAAACCGATTAATTAGTAATAATAATCGATTAATACAAATTACGACGAACCGCTGTGGTTGGGAGAGGGGGGGGGTCAAAATTTGATTTAATGAAAGTTGTTGACGATCGGAATTGAAAAATTAATGTTTTTTGAGCCCTAGGTAAGGGGTGGGGGGGGGTCACCCTAAATTCCAAAAATGAAACGGTCTGACGAGTGACACCTCATTTTAAAGGTTTTTACACGCTGAACACGATGGTGAAGTCAGAATTGCGATATCTCATTCCGTTCTCAAACTGGAGCACTTTGAAGGTGAAGACACGTGGTTGTTACTTGAGATGCTCTTCATGGACATCAAGTTGGAGACGTTTTACATGAAACCAGTTGTTTCTTCGAAAATTCGCTCTTATAGCCATGCTGCATGACAGTATTTATTTCGGATGACTCGCTGATCTGGTCATGAATTGACCCTGAAACCCCTTGCCGACCCTGAAGCGTTTTTGACCTACTTCGCTGAAAAGGCGTGAAAACGAGGAGATCCGCCCAAGAAGATGATCGATACGGCAGGGGATCGGTAAGTTAGTACAGCGGTGGAGGAGGACGTGATGATAGGGAAGTGACTCGATGATACGGAAAGTCGATTTCACGGGTCGAAAATCCCAAAATCGAATCTCTCTAAATGACAAAATCCAATCACGGACCGCCACCTACTGATCGAATTTTCGGAGTAACCAACGACTTAATCGACAACCGACGCAGTTATTGGAAAATATTGAAAACTCAAATTCAAACGGTCTTTTTTGCTAAAAATTTCCACACAGAAGGCGGAACGAGTTTGGAAACAATATTGGAACACATAACCTGGTTGTAAAGTCGTACGGGCAGAGTTAAATAAGCGAATCCAACCAAATTTTAAAAAATCCATCATGCGAAATGGCTATTCGAGCGAATTTTCGAAGAAATAACTGGTTTTCTATGTCCACGAAGAACATCTCAAGTATCAACGACGTTTCTTCATCTTCAAAGTGCTCCAGTTTGAGAACGGAATAAGATATCGCAATTCTGACTTCACCATCGTGTTCAGCGTGTAAAAACCGTTAAAATGAGGTGTCACCTGTTAGAATGTTTCATTTTGGGATTTTATGGGTAATTTCTGAGAAGAACTGAGTCAGGAAATAGTTCACTTCTCCATGTCCCCTCTCCATCCACAACTGGATGTCAGGAACCAACGGGGCATTACATATTCTTTTGCCACGATCTTCCCCTGCCCGATCCGCCATCGTTTTCTTCTGTTCGCTGATGACTTGGTTTTCGCTGTGTCCAACGCAATCATTGAGATGGCTACGACTCGTTTGCAAGAATCTGTGGACCTCCTAAGGGAGTTGTGCTCTAAATGGCCCCTCAAAATCAATCCAAAGAAGTCGAACATTGTTACATTCACCTACAGAAGCAAATACGAGGAGTTGCCGATCCTCTATTCGACTGAAACTATTCCTGCAGCATCTTCGTAAAAGTACTCGTATTTGGGTGTAACATTAGAACTGATCAAACGGCTCAGGAATCGCACGAAGATGCTCAGACCCATCTTGCACAGTCCATACCTCTCAATAGAAAACAGAATGATCATATACAAGGCAGTCATAAGACCAACATGGACTTACGCTCTGCCAATTTGGGGTACATCCAAATCATACATACATTCATATTATGAAATATGTATGTATGAAAGAATATGTATGTATGTCATTTGATTGATAACGTAAACACGAAACGCGTCTCAAGTGAGTCTTATAACCCCTTTTTGTTATTTTATTTCTATCTAAAACTTAAAATATGTATGTATGTATGTATGTATCATATTATGATACATACATACATGCATCATTCATATTATGAAAGAATTTCGTATGGTATTTTAAATTTAATTTGGATGATGAGCTAGAGTTTCATCTAACAGTTCGTTAAAATTAACTTAAGTACTTAAAATAAGTGCAAATTCTTGACACAACGGTTTATGATCTTCTCTGAGCAGATCACCCTAATCCAATTTTGGATTAGGGTGATCTGCTCAGAGAAGATCATAAACCGTTGTGTCAAGAATTTGCAGAGTTTTATTTTAAGTACTTCTTTCCAATCTCAGTCCTTCTAATTATTGAAGCACTTTAAGTAGTAATAATAACTAATTACCAGCACAGTACAATTTCCATCCAATAAGGTATAATACTCTGTACTTGTCTTAAACAAATAAACCATACCTAATTTGAAAAAAAAAAAAAAAAAAAAAAAAAACCTGGTTGACCTGAAACTCATTCGATAGCCCGTTTTCAACTCTGACCCTACACTTGGTGTTGGATACAGTCATGCGCACTAAACGAATCAAATTTCGGGGAAATCCCTAGCCCCCTCCATGGCCTGGTAAAGCTTAGCTCTCTTGATTGAAAGTCTACTGGCGGACAACAAAGATCAACACACAATCATTTACCACAAACGTTTTGCTCATACCCTGTCCATGACCTGTCGGTACATCGTTAACCCTTATTCTACTGATCATGGAATTTTCCAGCAAAGAATTTTATTTACCTCGCAAATAACTTCATTTGGGTCCAAATAAGGTGTATAAGGCACTAAAAAAATTTCCCCTCATAAATTTAAAATTTTACTACTAGGTATCATATATGATACTCCAGTAGGATAGGGTGAACTAAGAAAAACAAAAAAAAAAATTTCTACATGAAATATTTTTATTGAAAAGTTATGGGAATACACGCAGTACCTTATAATAAATATAATACAAATTAAAAGTAAAAATTAAAACGTCTCAATATTATGTATTAAGTTAAAAAGATAAGGAATACAAACAAAGCATTGCTATGAGGATGGCTGTTACACGCAGATCATCGATGTGCTTGGGTAAAGCAATTTCGTTTTATAGTTAGACACATTCTCAAGTTACATATCTCACAGAACACATTTGTTTGCCCAGTGTGGCATACATCCGACATTTCCCCCTGCCTGTGAAAACGGAAAGGTGCCTCACCCCATCAAGCATAAGGGTATGTTGCAGGGGTGCACCTACTGGAGTGAGATGGACGACCTCTTTTTGGTCGGTAGTACTTAACCAGGCTGAAACAACAGAAAAAAGTTAAAAACACAACATTTTACTCAGAAAACGGGTATCAAGTAAGGACAAATCATTATGAACGACTTTTACCGCATCTTCCTGGAGTATCATATATGATACATGCAGAATTTCGCCAGTAAATCAACCAAAACTCTATCAAAACTTATACTGCAAGTTCCATTAGGTTTATATAATATGTTTGTTCATTTAAAAAAAGTTTCACATGAAAATCAGTGATTTATGATATCTAACAAAACCATCAAACTTACCTTCCTCCATTGGGAATCCATTGTGTCACCAAACGTGGAACCTTTCTGCATTGTCCCCGTTTTTTTTATGCTTAAAGTCACGTTACACGTTATGAAACTGGTATCACGCTAAACGTCTATGGATACTGAATCGAACAAGACAAAAAAAACCTTTCTAGCTCATATCCTTGTTTCCTAAAAAAATCCTGAAAGTTGTGGTATCACCAGTGATACTCCAGTAGAATAAGGGTTAAGGCCTTGAGGATGCCGCGCAGTAGGTACCCTGGCATGGTTGCGCGTGAGGTTGTCAGGTCCAAAGTATCATGGTTCCGAGCACTCACTGGACTGGCCCAGCGGCATGATTGCGATTTTCATTGGGATGTGGAGAGGGTAAATGACTGGCCGAGGCAGCTGGATCTGTTGGTGGGATCAGTGTGCCACAAATGGGTGGAAGACTTGCGAGCTGGCGCCCAGTCATCGAGGAATCCGCTGTACCCACTGAATCTAGAGGTAAGACCTGGAAAACTACAGGAAGAAAAAGATCACCCTCTATGGGTCCGCCGATGGATTTTAAAGCTGAGGGGTGCTCTGCTTGCTGTCAATGCTGGGACGTATTTGCGTTCGGATGCATCAAGGAAATTGTGCTCCATGTGTAACATGAGGGAAGAGGAGGATGTACGCCATTTCTTTGGGACCTGCCCTGTGCTCCAGGAGTTCAGAATACGCTTCCTGGGGGGGGGGGGGAGTGTGTTTGGTGTGGCAAGGATGGTGCAGCTTTTGGACAACAGTGAGCGGTGGTTAGCAGTGGCACAGTAGGTATGCGTATCATTCCAACAGTTCAATTGGTGACAAATATCTAGGTGGAACGATAATTAAATACGAACATATGTCGAATGAATATAAGTACCAATAATAAATACAATATATATATATAATAATAAATTAGTTAGATTTATAGCCAAATTCAATATTAAGTATCCAATATAATATATTATAATATCTCTGGCTCGTATCGCTCCGGCAGACGGACTACAAGTCCATTGCTGTACCATGTTTTTTGTTTTTTTCTCTGTCCTGCTTGTGCATGTTTTCTTCTTCTTCTTCTTCTCATTTACCTTAAACGAGGACCGTGTGAAAGTAGAAATGATCTGAACTCCCCAAACGATCGTCTCTCGTTTCCTTGAATTAAATTGACTGATCACCTCAATGAAACGTTATTTCCACCCCGATTTTTTCTTTTTCTTTTTCATGTACGATTAAGGAATTAGCCTGCATTTGGTTCAGAAGAAAAAAGAAAAAGAAAAAAACATTCAGACGGGTAAAAAAACGATATAACCATCTCAATAGTTCAATAGTAGATTCGTCGGTCTGTGGATGTTGGGGGCGGTGCCTTTTTCCAAAGGAGGATTCGTAACCTCGAAACAAAAAACGCTCGAAGACGACTAATGCGCGGGTATTAAAAGGCCGTTTAGTGGGACTTGCAAACGTGTAATTTCGTCGGTAAAGCGACCGCCAGGTACGACGCGAGGGCGGTATCCGTCTTTAAAAAGGGGTAGAGGAAGAGGATGGAGAGAAAATATGGAAATAACGATATTTTTCTTGCGATATATCGATATTTATCGCCGATATTTGTTATCCCGATATATCGGTACATTGGTGTTTAAAAAAAAAAAAATTCACAGTCACGCAGCATGGCTACAAGAGCGAGTTTTCTAAGAACAAGTTCATATAGAATTTTTACATAAAAAGCTCAAATTTGCACAAAAAATCTGTCTTGGCAATCGACAGGATAAGTTCGTAGATGGGCAGAATCGGGCCACTCTAAGGGGTGGTTTTGGGGAGTTTTAGGGGGGGAAAATTCCTCATAAATTCCCAAAATGAAACATTCTGACAAGTGACACCTCATTTTAAAGGTTTTTCAATGCTGAACACGATGGTGAACTCAGAATTGCGATATCTCATTCCGTTCTCAAACTGGAGCACTTTGAAGATGAAGAAACGTGGTTGTTACTTCAGATGTTCTTCATGGACATCACGTTCTTCAATGGATACATTTTACATAAAAACCAGTTATTTCTTCGAAAATTCGCTCTTACAGCCATGCTGCATGACTGGGGATTTTTTTCAAAATGAACCCCAATTTGAAATGGCTTCAAGTACCTTTGTATATACTATTGACGAAATTTTGATAATCCGCGTGTGAAAGTTTCAGAGATAAACATTTAAACTGGAATAGATTGATAACTTCAGAGAAGTTTTTCTTGCATGAAACTTGTTTTTTGAATAGGATTTTCTTTAGAAAACATCTTTAAGGGTCTAAATATGAGAAAATAAAACCACACATTAACAGAATACAAGATAAATTTGACTTAACATTTATGTAGGTACTTGTAATTACAACTTATGAACTAACAGCAGCATCTCAGAGTAGAGCGAAATAAAATCGGAATTCTACACTCAACATTCGATGGAATAAGAACATTTATGTTCTTTAAACTAATAACGAATTTAGTGGGTGCGAATAGCGATTAACGATTTAAAATTAAGTAATAATTAGTAATTAATTAGGAAGTAATTAGTTAATTATAAACCTTCCTAGCAATTTTGCCGATACCTGAAAATTACCCGATTTCCCCGTTACTCGATGAATTACGGTAATACTGCTCTCCATGTTTCAACTCCCTTTCAATATTCAATATCGATGATTCGATATATCTCGGTATTAATATCGATATTTTCTTTCGATATCCTATCCCTATAGAAGGGCACCGAATTGAGTCAGTGGGTGTTTCAATACGGCCAACTGTCAGTGTTAGTGTCATATCAGGCGACCGGATCCTTCGGTATGTGTGTAAAGTATGATTGCGTATCGATTCGGTCGGATAACGAAGTTTGAGGGCGGTCCGTGATGGGGGGGGGGGAGGATTTGATGAGAGGGGAATCGCGGGATGCGGGAGCTAACGCCCTGTCCGGTTGGTTAAGTTAACTCGGGATGACATCCCCGTTAAGCCATCGAACCGTTTCGACCAATTTCCGTTGGCGGTTACTTCGACGTGATGTTCATTAGGCCAAACTACACGAGTAGAATTGAGAAATTGAACGAAAATTTGAATTAACGAATAAAATCAAATTTTGGCCGGTTATCTCCACTATTTCCAGCTACGTCTCGCTCGACCGGCCAACTCTTCAACTAACATTCCCATCCATTGAAATGACCACCACTTGACGTTGCAGCCGCGCATGCGCCTCCGGAGCAAGATCGAAAGTTGGGGTTTTCAGATGACCCGTATGTTTACGCACATTTCTTTAAAGGGCATAAAAAGACAAAACCTATGCAAAAAACCGCATTTCGATATCTTAAATATTTACCGAGTTATGGCGTTTTGAAATTTGAAATTTCAAATTAAAGAAGAAAATTTCTTATTTAATATTAAATTCCTTTACCGTGGTCTGTTTGGAACAAGTGGCACATGTTTTCAACGTATTTTTTTATCGCCCCCAATAAACATATTCCCCGATAAACACGAAAATAATATTTCTATATATTATCGCCTTTTATAAGCTTAAAATCTTGATTTTCTATAATGGGGTAATCACATACCCCTTCACACACCCTTCAGTCCTTCAACACATTATGTACAAAATTCAAATTTGCCCAAAAAATCTGTCTTGGCAACCGAAAGGCTAAGTTCGTAGATGAGCAGAATCGGACCACTCTAAGGGGGGGGGGGGTTTTGGGGGAGTTTTAGAGGAGAAACATTACCCACAAATTCCCATAATGCAACAATCTGACAAGTGACTCATCATTTTACAGGTTTTCTTACGCTGAACACGACGGTGAAACACGACCGTCCTCAAACTGGAGCACTTTGAAGATGAAGAAACGCGGTTGATACGTGAGATGTTCTTCAATGGAGACATTTTACATAAAAACCAGTTATTTCCTCAAAATTCGCTCTTATAGCCATGCTGCATGACTGTAGATTTTTATTTTATTTATTTCATTTTATTATTATTATTATTAATTTTTTGACTGGTTAGTTAAGGAATTGGCTCGTAACGCCATGATTCACGAGCCTAACTCCACCTCAGCTCGCCTGTTCCGATCGATCCTTATCATTACCTTTAATTACATAATTACAAGTGCGACGACCGGCGGTCCTCCTACCCCTCCCCTCACCACCCCTTTATGCCCTTCGAACGAAGAAATATATTTTAAAGCGGTGATATTTCTCCAACGTGACGACCCGAGTCACGATACCTCGAGAGATCGTGGGGCCTGCAGGCGAAACGCCGCCGGGCGCCTGCGGGCGCGAGGGTGGGAAAAAAAGGCTTTGGGTGGCGGGTACGTCCTTTTTGAACCTATTTTGAAAATAAACCAAAAAAATAAAATAAAAATAAAAAAACCAGACGATCGAATGTCAAGTACAAAATGAACAAAAAATAAAGTCGTTGACTTTTTCCACGTTGAAAGAGACAAAATCCACAGTCACGCAGCGTGGCTGTAAGAGCGAATTTTCGTCGATATAAACGGTTTTATGTCAAATGTCTCCTTCGGGTTGTATAAAAAATTCCCACTTTAAATGCCACTTTTTCTACTTTTAAGATTTTTTCGTTGTTTCGACTTATTATGACTTATGAGATTTATAGGTGCACCCTAAACCACCCTAAACCCACCTCAGTTTATAGATTTTTCAACGCTGAATACGATGGTGAAGTCAGAATTGCGATATCTCATTCCGTTCTCAAATTAGAGCAGATTCAACAACCACGTTTCTTTATCTTCAAAGTGCTCTAGTTGGAGGACAGAATGAGATATCGCAATTCCAATTTCACCATCGTGTTCAGCATGAGAAAACCTTTAAAATGACGTGTCACTTTTCTGACTGTCTCATTTTTGGAATTTATGGGTAATTTTTTCCCCCTTAAAACTCCCCAAAACTCCTCTTAGATTGTCCCGATTCTGCCCATCTACGAACTTAACGTTTCGATTGCCAAGACAGATTTTTCGTGCAAATTTAAGCTTTTTAACTCAATCCTATCGAAAGTTATCGTCTGGAATGACACTATATATATATATTTATGTGTGTCATTCCAGACGATAACTCTCGATAGAATTGAGATAAAAAGTTCAAGTTTGCACAAAAAATCTGTCTTGGCAATCGACAGGCTAAGTTCGTAGATGGGCAGAATCAGGACCACTCTAAGGGGGGGTTTTTGGGGAATTTTAGGGGAGGAAAATTCCTCATAAATTCCCAAAATGAAACATTCTGACAAGTGACACCTCATTTTAAAGGTTTTTCTATGCTGAACACGATGGTGAAGTCAGAATCGCAATATCTCATTCCGTTCTCAAACTGGAGCACTTTGAAGATGAAGAAACGTGGTTGATACTTGAGATGTTCTTCATGGACATCAACTCCTTCAATCAAGAATGAAGACGTTTTTCATAAAACCAATTATTTCTTCGAAAATTCGCTCTTATAGTCATGCTGCATGACTGTTTTTTTTTTTCTTTCTTTATATATATTTATTGCCGTGTTTTATCTTGTATTATTTTGTGTCAAATAAGATCTTGAATCTTCAACCTTGAAGTAATAACTCCAGTAGGTACCTGTAATATTAGTACGAATTAGTTCTAAATCATGTTTCAGCCAATATAAGTGCTTCATTCACCAATCGTATAAATAAATTACAGGCCTTCACCGAGCTCGTTCAGAAATTCGGGTTTCTCCCGAGAAAACTTTTCTCTTCTAATTCTACATTTGAGAATCAGCGTAAATCCCAACAGGGAACGATGCGATAAAACCACACTGTCGATCACACCCTTCGAGACCGCATTCGAAACCAGGTAACGAAACTTAACGAAACCTTTTTCCCATAACAACAACGATAAACCAAAAAAACAATTTTTTTCTAACGGCCGAAGAGCGGCGTTTACGCCCACGAGCTCTCCTTATGCGGTAATAACAGGCGAAGTGAGGGATGTTGAGGGTTAAGAAAAAAAGTCTTTAATGAATAGGTGCTAACTCTAGGGCTCCAATTTCTTAAGTATGACGAGCTCGAGTAACCACGGGGAAGGTTATTTTTTTTCGGTTTATATCTACATGATGATGATATAAACACGGTGATGGTTTACAGAGTGGTTTTTGAAGAGAATAAGGTAATTAAATGAATTCAAAATGTCATCAACCTGCGATTTGGAATTGCAGAAAAGAAATCGACAGTCATGCAGCATGGATGTAAGAGCGAATTTTCGAAAAAAATCTCAAGTATCAACCACGTTTCTTCAAACGAAAGAAGTCGACTTCATATTGAGTCGAGGTGTTTGATTGAGATCGAATGGACCTTCAAGAAGAGCCATTGTCGACTCAAATACTTCGTGAAAACGAAAAAAAGTTGACTTCATATCGACTCGAGGTGTTTGTTTGAGTTCGAATGGACCTTCAAGAAGAGCAATCGTCGACTCAAATACTTCGTGAAAACGAAAAAAAGTTGACTTCATATCGACTCGAGGTGTTCATTTGAGTTCGAATGGACCTTCAAGAAGAACAATTGTCGACTCAAATACTTCGAGAAAACGAAAAAAAGTCGACTTCATATCGACTCGAGGTGTTTGTTTGAGTTCGAATGGACCTTCAAGAAGAGCAATTGTCGACTCAAATACTTCGAGAAAACGAAAAAAAGTCGACTTCATATCGACTCGAGGTGTTTGTTTGAGTTCGAATGGACCTAAGAGAAGAGCGATTGTCAACTCAAATACTTCGTGAAAACGACAAAAAGTCAACTTCATATCGACTCGAGGTGATTGTTTGAGTTCGAATGGACCTTCGAGAAGAACAATTGTCGACTCAAATACTTCGTGAAAACGAAAAAAAGTTGACTTCATATCGACTCGAGGTGTTTGTTTGAGTTCGAATGGACCTTCGAGAAGAGCGATTGTCGACTCAAATACTTCGTGAAAACGACAAAAAGTCAACTTCATATCGACTCGAGGTGTTTGTTTGAGTTCGAATGGACCTTCGAGAAGAACAATTGTCGACTCAAATACTTCGTGAAAACGAAAAAAAGTCGACTTCATATCGACTCGAGGTGTTGATTTGACTTCGAATGGACCTTCAAGAAGAGCAATTGTCGACTCAAATACTTCGTGAAAACGAAAAAAAGTCGACTTCATATCGACTTGAGGTGTTGATTTGAGTTCGAATGGACCTTCAAGGAGAGCAATTGTCGACTCGAATACTTCGTGAAAACGACAAAAAGTCAACTTCATATCGACTCGAGGTGTTTGTTTGAGTTCGAATGGACCTTCGAGAAGAGCGATTGTCGACTCAAATACTTCGTGAGAACGACAAAAAGTCAACTTCATATCGACTCGAGGTGTTTGTTTGAGTTCGAATGGACCTTCGAGAAGAGCGATTGTCGACTCAAATACTTCGTGAAAACGAAAAAAAGTCGACTTCATATCGACTCGAGGTGTTTGTTTGAGTTCGAATGGACCTTCGAGAAGAGCGATTGTCGACTCAAATACTTCGTGAAAACGACAAAAAGTCAACTTCATATCGACTCGAGGTGTTTGTTTGAGTTCGAATGGACCTTCGAGAAGAACAATTGTCGACTCAAATACTTCGTGAAAACGAAAAAAAGTTGACTTCATATCGACTCGAGGTGTTTGTTTGAGTTCGAATGGACCTTCGAGAAGAGCGATTGTCGACTCAAATACTTCGTGAAAACGACAAAAAGTCGACTTCATATCGACTTGAGGTGTTGATTTGAGTTCGAATGGACCTTCAAGGAGAGCAATTGTCGACTCGAATACTTCGTGAAAACGACAAAAAGTCAACTTCATATCGACTCGAGGTGTTTGTTTGAGTTCGAATGGACCTTCGAGAAGAGCGATTGTCGACTCAAATACTTCGTGAAAACGACAAAAAGTCAACTTCATATCGACTCGAGGTGTTTGTTTGAGTTCGAATGGACCTTCGAGAAGAGCGATTGTCGACTCAAATACTTCGTGAAAACGAAAAAAAGTCGACTTCATATCGACTCGAGGTGTTTGTTTGAGTTCGAATGGACCTTCGAGAAGAGCGATTGTCGACAAAAATACTTCGTGAAAACGACAAAAAGTCAACTTCATATCGACTCGAGGTGTTTGTTTGAGTTCGAATGGACCTTCGAGAAGAACAATTGTCGACTCAAATACTTCGTGAAAACGAAAAAAAGTCGACTTCATATCGACTCGAGGTGTTGATTTGAGTTCGAATGGACCTTCAAGAAGAGCAATTGTCGACTCAAATACTTCGTGAAAACGAAAAAAAGTCGACTTCATATCGACTTGAGGTGTTGATTTGAGTTCGAATGGACCTTCAAGGAGAGCAATTGTCGACTCGAATACTTCGTGAAAACGACAAAAAGTCAACTTCATATCGACTCGAGGTGTTTGTTTGAGTTCGAATGGACCTTCGAGAAGAGCGATTGTCGACTCAAATACTTCGTGAAAACGACAAAAAGTCAACTTCATATCGACTCGAGGTGTTTGTTTGAGTTCGAATGGACCTTCGAGAAGAGCGATTGTCGACTCAAATACTTCGTGAAAACGAAAAAAAGTCGACTTCATATCGACTCGAGGTGTTTGTTTGAGTTCGAATGGACCTTCGAGAAGAGCGATTGTCGACTCAAATACTTCGTGAAAACGACAAAAAGTCAACTTCATATCGACTCGAGGTGTTTGTTTGAGTTCGAATGGACCTTCGAGAAGAACAATTGTCGACTCAAATACTTCGTGAAAACGAAAAAAAGTTGACTTCATATCGACTCGAGGTGTTTGTTTGAGTTCGAATGGACCTTCGAGAAGAGCGATTGTCGACTCAAATACTTCGTGAAAACGACAAAAAGTCGACTTCATATCGACTTGAGGTGTTGATTTGAGTTCGAATGGACCTTCAAGGAGAGCAATTGTCGACTCGAATACTTCGTGAAAACGACAAAAAGTCAACTTCATATCGACTCGAGGTGTTTGTTTGAGTTCGAATGGACCTTCGAGAAGAGCGATTGTCGACTCAAATACTTCGTGAAAACGACAAAAAGTCAACTTCATATCGACTCGAGGTGTTTGTTTGAGTTCGAATGGACCTTCGAGAAGAGCGATTGTCGACTCAAATACTTCGTGAAAACGAAAAAAAGTCGACTTCATATCGACTCGAGGTGTTTGTTTGAGTTCGAATGGACCTTCGAGAAGAGCGATTGTCGACTCAAATACTTCGTGAAAACGACAAAAAGTCAACTTCATATCGACTCGAGGTGTTTGTTTGAGTTCGAATGGACCTTCGAGAAGAACAATTGTCGACTCAAATACTTCGTGAAAACGAAAAAAAGTCGACTTCATATCGACTCGAGGTGTTGATTTGAGTTCGAATGGACCTTCAAGAAGAGCAATTGTCGACTCAAATACTTCGTGAAAACGAAAAAAAGTCGACTTCATATCGACTTGAGGTGTTGATTTGAGTTCGAATGGACCTTCAAGGAGAGCAATTGTCGACTCGAATACTTCGTGAAAACGACAAAAAGTCAACTTCATATCGACTCGAGGTGTTTGTTTGAGTTCGAATGGACCTTCGAGAAGAGCGATTGTCGACTCAAATACTTCGTGAAAACGACAAAAAGTCAACTTCATATCGACTCGAGGTGTTTGTTTGAGTTCGAATGGACCTTCGAGAAGAGCGATTGTCGACTCAAATACTTCGCTAAAAAGACAAAAAGTCAACTTCATATCGACTCGAGGTGTTTGTTTGAGTTCGAATGGACCTTCGAGAAGAGCGATTGTCGACTCAAATACTTCGTGAAAACGACAAAAAGTCAACTTCATATCGACTCGAGGTGTTTGTTTGAGTTCGAATGGACCTTCGAGAAGAACAATTGTCGACTCAAATACTTCGTGAAAACGAAAAAAAGTTGACTTCATATCGACTCGAGGTGTTTGTTTGAGTTCGAATGGACCTTCGAGAAGAGCGATTGTCGACTCAAATACTTCGTGAAAACGAAAGAAAGTTGACTTCATATCGACTCGAGGTGTTTGTTTGAGTTCGAATGGACCTTCAAGAAGAGCAATTGTCGACTCGAATACTTCGTGAAAACGACAAAAAGTCAACTTCATATCGACTCGAGGTGTTTGTTTGAGTTCGAATGGACCTTCGAGAAGAGCGATTGTCGACTCAAATACTTCGTGAAAACGAAAAAAAGTCGACTTCATATCGACTCGAGGTGTTTGTTTGAGTTCGAATGGACCTTCGAGAAGAGCAATTGTCGACTCAAATACTTCGTGAAAACGAAAAAAAGTCGACTTCATATCGACTCGAGGTGTTGATTTGAGTTCGAATGGACCTTCAAGAAGAGCAATTGTCGACTCAAATACTTCGTGAAAACGAAAAAAAGTCTACTTCATATCGACTCGAGGTGTTGATTTGAGTTCGAATGGACCTTCGAGAAGAGCGATTGTCGACTCAAATACTTCGTGAAAACGAAAAAAAGTTGACTTCATATCGACTCGAGGTGTTTGTTTGAGTTCGAATGGACCTTCGAGAAGAGCAATTGTCGACTCAAATACTTCGTGAAAACGAAAAAAAGTCGACTTCATATCGACTCGAGTTGTTGATTTGAGTTCGAATGGACCTTCGAGAAGAGCGATTGTCGACTCAAATACTTCGTGAAAACGAAAAAAAGTTGACTTCATATCGACTCGAGGTGTTTGTTTGAGTTCGAATGGACCTTCGAGAAGAGCAATTGTCGACTCAAATACTTCGTGAAAACGAAAAAAAGTCGACTTCATATCGACTCGAGGTGTTGATTTGAGTTCGAATGGACCTTCGAGAAGAGCGATTGTCGACTCAAATACTTCGTGAAAACGAGAAAAAGTTGACTTCATATCGACTCGAGGTGTTTGTTTGAGTTCGAATGGACCTTCGAGAAGAGCAATTGTTGACTCACATACTTCGTGAAAACGAAAAAAAGTCGACTTCATATCGACTCGAGGTGTTTGTTTGAGTTCGAATGGACCTTCAAGAAGAGCAATTGTCGACTCAAATACTTCGTGAAAACGAAAAAAAGTCGACTTCATATCGACACGAGGTGTTTGTTTGAGTTCGAATGGACCTTCGAGAAGAACAATTGTCGACTCAAATACTTCGTGAAAACGAAAAAAAGTTGACTTCATATCGACTCGAGGTGTTTGTTTGAGTTCGAATGGACCTTCAAGAAGAGCAATTGTCGACTCAAACACTTCGTGAAAACGAAAAAAAGTTGACTTCATATCGACTCGAGGTGTTTGTTTGAGTTCGAATGGACCTTCGAGAAGAGCAATTGTCGACTCAAATACTTCGTGAAAACAAGAAAAAGTTGACTTCATATCGACTCGAGGTGTTTGTTTGAGTTCGAATGGACCTTCAAGAAGAGCAATTGTCGACTCAAACACTTCGTGAAAACGAAAAAAAGTTGACTTCATATCGACTCGAGGTGTTGATTTGAGTTCGAATCGACCTTCGAGAAGAGCGATTGTCGACTCAAATACTTCGTGAAAACGAAAAAAAGTTGACTTCATATCGTTTCGAGGTGTTTGTTTGAGTTCGAATGGACCTTCGAGAAGAGCAATTGTCGACTCAAATACTTCGTGAAAACGAAAAAAAGTTGACTTCATATCGACTCGAGGGGTTTGTTTGAGTTCGAATGGACCTTCGAGAAGAGCGATTGTCGACTCAAATACTTCGTGAAAACGAAAAAAAGTTGACTTCATATCGACTCGAGGTGTTTGTTTGAGTTCGAATGGACCTTCGAGAAGAGCAATTGTCGACTCAAATACTTCGTGAAAACGTAAAAAAGTCGACTTCATATCGACTCGAGGTGTTGATTTGAGTTCGAATGGACCTTCGAGAAGAGCGATTGTCGACTCAAATACTTCGTGAAAACGAAAAAAAGTTGACTTCATATCGACTCGAGGTGTTTGTTTGAGTTCGAATGGACCTTCGAGAAGAGCAATTGTCGACTCAAATACTTCGTGAAAACGAAAAAAAGTCGACTTCACATCGACTCGAGGTGTTGATTTGAGTTCGAATGGACCTTCGAGAAGAGCGATTGTTGACTCAAATACTTCGTGAAAACGACAAAAAGTCAACTTCATATCGACTCGAGGTGTTTGTTTGAGTTCGAATGGACCTTCGAGAAGAACAATTGTCGACTCAAATACTTCGTGAAAACGAAAAAAAGTTGACTTCATATCGACTCGAGGTGTTTGTTTGAGTTCGAATGGACCTTCGAGAAGAGCGATTGTCGACTCAAATACTTCGTGAAAACGACAAAAAGTCGACTTCATATCGACTTGAGGTGTTGATTTGAGTTCGAATGGACCTTCAAGGAGAGCAATTGTCGACTCGAATACTTCGTGAAAACGACAAAAAGTCAACTTCATATCGACTCGAGGTGTTTGTTTGAGTTCGAATGGACCTTCGAGAAGAGCGATTGTCGACTCAAATACTTCGTGAAAACGACAAAAAGTCAACTTCATATCGACTCGAGGTGTTTGTTTGAGTTCGAATGGACCTTCGAGAAGAGCGATTGTCGACTCAAATACTTCGTGAAAACGAAAAAAAGTCGACTTCATATCGACTCGAGGTGTTTGTTTGAGTTCGAATGGACCTTCGAGAAGAGCGATTGTCGACTCAAATACTTCGTGAAAACGACAAAAAGTCAACTTCATATCGACTCGAGGTGTTTGTTTGAGTTCGAATGGACCTTCGAGAAGAACAATTGTCGACTCAAATACTTCGTGAAAACGAAAAAAAGTCGACTTCATATCGACTCGAGGTGTTGATTTGAGTTCGAATGGACCTTCAAGAAGAGCAATTGTCGACTCAAATACTTCGTGAAAACGAAAAAAAGTCGACTTCATATCGACTTGAGGTGTTGATTTGAGTTCGAATGGACCTTCAAGGAGAGCAATTGTCGACTCGAATACTTCGTGAAAACGACAAAAAGTCAACTTCATATCGACTCGAGGTGTTTGTTTGAGTTCGAATGGACCTTCGAGAAGAGCGATTGTCGACTCAAATACTTCGTGAAAACGACAAAAAGTCAACTTCATATCGACTCGAGGTGTTTGTTTGAGTTCGAATGGACCTTCGAGAAGAGCGATTGTCGACTCAAATACTTCGCTAAAAAGACAAAAAGTCAACTTCATATCGACTCGAGGTGTTTGTTTGAGTTCGAATGGACCTTCGAGAAGAGCGATTGTCGACTCAAATACTTCGTGAAAACGACAAAAAGTCAACTTCATATCGACTCGAGGTGTTTGTTTGAGTTCGAATGGACCTTCGAGAAGAACAATTGTCGACTCAAATACTTCGTGAAAACGAAAAAAAGTTGACTTCATATCGACTCGAGGTGTTTGTTTGAGTTCGAATGGACCTTCGAGAAGAGCGATTGTCGACTCAAATACTTCGTGAAAACGACAAAAAGTCAACTTCATATCGACTCGAGGTGTTTGTTTGAGTTCGAATGGACCTTCAAGAAGAGCAATTGTCGACTCGAATACTTCGTGAAAACGACAAAAAGTCAACTTCATATCGACTCGAGGTGTTTGTTTGAGTTCGAATGGACCTTCGAGAAGAGCGATTGTCGACTCAAATACTTCGTGAAAACGAAAAAAAGTCGACTTCATATCGACTCGAGGTGTTTGTTTGAGTTCGAATGGACCTTCGAGAAGAGCAATTGTCGACTCAAATACTTCGTGAAAACGAAAAAAAGTCGACTTCATATCGACTCGAGGTGTTGATTTGAGTTCGAATGGACCTTCAAGAAGAGCAATTGTCGACTCAAATACTTCGTGAAAACGAAAAAAAGTCTACTTCATATCGACTCGAGGTGTTGATTTGAGTTCGAATGGACCTTCGAGAAGAGCGATTGTCGACTCAAATACTTCGTGAAAACGAAAAAAAGTTGACTTCATATCGACTCGAGGTGTTTGTTTGAGTTCGAATGGACCTTCGAGAAGAGCAATTGTCGACTCAAATACTTCGTGAAAACGAAAAAAAGTCGACTTCATATCGACTCGAGGTGTTGATTTGAGTTCGAATGGACCTTCGAGAAGAGCGATTGTCGACTCAAATACTTCGTGTAAACGAAAAAAAGTTGACTTCATATCGACTCGAGGTGTTTGTTTGAGTTCGAATGGACCTTCGAGAAGAGCAATTGTTGACTCACATACTTCGTGAAAACGAAAAAAAGTCGACTTCATATCGACTCGAGGTGTTTGTTTGAGTTCGAATGGACCTTCAAGAAGAGCAATTGTCGACTCAAATACTTCGTGAAAACGAAAAAAAGTTGACTTCATATCGACTCGAGGTGTTTGTTTGAGTTCGAATGGACCTTCAAGAAGAGCAATTGTCGACTCAAACACTTCGTAAAAACGAAAAAAAGTTGACTTCATATCGACTCGAGGTGTTTGTTTGAGTTCGAATGGACCTTCAAGAAGAGCAATTGTCGACTCAAATACTTCGTGAAAACGAAAAAAAGTCGACTTCATATCGACACGAGGTGTTTGTTTGAGTTCGAATGGACCTTCGAGAAGAACAATTGTCGACTCAAATACTTCGTGAAAACGAAAAAAAGTTGACTTCATATCGACTCGAGGTGTTTGTTTGAGTTCGAATGGACCTTCAAGAAGAGCAATTGTCGACTCAAACACTTCGTGAAAACGAAAAAAAGTTGACTTCATATCGACTCGAGGTGTTTGTTTGAGTTCGAATGGACCTTCGAGAAGAGCAATTGTCGACTCAAATACTTCGTGAAAACGAAAAAAAGTCGACTTCATATCGACTCGAGGTGTTTGATTGAGTTCGAATGGACCTTCAAGAAGAGCAATTGTAAACTCAAATACTTCGTGAAAACGAAAAAAAGTTGACTTCATATCGACTCGAGGTGTTTGTTTGAGTTCGAATGGACCTTCAAGAAGAGCAATTGTCGACTCAAACACTTCGTGAAAACGAAAAAAAGTCGACTTCATATCGACTCGAGGTGTTTGTTTGAGTTCGAATGGACCTTCGAGAAGAGCGATTGTCGACTCAAATACTTCGTGAAAACGAAAAAAAGTTGACTTCATATCGTTTCGAGGTGTTTGTTTGAGTTCGAATGGACCTTCGAGAAGAGCAATTGTCGACTCAAATACTTCGTGAAAACGAAAAAAAGTTGACTTCATATCGACTCGAGGGGTTTGTTTGAGTTCGAATGGACCTTCGAGAAGAGCGATTGTCGACTCAAATACTTCGTGAAAACGAAAAAAAGTTGACTTCATATCGACTCGAGGTGTTTGTTTGAGTTCGAATGGACCTTCGAGAAGAGCAATTGTCGACTCAAATACTTCGTGAAAACGTAAAAAAGTCGACTTCATATCGACTCGAGGTGTTGATTTGAGTTCGAATGGACCTTCGAGAAGAGCGATTGTCGACTCAAATACTTCGTGAAAACGAAAAAAAGTTGACTTCATATCGACTCGAGGTGTTTGTTTGAGTTCGAATGGACCTTCGAGAAGAGCAATTGTCGACTCAAATACTTCGTGAAAACGAAAAAAAGTCGACTTCACATCGACTCGAGGTGTTGATTTGAGTTCGAATGGACCTTCAAGAAGAGCAATTGTCGACTCAAATACTTCGTGAAAACGAAAAAAAGTCGACTTCATATCGACTCGAGGTGTTGATTTGAGTTCGAATGGACCTTCGAGAAGAGCAATTGTCGACTCAAATACTTCGTGAAAACGAAAAAAAGTCGACTTCATATCGACTCGAGGTGTTTGTTTGAGTTCGAATGGACCTTCAAGAAGAGCAATTGTCGACTCAAATACTTCGTGAAAACGAAAAAAAGTTGACTTCATATCGACTCGAGGTGTTTGTTTGAGTTCGAATGGACCTTCAAGAAGAGCAATTGTCGACTCAAACACTTCGTAAAAACGAAAAAAAGTTGACTTCATATCGACTCGAGGTGTTGATTTGAGTTCGAATGGACCTTCGAGAAGAGCGATTGTCGACTCAAATACTTCGTGAAAACGAAAGAAAGTTGACTTCATATCGACTCGAGGTGTTTGTTTGAGTTCGAATGGACCTTCGAGAAGAGCAATTGTCGACTCAAATACTTCGTGAAAACGAAAAAAAGTCGACTTCATATCGACTCGAGGTGTTGATTTGAGTTCGAATGGACCTTCGAGAAGAGCGATTGTCGACTCAAATACTTCGTGAAAACGAAAAAAAGTTGACTTCCTATCGACTCGAGGTGTTTGTTTGAGTTCGAATGGACCTTCGAGAAGAGCAATTGTCGACTCAAATACTTCGTGAAAACGAAAAAAAGTCGACTTCATATCGACTCGAGGTGTTGATTTGAGTTCGAATGGACCTTCGAGAAGAGCGATTGTCGACTCAAATACTTCGTGAAAACGAAAGAAAGTTGACTTCATATCGACTCGAGGTGTTTGTTTGAGTTCGAATGGACCTTCGAGAAGAGCAATTGTCGACTCAAATACTTCGTGAAAACGAAAAAAAGTCGACTTCATATCGACTCGAGATGTTGATTTGAGTTCGAATGGACCTTCGAGAAGAGCGATTGTCGACTCAAATACTTCGTGAAAACGAAAAAAAGTTGACTTCATATCGACTCGAGGTGTTTGTTTGAGTTCGAATGGACCTTCGAGAAGAGCAATTGTCGACTCAAATACTTCGTGAAAACGAAAAAAAGTCGACTTCATATCGACTCGAGGTGTTGATTTGAGTTCGAATGGACCTTCAAGAAGAGCAATTGTCGACTCAAATACTTCGTGAAAACGAAAAAAAGTCGACTTCATATCGACTCGAGGTGTTGATTTGAGTTCGAATGGACCTTCGAGAAGAGCAATTGTCGACTCAAATACTTCGTGAAAACGAAAAAAAGTCGACTTCATATCGACTCGAGGTGTTTGATTGAGTTCGAATGGACCTTCAAGAAGAGCAATTGTAAACTCAAATACTTCGTGAAAACGAAAAAAAGTTGACTTCATATCGACTCGAGGAGTTTGATTGGGATCGAATGGACCTTCAAGAAGAGCAATTGTCGACTCAAATACTTTTTCTTGGTACATTCTATTTAGATCTGATACGTCCATAGAAAAGTACATGTTCTTAGGCCGTTAAGGCTTTTTAAGGAATCCTGACCTTAAAGTTTGTGTGGTCTTGTTGAATGTTTCCCTTCATCATCAACAGAAGCCTTCACCAGTCATTGAAAAGCTTCTCAATCAAAAATCAAAAGAAACTGGACATTTATCGTCAAAACTGCCTGATTTAAGAGGAAAAAGTCCTCGAAAAGACGACTCCGTTCGAAAAATTCTTAGCAAACATAAAAACCCCCTTCAACTCGTTCGACGAAGGACAAAAAAATTCGATCAGAACCCGAAGTACATTACGCTGTGTTTTACGAGGTCGCTGCCCGTTTATTTGCGTCAGATTGATGATGGGTGAGGGTATGAGAGGGTATGGGAGGGTATGGGAGGGGTATGGGAGGGGTACGAGGTCCCTATCGCAAGAGGTGTAAATCACATTGAGAAGGGATACCGGAGTATGACTTTTATTTTATTTCGATTTTTTTCCCTCCCTTTATAAACGCGAGAGAGAACGGACTCTCTAAAGAACGGACTCGATGGAAAGAATTATTGCTCGGAGCTTGGATATCGATTGTTATCTCGCGGAACGGGATAATCGAATTTTCATGAAGATCGAGAACAACAAAAAATTATTGATAGTACTTAAAAAATATGAGGATGAGAAGCAGAGTGCAAAGTGGTCGAAACGAAAAAAATAAAATAAAAATCCACAGTCATGCAGCATGGGTATAAGAGCGAATTTTCGAAGTAATAGCTGGTTTTATGTAAAACGAGCTGTCGGGCCTGTCGCTAACGGGCAGAACTCGGGGTGTGTCCATCTACCTTCTGTTCCCTGTCCTGGACGGGCAGAACTCGGGATGGATCCATCTGCCACTCTTAACTGTCGCTTTACGGATTGTACCTCTTACATGTCCCTTTATAATCTCAAATACCAAAAATAATATTCATCTGTTTCACGGGAAGGAAGATTTTTAAGATTTTTATATTTCGGGTTCCCTATAAACCCCCTCCCCCCACTCCTATGCATCGGATCCGGAAGTGAACCCCCCCATGTCCTTCAATGAAACTAGCGGCCGTTCCTGTACAACGGACGGGCGATGCGTACCTCAACATCGAACGTACGGAGGATTGATGTATCGAATTGAAGTATCGACCCCTTCGCCGCCTTTCTCGACAGAAGAACGAAATAGAAATATTCCCGCCGCCGGCGTTTCACGACTTCAGGGCCCATAACCTATGAATATGGTAAGATATAATATTCGGAATAAGATATCGCAATTCTGACTTCACCATCGTATTCAGCGTGTAAAAACCTTTAAAATGAGATGTCACTTGTCAGAATGTTTAATTTTGGGGATTTATGGGGAATTTTTCCCCCTAAAACACCCCAAAACCCCCCCTTAGAGGTGTCTGATTCTCCCCATCTACGAACTCAGCATTTCGATTGCCAAGACGGATTTTTTGTGCAAATTTGAGGTTTTTATGTAAATTCTATACACATAATTTTTGGTGACTTGTCGCAGTGGATTTAGGGTGGTTTGAAACGGATTTTGGTACAAAAAAATTTTTTTTCGGAAACATGATTTCCTTCGAAAATTCGCTAAAACTGTATCTAATTTATGATTTCCCCAAAAAGCCGTTCATAATTGTTTAATCTGTGTCTATCATTAATTGCAGCACTACCCCTACAGTGAGGTACCTGTAGTCATCTATCAGCACACCATCCAATGAGCGCTCGCTCTAATGCACGAATTAATCATCAAAATGATTTTTGTTTTAATCTGTTCGGAAAGGCCTGTTGAATAGAGGGCGCTAGAGTGGAATACGGTATTTCATAATGGGCGAAGGAGGAGAAGAGAAAAAAAAACTCACTCTCCTCATTAAATCATACAAAAGGAATAGAAAACGGATCGTTACTCCTTGTGAAGAGATATACGGTGTATACCTTCTCTATGGGCCCCGGAGGCACTCGCCACAACGGTTCGAGCGGGGTGGGGCGGGGATGATATTTGAAAATGGCCCCGAGGCAGATTCGGGGGAGTTCGACTTGTTAGAAAGTCCAGTTTCTCGTTGTGAGTGAGGGGAAGTGTTGTGGTTGAAGAAGGACGACGGGGGGTGGGGGGTATTACGGAGGGGAAAAAACGGCATCGAGAAGGAACGGAGTTCGAAAGAAGATTTTTTTGACCTTTAGCCGGACTGGAGGAGGAGTTGTCAGGGTCGACATAGCGAAGAGATGGAATTTCGAAGTACGCAGCTCGAAGAAGATTGATATCGATTTTTTTTAATGGTGTAAGTCCACAAAAACGCCATTTCAGTTTTTTTTCTCCATTTTCCAGTTCTACAACCTTAAGCGCATCGTTTGCAATTAAAAGAACATGCGAACGCGGTCTCTAACATGGTTGACATCGCTCTTGAAAATCCTGGTTTCTTTTAAAAAGGCGTACCTAAGTTCTGGAACTGCCCTCTGTCGATTCTTCCGAATTTATCAAGGATTTTGGATGCACATGGTGGTCCCAGTACAGTAGTTTTCCGTGTGAAAGTTCTTCCAGTTTGAGTTTCTCGCTAATCATCCTGGAGTCAATCGTAGCTTGGTGCCGGGGCGAGCTGCTGAATGTGAACTGGCAGCCATGGTTGCGAAGCCGCAGTAGTTATCTGTGTTCACTATGCAACCTGGCAGTGAATGAAACGGTGGAACATTTCGTGGCGGTGTGTCCAATTGTAACATACCCTAGGTTGGGGTGCTTCGGGCGAATGGTCTGGACTGGTCTGCGCTCTGCAGATACGTCAGAAATGCGTGGCGGTACAGGGAGTACCTTGTGTCGGAATTTAATTACAGTTAAAGTGGATAATTGAAAAATAATAACAACCAATAAATATCATAAAATGAAAAATACCTTGAATTTAAAGAGAAATTAAACAAATGAAATGTTTAGAAACTTGCCAGGTTCCTTCCTCAACCTTTGTTGTTCATATTATGGATCAGGTTAAATATTTATTAACGGGACTCCTGCTGACGAGCCTTGAAGGCTCAAAGCACTCCATGTTTAGTTATTATGTTCATTATGTACATACCTGTTTGTAAATAGTTATTAGAAACTGTATTGTTTATGCTTCGAAACAATAAACATGTTATTCATTCATTCATCCTGGAGTCATTATGGTTGTGGCGAAACACACGTTCTTCACGAAGAAAACTGACTCTGATAGAGTGGTACTACCCAACAACACAGCCTACCCCAGCGGAAAATTCCCGATCAATAGAAACCAGATTGCTGATATTGAGAAGATCATGCAGTATATATACTGAATATATTCCAGAGGAGCATGCTGCATTATACGCTGAAATCACCAATTGGTCAGCAAATGATGGTGCTGATCGCAGCGATGATTTTTTTAAGAATGACCAGGAAAACAACCTTTTGGCTAAAAAGATTTTTAACTGGTTTTAGTGTTGTGTTTCTTCAGACGTTTCAAAAATAAACAGTCCGAGTTTTTTTCAATTTCATAGCAACTGTGTTCCTTAATTTCACAAATTCCCGGGTTGCCAAAGCTAAGTGGAGTCATTTATCGAGATTTCCGAACTGCAGCAATTCAAAAAAAATAGCAAGAAAAAACCAGTCGCAGCATGACTATAAGAGAGAATTTTCGAAGAAATAACTGGTTTTATGTAAAATGTCTCCATTAAAGATCATGATGTCCATGAAGAACATCTCAAGTAACAACCACGTTTCTTCATCTTCAAAGTGCTCCTGTTTGAGAGCGGAATAAGATATCGCAATTCTGATTTCACCATCGTGTTAAGCATAAATAAACCTTTAAAATGAGGTGTCACTTGTAAAACTCTTTCATTTTTGGAATTTATGAGGAATTTCCCCCCCCCCCCCCTTAAAACTCCCCAAAACCCCCCCTTAGAGTGGTCCAATTCTGCCCACGCCAATTCTACGAACTTAGCCTGTCGATTGCCAAGACAGATTTTTTGGGCAAATTTGAGCTTTTTATCTCAATTCTATCGAGAGTTACATATAATTTTTGGTGTCTTTTGGCAGTGGGTTCAGGACGGTCTGAAACGGATTTTGGTATGAAAATTTTTCGAAAATTCGAGTTTTAAACATTTTTGACCGAGAACAATAACTAGGTATATTTTCTTCGACAATACGCTAACAAGATGCTGTCCCTTTTGCAATCGCCGCTCCTCGGCGGATTCCCCTCCCAGTATTTGACAAATTAAAGGGAGAAATTAAAAGGACGGAAGAATTGGACATCATGGAGAAATTTTGAAGCTGCAGAATGGTGGTCCCCAAACGCGACGGCTCAGTTCGTCTGTGTGTCGATTACACTAGACAACTCAAGTTTCTTCTGGACCACCATCATTCCCCTTTAGCTCTGACATCTAAGCGGCTACTGTACTTGAACCTGATTAGACCAATTTGGTACTACTCATCTGGGCTTTGGGGGTCGGCTGCAAAGAGCCACATCAACCGCATACAAGTCACGCAAAATCGGGTTCTTCGTCTTATCACTGGTGCACCATGGTATGTCAGAAATACGACACTGCACAACGGTTTGGACATACCATTCGTACAGGATGTACTCCGGCAGAACTATGTGCGACTTTATGGCTCAATGGTGGACCACCCTAATAGCTTAATGTCCAGCCTGATTGAAAATTTGCCCCCTCCAAGAATGCAACGTCGGCTCAAACGCAAGCGCCCATCGGACTTCCTCGATCATTAAGTTACCAATGTTGTTAATAGTTATAGTCAGTTATTTATTTATAGATTTATTGTATTTATTGTTTCAACCAATACCTTATTCATGTTGAAGTGATCTCCTTAAAGGCTAATTGGCAGGTCAGCTAGTGAGCTGTTCCTGCATCAAGTGCCACGCGAATTATATGTCATACATGTACTATATTCATATTTAGTCTCAATTGTAATGTTTATTTAGTAAACAATAAATTTATTTAAAAAAAAAAAAAAAACTAGACTGAACTAGTACGTGGTTAGAGAGCGCTACATTCTTCCAACTTCAGAGGAAACTCTTGCAGTGATCGGAAAAGCTAAATTTTTCTCAAAATTGGACGCCCGTGTGGGATTTTGGCAAATTCCGTTAGATGACGAGTCGTAGAATTACACTTGGTTTATTACTAGTACACGACCTTCCCCTCTATGAGATGTTTCGTGGGAGGACGTGGAACTTGCAAATCAAATGAGGCGACTAAACGAGATATTGACTAAAGAGAAATAATTAGCGGTCTGACGGCGAGTGGGTTTTTTGAAGAAAAAAAAATCACCAAAAATCACCTAATCAACATTTTTCAAAATTTCAAAAATAAATAGAAAGCTAACAAGCTGAGGGACCCGTAGAATCAAAAACCATTTGTTTTAGGTTGCGTGAACATGGTCAAAATTAGCATTGAAAAAAAAACTGCCCAAAGTACTAGTACAATCTATTTTGAAAATAATTGTCAATAAACCTATAAGATTTTCCATTATTGATTTTTATAACTATGTTCGAGTATTTTCCGTATTACAATTATACATCAAAATGTCTCTCTCCTTCTTTCATAAACACCATGAATTTTTCAACTTCTCGAGGAATCCCTACCAGTTTCGATTCACCTCCCAAGCAATAGTTCCCTCCCCGAAAACACGTCTACGGAAAACAGCAAGACACATAATATGGACACATAATATGCTCAGTTCACATAAATGCTAGACAAAAACAGTTTTCGAATTTTCCGGTCCAAGGGAAATTCACCAGGAAAACGCCTTCTTTTTGTGTACTGCAAGACTGAAATCTGATGGTGATCTCATCTCAACGGGAAATGAACGGATTAGATATGGCATACTGTAGTATATTATGCTACATCCGTATATTATTAGATGTATAATGAATCTACAGTATGATGATAGGATACATGATAAATTCAAGCAGCTGCGAATATTGAAAATTAATGAACATATACCGTACACAATTGTCACTACCACGTCCAGGATACAGTTGAATAAAAAACCGCTGTATTTATTTGAAAAATACCAGACATTTGCTGCAATAGGCCAAATAATTATTACACGAAATAGGAATACAACATTTAGGTTACCCAGTTGTCGTACAACCGTATATTATCACAATTCGTTTTTGACTAAGAGCATTAAGTTGTTTAATGGGCTTTCAAGTGATCTTAAATCGATCGAAACATACATGAGCTTCAAGACGAAATTGAAAAATATGTTGTTGGAGACAATGTCATATTGATTTGAAATAAAAACCAGTCATGCAGCATGGCTATAAGAGCGAATTTTCGAAGAAATAACCGCTTTTATGTAAAATGTGATGTTTGGTACATCTCATTCAAATATAGGCAATCTTGAACTTACTTTATTTTGTAATTATAGGTATTTGAGTATGAAGCTATTCGGTTAATTCGGTATACATCAGGTGTGGTGCTCTCTGAATAAAGATCGGTAGGTACTTACAATAGTCTTCTTAATAGTTACTTGTCATCTTCCAGTTCCCTCAATAACAACCACGTTTCTTCACCTTCAACGTGCTCCAGTTTGAGAACAGAATGAGATACCGCAATTCTGACTTCACCATCGTGTTCAGCATAAGAAAAAAACTTTAAAATGAGGTGTCACTTGTCATACTGTTTCAAATTTGGACTTCATGGGTAATTTCCCCCCCTTAAAACTCCCCTACACCCCCCTTAGAGTGGCCCGATTCTGCCCATCTTCGAACTTAGCCTGTCGATTGCCAAGACAGATTTTGTGTGCAAATTCGAACTTTTTATCTCAATTCTATCGAGAGTTATCGTCTGGAATGACACATACATAAATACATAAATATATACATATTTTTTGTGTCTTTTGGCAGAGAATTCAGGATGGTCTGAAACGGATTTTGGTATATAAATTTTGCGGAATTTCGAGTTTTAAAAAGTTTTTTTTTATATTCAATCGCTATCGCTTCAATATAATTCAAGCTTCATGGCAAGTCTGCGGTGTTTCTTCTTCAGGGAGTAAAATTGATCCTCGTCAACTGATAAAAACGATTACATGTTGTCATTTTCACTTCATTTTAACTGTTTTTGTAAATTTTTGGTTTATTATCTTCGATAATGAACCATTGGAATCGCCCAAAGAAAAAAAAATTTTAACCCCCCCTCAAAATTTGTTGGTTTACGTTTCAAGACACGTAGATTCAGAAAATCGAATAAAAAAAACTCTGCAAATTCTTGACACAACGGTTTATTATCTTCCTTGTGCAGATCACCCTTCTGTCTATACCAGACTGTATTGCAAATCGGCACCATACCATATTCTCACCGTACTCATACCATACCATACGAATTTCTTTCCTATCATACCATACTGTATTATACCAAATCATACATACAATAATATACCATACCATACTCATACCATGTCATACAAACCGAGTGAATATTGAAATGTCATCCATTTCTGACCTATATTTAAAATTTCAAGTATCTAGCTCATCATCAAAATTTAATTTGTTTAAACAAATAGGTATTATTTAAACAATTTTACAGACAAGAAACCGAGTGAATCCAGTTCTGTCATCCAGTTCTGACCTATTTTTAAAATTTCAAGTCAATAGCTCATCATCAAAATTTAATTTGTATTATTACAAAAAGGTATTATTTAAACAATTTTACAGATGAGAAACCGAGTGAATATTGCAATGTGGTCTATCCCCGACTCACGGTTAAAATTTCTAGACTGTAGTTTACCGGGAAGATGACAAAAGGTAGTTTTATTCTGGGCGTCTGAGGGTTGGGTCACATAACGGCCGTTTTCGACGCGAAAGTTTAGTGTTTTTCCTAAACCTTTGCGCGGTCACTGTGAACGAACGGCTGGTCGCACAAAAATCCAATTGGTCTTAAAAGATTCGTAATTTTTCAGGTCATTCAAACGTGAACTGAAAATTACACGTTTCAGTTAAGTATTTTGAGATATGACATTGTCGAAATTTTAAATTTCGTTTTGAACCCCTTCCCCTTGACCTAGGGTTATGAAAAGTTTCGAGGACCATTGTGGGGCTGGTCCAAACCCAGACTGGTTATTATAACGATACCTCTGCGCAAAAAGGGCGAATCTGAATTTTCGCTCAAGGGCGAATCTGTTTTAGCGAGTGACAACCTCGCAAGTGCAAAAAGGCGAATCTGCAAGTCGTTATGAATGGAAAACGGCGAATATGAACCCAGTCAATTTTACCAAAAGACAAAGGGCGAAACTGCTCGTGCTTTGGGGCGAATCTGCTGCGATCGAAAGAACATCTGACAGTTTCGCCCTTTTTACGATTAAACTTTTCCAACAAAGTATAGATCGTTGGGGCGAATCTAGCAGTTTCGCCCTTTATACGCTCAAACTTTTCGAACAAATTTTGGGTCGTTAGGGCGAATCTGCATCACACTGAACTAAAGCTTATTAATAATTTTACTGGAGTATCCCAAAGGAATTAACTTTTGAGGAATTCGTAGTAAGATAGTGTAGGTACCCACTGAAAGTAGAGAAAACTGTACAGGAGGTTATAATAACTAGCGACGCCGTTTGGGGTTTTAGAAACACAGTGCTCGATTGCTGATTCGCCCTTTTTGCGCAGAGGTGTCGATAAGTTATATATTTCATCTCGTTAATTTTAAGAGCGGTCATTTATGACCAAAGCAACGAAACACCTGAAGAGGCCAGTGGTTCAAGCTCCCCCAATTAAGAACGAGATAACTGGTTTATGGGTAAAAAGCAACCAGGAAAAAGCTGATGTGTTCGCTGAATACTTAGCAAGCATTTTCACAGCAAACCTGGGTGCTCCCGATGAACTACCATTAGAAGAATCCCAGCCAAGTGAACCTGATGTAGAGATCCCTTGGATCACTGTTAAAGAAGTTCAGAAAACAATCCAAAATGAGATCAACCCAAAAAAAGCGCCAGGCTACGACTGCATAACAGGACAAATCTTAAAACACCTTCCGCGCAAAACCATTGTCAAGATTACAAAGATCATGAATGCATGCATCAAACTACGCTATGTACCACAGCTGTGGAAAATAGGCGAAGTTATCATGATACAAAAACCTGGGAAACCAGCTGAAAAACTTACATCCTATCGGCCCATCTCACTGCTGCCAGTCTTCTCCAAATTGTTCGAAAAACTAATAAATAAGAGACTCTTGAAGATCATAGAAGAACGCAAACTGATTCCGAAACATCAGTATGGTTTCAGAAAACATCACTCAACTATTGATCAAGTTCACAGAATCACAAGCATAATCGAGAGAGCGCTGGAAGAAAGAAAAGTCTGCTCAGCCGTTTTTCTGGATGTCACCCAGGCGTTCGACAAAGTGTGGCATGAAGGGCTAGTTTATAAGCTTGGTAAAATGCTACCTACAAGCTATGCAGCACTTCTTGAGTCATATCTTGCTGATCGATACTTTCGATTTGAACACGATGACGCCTTTTCAGAACCCAAAAAGATCCAGGCAGGTGTGCCACAAGGCAGCGTATTGGGACCCCTACTTTACCTGCTATATACCAGCGACTTGCCAGAAATTGAAGAAAACACAACTGCCACTTTTGCGGATGATACTGCAGTCCTGGCAATCGGGGAAACCAATAACGAATCAGTAAACAAACTAAACCGATCCATCTCTCGCATTCACTCCTGGACAACTAAATGGAGAATCAGACTAAATGAGGCAAAATCCGTGCACGTTGACTTCACTAATAAGAAACGCAACTATGTGCCTGCTTACCTCAATGGCCAGGCAATCCCACATGCTAACGAAGCAAAATATCTTGGAATGACACTTGATGCCAAACTGAGATGGAAAGAGCATGTAAAAAAGAAAAAAACCGAGCTCACAGTAAAATTCAGAAAAATGTACTGGCTTAAGCTAGGTTCACATGTGTCCGGCAGTGCGACAATGCGGAAGTCCGACAGTGCGATCGGCCCGCTGATTGGTTGGTATGATTCGGAGTGGGGGGTCAGAGAGTCGATCGGATTGTCGCATTGCCGCACTGCCGGACTGCCGCACACATTCAAAAAATTAGATATTCGGATAATATGGCGGATGTCCCGACGTGCCCAGTTGACTACTGCGCAGTGTTGTGTGTGTGCTTCATTGTGTTCATTTGTTGTGGTCATTTGTTCACCTTCCGTTCACTTTCGTTCTTTCCTTTTGAATATGAACGCATCATATCAAGTGGACGATGAAGTTCTAATTGAAGTAGTGAGAGGAAGGCCACAGTTGTGGAAATTATCCGAAAAGGGTTATCGAAATTCCCAACCGACAGCAAAGAATTGGAATGACTATGTCAACGTTATTGGTTAATTTGCTAGTTCAACTGTTTCATAGGTTTATTTCTCACATTTTGATTTACCATTTTCTCGGTTTAAGAGTGATAAATAAAACCCAAAAATCGTCATGCAATTGCATTTTAATGAAGAATCATGTGAGTGTTGCTAATTTTGATATATTGATTGTTTCCCAGGAAAGAATGACTGACATGATCAAACGACATCTTCTCGATTGTTAATTCATAGTATTTATGTTATTCAGTAGTCATAATTTTCTTTGTATGAATAAAGTTCCTTGAAAGTATTAACGCGTCGTTATTTCTTTAATCCCAGGATTTCTAGTATGTAAACAGAAAAACTTCCTTTGGAAAGTATTTTTACTTCGATTGATAACGGATTGATAACGGACACAAACGGATTGCCGCACTACCGGACACATTTGAACACTCGACCCGAATCCACCGCACTGCCGGATATCCCCACCACTGTTTTTCCCCGCTGTCGGACTTCCGCATTGTCGCACTGCCGGACACATGTGGGTAGGCGGTCAAAAATGTCTATTCATAACAAGCTCATTCTGTACAAACAAGTCCTGAGACCCGTATGGACTTATGGTGCACAATTGTGGGGATGCAATCACAACAATCATTCAATCGCAACATTATTCAGCGATTCCAGAATAATGTTCTGCGTTCATGCACAGATGCATACAGATACTTTCGTAACGACCGATTACACTACGAGCTTCAAGTGGAATCGGTCAATGAGGTCATACGCAACCAAGCCATCAACCTCTTAATGAGGCTACAAGATCACGTCAACGACGATGTTGTCCGACTCCTAGACACAGATGATCTACTCCGAAGATTGAAACGTACCAAACCGCATGAGCTTGCTCAACTAATGTGAAAACGTCAGAACAATATAAGACTAAGTGATGTACTTTAGTTTTGAACATTTAATTTAAAATTCAACATACGAATATTGCTTATAAGTTTACTTGTATATACTTGGCGCAATTAAAATATATTTAAAAAAAAAAAATTTATGACCAAAATTTGCGAGATTGTAAATGAAACGGTACCTATTCAAGTCAATTCAATTCAATTCTTACACGACCTTCCCCTCTATGAGATGTTTCGTGGGAGGACGTGGAACTTGTGAAAGGGCTCCAAATCAAATGAGGCGACTAAACGAGATATTGACTAAAGAGAAATAATTAGCGGTCTGACGGCGAGTGGGTTCGTCTCCAAGGGATCCAAACCGACCCCTTTTTTGATCCGAGTATCAAAAGGTTGACCTCCCTCTTCGAAAACCCTCTAAATCGACAATCATCGGCCACCTCACGCATGTTTGAATTTCCCTTTGAAGAAGATGATTTGCATGTAAATTGGACTTAGAGGATCCTTTTGCCGAGAGAGAGAGAAGCGCTCGATTAAGTTTTCCCGGTTTTAAAGTGTCGAGAACAACATGAGCTTGTGGATGTGACAGATGCGCTGCCTGGTGTTGTGAGGGCCTGCAACAACTACCTCAGGAAGACAATCAGACGGACAATTGCAGGATCACTTGGGCGTCTCTGCCCTGTTAACCCAGCAAAGGCAGAAACGTAAATTTTTTGAAAAAAACATTTTTTTTTTCTTTTAGAACCGTTTGAAGTGGTTCAGCCAAATGTTTAAATGCTCAATTCTATGTATAAAATGTTATACACAGTATTTCCAAAATTGTCTTTAGGTATATAAGCATGTAAATACAGTATAGTAAAATATAGTAAAAGGTAGTATAGGTAAAAATATAGTAAGTATAGTAAAATCTGTTGAATTTGATAAATTTGTAACGGAACCCTCGCTGACGGTCTTGTACCATAGCGGTATGATGTCTCGGTCCTTCCATTTATTGTTAAATATGTATGCTGTTCAAATAAACATGTCATTGATTGATTGAAGAGGTTCTAGATTCATGAGAAAATTTATGAAATTATTTTATGCAGTAAGGGGAGGGCGTGATGGGGTGTGACACGCCATAATGTATAATATACGTCACGCCAGGCTGTTAGGTGATCAAAACCAGTTCGGCTTCTCAATCATTTGTGAATATCTTGAACACTGTTACTAATTTTGTAGAGTTTAGGTTTAGTGTTTAGGGTAATTAGTTTTAAGTCAAATGAAGTTCAAGAACAAATCACCACATTTATTATTTATAAGAGTAATTTACAGTATAAAAGAAATGAAACACCATTCTACCTAAATTGTGTGATAAGGAACGAAACATTTTACACACAAACCAACATTGCATTTGGTACACACTGTCTTGAGTGTTGACGAGCACTCTTCATAATTACATCTTCTTCTTTTCTCAATGGGGGCAACCAGATGACCAGTATTACCATACCTCGTACTATACTGGAATTTCATGGCCCTCGGCTGTGACAACGGCCCTCGTATTTTTGGAGGGTTTTTTTTGAATCGCGCTGCGTAATATGTTGCGATTTCTCGAATGAATTCGAGTTTCTAAATTTTTCTTCCTGACGGCCTGTACAAACCCCTTAGGTTAAAGGTCCTTGACCACTGGTATTCTCAGGAGTGATGTTGGGAGTATCGAGGGTTGGTCCAAATAAAACAATTTTTCTAGGCCGACGTTTCGCAATAAATGTATTGCATCTTCAGGGCTACAAAACAGAGGAGGAATACACAGGTGGAATGGACATTGGTATAGAAACACGGCTTGCTTGCACACCTTACTTATATCTATTACTTATTTCTTATATATATATTTTTTTTTTATATTTTGTTTATTTGGCATTACCTTTTTAGTATACAGCCATATATATATTTTTATCTAATTAGTTTTAAGTAATTAAAGTATTACTTATTTACTTACTAATGACTGTGTGTGTGATTTGTTGACCGTCAGTAAGAATGATGTTGAGGGATGTCGAGTAGTTACTTCTGTGATCTGGAGGCAAGAACTTCCCTGTTGGAGTCCAACTCCATCTTGTACACCACTGCCCTGAAGATGAAGAAATATATTCTTCGAAACGTTGGCACATAAATCATTTTTCATTTGACCGACCCTCGACATCCCTCAACATCACATCTTACTAATGACTATTATCTACTCGTACTTATCAAAATTATTCAATCTTATTCACACTTATCTACACATCTTATTCAATAGTTGGGATGTGTAGAATAAGATGTGTAGATAAGTGTGAACAGCTCCAACAACTTTCCCAAGGTAATTCTCACTATGGAACCACCACATAATTGTGATAAGTACGAGTAGATAATAGTCATTAGTAAGTAAGTAATATAAGAAATAAGTAATAGATGTTAGTAAGGTGTGCAAGCAAGCCGTGTTTCTATACCAATGTTCATTCCACCTGTGTATTCCTCCTCTGTTTTGTAGCCCTGAAGATGCAATACATTTATCGCGAAACGTCGGCCTAGAAAAATTGTTTTATTTGGACCAACCCTCGATACTCCCAACATCGCTCCTGTACAAACACCATCCGTCGTTAGCAACGTCGATCAGCCAGGTGAAGAGAACCCACCACCATTTCTTCCCTCGAATGGAAATCCTGTACCGAGCGACATCTTGATCCATTCTGTCCGTTCCACCCATGTTCCTGTTGCACATGAGCAGTGCATGAGGTTGTGGGACTTGTACGCGCTGATGTGTACTTCTTGAATACCTTTGTACAGGTTTTATTGGTGTGGCACCGTAAGCAGTGCAGGCAATTGCTACGCATTTCTTGTCCAGCCACTTACAAATGAAGATCCCATCAGTGTGATCTATGCGGTGGTGGAAAGTTACCCTTGATGATAATGACATCACTTTTTCGAAGGTAGACATCAATCTTTACGAATTCGGTTTTCTCTAAGGGTTCCTGTAGCGTTGTAACCATTATCTTTCAGGTGTTTCAAAACGTTGAAACTTGTAAATAAATTATCAAGATGAATAACTCCTTGAGGTAATTCCTGTTCAAACATGAATCAGATCTCAAGGGGGGCTCCTCAGAACGCGTCACGTCAGAGCCTGCCGCTGTGACATAAAAGTTACGCCAGCCTTTGATGGGTTAAGGTAAAACGCCTTACAACTCAAAATTCAAAAACATTGCAGAAATTCGCCTCAAAGTTTTTCACTGAAACCTTCGATGTAAGTTCACTGGAACTCATTGTAAAAACCCCATTTTTTTCGGTAAGATATCGTCCCTTTCATGCCAAAACCGTGAATGTGCAAAATTGAAGTTTTTAGAAAAACGCAGAAAACTGATTTCAATTTTCGATACAATTTAAACGGTGTACTTTTAGCGAATTTTCGAAGAAATGAAGAAACATTTTCATACCAAAATCCGTTTCAGACCATCCTGAATCCACTGCTAGAAGACACCAAAAATTATAATATTATTTTTATTATAATTATTTTATAATTATTTTATCTCATATATTATAATATAATATATATTATGAGATAAAAAGTTCAAATTTGCACAAAACATTTTTCTTGACAATCAAAAGGCTAAGTTCGTAGCTGGGCAGAATCGGACCACTCTAAGGGGGGTTTTGGGGAGTTTTAAGGGGGGAATTCCTCATAAATTCTCAAAATGGAACATTCTGACAAGTGACGCCTCATTTTAAAGGTTTTTTTATACTGAACACGATGGTGACTTCAGAATTCCAATATCTTACTCCGTTCTCAAACTGGAGCACTTTGAAGATGAAGAAACGTCGTTGATACTTGAGATGTTCTTCATGGACATCACGATCTTCAATGGAGACGTTTTACATAAAACCAATTATTTCTTCGAAAATTCGCTCTTATAGCCATGCTGCATGACAGGGGATTTTTTAAACATAAACTCATTCTAGTTTCGATTTCTAGTGTAATGTACATTGCTTATTAACAGAAAATTACATTCACGCACGTCACATCTCCTCCCTTCATTTAAAGTCACATTGGTTTTGGCTTATAAAAACTTCAAATTCTTATACTCACGGTATGAAATATACAATTTAAGACGTACTGCATTCCCACATTAAAAGGACCACTATTCAACAAACCTACTCTTCTTTGGTGTTTACAATGTGCTCTGATACAGGTAACGTAATGTTGAATCTTGTGGTTTTGAAATTTTTAAAGTAGGTACGCTGTAGGTACCTGATGATTTCAACATCCGATGTTTATCACACAGCGATGTTTTTCGCCCGATGTTTATCACACTTCGATGTTTTTCGCCCGATGTTTATGAAAATCGATGTTCAAGTTAAAAATTTTGGACCGAAAAATAGCTTCGTTTTCTTCGAAAATTCGCTAAAACAGAATAGAGCATTTTGAAATTGGTGAGTGGAATTATTTTTAAATATTAAAAAGCAGTAACTGTTGGTTGTTTTGGATTTGGCGAAGTTGAGTTCGACGATCCGGGAAGCTGCAGAGAGGATCGATCACGGGCGACGCCCTCATCTCCAAAATGGCGTTCGGTGTGAATTACGTTTAGATGTTAAGTTTAACGGTACCGCGTCGTGGGGGCGTTTCGTCAATGCGGCATTTCAATAATGAGCGGATTTTTAGTCGGATGAAAATTAGGTACTTTTCAATTTGAAAAAAAAAAAAAAAAAAAAAAAATCACAGGTATAAATACGCAGGGCTTAAAAGGGTTATAACAAGGGACAACTTACTTGGTTCGCCTGAAGGCAAGATGATACTATCGGGGGGGTCGCCCGGAGGGGCCGAAAACGACCCGGGGGACTCCGGAGGGGATGGGCATTATTTCATCCCTCCAGAGGGGGGAGGAGGGAGGAGGGGGAGGAGGGGGGGAAAGCCGGCGGTGGGGCGGGGCCTGGTCCGATTGGCCCATTCGCCAAACCAGTCCGCGAGAAGTGGGCGGGGCTCGAGATGAGAATCGATTTTTGAGTTTTTCACGAAACGTACCAAAAATACAAAACACAAAAAATAAGGGAAGTTCAGTTGTCAGTTTGTAATCGACGAGGGTTCATCTAGTAGGGTAGGTGGGACTTAACGGGCGTAAATGCGCGCGGTAAATGCTCTTTAGGGCGGAATTCATAGTCCTCCCTCAAGGCTGAGGGTACCCTCGCCCTCAGTCAAGGGTGGCCTCATCTCGAGGGCAAGCATCCGTATTCATAGTCAAATCGGCATGGGCTCAAGGGTACCCTCAGCTCACCATTCCCTCAAAGCCACCCTCAAGGCGAAATTGGCAGCCCTGGGCAGATAACACGCCGAGTTGCTCTCCAATGTCCGCCATTGCCCAGGCAGCACCGAAAAAAAACCGAAGAAGGGAGAAGAAAATTATGTTATCACTTGTTTTTGACATTGCATTTCTGTTCATTGCGTCCCGTGATTTTCCTTCAGATTTGATTTTAGTTCGTTCGTTTAATAGTTAGTTCGTTTAATAGTTAGTTAGTTCGTTTAAATAGTTAGTTAGTTCGTTTGTTGGTTAGTATCGTTTAATAGTGTTATTTCATTTTAGTTTTTGAGCTAGTTAGTTTTCGATTTTAGGTTCTTACCATGAATAAAAGAGTATTGTTTTCGGAGGAAGAAAAAGTTTTCGTTAGAGGGATGGTGCTCGAAAATAAAAGTGTAGTTGAGTCAAAAAAGAGCGACGCAGTGTCTGTTATCGAAAAGAAGAAATGTTGGGACAGAATGACGGAAACGTTCAATTCCAGCGGAAGATTTCCTGTGGTAAGTGAAATCATACAGTCATGAAATGGTTCGTCGTTCGTTATTTATAAATTGATGCCTCCTTATTTGTTATTACAAAACTACATAAGTATACCTACTACGTATAACCGTTCCACAACGAATTCCATCAATTAGAAACAACAACATGTGTATCAACACCTGTTGGTTTCTAATTCACCAACAGACTCAGGCTTGTTTTTCTTTTCTTTCTTCTTTACGCCAATTCTCTCAAGTATCTGATCATTCTTGATCCTTGACAGTGGCTTCGTGAAGATATCAGCGCTGTTCTCATTTGTTGGTACGTATTCGAGTTCCAATACACCATTTTTCACTAGTAGCTGTTGTACAACAAAAATAATCTGGTTTTCTTATTCGGGCTCTATCTCTTAAAATCATCTTCTCATTTTCTTCATTGTTACTTGTTGTGTGTTGTGCAATGTCTTCCTCGCCCATGGCCTGAATAACATCTTGGTTCTGTTCCCCACCATCTACAACCTCCAGTTCTTCATAATTTATTTCTTCACTTTCATTGTTGTTTCTTCCACTTCCCAACTCCTTCGATTCTACCAATACTTACTATGCCATCTTTTTCTAGACCAGAATAATCTATCTCTTGATCAATTTGATCAATTATGATGAGCTCTTGTTTATTCACATTCCACAATCTATATCCTTTAGAAACACCTGCGTAGCCTAACATAATGCACTCATTAGCACGATCATCAAGTTTATTTTCTAACTTCTTTCGGTACATGAGCAAAAACCTTACAACTGTGCCTACTCCAATAATACGACTACCTACTTGTGCCGGACGATAAACTTACAACCTGTGGTTTTTCCATCTCTTCGTACGTTGCAAAATATTCTCTTGCGCCACTATCAACCATACGTTGTTGTTGAATGTGCGTAGAAAAGAAAAGAAAAACAAGCCAGAGTCTGTTGGTGAATTAGAATCCAACAGGTGTTGATACACATGTTGTTGTTTCTAATTGATGGAATTTGTTGTCATTGATGTAGTTTTAATTTGTTCCTCGACGAAATACATTTTGTGATATAAAAAAAGTTAACAAATATGAAATAAATTTCCTATGTAAACTGCAGAAACGAGTATTCATTTTTTCAGAGAACTGCAATTCAGCTTCGAAAGTTGTGGGAGAATATAAAAACGAGGAGGAAGCAGGAACTGGCTGCAGAGAAAAAAGGAAGAATGAAGACTGGAGGAGGGCCCTACACTCCTGATGTATCCGCAGACCCTGAACTGGACGCCGTAGGGGTCGACATAGAGTTGAGGAATGCAGTGGATAGCGACACTGTTGCCGCATCCAATGACTACGGAATTATTGAGGGGGAATTGTACCCCATTGAGTATCAAGGTTAGTGCCCACATATCTACTTTCTTGACAGCTCGGTACCTACCTTATGTAGGTATACTACCAACAATATGCAGTAATTATTCTGGGTATGTTCCGAGTGGAACAAAATCTGTGCAGAACCTGATGCCATCATTCGGATCTCTAAACTGTATTCCTAACGCTTTATTTTGATTTGGGTTCTAGAGGTCATTTCAACAGAGAATGCAGAAGAACTGGACCCGTCACACTTTTAACCCTTTAGTGCTCACGTTGGGTCCCTGATGACCTACCTGGTCAACTTTACAGTTCGAATTGTGACGTCCTCCTACCGTTACCAATCGATTCAGCGTTAAAATGTGCCTGAAAATACACGTTTTTGGTTTATTATCTTCGATAATGAACCATTGGAATCGCCCAAAGAAAAAAATTTTTTAACCCCCCCTCAAAATTTGTTGGTTTACGTTTCAAGATACGTAGATTCAGAAAATCGAATAAAAAAAAATCCGTCCGTCCGCCGTACGCCGTCCGCCGTCCGCCGTCCGCCGTCCGCCGTCCGCCGTCCGCGCCACTTTGCCCAGTTAACGTTGAGCTAAAATTACGAAATTTGGTTTCTGGGTTTGGACCAGCCCCACAATGATCCTCGAAACTTTTCATAACCCTAGGTCAAGGGGAAGGGGTTCAAAACGAATTTTGAAATTTTGAAAATTTCATATCTCGAAAAATTCATATAGAACGGTATGTTTTTTATTTCATATTTAGATAGAGTTTGTTCCGTAGAATTTTTTAAGACCATCCGCAGCTTTGTACGACCAGCCGTTCGTTCACAATGACGGCTCAAAGATTGTGCCTCACTACAGGATCGTGAATCAAACTGTTGAAATACAGGTCCATTTTCATACTAACAAGCTCTTTGGAACATCATATGGCTTAAGTGATGTCGAGTTTGTTGTTCTGAGGTGCGTTTCGTGCTACGGAAATGAAGGTAATTTCGAATGTTTGTTGGTAGGTACTTCTTTTACCGACGTAGTATTAAAAACCCCAGAATTATATCGTATTAATTAATCATAATTAATAATAATTATTATTAATAATAAATACAAATTATTAATACCTAACAATAAATTATAATAATTTTCACTAGATACTTGATAAAATTGTTAATAATTAGTGATAATTGATAATAATAATTATTCTAACATAGGATCTAGACATTTAGACTTAGTGATCTAGACAGAAGGGTGATCTGTACAAAGAAGATAATGAACCGTTGTGTCAAGAATTTGCAGAGTTTTTCGCATAAAATCTCAATTTTCCCTAAAAAGTTCGTTCTAAAAAATGAAAACTAATTACGTGAAAAACCATGCGGAAGTAATAAAACCCTAACAACCAGTAGAAAAGATATGAGATAAAGTAGGTGGGAATTACGGGCGTAAATGCGCTACAGTCACACTTTTAACCATTTAGTGCTCATGTCGGGTCCCTGATGACCAGGTCAACATTACAGTTCGAATTGTGACGTCCTCCTACCGTTACCAATCGATTCAGCGTTAAAATACGCCTGAAAATACACGTTTTTTCGCATACAAACTCAATTTTCTCAAAAACGTTCGTCCTAAAAAAATGAAAACTAAATTATACCGTTGGAAAACTGAGATCTGGGCGCATTTTTAGTGTTATGGCAATTATATGTATGGCCTTTTGATTGAGCTTTTTATCTCAATTCTATCAAGAGTCGTGCCACAAACATGAATATAGGTATTATATTTATATATTTAAGTATGTGTCACTCCGGACGGTAACTCGAGGTTTAGGGGGGAAATTACCCATAAATTCCCAAAATGAAACAGTCTGACAAGTGACACCTCATTTTAAAGGTTCGTTTATGCTGAACACGATGGTGAAATCAGAATTGCAGTATCTCATTCCGTTCTCAAACAGGAGCACTTTGAAGATGAAGAAACGTGATTGATACTTAAGATTTCTTTGTTGAATGTACTGACTTGTTCTTCATGGACATCAAGACCTTTTACATAAAACCGATTATTTCTTCGAAAATTCGCTCTTATAGCCATGCTGTTGAGTTTATAAATTGCACCAACGCTGAACACGACGGTGAAGTCAGAATTTCGATATCTCATTCCGTTATCAGATTAGAGCAGATGAACCGTGAAGAACAACCACGTTTCTTCATCTTCAAAGTACTGAAGTTTGAGAACGAAATAAGATATCGCAATTCTGATTTCACCATCGTGTTCAGCGGGTAAAAACCTGTAAAATGAGGTCTAAACTGCTCTAACTCCCTTAAATCAATATGTAAAATAAAAGTTGAAGATACCGTTGGAAAGAACATTAAATTTTCTATCTCCCTGATATAAAATCCGATTTTTTCAAGACAGCCCTTACCTATTGATGAAAAAAAGGCCAAAGTTCAAAATTTTTTCTTTCGTATTAGGCGCAATCAGTACGGGATTCGTTCGGCGTGCACTCCTCGGGAAAAACTTGGCCAAAATCTCAGATTTCCAAAGGTATAAAAAATACTCAAAAATGAAGGCGCGGAATTCCAGAGGCTTATTAAAACCCGATCACCTAGCCAGCCAGCCCTCTGACGGCATAGGCTCTTACGGCATAGGCTGTGACGTACTAGTTGGCCTCCAGCCAGCCGTCTGACGTCATAGGCTCTTACGGCATAGGCTCTGACGTACTAGTTGGCCTCCTGCCAGCCGTCTGACGTCATACGCTCGTGCGTCATAGGTGCGTCTGACGTAGTGGCCCGCCTGTCGCTTGTGTTCTGACGTGATCTGAGGGAAAGGGTGAATCAAGGGAACAAATTTTTCCCGTTTCAGTTTATGTGCCAAAGCAAAGACATGAAAATGTCAAAAGAATGTCAACTCCATCCTGTTGTTGATACAGTCGAGAATTAAATGCTTGCATACGAGTCTGCAACACATTGGGACATTTTATGTCTTTAAAGAAGTGATTCAAGAACCTTCGAACAATGCTACATCACCTACCCCAGTAGCGTAGTTGTTATACTTAATTGTAGGGTTCATCATAAATTATGAAGCTTGCATTCGTATAGACAATATAAATTATTGAGAATGATCATCTGTGTGTAAACAATTATTTAAACAATCACGCTCATACCGCAGCTTGTCGGCCACGCACTCCGCAGTGGTTAACGTAATATGGGCCACCTGCGCGTCCAGCTCAACTGCAAATGGCGGATCATTTGAGAACTTCGATTGTTGTTATAAAAACAAAATAAAAATGCCTCCCGGGTTTCCGTTGAAGGTAGAAAAAAGAAAAAAAAAGAAAGAAGAAAAAAGAAAAAACGAGAAGCCTTTCAAATATTTCAAATCCCCCGCCCGAAGAAGCGATCGCCCCCGAGGGCGAACCCGAGGCCATCACGATGCGGGGCGACCAATCAGGTTTTTCCTAGTGTTTGAGAGCAGGTTCTTCTATTTTTCTGATTTCAATTCGTCAGACTTTCGGTCGCTTCTTCGGACCCCTTGAGGTTTTGAATTTATTTAACAATAATTTCAAGTGCGCTGCATGCAGAGATCGCTTCCCAAACAAAATACAATGCAAATCGATGCAACAAAATGTAATAACAAAATCCACAGTTATGCAGCATGGCTAAAAGAGCGAATTTTCGAAGAAATAATTGGTTTTAGGTAAAACGTATCCATGAAGAACATCTCAAGTATCAACGACGTTTCTTCATCTTTAAAAAGCTCCATTTTTTGAACAGAATAAGATATCGCAATTCTGAGATAAAAAGTTTAAATTTGCACGAAAAATCCGTCTTGGCTAAGTTCGTAGATGGGCAGAATCGGGCCACTCTAAGGAGGGGGTTTTGGGGAGTTTTAGGGGGGGGGGAAATTCCTCATAAATTCCCAAAGTGGAACATTCTGACAAGTGGCACATCATTTTAAAGGTTTTGTAATGCTGAACACGACAGTAAAATCAGAATTGCGATATCTTATTCCGCTCCCAAACTAGAGCACTTTGAAGATGAAGAAACGTCGTTGATACTTGCGATGTTCTTCATGGACATCATGTTCTTCAATGAAGACATTTTACATAAAACCAGTTATTTCTTCGAAAATTCGCTCTTATAGTCATGCTGCATGACTGGGGATTTCTTTTTTTTTTTCTTTTTGAAACTTTTTTGTGTTGTACACTATTAAGTGTGACTGCAAGTGGTTTAATCATACTACAGTATATACTACAAAATATCGATATCAGCAATATCGAATGATATATTGCGAAATCTGTACGATTACCCATAATTTTATGACAATGCGTTTAGAATTTATTCACTTGATTATATTACTACAATGTAAGACTGATTTCACCTTTATATTGCTGATCATTTATATATTACCTATTTATTTGTATATAATTTTATATTAATTTTTTTATATTAAATTTCAATTTAAAATTTGGTTGAAAAAATACACTTGATAAATTAAATGATTATTTCTATTTTGGTAAATTTTTGTGCAGTATCGTTATGTCCCAGTGTTCCCATATGGGCACGGCCAAACATTTTCACTCGTAGACTAAATATATTGGAATACCTACATGTAGAATAATAATTATCATTTGACTGAAAAATTACAATAAAAACAAACAGTATTTTTAATAGGAAATATAATGTACAAATTAATATCTATTAATTAAAAATTAATATAAATGATCAGCAATATAAAGATGACATAAGTCTTACATTGTAGTAATATAATCAAGTGAATGAATACAAAACGCATTGTCATAAAATTAATCGTAATCGTACAAATTTCGCAATAATATTCATCATATTTCTTAATTTCGCAATTTTAACCAAAATTCTGGGAAAACCACATTAAATTAGGAAATTTAATTAGGAAAATGAGGAAAATTGGGAAAATTAGGAAAATTTTAACCAAAATTAGGTTTTCGGTTTTCAGGTTTCAAAGGCTTGCGAAATTTAATTAGGTTTCTTAATTCTTAATTTCGCAATAATATTCATCATTCGATATTGTCGATATCGATATTTTGTAGCGATAATATCGCTGTATCGATATCGTTATCGATATCAAATATCGGAAGATCATCGATATCGAACAACAACGAAGGCCCAATGTGGGCAATGGTGGTATCCATACTTCCACGCCTTGTAATCGATACTCGTATGGATACTGTAATGGATACTCGTAAATTAATCACATCCACGCCTTGTGGTGGATATCTTTTAACATCCAATTCACAAGAAATTATTAATTTGATACCTTGTTCTGTCAAGAATTGATAATGACATTATTTGGTTGGGATGGGTATCGATATGTTTCGACACCGATGTTTTTTCTTCTAAAAACATAGATGTCCAAAAACATCAGAGAAAAACATCGATGTTTTGATAACATCGATTGTTTTATGGGAGGGGGATAATATATTTTCATTTCATTCTCATTTTCATTTCATTTCATTCATTTTCATTCTACATTCGTACATGTAGAATAGAGCGCAAATAGAAAGTACAGGAAAGAGGAACCGCGAGAAAAGAAAACTAGAAAAGACGACGAATTGGAGGTTCAATTCATGGGTATCGCCGTGATTCGATTCAAACAAATCGATGTTTCTTGAATCTGTACAGTACCTATTATTTTTATGCAAGGATACTAAAAAACTGGATAATATAATAACCGGATAGAAAGATACTATAAAATAAGAATAACTATTGTATATATACAGGTAGGTATATATTATTTGTATTTACACGACCAAAGGAAAAAAAGACATTTTGAGAAAAAAACATCGATGTCTGGTAAAAAAAACATCGATGTTTTTGAAACATCGATATCGTTTTGATAAACACGTTTGATTCAGTGGAAGAAGGCAATTACCTGAAAGATGAATAATAACATTGAATAAAACATCGATGTTTTTTCTCCTAAAAATCGATATCTGAAAAACATCTGAGAAAAAACATCGATTTTTTGACAAATCGATTGTTTTATGGGAGGGGGATAATATATTTTCATTGTAGAATGTACATGTACATGTATGTAGAATAGAGCGCAAATAGAAAGTACAGGAAAGACGACGAATTGGAGGTTCGAGGTTGAAGAACACAGATAATTTCCCTCCCTATCCGTGTGATTCGATTCAAACAAATCGATGTTTCTTGAATCTGTATAGTACCTATTATTTTTATGCAAGGATACTAAAAAACTGGATAATATAATAACTGGATAGAAAGATACTATAAAATAAGAATAACTATTGTATATAATATTATACAGGTAGGTATATATTATTTGTATTTACACGACCAGAGGAAAAAAAGACATTTTGAGAAAAAACATCGATGTCTGGTAGAAAAAACATCGTGTTTGGGAAAAACATCGTGTTTGGGAAAAACATCGATGTTTGGGAAAAAAACATCGATACATCGATACCCATCCCTATTATTTGGATTGTTTGGATAAACACGTTTGATTCAGCGGAAGAAGGCAATTACCTGAAAGATGAATAATAACATTACGGTGTAGTACCTACTTGAATACGTCATATTTTGTTGAAGGTAAAGGAATGATTCAAAAGTTGAAATGAACGAATCAACATAATCGATACAAAAATTGAAAATTGACGCGTCGAGGTGGCAACACTGTCACCGAACGAGTGACTTGCTCTTCTTCATTTGACGTCATTTAACCTCTTGATGGCCGCTTGACATTTTTTGTCGTCCAAAATCGTATTTTGTAACTCATAAGTATCGTGTTTGACTCTCGTTTTCTACGCGATTTCACTACGAAATCGTCGATAACGACAAGGAACTTCGTCGTAACGGCCTTTCGCTCGTCCGGAGCGAAACCCCACCGACAAAACCGCCAGGTGAACAACAGTTTTTTTTTTCCTCTTCTGAATTTTGATATTTCGTTGGTTCTATCGCCCGTTTCAACGGCGTTGAGATGTTTTTTGATGATGCAAAAAAAAGGTCGTATCGTTAGAAATGTCTGCTTTAAGTGCACTGAGTTGAAGCTCAGTTCGTCAGAAGACGGTGAAATCCCAGTGGTAGCTGTAGGTGAATTAGAACGATAATGACCGAAAATAGGAGATTGGCGTTTTTTGGTTTGGTAGTAACGATATCATCAATCATCCACTGCAGCTCCTCAATATTATTTTAACCTTCGAAGGGCGACTGGTGGCATGAAAGGTACTGCAGTCGAGTCGAGATGTAAGTACATGAAAATGGGGTCGTGCTTGTTAGGACCTCAAACACTAGTAATAATCCACATTTCCAACGTTCAATCATCAATCATCCACTGCAGCTCCTCCAAATTATTTTAACCTTCGAAGGGCGACTGGTGGCACGAAAGGCACTTCAGTCCAGTCGAGATGTAAGTACAGGAAAAGGGGGTCGTGCTTTTTAGGACCTCAAACACTAGTAATAATCCACATTTCCAACGTTCAATCATCAATCATCCACTGCAGCTCCTCAATATTATTTTAACCTTCGAAGGGCGACTGGTGGCATGAAAGGTACTGCAGTCGAGTCGAGATGTAAGTACATGAAAATGGGGTCGTGCTTGTTAGGACCTCAAACACTAGTAATAATCCACATTTCCAACGTTCAATCATCAATCATCCACTGCAGCTCCTCCAAATTATTTTAACCTTCGAAGGGCGACTGGTGGCACGAAAGGCACTTCAGTCCAGTCGAGATGTAAGTACAGGAAAAGGGGGTCGTGCTTTTTAGGACCTCAAACACTAGTAATAATCCACATTTCCAACGTTCAATCATCAATCATCCACTGCAGCTCCTCAATATTATTTTAACCTTCGAAGGGCGACTGGTGGCACGAAAGGTACTGCAGTCCAGTCGAGATGTAAGTACAGGAAAAGGGGGTCGTGCTTGTTAGGACCTCAAACACTAGTAATAATCCACATTTCCAACGTTCAAATACCTCGGGAAATGGACGTTATGGAGGGGAAAATCGTGAGATTGGTACGGTTACCCCCATTAACCCTCAATTACTACCTACACGTCTGACAGACGTGTATACCCGAAAACCGTCACGTTGAAGTGGTTGTCTTCGTGATCGCATGATGGTATGATGGTGGGTTGCCATTGTAGGCCGGAGTAGGTATTCAGGGTAGGAAGGTGTGAAAGAGAAATGATGGTTGTTGGGTTAGTTGTGTGGTTGACGTTGTTTTAACCCTGGAAAACCACCCTTAGGTCGATTCGACCTGTAAATATTTTCAAGCTTTTCAGAAGTATACGTCAGAACCACTCTAGGGGGTTATGACATACATTGTACTCTACGTCAGAACCACTCACCGAGTTATGACATACATTGTACTCTTCAGTTAGTCGTGCTTGTGCTCATGAGGAAGAAGGTTGCGCAGTTCATATTCCGAGTAAGAACTGGTTCATTTTACATTTACATAGGAGGTCTAATCGACCTACAGGTGGCAATCCAGGGTTAAAACACGTTATTAAACACAAAAAAATGAAGAATAAAAGATGGACTTTACTAGAGATACCTGTCAATTGGGTAACCTGATGCATAACTCAAATCTCTCAGGCGAGATGCATTGCGTTAACCCTGGATTACCACCCTTAGGTCGATTCGACCTGTAAATATTTTCAAGCTTTTCAGAAGTATACGTCAGAACCACTCCCGGGGCTTAGGCACCGAGTTGTGTACTCTTCAGTTAGTCGTGCTTGTGCTCATGAGGAAGAAGGTTGCGCAGTTCATATTCCGAGTAAGAACTGGTTCATTTTACATTTACATAGGAGGTCTAATCGACCTACAGGTGGCAATCCAGGGTTAAAACACGTTATTAAACACAAAAAAATGAAGAATAAAAGATGGACTTTACTAGAGATACCTGTCAATTGGGTAACCTGATGCATAACTCAAATCTCTCAGGCGAGATGCATTGCGTTAACCCTGGAAATCCACCCTTAGGTCGATTCGACCTGTAAATATTTTCAAGCTTTTCAGAAGTATACGTCAGAACCACTCCCGGGGCTTGGGCACCGAGTTGTGTACTCTTCAGTTAGTCGTGCTTGTGCTCATGAGGAAGAAGGTTGCGCAGTTCATATTCCGAGTGAGAACTGGTTCATTTTCCATTACATAGGAGGTCTAATCGACCTACAGGTGGCAATCCAGGGTTAAAACACGTTATTAAACACAAAAAAATGAAGAATAAAAGATGGACTTTACTAGAGATACCTGTCAATTGGGTAACCTGATGCATAACTCAAATCTCTCAGGCGAGATGCATTGCGTTAACCCTGGAAAACCACCCTTAGGTCGATTCGACCTGTAAATATTTTCAAGCTTTTCAGAAGTATACGTCAGAACCACTCCCGGGGCTTGGGCACCGAGTTGTGTACTCTTCAGTTAGTCGTGCTTGTGCTCATGAGGAAGAAGGTTGCGCAGTTCATATTCCGAGTGAGAACTGGTTCATTTTCCATTACATAGGAGGTCTAATCGACCTACAGGTGGCAATCCAGGGTTAAAACACGTTATTAAACACAAAAAAATGAAGAATAAAAGATGGACTTTACTAGAGATACCTGTCAATTGGGTAACCTGATGCATAACTCAAATCTCTCAGGCGAGATGCATTGCGTTAACCCTGGAAAACCACCCTTAGGTCGATTCGACCTGTAAATATTTTCAAGCTTTCAGAAGTATACGTCAGAACCACTCCCGGGGCTTGGGCACCGAGTTGTGTACTCTTCAGTTAGTCGTGCTTGTGCTCATGAGGAAGAAGGTTGCGCAGTTCATATTCCGAGTGAGAACTGGCTCATTTTCCATTACATAGGAGGTCTAATCGACCTACAGGTGGTAATCCAGGGTTAAAACACGTTATTAAACACAAAAAAATGAAGAATAAAAGATGGACTTTACTAGAGATACCTGTCAATTGGGTAACCTGATGCATAACTCAAATCTCTCAGGCGAGATGCATTGCGTTAACCCTGGATTACCACCCTTAGGTCGATTCGACCTGTAAATCTGTCACCTCGGTGAATAAGTGGTCAAGTCCTATGTCACCTTGGACTTGACCACTTGAATGAATGAATGAATGAATGAAAACATGCTTTTATTGTTGAAAATAATATAACATCTGTTGATAAGTAAATAGACATGCGATAATCTTGGTCTATTAGACCGTTAGATGAGTTTGCCTCTTGCAGAAAAAACAAGAAATAAATGTATTGCACTTGGTACAAAACAAAAAAAAAAAAAAAAAAAAAAAAAAAAACATTTACTTAACTAATGTCACAATTCGTCCGAGAATACTTTAAAAACAATATACATATTCAAGTAATATTACGTATGTAAAATGGGCATTGCCTGAGTACAAACCTAAATAAACAATATAAACTATACAGGAACTAAATACAATGGACAAGAACCACTTGATAACTGGACAAACATAATCGTCTAACTTGACAAGTCGTACTCAATGTATGCTTTATGCCTTAGACCCCATGCCACTGAGCAAAACTTCACCAAACTAGGGCTATCCGATTTTATCAACTTTAAATAGTCTTTCCAGCTAACTTTTCTTGATTTTAAATAGCGAAGTCTTACCCCAATCAATGCAGTACAATTTCCAACAAAATGAAATGCGTTTTCAGTTTCCCCACTACTGCATAAGTCACACCCCTGATTGCCTGACTCATATGGTCTGCGATTCAGCGCCAATAGATCACCCCTGATCTTGAAAAACCATTTACAATGATGGAAGCTTTTAATGCTGTTAAGAGGTATTACCTCACTTTCTAATCGAAGGGCCCGGTATTGAAGATGGTTTTGTGAGTTTAGTGCTTTTTGTTCAAATGCGGACTGCAAGGAGCTTCCGATGGCCTCGATACTTTCCTTAATTAAGGGTTTCCAATCACTGAGCTCCTTGTGAGGGCTCAAAGGGATATCATACCGTGCCCTCAGCTCCTGCCACTCTCTTGCCCAGTAAACCTCAAGCTCAATGCATTTTTTTTTGCCAAAAAGTTAGGGAGCCGACCTACAGGCATTTTCATAACTTTATATATATAATTGAAGTGCGTCCGTAGGGTATATATGTATAGGTATATAGGTATATATATATGTGTATACATTCTCCGCATGCAGCTGTCTCCCTCCTGCCTATTCTGTGTAGGTACGCAACGCAAACACCATGGTTTGCTCTTATCCGGGATATGATTCTTCCAAATTCCCTCTGAACTTGTTGTCCCGCAAACCATGGTTTCTTGGGTACACACGGTTGGATGGCTTTGTAAAATTGCCCTACCCGACCCGCTGTGAATGTGGATTGCCAGTTGTTACGGTGATGCTGGAGTATCGACGGAAAAAAATCCTCAACCTCAGTGGCGATTTGACCATGGTTCCGGTCTCTGCTCCCTCTTTCGCTAGTCTATCTACTACTTCATTTTCGTGGATGCCCGAATGTCCCTTGACCCAGAGTAATTCTACTCTTCGTCCGGCATTAGCGCATCTGTTCAAAAGTCTTAGGAGTGTCGTGGTTAATCCATTTGAGGCGCGGTGGAGGGAATAATGGTATATAATGCTCTGGTACAAGCGCACCTGAACTATGGGATTGTAGCATGGGGAAATGCATATACAAATAAAATAAAAAATGTAATAAAGACACAAAAAATATTAATCAAAATACTCTTTAACAAACCCTACAGATACCCTACAGATGCACTGTTTAATGACACAAAAATTTTAACATTTAAAGAGTTATTGGATAAAACCACGATAACAATCATATATAAATATCTATTAATGGGAAAATTTGATAGAATTAAAAACAACACAAGATCAGATAATAAAATGAAAATAGCACTGCCAAGAAGACACACAGCAATGGGACTGAAATGTTACGACTACTCTGGAATTAAAAAATTCAACAGCTACGATTTTGAGGAAAGTTTACCACAACTTAATCTAGAACAGTTCAAATTGAAAATCAAAAAAATGTTTGTAAAATGATTACTACTCATTAAATAATATTAATTAAATTAAGAAAATTAATAATAATGCAGATAATGTAAAATATATATTGATGTAATAAGGTAAGGTTAGTTGGACTCCAACCCCAGCACAAGATTATATCTTATTGGGGTTGTAGCATTTAGGCTAAATATACCTTTAATGTGTATTAAAATGTTTTGTAGTAATCAATAAATGCAATTAAAAAAAAAAAAAAATAAGAACAGAGTTTCTGCATGGTACTTAATGAGTCCGTGCAAATAACGGTTGTCGCTTCTGTTGCTTCTTCTGATAGCTCGAATTCCATTGCCAGAATAATTGCAGCTATTTCCGCGTGAAAGCTTGACGTTAACTCTGGGAGCTTGAACTTTGCTTGATGGTTCCTTCCTAAGTTCCAAAAGCTACATCCCACAGCTTCTTTATTCCTGGATCCGTCCGTAAATATCAAATTGGCTCTAGGGAATTTTGTCTCGCAGAACTTCTTGAACTCGTAGTTCATATGTTTTGCCAAGCTAGGTTTGAGTATAAACCGGTTCATCGGTATCGAGAGACTCAACTCCTCTAATTTTAGGGTGAACTTCGGTGTCCGTGCAGAGTTGTATACTTTTGAGAAATCCCAATTTTCTTGAATGTAACTGTTTACTAGCATGGGGGGTTTCCTGAAATGCATGTCGTCCGACATCAAGTCAAAAATACTGATCCTGCAGATATCGTTCAGGATAGTGCTTTGTCGAGACTTCAGTCGGAGGATATATCGATCTGCTAGCATTTGAGCTCGATGTTGTATGGGAAGTTCAACTGATTCAGCCAGCACTACATCATTCGGAGTAGATGGTAAAAACCCTAAACAACGCCGTAAACATTTTTGGTTTCCCAGGTCCCTATTAGTTGTAGAGAGGAGTTGGTCGTAGCAGGCGTGAGGGTATCTATTTGTCTTCATTCGGAGAAGGCTTTCCCACCAATTCAATGCTCTTTCAAACATACTATGTATAAGAAATTTAATTAATTTACTTCCCACCCTCAGGGCTCACTTATTGCCCCCACTACCTCAATTATTAACACTCTTCTGTTCTTTCTGGTTCGCAGGATGGACAACAACCGTCAGGCGGAGACGCGGGTCGTCTTTCGAAAGGAGTCGCCTCGCTCCGACCCTCAGAAGGAGCCCGTCATCATCGTTGGGCAACTCGCTCACCTTCAGAAAGTCTCGTTCAAAGACGTCGAACACAAACTGTCGCCTCGCGTCACTGAAGAGGTCCCTCGTCGCCACATATTTTATTTAAATCTAAATTAACAACTAAAACAGTCATTAGTGACGACTGCTGTGCCCCTGTTCTCGATCTTTTTGTTTGACCGCTCTGGGGGTGTACGGTTCTGTGGAACCTCTGGGTGGGCATATCGTCTAACCTCCCTTGAACAGGGACACACAGCAGTAATGTAATATTATTACATGTCTGGGGAACTGGGGTAAGTCAGTAACTGGCGCAGTCGACTGCTCATGTCACCACTCCGCCTCACTTACGCCCTTATTGCCCCCCTCAGGTCCCACTCATTGCTTCCTCTACCTTACAGCCTTATCTACCTCACTTATGTCATCCTCAGGACACACTCATCACCCCCACCACCACCAGGTCGCCCTAACAGGCCTCACTTACGCCCTTATTGCCCCCCTCAGGTCCCACTCATTGCTCCTCTTCCTCCCTCATTTTCTCCCTTGAAATGGATTCCGTTTGTACCCCCAAAATCACAAAGTCACCCACAGAATACTCTGTAACGTTACAGTTTTATTGTATTTGTTCATATTTTTTTCTTTTTGTTGTTTCCAGAACTTCAAAAGCGCTTTGGCCTCAGTTCACCCGACGACCGCCGACTGCGTCTCGCTTTACATCAATTTGGCGACTTTGGCGTCGCTGCCCAACAAATGCTCGCGACACAACGCGCCGGCGCGTCCGCACGCTCTCGCTCAGATCATCCGGAGCAGCTGCTCGGGCTCCGACGAGACGATTGTGGTACGACATTTCAGTATTAAATAGAAATAAAAACCCTTCGTGGGGTCTTGTCTGTTATAACTGCTGTTCCCCTGTTCTCGATCTGGGGATAAACGATACTGTGGAAGCTCAGGCCGGATAACCCTCTGGGTGGGCATATTGTCTAACCTCCCTTGAACAGTGACACACAGCAGCCATACATTACATGTCTGGGGAACTGGGGGAAGTCAGTAACTGGCGCAGTCGACTGCTCACGTCGCATCTCCAACTAGAATCATTACATTCTCTCTGCAATTCAATGATAACACAGACCTGCAGAACAGCTGGAAGTCGTTTACGAAGTAATTTTCTCCGTAGAATCTGAATCCAAGCTACGAACTGTCCTATCACGTCTGAATTTCGAGATATTTGAGGTTATGTACGCGAAAAATGGCTATTTCGGCTATTTTTGAGGTTAGATAAAATTTTTCTTTCATTTAGGGAATTTTCGAAGAAAATGTAGCTATTGTTCTCGGTCCAAAATTTTTAAAACTCGAATTTTCATACCAAAATCCGTTTCAGACCATCCTGAATCCACTGCCAAAAGACACCAAAAATTAGATGTAACTCTCGATAGAATTAAGATAAAAAGCTCAAATTTGCACAAAAAATCCGTCTTGGCAATCGAAAGGCCGAGTTCGTAGATGGGCAGAATTGGACCACTCTAAGGGGGGGTTTTGGGGAGTTTTAGGGGGAGAAAATTCCCCATAAATTCCAAAAATGAAACATTCTGACAAGTGACACCTCAATTTAAAGGTTTTTTAACGCTGAACACGATGGTGAAGTCAGAATTGCGATATCTTATTCCGTTCTCAAAACATATTTATATATTGAGTAGGTACCTATGTGTCACTCACTCCAGACGATAACATTCGATAGAAAAATCCGTCCTGGCAATCGAAAGGCTAAGTTCGTAGATGGGCAGAATCAGGACCACTCTAACGGGGAGTTTTAGGGGGGAAAAAGTACCAATAAATTTCGAAAATGAAACATTCTGTGACCCCTCATTTTAAAGGGTTTTTTTTTAGGCTCAACACGATGGTGAAGTCAGAATTGCGATATCTCATTCCGTTCTCAAACTGGAGCAACATTGAAGATGAAGAAACGTGGTTGTTACTTGAGATGTTCTTCATGGACAACAAGTCCTTCATTCATTTAAACATTTCACATAAAACCTATATCGAGGGTCTCACGGCAACACCCCACATCGTCATTTGGGCGACTTTTCAGCCGAGCCAATGACTATGTGTTACTGAGTGTCCGCAACCACCCAACAGAACAACATTCTCCTTCTTATATTATTATTACCCAACATCTGATTGTAGTACCTCACTCAAAAAAGAGAACAGCGATATTCATTGTACGAAAATTATAGCTCGAAAACCCTTCTTCAACAATTACAATTGTGTTTATTCGTCGATTGTGTTGATTCTTCTCTGGCAGTCCGTCGTCCGGTAGACCGTTTTGACATCGTGGCGCCCAACGTGTTGGCTAAGTATTTCTTTTCTCAAGTCAATTGATACCGGCGATATGAATGCGGCGAAAAAACAACGTCGAATGCTTCGAAGTGCATTTACGCGAAGCTATAACGCTCTGTTAGAACACCTGGAAGAAGGTAGAATTATTGAAGCTCGAGCAACGTTTGCAGTTTTGACAAACAATTGGGAAAAACTTCGTACTGTGGATGAGGTTATCTTGTCAGAGATTATGGAAGACGACGAATCATTCGAGAACGGTGATTTGGACAAGGAAACTACGGCAACTGGCGAGTATGAAACCAAGTATGAACTCATGAATGTGAGGATTCAAGATATTTTGACTACTCGCTCAAGAGATGATGATGCAAGCCGCGTAAGTAAAGACAGTTTTAGTCCTGATACGACCAAGTCATTCCACCCTCATCACCTTCCCAAATTGGATGGTATGTTTGACGGACAGTTGAAGAATTGGCTCCCATTTTGGGGTCAATTTGAACAGATCCACGAAGATGAAAACATACCTACTTATTATAAGTTCCGACTTTTAGTTCAAAGTACTAAAGAGGGATCTCGCCCTAGGCGAATTGTAGAAAGTTTTCCTCCCTCTAAAGATAAATCTAGTTATGAAGCAGCAATCAACGCTTTGAAGGAACGTTATGGACGAAATGATTTGTTGATAGAGGTATACATTCGAGAATTATTAACCATAGTTATAAGCAATGCAAAATCTGAAAAACTCGATTTGGATGAATTATATGACCTGTTGGAATGTCATCTTCGTTTCCTCGAAATCTTAGGTGTAACTACTGGAAACTGTGCTGCTATTTTGTGCCCATTGGTAGAGTCCTGCTTGACTCCTGAATTTCTTAGGGCATGGCAACGCAGCTGTACTGAAGATGAAGTTACTGATGCCGATAGACGACTGATTAAGCTCCGTAATTTTATAAAAACAGAAGTTCAAGGTGAACAAAGAATTTCCCTTGCCAAGGAAAGATTTGGTATGTCTGAAAGTAAGACTAGTGATAAGAATTCTCGCCAGGAAAATCCTGGAAAATTTCGTAAGGACACGCGTAAAGATGTACCTACTGCTACTGGACTCCTCACTCAAAGCGGTCGTGCCGTTTGTATTTTTTGTTCCCAACAAAACCATGAGAGTATTGCTTGTTTCAGGGCACGAGATATGAGTTTGGAGGACAAATTGAAGGCCGTGAAAGACTCAAAATGCTGTTATCTTTGTTTGAAACGTTCACACTCGTCCAAAATATGTCGTGTGAAGTCGTCCTGCGCTTTGTGTGATAGGAAACATGCAATCATTTTGTGTCCAAACTATTCTCATTCTAACGGACGAACTAACACATCACAGAATTCTACTGGCAGTAAAGTTTCAGGTGCATCTGGCAATACGACTGTGACTACTTCTCCTGTGAATGTGGCCACAAATGCAAACCTTACTTGTGATCCGACTGTCCTGATACCTACACTATGTGTTCAACTCCGAGGATCTGATGGAAAGGCATGGACTGTGCGAGCAGTGATTGACACTGGAGCTCAACGATCCTACATACTGAATGCAACAGCTGAACGAATGGGATACAGAAATGAAGGTCAGGAAACTCTTTTTCATTCTCTTTTTGGAGGACAACATACTGGTATGACATCACATTTCAAATATAAAGTACAATTATCAAAATTGTCCGGAGGAAAAAATATTTTTGTTGATCTCCTAGGACATGACGCAATATGTGGAGAACTACCTACTTTACCTAAAGGTCCTTGGATCAAGGAGATGATAACTTGTGGTCTTGATGTCTCTGAAATTTTGAATGATTCTGGTCCTATCGAGATATTACTTGGAGCTGATGTGGCGTTTTCTCTGTACACTGGAAATGTATATAAATTCTCCTCTGGGACTCTTGTGGGCGTAGAAACCATTCTGGGTTGGACTATTTATGGAAAATTGCCGTCTGAATTTTGTAAAACTACCTTAGGGATGTTGACCACTTCTATGCTCGTAAAGGACATGAATATTGCAGACCTCTGGAAATTGGAAATTTTAGGAATTGAGGATCCAGTAGAGAAGAAAAATAAGGAGGAAGAGCAAGCTAACGTCATACTCAAGTTTTTGGATTTGTTAAAGGTGGATGAACAAGGTCGATATGAAGTTCATTTACCCTGGAAGGAAGAACACTCTCCTCTTCCTAGCAACTACCATCTTGCCCTCAAACGGATGTACTCAACCTATCGTAAGCTTCAAAATGATGGATACCTATCTTATTACAACAATGTTTTCCAGGATTGGCTCAATGAAGGCGTTATTGAGGAGGTGTCATAAATAGACAATATTCAAGACGGCCACTATTTACCACATCGTCACATAGTGAAGCTGAATAGCACTACAAAACTCCGTCCTGTTTTTTGATGCATCAGCACGTGAGAAAAATTCACCTTCCCTAAATATGTGTTTACTTAAAGGCTGTAACCTGATTGAACAAATTACCCCTCTGCTACATAGATTCCGCCTCAACAAAATTGGTGTGATTGCCGATATCCGCCGAGCCTTTCTGCAAATTGGAATTGCTCCTAGTGATAGAAGATTTTTGAAGTTTTTATGGCGCGATTCTGAGGGTAAAATTAAGACCTATCGTCATAAACGGGTTGTTTTTGGGCTTACATCAAGTCCATTTTTACTTGGAGCAGTTAGCCAGCAGCACTTGCTTGAAATTCTGAATATGATTGAAACTGGCGATACTAAATATTTGAAATCTACTATTGAAACCCTTACACGATGTTTCTACGTTGACAATGCTATTGCTAGTTTTGATTCCAGAGAGGAATTAGACACTTTTGTGATGGAAGCAACATCTGTGATGGCTGATGGCAAATTTGATCTACGAGGCTGGGAATCTTCAGACTCTGAGTTGACTGTCAACACTAGCACTTCTGTTCTTGGTTTGTGTTGGGACAAAAAGGACGACACCCTAAGCCTCAGCAGTGAGTCTCTCAAGAAACCTGAAGGAAAAGTCACGAAACGTCTCATTATGTCTGCAGCACACAAGATCTTTGACCCCCTTGGATTGGAGATGCAAAGCTGACTATTACTTCTGAGCCACCCAAGGAAGATACTGCAGATTTTGAATCTGCTCCTTCTACTACAGCTACATCAGACGTTGAAGAAAAACCCAGGAGATCTTTTGACGCCACCAGTGCCTGAAAAGAGGACATCTCATGGACGAACCGTAAAGAAACCCAAACGATTCTGCGATTGATCCCGACTATTTGCATTTTTGGAACCTCCAAAGCTCATTTTCTAATCAAAATTTAATTTCGTTGAGATTGTGAATCAAAATTGACTATTGTTTAGAAACAATTTTTGTAAGTTTTGTTCAAAAAACTTAGGTGGGAGGATGTCCGCAACCACCCAACAGAACAACATTCTCCTTCTTATATTATTATCACACAACATCTGATTGTAGTACCTCACTCAAAAAAGAGAACAGCGATATTCGATTGTACGGAAATTATAGCTCGAAAACCCTTCTTCAACAATTACAATTGTGTTTATTCGTGATTGTGTTGATTCTTCTCTGGCAGTCCGTCGTCCGGTAGACCGTTTTGACACTGAGTCATTCAGTAAAATAAATCGTGAGAAATTAGTGTTACCTAACTTATACTCATTTTGGCCAAAAGGGACGATGTGGGGTGTTGCCGTGAGACCCTCAATTTATTTCATCGAAAATTCGCTCTTACAGCCATGCTGCATGACTGTGGATTTTATTTTTTATTTATTTACTTAAAACTTAATTTTATAGGTTTTGATAACGCAAAATTTGTTGGTTTAAGAAATTTTAAATTTAATTTAGAAACTTCTGTCTGGTAATGATGTCGTCTGTGGTTTTCTTTAGGTCGTCTGCCCGTACTCGGACGTCCTCGCGTCGGCCTGCGCCATCAGCAGGAGTTACCCGCTCTACTCCAAGAAGACTGGTAAGTTATGTCTACCTATATATATATATCGCCGGTGTCAGAGCAACACACCCTATCGTCATTTCGGTCAAAAAATGAGTTAGGTACGCGTATACTTGGCAAGCTAAAGAGCTTGAATCCAATTAAGTTGACGGTTCAGACAACGCACCCTGACCGCAGTGAGAATACAGAGTTGTCCGGCATAGGGTTGGAAAGATCGAAGTCGAAATTTCGATTGTATCGAAAAATGGGGTTCGACTTTTTGGATAATCGATATCGAAATGAGCGTTCGAATATTTTGATCTTTTCGAAATTAATCGTCGATTTTCGATCATACCGGGAAGGTAGCAGTTTTCTTGAAAAAATGGCCCAAACCCTCAAGATAAAGCAACGAAAGTCGTTTAGTAACTGAATGTTTCTTAGCTGAACTTAAATGTTTCTCTTTACTTCTAAAGTTCAACATATCTTCTTACTTATGTTCCTTTTTTACTTTTATAGTATGACTTTGTTCCTCGTCGCGTGAAATACAGAACTTTCTCGTGAGATAAACTGTGTATTTTATTTATTGAATCATCTATCGATTTCCAACTGTGTATTTTATTTATTGAATCATCTATCGATTTCCAACTGTGTATTTTATTTATTGAACAATCTATCGATTTCCATAGATTATAATCGAAAAATCGAACTTTTTTCTAAAGAAAATGCCTTAAATCTTTTGTCCATTACTGATAATTATTATCCGTAATGGACAAAAGATTTAAGGCATTTTTTCAGAAAAAAGTTCGATTTTTCGATTATAATCTATGGAAAGGGGTTGGGCAAGTAAGAAATGCTGGGCTCAGTTTACATCGGACACCCCCGATTTGGGCTCAGTTTACAATCGCCCGTAGGGCTTACAGTACCTACTATAGAGTGAGTTGAAAGGTAAATTTGTACTTATTTATTACTGTTTTCAGGTAAACATTCAGCTGTGACAATCTCAGTCGAATTCCTTCTGGTTGACGCCGAGAACGACTCACCTGTGGACTACGAGGCGCTCAACACGATTGGAGCAGCGGTCAGGAAATCGGCTCGCATCGTCGACACGCCGTGCAATGAAATGAACGTCACCCATTTCCTGAAGGTCAGTTTTATATGTTGTCAATCACGTCACGACAGGTCCGTTTTGCCTCCCTGAACCACCTCTCTGACTGCAAATCACCTCCCTGAACCATCTCTCTGACCATTTTTCGCCTCTCTAACCAGGTTTTGCCTCCCTGAACCACCTCTCTGACTGCAAATCACCTCCCTGAACCATCTCTCTGACCACTTTTCGCCTCTCTAACCAGGTTTTGCCTCCCTGAACCACCTCTCTGACTGCAAATCACCTCCCTGAACCACCTCTCTGACTGCAAATCACCTCCCTGAACCAACTCTCTGACTGCAAATCACCTCCCTGAACCATCTCTCTGACCACTTTTCGCCTCTCTAACCAGGTTTTGCCTCCCTGAACCACCTCTCACTGAGAATCACCTCCCTGAACCATCTCTCTGACCACTTTTCGCCTCTCTAACCAGGTTTTGCCTCCCTGAACCACCTCTCTGACTGCAAATCACCTCCCTGAACCATCTCTCTGACCACTTTTCGCCTCTCTAACCAGGTTTTGCCTCCCTGAACCACCTCTCTGACTGCAAATCACCTCCCTGAACCACCTCTCTGACTGCAAATCACCTCCCTGAACCATCTCTCTGACCATTTTTCGCCTCTCTAACCAGGTTTTGCCTCCCTGAACCACCTCTCTGACTGCAAATCACCTCCTAGAACCATCTCTCTGACCACTTTTCGCCTCTCTAACCAGGTTTTGCCTCCCTGAACCACCTCTCTGACTGCAAATCACCTCCCTGAACCATCTCTCTGACCACTTTTCGCCTCTCTAACCAGGTTTTGCCTCCCTGAACCACCTCTCTGACTGCAAATCACCTCCCTGAACCATCTCTCTGACCACTTTTCGCCTCTCTAACCAGGTTTTGCCTCCCTGAACCACCTCTCTGACTGCAAATCACCTCCCTGAACCATCTCTCTGACCACTTTTCGCCTCTCTAACCAGGTTTTGCCTCCCTGAACCACCTCTCTGACTGCAAATCACCTCCTAGAACCATCTCTCTGACCACTTTTCGCCTCTCTAACCAGGTTTTGCCTCCCTGAACCACCTCTCTGACTGCAAATCACCTCCCTGAACCATCTCTCTGACCACTTTTCGCCTCTCTGACCACTTTTTGCCTCCCTGAACCACCTCTCTGACTGCAAATCACCTCCTAGAACCATCTCTCTGACCACTTTTCGCCTCTCTAACCAGGTTTTGCCTCCCTGAACCACCTCTCACTGAGAATCACCTCCCTGAACCATCTCTCTGACCACTTTTCGCCTCTCTAACCAGGTTTTGCCTCCCTGAACCACCTCTCTGACTGCAAATCACCTCTTAGAACCATCTCTCTGACCATTTTTCGCCTCTCTAACCAGGTTTTGCCTCCCTGAACCACCTCTCTGACTGCAAATCACCTCCCTGAACCATCTCTCTGACCACTTTTCGCCTCTCTAACCAGGTTTTGCCTCCCTGAACCACCTCTCTGACTGCAAATCACCTCCCTGAACCATCTCTCTGACCACTTTTCGCCTCTCTAACCAGGTTTTGCCTCCCTGAACCACCTCTCTGACTGCAAATCACCTCCCTGAACCACCTCTCTGACTGCAAATCACCTCCCTGAACCATCTCTCTGACCACTTTTCGCCTCTCTAACCAGGTTTTTCCTCCCTGAACCACCTCTCTGACTGCAAATCACCTCCCGGAACCATCTCTCTGACCATTTTTCGCCTCTCTAACCAGGTTTTGCCTCCCTGAACCACCTCTCTGACTGCAAATCACCTCCCTGGACCACCTCTCTGACCACTTTTCGCCTCTCTAACCAGGTTTTGCCTCCCTGAACCACCTCTCTGACTGCAAATCACCTCCCTGAACCATCTCTGACCAGGTTTCGCCTTCCTGAACCACCTTGTTAACCACAAACCGCCTCCTGATCCGCCACTCTAACCTCGTTTTTGCCACCACGTTTCGCCTCTCTAAATAACCTCTCTGACCTCGTGTTTTGGCTCTTTCAGGAAATCGAAGCCGTCGCTAAGGAACACAATCTGCAGCTCACGGTCATTCGCGGCGACGAGTTGAGAGACCGCGGACTCAACGGTATCTACAGCGTTGGACGAGCTGCGACTGTACCTCCGGCTTTGGCCGTTCTCAGGTGAATATCGTCACTGAAACCTCCTTAGGACTTTAATTGGACGCTCCTCAGGCCCAAGGTTTAGCTGAGTGGCTCCTAAAGCTGATTTCTACGCCAATCACTCTATGAAGCTGTGATTTGGTCTGTAGCATCCTTAGGAGCAACATAGGCCCTGGATCAGCTGAGTGGCTCCTAAAGCTAATTTCTACGTTATTCACACTATGAAGCTGTAATTTGGTTTGTAGCCTCCTTAGGAGCAGCACAGGCCCTGGATCAGCTGAGTGGCTCCTAAAGCTAATTTCTACCCTATTCACTCTATGAAGCTGTAATTTGGTCAGTAGCCTCCTCAGGAGCAGCACAGGCCCTTAATCAGCTGAGTGGCTCCTAAAGCTAATTTCTACACTATTCACTCTATGAAGCTGTAATTTGGTCTGTAGCCTCCTTAGGAGCAGCACAGGCCCTGGATCAGCTGAGTGGCTCCTAAAGCTAATTTCTACGTTATTCACTCTATGAAGCTGCAATTTGGTATGTAGCTTCCTTAGGAGCAGCTCAGGCCCTGGATCAGCTGAGTGGCTCCTAACGCTAATTTCTACGTTATTCACACTATGAAGCTGTAATTTGGTCTGTAGCCTCCTTAGGAGCAGCACAGGCCCTGGATCAGCTGAGTGGCTCCTAACGGTAATTTCTACGTTATTCACACTATGAATCTGTAATTTGGTATGTGGCCTCCTTAGGAGCAGCACAGGTCCTGGATCAGCTGAGTGGCTCCTAAAGCTAATTTCTACGTTATTCACTCTATGAAGCTGTAATTTGGTCTGTAGCCTCCTTAGGAGCAGCACAGGCCCTGGATCAGCTGAGTGGCTCCTAAAGCTAATTTCTACGTTATTCACTCTATGAAGCTGCAATTTGGTATGTAGCTTCCTTAGGAGCAGCTCAGGCCCTGGATCAGCTGAGTGGCTCCTAACGCTAATTTCTACGTTATTCACACTATGAAGCTGTAATTTGGTCTGTGGCCTCCTTAGGAGAAGCACAGGTCCTGGATCAGCTGAGTGGCTCCTAAAGCTAATTTCTACGTTATTCACTCTATGAAGCTGTGATTTGGTATGTAGCCTCCTTAGGAGCAACATAGGCCCTGGATCAGCTGATTGGCTCCTAAAGCTAATTTCTACGCTATTCACACTATGAACCTGTAATTTGGTCTGTAGCCTCCTGAGGAGCAACACAGGCCCTGGATCAGCTGAGTGGCTCCTAAAGCTAATTTATACGCTATTCACATTAGGAAGCTGTAATTTGGTATGACATACCATTGTAGCCCCCTTAGGAGCAGAATAGGTCCTGGACCAGCTGAGTGGCTCCTAAAGCTAATTTCTACGCTAGTCACTCTATGAAGCTGTAATTTGGTCTGTAGCCTCCCTAGGACTTTAATTGGACGCTCCTCAGGCCCAAGGTTTAGCTGAGTGGCTCCTAAGGTTAATTTCTACGTTATTCACTCTATGAAGCTGTAATTTGGTCTGTAGCCTCCTTAGGAGCAGCACAGGCCGTGGATCAGCTGAGGGGCTCCTAACGCTAATTTCTACGCTATTCACACTATGAAGCTGTAATTTGGTATGCGGCCTCCTTAGGAGCAGCACAGGTCCTGGATCAGCTGAGTGGCTCCTAATGCTAATTTCTACGCTATCCACTCTATGAAGCTGTCATTTGGTATGTAGCCCCCTTCCCAGTTTTGGTTTCGACCACTCCTGGGATGGACGGCTGTAGAAACACAGACCGCACAACCCTCTGGGTGGTCAGAATTGACTAACCTCCCCGGGAACAGGGGTAACTAAGCAAACCATTCATTACAAGCCTTGTTGTCTCCCTCTATTTTGCTCGGTATCTCCTTAGTTTTTTTGGTTCTACTACATTTTGCAATCTACTCATCGAACGTCTCTGTTGGTGACAGGTACGTCCCGAACGAGCCGTCCGGTCCTTCGGTCGCTTGGGTCGGCAAAGGGATCGTCTACGATACCGGCGGTCTCTCGTTGAAGACGAAGACGACGATGCCGGGGATGAAGAGGGACTGCGGAGGTGCAGCCGCCATTTTGGGAGCGATGTCCGTCGCCGCCGAACTAGGTCTGTCTTTTGTGTACGTTAACATGTTGTGATGGTTTGCAGATCCGATGTTTCTGTTCGACCGCTCTGGGGGGGATAGCCGGCTCTTTGAATGTCAGACCGTATAGCCCTCTGGGTGGGCAGAATTGACTAACCTCCCCGAGAACAGGGGAACTCAGCAAACCATACATTACAATGTTAACAATACCACTAGAAATCTCCTCCTTGGAACGTAAATAGAATGAAATACTGTGTTGTAATGAGAGAGCACGATGAAACATGAACTGGCCGCCGAACTCCCTGTCAACCAAAATGACAGCTCAAATGTCCTGTACAAATCTGTACCTTGGTACAACAACAACCAATGTACAAAATGGCTGATTTGAGGAATCTAACTTCGAAGTTTCGAGCTCAACTTTCGATTCACTTCATTAAAGGTGATTAATAGTGTTCCAGCCCCAGAATGGTGTTTATGGTTTTAAAATCGATAATGTAGTCATTAGACTTTCAAAAAATGACATTGGTTCCGCTCCCAGATCCGCTCGTGATATTGGTGCAGAAGATTTGAAAATCGATGCTTTCTGACAGTCTAGGGACATTGGCTGTTGTTCCAATCGATTTTCCAGGATCAAAAACACCAAGAAATACCGTTAAAAAAAAAATCGAAAAAAATTGAAATTGTTGTCGTACCAAGGTACAGAAATAGAAGTAGAACTCGACAGGTTTTATCACGTTATGTGACATTGTGATGTTTTTTTCTGAAGGTATGACTTGCGAGCTTAGCGCCGTCTTCTGCCTCGCCGAGAACGCCGTCGGTCCACTCTCGACTCGCCCTGACGACATCGAGACGCTCTACTCCGGAAGGTAACGAAGCAGGTTGAAGAACCAATCAATCAATCGATTATGTATTCCACAACGTTATGGGGATCAATTGGGGATACACCAGTCAATAAAGAATTCCCACCCGTTTCCGAGATGGTCACACTCAAAAAGATAGTCAGATAGTAGACCTTAAAGGTCCCATTTTTCAGTTTTTCGCTTATATCACGAAAACGGTGTACTTTTCGATATACCATTCGAAATACAAAATGAAAGCTGTTAAAATTATCTACAAATTTGATTCTATACGTTTTCTAACAATTCCCAACCGTTTCCGAGATAGTCAGACTCAAAGAGATAGTCAGATAGTAGACCTTGAAGGTCCCATTTTTCAGTTTTTCGCTTATATCACGAAAACGGTGTACTTTTCGATATACCATTCGAAATACAAAATGAAAGCTGTTAAAATTATATACAAATTTGATTCTATACGTTTTCTAACAATTCCCACCCGTTTCCGAGATAGTCAGACTCAAAGAGATAGTCAGATAGTAGACCTTGAAGGTCCCATTTTTCAGTTTTTCGCTTATATCACGAAAACGGTGTACTTTTCGATATACCATTCGAAATACAAAATGAAAGCTGTTAAAATTATCTACAAATTTGATTCTATACGTTTTCTAACTATTCCCAACCGTTTCCGAGATACTCAGACTCAAAAATCGGCTTTTTAACCCTCGTTTTTTGTCAAACATTGCTCTGTTCCTTTAAAACCGTTCATCTGAGAAGAAAGTGGTGGGAGAAGAAGTTGTAGAGGGTTAAATTACCTTTAAGAACATATAGCTGAGTGCCACTTTATCTCGAACAGGTTGTAAGTTAGAGCAATTTCATGAATTCCGTCAAATTTCCACCTATAAATTCACTTTCATTTCTCTCGTCATTTTTGACCAGAATCCTTCAATTTACGGCTAAATTATAGTGTATTTAGAGTATTTAGTATAATACACTATAATTTAGCCGTAAATTGAAGGATTTTGGTCCAAAATGACGAGAGAAATTAAAGTGAATTTATACGTGGAAATTTGACGGAATTCATGAATTTGCTCTAACTTACAACCTGTTCGTGATAAATTGGCACTCAGCTATATGTTTTTAAAGGTAATTTAACCCTCTACAACTTCGTCTTGCACCACTTTCTTCTCAGATGAACGGTTTCGAAGGAACCGAGCAATGTTTGACAAAAAACGAGGGTTAAAAAGCCGATTTTTGAAAATGATCGATTTTTAAGTGTGAATATCTCGGAAACGGTTGGGAATTGTTAGAAAACGTATAGAATCAAATTTGTAGATAATTTTAACAGCTTTCATTTTGTATTTCGAATGGTATATCGAAAAGTACACCGTTTTCGTGATATAAGCGAAATACTGAAAAAATGGGACGTTTAAAGTCTACTCACCCCTACTAGCTACTAGCTTACCCTACTAGAACATATTTTCGAAGGCATGTGGATTCTCCTCTTTAACGCACTCTATAATTCTTTATTGACTGGACTAAAAATGTTCGGAAATGGGGGTTTTTAGGGAAGAATAATTTAAGGGAGTTAGAGCCGTTTTACTGAGGCAAGGTCGAAAACACGAAAAAAATCTTAAAAGTTAAAAAGTCGGTTTTTTTAGTTGAGTAATGAAACAACTCCTCCTAACCGCACAGGACCATCCTACGGTTAGGGGTATATCCAGCTTCTTTCTAAGTGAGCAATGTATTTCTATCATTATTATGGATTATTATTATTATGGAATAAATTCATTCATTCATTCAAAGTCTGGCATATATACGGTGACCAGGCGTACTACTTTGGAAGGACATGTACTACTTCTGGGTTCAATGTATTATCACTTATCATGGACTACCAAGCGTACTACTTTTTGCCTTTCTTACCAGAAATTTTAAAAATTGAAAAACTATACAAATCAACACCTCGAGTCGATATGAAGTCAACTTTTTTTCGTTTTCACGATGTATTTGAGTCGATGGTTGCTCTTCTTGAAGGTCCATTCGAACTCAAATCAACACCTCGAGTCGATATGAAGTCAACTTTTTTTCGTTTTCACGATGTATTTGAGTCGATGGTTGCTCTTCTTGAAGGTCCATTTGAACTCAAACCCGATCACCTAGCCAGCCAGCCCTCTGACGTCATAGGCTCTTACGGCATAGGCTGTGACGTAAGAGTTGGCCTCCTGCCAGCCGTCTGACGTCATACGCTCGTGCGTCATAGGCTCTGACGTACTAGTTAGCCTCCAGCCAGCCGTCTGACGTCATAGGCTCGTGCGTCATAGGCTCTGACGTACTATTTGGCCTCCAGCCAGCCGTCTGACGTCATAGGCTCGTGCGTCATAGGCTCTGACGTACTATTTGTCCTCCTGCCAGCCGTCTGACGTCATACGCTCGTGCGTCATAGGTGCGTCTGACGTAGTGTCCCGCCTGTCGCTTGTGTTCTGACGTGATCTGAGGGAAAGGGTGAATCAAGGAAACAAATTTTTCCCGTTTCAGTTTATGTGCCAAAGCAAATACATGAAAATGTCAAAAGAATGTCAACTCCATCTGTTGTTGATACAGTCGAGAATTAAATGCTTGCATACGAGTCTGCAACACATTGGGACATCTTATGTCTTTAAAGAAGTGATTCAAGAACCTTCGAACTATACTACATCACCTACCCCAGTAGCGTAGTTGTTATACTTAATTGTAGGGTTCATCATAAATTATGAAGCTTGCATTCGTATAGACAATATAAATTATTGAGAATGATCACCTGTGTGTAAACAATTATTTAAACAATCACGCTCATACCGCAGCTTGTCGGCCACGCACTCCGCAGTGGTTAACGTAATATGGTTAAGTAAATCGAGAGCTATCCAACGAGTGGTGAACGATTTTTGTACGATGATAACTGGCGAAGATAAAGTTCCGTAGCAACGAATCGGTTGTAAGCGAAAATCATCAGAAATTTTCGTGACGATTTCGTGTGACGCTTTAGTGTAACGTTTTTCGAGTTATGTGCCAGAGTAAAGACATAAAATATCAAAATGAGAGATTCGTAGAGCACCGAATTCTGCGTACGGACCACTTTTACGCTTTCAAACGTGCTTATTCCTGAGCGCAAATACGCGTTTTGTAGGTCATTCGACGCAGAATTTAACGGTCTTTAATTTCATTTAGAGTCACATTTTCTGTACGACGCTTAGTGTTCAAGTTATGAGCGAAAAACTGAACTAAAGTCGAACTAGAACGTTTTTAAATTATTTTTCTGGATTTAGGACTGTGGAAATCAACAACACCGACGCCGAAGGGCGACTCGTTCTCGCCGACGGTGTCGTCTACGCGAGCCGCGACCTCAACGCCGACATCATCCTCGACATGGCGACTCTGACGGGGGCTCAGGTAAGTTTAGCGCTGTTTGAATTGACAGGGGACTTCCATCAGCTGAGGGACCACCAAAAACAAAGGTACCCTGTTATTTTGTGATTTGTCCAAAGGGTTTTGACACAATTAACAGACAAATCCTAATTAGGGAGTTTCAATCGGGGAATTCACCAGTGAATTGAATTGAATTGAATAACTGTGTTTATATATCTGTACAACATCTGGCTAGGTAGCCCGCTCTTCCTGTCATACAGAAGATTCCAGGTTTTACATCTTGATTCGTCAAGCTTCGCTCTTTCAACTAATTGATAACATAATTAAAATAAAGGTAACAACTCCTTAGAAAAAGAAGAAAAATATCAAGAACTAGAATAACTTATTACTTATTCATTCTCCAATAACATTTTGACATCATTATTTTTAAATTGATTCACCGTTTTCGATTCAAGAAAAATTTTAGAATGCAATTTATTGTACAATTTACTTCCAAAAATTAAGAATGACTTGGCATAGATCTCTGTCGTATGCTTAGGTATTTCTAGTGTTACTTCTTTATTTCTTGTATTCATGTGTTCTGACCTTATCTTTTTGAATTTGTCATATAAATACCGGGGTTGCCTATTCATTAGCGTTTTATATACCATTATTGCAATTCTATACTCTCTTCTTTGCTTAATTTTATACCATTTCAGTTTTTTGTACAAAGGAGTCACATGTTCATCTATTCTAGCGTTCATCACATACCTAAGGGCTGCATTTTGCGCTCTCTGTAATTTAACACTTAAGCTTTCAGACATATTAGAAAAACATGTTGAGGCATATTCGAAGTTCGGAAAAATTAGCGATTGCACTAATTGTTTTTTTTACGTATGATGGAAAATGTGACCCTAATTTCCTCAGCTGATAAATTGCACGAAAAGTTTTATTACAAGTTTCAACTACCTGCGGTTCCCAACTTAAAGTGTCATCTATTATCACCCCTAAATTTTTAACTTGGTTTACATAATCAATTTCCATACCGTTAATCTTAATTTTTGGAACCTGATGTCGCTCTATGGTCTTCATCATACGAGCGGACCCAACTATCAAGGCCTTACACTTTTCTATATTAACTTTTATTATATGTGCCTTACACCAATTCAACAGATTTTCAATTTCTAAATTTAGTTTACTAATATTGTCTTGTAGATCACAAACAGCTGAAGATAAATATACTTGTAAATCGTCTGCGTACAATAAATACGATACAGGGCAGATTTTTCCTAATGATGTTCCAACCGTAATAAGAAAAATTGAAAAGAACATTGCTGATAAAGTGAAGGGAATTGATTATGGTGTGATTCAGCGGGGAACCTCTGCTGAGGCGTCCGCAGGTGCCACTCAGTGCGAAGTATGAGGTCTTCATGGCGTCTGTCCGCTCCATTTTGTGTTACAATGCGCAGGTGTGGGGGTATCAACAATACGGAGTGGTCGACCAGCTGCTAAAATTTTTCGTCAAGCGGCTTTTTCATCTTCCTCGGAACACGCCGGACTACTTTGTATACTTGGAGGCAGGAGTTGAACCACTATTCTTCTTCACGCTTTCTCTACACTTCAAGTACCTGAAGAAAGTGGCGAGTATGCCAGCGCATCGTTATCCGCGTGTGGTGGCTGGGGAGACGGCTGCCCGACAGGTTTTCTGGAGTAGGACTCTTATGAATTTTTGTGAAAAGTATGCGTGTGCCTATGAGCTCACATTCGAGCACAGTGGAGTTCTGAAGAATTGCCTTGATAAGCTGCAGATGAAGATCAGGGATGCCTGGATGGCGGACACCAGAGCCAAGGCTCTTGCCTCCCAGGACAGGATATACCGTCTTCTAGATCACAACGTGAGGAGCATTGACCTGACCGCCAAAACTCAGAAGGCATCATTGTTTGTACTCAGATGGGTATGTAGGGTCCGAGGTGATCTTTTGAAACTCAATGGCCGGCCATATTCACCAGCTGTGAATCCAACATGTTCACTCTGTAATGAGGGAGTGCCAGAGGACATTGTGCATTTTTTGGCAGACTGCCCTGTTCTGGGCGAATTTAGAGCAGCGAGTTTCGGAAGAAGAAGATTGCCATATGACGACATCATCAACATGCTCAATGGAATAAATTGGCTACCACTTGCCAAGTTCTGTGCAACTGCGTGGGCGTACCGAGCCGATCTGGTGTATCATTTCAATTGGGACAATCAAATGTGATAGGTATAGCTGCATCAATAATAGCAAATATAGCGAGGATAATAAACAATATAGTATAATCAACTAATGCGGAACTCTGACAGACGGGCATAGCCCACAGTCATTCCATGTATTTATTATTTATTTTTTGTTGTTTTTCGAATTTCAAATACATGTATTTTCTTCTTCTTCTTCTTCAGGGGGGAACCTTAAGGGTGACATTGTTTTTGATGTACATCAATGCGCTACCCATTAATCTGCCTAATCACAAAACCTATTTACTTGCTGATGGCACGGCAGTTTTAGTCACTAACGACACACGGGATGGAGCATTTGATGAAGCGTGCCTTGAATGTGTTGGGAGATTGGTTTTCTGTCAGTCAACTTACTCTGAATTCCAACAAAACTAAGTATTTACTGGTAGGGTCGCAAAAAGGTAGTTTGACTACTTCAGATTACAAATTGGTGTCTCACATTTGTAACGATCCTTCAAGTTGTACGTGTCAGCCTCTAGCGAGGGTCCAGAGCTATCGTTACCTGGGAGTTGTTATGTCATGCGACATGCGCCATGCTGCAGCTGTGCATCTTATCTTATAGTCATGCTGCATGACTGGGGATTTTTCCTTCTTCTTCTTCTTCTTCTTCTTCTACCTCTATACGACGTGATTCGAGTTGAATTTAGGCCTCGAAACCTTCCAAACATAGTATCCCTCGTATGAGCTGAAGAAAACCGCAACAATTATTTTTTATTATTAATAAATATTAATTAACTAATTTTTTTTTGTCCCGTTTTTTTCAGGGCATAGCGACAGGTAAATACCACGGAGCCGTCCTCACCAACTCCGCCGACTGGGAGGCGATGGCGACGTCCGTCTCCCGCCTGTCAGGCGACCTCCTCTTCCCGATCCCGTTCTCGCCCGAACTTCATTTTCCCGAATTCAATTCGGCCATCGCCGACATGAAGAATTCCGTTTCCGTGAGTTTTCCGAGTGATTTTTAGCGAATTTTTGAAGAAATTTCTCGGTCCAAAATTTTTAAAACTCGAATTTTCGAAAACTTCATACCAAAATCCGTTTCCATCCTACGGGGGGGGGGGGTTAGGAGAGTTTAAGGGGTGGGGGAATTCCTCATAAATTCTCAAAATGGTATATTCTGACAAGTGACATCTCATCAACTAGAGCACTTTGAAGATGAAGAAACGTGGTTGTTACTTGAGATGTTCTTCATGGTTATTCTGCTCTTATCTTATGACGGATTGAGATATCGCAATTCTGACTTCACCATCGTGTTCAGCGTTGAAAAAATCTATAATCTGAGGGGGGATTTAGGGGGGGGGGGATTATCCATAAATTCCCCAAATGAAACAGTCTGACAAGTGACACACCATTTTATAGATTTTTCAACGCTGAACACGATGGTGAAATCAGAATTGCGATATCTCATTCCGTTCTCAAACTGGAGCACTTTGAAGATACTGCAGCACTGTGGTTGATACTTGAGATTTCTTTATTTATTAACACACGGCTCACGCCAATTACAAAGTTTAGTCGTTGCACAACGACAGAGAGCGCACAATGAGGTACTATACAGTGTAGTTAAATAAGATACTTTACAAAGTACAGTAGGGCCCCGGCTATCCGAGCTAATGTGGACCAGAGGACCCTCGGATAACCAGAAACTCGGATAACACGGGCAGACAGAGCAGCACAAAGACATTTTGGGGTTGATACAGTAATAAATAAAGACGTAAAATTGAATTAACATATTAAGTTCACTTTATTATGAAACCCACTAAAAATACAGTTTTAGTTAATAAAATCCAGCCTATAAATATAAAACAAGGTCAATGGTAAATATGAAAATATACACTTAAGAATAACACACTTAATAACAGTATGTACAATTAAAAACAGTTTTGTACTGGTACTGTACAGTACTTTATCAATAAAAATTTAACTTTAAAACTAAGCCTACTTCTTGAAAAAGTTCATCAGAGTTTTCTGCTTAACTGAACTGGCCCGCTTCTTTGCAGCTGTTTCTCGAAGTCGACGAAGCAGCAGAAGATCCGTCGAAGATTCGTCAGAACTCGTCAGAACATATTTTCGTCAGAACACTCATCCATAGTAACCGTAGCCTTAGACTATGTACCTACATACGTGCAGTGTGGTGGGTAGCACAGTAGCAGCGGTCACCCCACTCCACCGCTCGCTCGCTACGGTACTGTACAGAGTACAAACACTGTCGCCGGGCGCCCGGCATCCATGGTCTTAAATTTTTTTTTTTTAAATTTTTTTTTTTTTTTTTGCGCCTCGGTTAAACCGGAACTCGGTTAGTCGGGGCTCGGATAGCCGGGGCCCTACTGTAATACAAAAAGAAAAAGCAAAAGGTTTACTATGAAAAATGAAAAACACCCCGAAGCACTGTAGGCCGGAAGAAAAAATTCACTCAGTAAGGTGATAAATGTCTAAGCTAGTTCTGAGGCGAGAAAGGCTACCAACGAAGAAATCGAAATCCGCTGCCTGGAGGGATCTTTTCCGTTATCGTTCAGCCAGGCCCCTCGGCCTCATCTCGTGCCGTTATCGTTCGGCCAGTTCTACAAGTGATACTCTTTCCTTCATTAACGATATCAGAGGTCATGTTTGTGATGTTTTTTTCCTTTATTGATATCATAGGTCATTTCCATGTTGCCTATCGATATCGGAGGACAGTTGTGTTTCAGTTCGTGTTTCACTGATTTCGTAGCCGTCTGTTCCTGTTAAAAATGAATTTCTTGTCTTTGTATGACACCGTGAAAACGAAGGAGGGTGCCCTCGGCCAGTTCTTTCCTTCATTGACGATATCAGAGGTCATGTTTGTGATCAAGTGGACGGAGTTGCAGAAGAAAAACGTACCCCAATCAGCTGATTAGTACCATACAGATTAGTTCGACATATAGATCAAGTGGGCACCCTCCTTCGTTTTCACGGTGTCATACAAAGACAAGAAATTCATTTTTAACAGGAACAGACGGCTACGAAATCAGTGAAACACGAACTGAAACACAACTGTCCTCCGATGTCGATAGGCAACATGGAAATGACCTATGATATCAATAAAGGAAAAAAACATCACAAACATGACCTCTGATATCGTTAATGAAGGAAAGAGTATCACTTGTAGAACTGGCCGAACGATAACGGCACGAGATGAGGCCGAGGGGCCTGGCTGAACGATAACGGAACAGGTCCGCCTGGAGGAAAGCATTGACCTCACGTGGTAAACGAAACAAGGGGCGATGAATTTGATAGTTGTAGGCAGCAAAAGGAGCGTGGAACAATGTGACTGAACGGGTGGGATAGCTGGGAACGTTTATGTTGACGCGTGAAAGGAGATGAGGGCACTGAAGCCTACCATTTACTAGCTTGTGGTAGAAAACAACATCGGCATCAAAACGGCGCTGTTCCAACTTAGGCAAATTGTAAGTGGCTGCAAGGGTTGAAAATTGGTGGTGGTCAGCCGGCAGTCGAAGCTTGTAGCAGAGATACCTGAAGAACCTCCGCTGCACTCTCTCCAAGCGATCCTTATGCTCTTCATAATATGGGGACCATATAGGACTTGCGTATTCCATTACAGGCCGTACTAACGATTTATAAAGGGTAACAATGGACTCAGGAGACGTAAAGTCACGAGTGCACCTTTTAAGGAATCCAAGCGATCTCATAGCCCTCGACGCCACCATTTCGATATGGTCATTGAATGATAGCCTCGAATCGAGAAGCACTCCAAGGTCACGAGTAGACTCCAAACTCGTCAAAGCAACTCCGTCGATGAAGTATGGGCAGGTCAAGGTGGACTGCGTACGTGAAAAAGAAGCCACAGTGCATTTGGCTGGATTCAAGGCGAGATGGCTAAACGAGCACCATTCCAAGATACCATTGAGGCACTGCTGCAGCTGGAGGCAATCCGAAGAGGATGCAATACGGGAAAACACCTTGAGATCATCCGCGAACATGAGAATCCTGACATTGTGAGATGGAGCAAGGGAAGCCACACTATTGATTCTTCATTGAGATGTTCTTCATTGACATCCAATCCTTCACTTATTTTTTTCAAAATTCGCTCTTATAGCCATGCTGCATGACTGTCGATTTTTTGAATTTATTAATTGATCAATTTATTTTGTTTTTTCGCAGGACCGCTCCAACGCGCAGAGCTCCTGCGCCGGCCTGTTCATTCTCGCTCATCTCGGCTTTGATTTCGGTGGCACTTGGGTCCACGTCGACATGGCGTCTCCCGTTTATTCGGTAAGAAAACGAAATTGTGGTTATTTTCGGCCATTTTTGACCCGACGGTAACATAACACAACGTCAACAAACTGACGTTTAAGGGATCAATCAACGCAGAATTTGATGGTTTTTAATTTGTTACTGAGTGATTGTTTTCGAGGTGCTTTGAGACTGTTTTGGGCCAAAAACCTGAAAAAGTCATCAAATTTTCTATTGACGTTGCAGACGATCAAAAGACCTTAAATTTAGGTGAAATAGAGGTTTGTATCACGAGGTCAAAATTGACGTTTGAGAGGATCAATCGATGCAGAATATAGTGCTCTTTAACTTTAGACACTTCAAAGTGTAAATACAGTTGTGGAGTCTAGAAATGGACTGATACAGTTGTGGAGTCCAGAAATGGACTAATACAGTTGTGGAGTCTAGAAATGGACTGATACAGTTGTGGAGTCTAGAAATGGACTGATACAGTTGTGGAGTCTAGAAATGGACTGATACAGTTGTGGAGTCCAGAAATGGACTGATACAGTTGTGGAGTCTAGAAATAGACTGATACAGTTGTGGAGTCCAGAAATGGACTGATACAGTTGTGTAGTCTAGAAATGGACTGATACAGTTGTGGAGTCCAGAAATGGACTGATACAGTTGTGAACTGATGCAGTTGTTGAGTCCAGAATTGGACTGATACAGTTGTGGAGTCCAGAAATGGACTGATACAGTTGTGGAGTCTAGAAATGGACTGATACAGTTGTGGAGTCCAGAAATGGACTGATACAGTTTGAAGTCCAGAAATGGACTGATACAGTTGTGGAGTCCAGAAATGGACTGATACAGTTGTGGAGTCTAGAAAGGGACTGATACAGTTGTGAACTGATGCAGTTGTGGAGTCCAGAATTGGACTGATACATTTGTGGAGTCTAGAAATGGACTGATACAGTTGTGAACTGATGCAGTTGTGGAGTCCAGAATTGAACTGATACAGTTGTGGAGTCCAGAAATGGACTGATACAGTTGTGGAGTCTAGAAATGAAACGGTCTGTAAGTGACACCTCATTTTTAAGGTTTTTACACGCTGAATAAGATGGTGTAGTCAGAATTGCTATATCTTATTCCGCTCTCATACTGGAGCACTTTGAAGATGAAGAAACGTGGTTGATACTTGAGGTGATCTTCATGAACATCAAGTCCTTCATTGGAGACATTTTACATAAAACCACTTATTTGTTCGAAAATTCGCTCTTATAGCCATGCTGCTGACTTTTTTCTTCTTTTTCTTCTTCTTCATCTTAATTTTTGTCTTCTGCCTCTTTCAGGGCGAGCGAGCGACCGGTTACGGCGTCGCCCTCCTCAGCGTCCTCTTCGGCGACCGCTCTCAGAACAAGATGTTGTCCAAACTCAAGCAGCTCGCGCTCTCTGGACTCTGAACCCGCCGCGCGGTTTATTTACTTGTTCATGTATTAGACTCCTCGTGGAGGTGGTCCCCCACTTTTCAAACGTAATTTTTTGTCGTTTATTGTGTCGCTTGATTTGTGTCGCTTTTGATTTGGGGTTTTGAGAGAAATTAAATTCGAAAAAAAGTACATTTCAATGTGTTTTGTGTTATGTACCCGTTTTTCTTACACGCTGGAAAATCCGTATCAGCTGAATGCGTATTGAGAAAATTCGGCTGATTTCTCCCCTCAATCAGCTGTACTGCCTATTAGGAGCTGTCTGGCAACTTGTACAGGGTTTTAGATACTACTTTAGCTGTACTGCCTATTAGGAGCTGTCTGGCAACTTGTACAGGGTTTTAGATACTACTTTAGCTGTACTGCCTATTAGGAGCTGTCTGGCAACTTGTACAGGGTTTTAGATACTACTTTAGCTGTACTGCCTATTAGGAGCTGTCTGGCAACTTGTACAGGGTTTTAGATAAGTACTACTTTAGCTGTACTGCCTATTAGGAGCTGTCTGGCAACTTGTACAGGGTTTTAGATAAGTACTACTTTAGCTGTACTGCCTATTAGGAGCTGTCTGGCAACTTGTACAGGGTTTTAGATACTACTTTAGCTGTACTGCCTATTAGGAGCTGTCTGGCCACTTGTACAGGGTTTTAGATACTACTTTAGCTGTACTTCCTATTAGGAGCTGTCTGGCAACTTGTACAGGGTTTTAGATACTACTTTAGTTGTACTGCCTATTAGGAGCTGTCTGGCAACTTGTACAGGGTATTAGATACTACTTTAGCTGTACTGCCTATTAGGAGCTGTCTGGCAACTTGTACAGGGTTTTAGATACTACTTTAGCTGTACTGCCTATTAAGAGCTGTCTGGCAACTTGTACAGGGTTTTAGATACTACTTTAGCTGTACTGCCTATTAGGAGCTGTCTGGCAACTTGTACAGGGTTTTAGATACTACTTTAGCTGTACTGCCTATTAGGAGCTGTCTGGCAACTTGTACAGGGTTTTAGATACTACTTTAGCTGTACTACCTATTAGGAGCTGTCTGGCAACTTGTACAGGGTTTTAGATACTACTTTAGCTGTACTGCCTATTAGGAGCTGTCTGGCAACTTGTACAGGGTTTTAGATACTACTTTAGCTGTACTGCCTATTAGGAGCTGTCTGGCAACTTGTACAGGGTATTAGATACTACTTTAGCTGTACTGCCTATTAGGAGCTGTCTGGCAACTTGTACAGGGTATTAGATACTACTTTAGCTGTACTGCCTATTAGGAGCTGTCTGGCAACTTGTACAGGGTTTTAGATACTACTTTAGTTGTACTGCCTATTAGGAGCTGTCTGGCAACTTGTACAGGGTTTTAGATACTACTTTAGCTGTACTGCCTATTAGGAGCTGTCTGGCAACTTGTACAGGGTTTTAGATACTACTTTAGCTGTACTGCCTATTAGGAGCTGTCTGGCAACTTGTACAGGGTATTAGATACTACTTTAGCTGTACTGCCTATTAGGAGCTGTCTGGCAACTTGTACAGGGTTTTAGATACTACTTTAGCTGTACTACCTATTAGGAGCTGTCTGGCCACTTGTACAGGGTTTTAGATACTACTTTAGCTGTACTGCCTATTAGGAGCTGTCTGGCAACTTGTACAGGGTTTAAGATACTACTTTAGCTGTACTGCCTATTAGGAGCTGTCTGGCAACTTGTACAGGGTTTTAGATACTACTTTAGCTGTACTACCTATTAGGAGCTGTCTGGCAACTTGTACAGGGTTTTAGATACTACTTTAGCTGTACTGCCTATTAGGAGCTGTCTGGCAACTTGTACAGGGTATTAGATACTACTTTAGCTGTACTGCCTATTAGGAGCTGTCTGGCAACTTGTACAGGGTATTAGATACTACTTTAGCTGTACTGCCTATTAGGAGCTGTCTGGCAACTTGTACAGGGTTTTAGATACTACTTTAGTTGTACTGCCTATTAGGAGCTGTCTGGCCACTTGTACAGGGTTTTAGATACTACTTTAGCTGTACTGCCTATTAGGAGCTGTCTGGCAACTTGTACAGGGTATTAGATACTACTTTAGCTGTACTGCCTATTAGGAGCTGTCTGGCAACTTGTACAGGGTTTTAGATACTACTTTAGCTGTACTGCCTATTAGGAGCTGTCTGGCAACTTGTACAGGGTTTTAGATACTACTTTAGCTGTACTACCTATTAGGAGCTGTCTGGCAACTTGTACAGGGTTTTAGATACTACTTTAGCTGTACTGCCTATTAGGAGCTGTCTGGCAACTTGTACAGGGTTTTAGATACTACTTTAGCTGTACTGCCTATTAGGAGCTGTCTGGCAACTTGTACAGGGTTTTAGATACTACTTTAGCTGTACTACCTATTAGGAGCTGTCTGGCAACTTGTACAGGGTTTTAGATACTACTTTAGCTGTACTGCCTATTAGGAGCTGTCTGGCAACTTGTACAGGGTTTTAGATACTACTTTAGCTGTACTGCCTATTAGGAGCTGTCTGGCAACTTGTACAGGGTTTTAGATACTACTTTAGCTGTACTACCTATTAGGAGCTGTCTGGCAACTTGTACAGGGTTTTAGATACTACTTTAGCTGTACTGCCTATTAGGAGCTGTCTGGCAACTTGTACAGGGTTTTAGATACTACTTTAGCTGTACTGCCTATTAGGAGCTGTCTGGCAACTTGTACAGGGTTTTAGATACTACTTTAGTTGTACTGCCTATTAGGAGCTGTCTGGCCACTTGTACAGGGTTTTAGATACTACTTTAGCTGTACTGCCTATTAGGAGCTGTCTGGCAACTTGTACAGGGTATTAGATACTACTTTAGCTGTACTGCCTATTAGGAGCTGTCTGGCAACTTGTACAGGGTTTTAGATACTACTTTAGCTGTACTGCCTATTAGGAGCTGTCTGGCAACTTGTACAGGGTTTTAGATACTACTTTAGCTGTACTGCCTATTAGGAGCTGTCTGGCAACTTGTACAGGGTTTTAGATACTACTTTAGCTGTACTACCTATTAGGAGCTGTCTGGCAACTTGTACAGGGTTTTAGATACTACTTTAGCTGTACTGCCTATTAGGAGCTGTCTGGCAACTTGTACAGGGTTTTAGATACTACTTTAGCTGTACTACCTATTAGGAGCTGTCTGGCAACTTGTACAGGGTTTTAGATACTACTTTAGCTGTACTGCCTATTAGGAGCTGTCTGGCAACTTGTACAGGGTTTTAGATACTACTTTAGTTGTACTGCCTATTAGGAGCTGTCTGGCAACTTGTACAGGGTTTTAGATACTACTTTAGCTGTACTGCCTATTAGGAGCTGTCTGGCCACTTGTACAGGGTTTTAGATACTACTTTAGCTGAACTACCTACAGGGTTTTAGGTGTAGTATAATATACGAGTAGTTATATTGTCGCTCAACAGAGTGAGCATAGCTGCGGCATCGAGGCTTCCAGAAACCTCCAGGAACACATCGCTATGGTCGAGGATTGGAATAAGAAGATCACGTTCACGTACAAAAGAAGCTACCATGTCGACCCCGTAACTCTAAATAACGATATAGTTCCTCTAAATCAGGCCGTATCATGCGCAGCTTGACACTTGAGCACCATTGCTGCACTGCGCTTATTGCAGTTGCGCCCTTGTGTTAGCCTCCACTAGGGATGAGCATCGATGAACAAAACATCGAAGTGTGGAAAACATCGATGTATTTCGGTTCAAAACATCGATGTTTTTAAAAATAATTTTAAAAAGGTAATTTTAGGAATATACTAGATGAAACACTCAACTAATTTTAATTAAAATAAATACAATGAAATACACAAATAATTTTATACTTAAAAAATACAATGAATTACTCAACTAATTTTATATTAAACGTGGGTGTACAATTTAATAAATTGCAACAACTAAACTACGTATTATTTACAGTTTTTTAAAATTATTCCCAGATCCAAAGCGTCTCATCAATAGAATGGAGGAAAACCACTTTGGATATCATTTTTCCTTGTGGTCTGTTTCGGTTTTTGGTAACTGTTTGCCCAACCAAGTTTTAGACACATTAACCAAGTTTTTAGAAAATGGTTCCTAAAAGCTTTAGTGTTGAAAATAAAATTAGCAATTTCGCGTTTATAAAACATCGCTGGTTAACATCGATGTACGAAAAACATCGATACCTTACCATTGATGTCAAAAACATCGAACATCGACATGAAAACCTTGACCATCGATGCTCATCCCTAGCCTCCACCTCTGATCTGGTTCTGCCCTGTAGGACCACAGCGAGGTCGTCAACAAATGCAAAGGCGGGGATGCCCTGCCCGGAAAGTTCGAACAAAACAGTATCCCCGGTTTCGCGCGATCATGTACTGGCCTCGCATGTCTTTGGAAATAGATACATTTCAGTAGGTACCTACTATAAGATTACACAGCCCCATAAGAAAAAAAAAGTTGAGTACCTACATCAGACCAGACCTGTACATCTTCATGTTTTGGGGTCTCTGAATCCGGGGTCATTTTGACCTCATTAGGTCAGGGTCCAGGTCATTTGAAGATCAAATCAAATAAAAATTCTCGAAAAATACTGAAAAAATTCACACGTTTTTATTAGTTGATTTTAAGAACTTTTTGTTTTTGTTTTTCAGATTTTTTCTAAACATTTAAAAATAAAAATCTTAAATCGTCAACATAGCTTTCCTAACTACCTGTGTCAATCAAGCAATCAGCAATTTTTCGGTCCTGAAATAAACGCATCCCGAACATGATCATTTCTATTCTGTTCGGCTGTAACCCTATTGAATTCACACTCCTTCGCCAGTGACATGAGAGCAGTGAGATATTGATCGATCGTTTCAGAAGGGAGCTGTTTCCTAGTATGCTATAGCCAGCTGGTGTCTTGCCAATATAATATTTTTCGGCTTAATGTACAGTTTATTGAGAGTACCAAGAGCTGAGTCGTAAGCATTACAATCGTTGATACATTCAAATTCGTTTGAAGCCAGAAAATTCGAGAGTACCTTCAGTCGGTCGACGTCCTCAACTTCTGCCTTATCAATGAAGTTTTCAAATGTCCGCAGCCAATAAGTCCATTCACGCTGGGCAGTAGGACAGTCGGGGTCCGTAGAGAATCGTTCTGGCCGGTATAGCTTGTCCATATTTAAGTTTTACTTGAATAAATTGTAATGAAAAATTGGTTCAAGTGAAGTGTGCGGACAATTTCCGAGGGAAAATTGACTCTCCAGAAATTTTGGGAAAAAGTGAGATACAAAGTCCACGGCCATGTAGCATGGGTATAAGAGCGAATTTTTGAAGAACTAAGTACCTAACTGATTTTATTTAAAATGTCTCCATTTTACTGGTTTTTACAACCAATTCTGTTTCCATTTTTTTCCCCCCAGTGGCACCTCATTTTGAAAGGTTTTTTTTTTTTTTTTTTTTTTTTTTTTTTTGTAAAAGTACAATTCATATGCATTTAATCGTCAGATCTACCAGTAAAAAAGTCGGTAGAAAACATCAAATTTGTGTGGGATTTGTGTAGAAACGTGTAGTGGGTTCACTATTCGAATTTGAAGAAGAAAAAACAATCCAGTCATGCAGCATGGCTATAAGAGCGAATTTTCGACGAAATAACTGGTTTTACGTAAGATGACTCGTGGAAAAATTCGCTCTTTATTGTCATGCTGCATGAGATCCACTGATTTCTATTGAATACACACAGAATCCGAAGCTTGAAAATAGCAAAACATTTAGTGAATGTTAATCAAATGTTAATCACGGGTGGTATTCGGAAGTGGAGGTGAAAGAGAGCGGGAAGGATGACGGGCGGGAGTGTAGGATGTGTAGGGTTGGATGTGATGGGTGGGAAGGAGGGTGGCGGTTGTCTGTACCGGGTGGCGGTTGTCTGTACCGGGTGGCGGTTGTCCGTGACTGAGCGGCGTGGCACGTAGTCGTAAGTTGGTGAGGGGGGGGGGGACGAATGAAGGGACGGAGAAGTGGAGTCATTGACGATCACACCACTCCATTCCTCTCCACACCACACCACACCTCTCCACTCCAGTCGACTCCCCTCCACACCATTTCCGCCAGTGCTGCTTCTTTTGGCGTCAGCTAAACGTTTGTACGTCGAATAGAGAAAGAGCAAACGAAAATGGGTGAAACATCTCAACAGATTAATTAATGATATTCATAATAACAATTATTCAATCAATTAGTGATCTAGACAGAAGTGTGATCTTCACAAATAAAACTCGAACTAATATACAAACTAAATGCTTGCATACGAGTCTGCAACACATTGGGACATTTTATGTCAATATTAATAATATCCCATCTTAACTCAAACCCCACAAAATCACTCACACTTGGTGTAATAATCGTGTTAGATGACTGTAGTTAACTTCTTGTCTGTTACCGACTTTTGCAGTTAACTACCAACTAGTAGTAAGTGATTACAAAACCTAGTTGTTGATATTCAACTGCTAACTAACTACTAGTTAAAGTTGGTCGATATAACTAACTACTAGTTAAAGTTGGTCGATGATAACTTTCATCTCAATTCGATTCAAATTCAACCTTTTTCGAGTTATCGAGACGTTTTTGAGTCAAATTTCGTAGATTCCGATGAGTCAATCAAACTCAATTCTCTTCCTTAATAAGAATCGATTATAACAATTTTTCGACGTTTTTGAGTCGTTTTTACGTCTCCAGAAGGTCGATTTCATCTCAAATGAACCCCTCAATACGATTCAAATCCGACGTTTTTCGACTTTTTGAGACGTTTTCGAGTCGAATTTTGGAAATTCCGATGAGTCAATCGAACTCAATTTTCTTCCTTTATCAGAATCGATTTATCGATTTATCAATATTCTTCCTTAATCAGAATCGATTATAACAATTTTTCAACGTTTTTGAGTCGTTTTAAGTCAATTTCATCTCGAGTGAACCCCTCAATTCGATTCAAATTCAATCTTTTTCGAGTTATTGAGACGTTTTCGAGTCGAATTTCGTAGATTCCGATGAGTCAATCGAACTCAATTTTCTTCCTTAATCAGAATCGATTATAACAATTTTTCAACGTTTTTGAGTCGTTTTAAGTCAATTTCATCTCGAGTGAACCCCTCAATTCGATTCAAATTCAATCTTTTTCGAGTTATTGAGACGTTTTTGAGTCGAATTTCGTAGATTCCGATGAGTCAATCGAACTCAATTTTCTTCCTTAATCAGAATCGATTATAACAATTTTTCAACGTTTTTGAGTCGTTTTAAGTCAATTTCATCTCGAGTGAACCCCTCAATTCGATTCAAATTCAACCTTTTTCGAGATTTTGAGTCGAATTTCGGAAATTCCGATGAGTCAATCGAACTCAATTTTCTTCCTTAATCAGAATCGATTATTACGAAATTTCGACGTTTCTGAGTCGTTTTAGGTCGTCAGAAGGTCGATTTCATCTTAAATAAAAAACTCAATTCGATTCAAATTCGACCTTTTTCGAGTTTTTGTAACGTTTTCCAGACGAATTTCGGAAATCAGACAATTTGCCGCCACTCGGAATAAAAAGGCGCCAATTGATCTCAGTTCACCGCCTCAACGTAACGAAGCGCTAGTGTCAACGCCGACGATCGAACAGGCCCTGCTCGTGGATGCTGTAAACCTCTCTAGCATCCACCTCTCCCACCCTCCACCACACCACCACCCCCCTCGAGAGAAAAGTGACCTCATCTTCAGTTTTCTCTGGTTTCGTCCGTAGAATGGGACAGCGACCCGTCAAAAAAACGTCGATTTTCTCAAGTGATTTCCTCAATCGTAAATTCCTGTAGTTTTGGTTTCTCGACATTTTTCGACTAACGCAACACTCGAAATCCGCTCTCTGGTGGTCGTCGTTCGGTCCGCTCGCACCGTTGAAAATCACTTACGACAAAAACAATTTCGTTTTTTTTCCCTTCGCGCTCCGAAATTTCCCACTTTTCTCGATTTTCTCAGTTTTCTCAATTACATCAACCGGACGTCTTTTCAAAAATACAGAAAAATGTACTGTTACGTCGTTCAACCGAACGGGGTCGTTCTCGAGGTCCAGCTGGAGAACAAAACCAAAGGACAGGACGTTCTGGAGAAGGTTAGTTGACGGTTTTCCATTGTAGAAATAAAATAAATAAATTGAGTAAATTGGTGAAATTTACTACTCGACGTGTTAATGTTACGATTAAATAAGTAGTGAGTTTTGAGGTGTTTATGGGGGATTGAAGGTTAAATTCGACGTGTAGCAGTTTCGACGTCGGTTTTGTCGAAATCGAACGCAATTTGACATTTTCATCGCAAAGTCAGTTTTGTTCAAGTTACAGCTTCATAGAGTGAATAGCGTAGAAATTAGCTTTAGGAGCCACTCAGCTGATCCAGGGCCTGTGCTGCTCCTAAGGAGGCTACAGACCAAATTACAGCTTCATAGAGTGAATAGCGTAGAAATTAGCTTTAGGAGCCACTCAGCTGATCCAGGGCCTGTGCTGTTCCTAAGGAGGCTACATACCGAATTACAGCTTCATAGAGTGAATAGAGTAGAAATTAGCTTTAGGAGCCACTCAGCTGATCCAGGGCCTGTGCTGCTCCTAAGGAGGCTACAGACCAAATTACAGCTTCATAGAGTGAATAGAGTAGAAATTAGCTTTAGGAGCCACTCGGCTGATCAAGGGCCTGTGCTGCTCCTGAGCAGGCTAAAGACCAAATTACAGCTTCATAGAGTGAATAGAGTAGAAATTAGCTTTAGGAGCCACTCAGCTGATCCACGGCCTGTGCTGCTCCTAAGGAGGCTACAGACCAAATTACGCCACCAGATTACGTTCGACCATTTCTTAATTATCTATAACCACCTTTAACAATCTCTCACTATCTATAACCATCCGTAACCATCTCTACCTAACCATCTCTAAACGTCTCTATCTAACCATCTCTATCTAACCATCCCTAACGATCTCTATCTAACCATCTCTAACCATCTCTTATCCATCCCCAACCATCTATAACCATCTCTACCTAACCATCCCTAACCATCTCTAACCATCTCTAACCATCCCTAACCATCTCTAACCATCTCTAACCATCCCTAACCATCTCTAACCATCCCTAACCATCTCCACCTAACCATCTCTAACCATCCCTAACCATCTCCACCTAACCACCTCTAACCATCCCTAACCATCTCTATCTAACCATCTCTAACCATCCCTAACCATCTCTAACCATCCCTAACCATCTCCACCTAACCATCTCTAACCATCTCCACCTAACCACCTCTAACCATCCCTAACCATCTCTATCTAACCATCTCTAACCATCCCTAACCATCTCCACCTAACCATCCCTAACCATCTCCACCTAACCACCTCTAACCATCCCTAACCATCTCTATCTAACCATCTCTAACCATCCCTAACCATCTCTACCTAACCATCTCTAACCATCCCTAACCATCTCCACCTAACCACCTCTAACCATCCCTAACCATCTCTATCTAACCATCTCTAACCATCTCTAACCATCTCTAACCATCCCTAACCATCTCCACCTAACCATCTCTAACCATCCCTAACCATCTCCACCTAACCATCTCTAACCATCCCTAACCATCTCCACCTAACCATCTCTAACCATCCCTAACCATCTCCACCTAACCACCTCTAACCATCCCTAACCATCTCTATCTAACCGTCTCTAACCATCCCTAACCATCTCTAACCATCCCTAACCATCTCCACCTAACCATCTCTAACCATCTCTAACCATCCCTAACCATCTCCACCTAACCATCTCTAACCATCCCTAACCATCTCTAACCATCCCTAACCATCTCCACCTAACCACCTCTAACCATCCCTAACCATCTCTATCTAACCATCCCTAACCATCTCTAACCATCCCTAACCATCTCCACCTAACCATCTCTAACCATCCCTAACCATCTCTAACCATCCCTAACCATCTCCACCTAACCATCTCTAACCATCCCTAACCATCTCCACCTAACCACCTCTAACCATCCCTAACCATCTCTATCTAACCATCTCTAACCATCCCTAACCATCTCCACCTAACCATCTCTAACCATCCCTAACCATCTCCACCTCTAACCATCCCTAACCATCTCTAACCATCCCTAACCATCTCCACCTAACCATCCCTAACCATCCCTAACCATCTCCACCTAACCATCTCTAACCATCCCTAACCATCTCCACCTAACCACCTCTAACCATCCCTAACCATCTCTAACCATCTCTTAACCACCTTTAACCATTTATAACCATCTATAACCACATTTAATCATCTCTTAACCACCTATAACCATCCCCCAGGTAAATATATAATACAGCACTAACTTCAACTTTGATTTTATACTACCTACTGCTTAGCACGCCATCGTTACGAAATATCAGAACTTTCGGAGAACACCAACTAAACACCATTTTAAATCCAAACTCCGTAACAATTAAGAGGATATCAATACACGGTTTTCCTATTGTACACGAAGAAGGTTAAGTTCTAAAATATCTACGAGAGAGGACAGTGACAAGGTTAATTCGTGTCTCTAATTACGTTATTAATACTCTTTAACAGCTTCGAGTGGAATTTTATAAAAAGGACAAAACCTCTCAGAATGTCGTAACGTAGTTCATGAACTCGTTGGGTTTATCTCGAGATAACCGTTGGAGAAAGGAATGAATTCGGTACATTCAGCAGTTTTTGTCGACAGGTTTTTTGGATTTGATTGATCATCAGGGCAGTTTAGGGCCATCAGGGAAGTTCCTTCTCATTTCCCGAACTAAATGTCTCTTAGCGAATTTTTGAAGGAAATGTAGCTGTTGTTCTCGGTCCAAAATGTTTAAAACTGGAATTTTCATACCAAAATCCGTTTCAAACCACCTTGAATCCACTGCCAAATGTCCCAAAAATCATATGCGTACACATATATATTTATATATGTGTCATTCCAGACGATAACTCTCGTAGATGGACAGAATAGGGCCACACCAAGTGGGTTTTACGGGAGATTTAGGAGGGGAAAATTACCCATAAATTCCGAAAATGAAACAGACAAGTGACACCTCATTTTAAAGGTTTTTTAATGCTGAACACGATGGTGACGTCAGAATTGCGATATCTCATTCAGTCCTCAATGTGGAGCATTTTGCAGGTGAAGAAACGTGGTTGTTACTTAAGATGTTCTTCACGGTTCATCTGCTCTAATCTGATAACGAAATGAGATATCGCAATTCTGACTTCACCATCGTGTTCAGCATTAAAAAATCTATAAACTGAGGTGTTACTCGACAAAAGAAAGTCGAAAATTCGCTCTTACAGCCATGCTACATGACTGGAGTTTTCAATTTTGAACAGAATGTGTCATGTTGTAACGCCCCTCGTAGATACCTGCGACAAAATGATTTTGAATTTAAACTGAATCGATTACATTTAAGTTTCTTGAAAAAATGCTAGAAAGTGAAATGTTTCGAGTCCAGACGAAGTTTCTTGCCTTAGATGAAATTTGGCACTACGACCTTTTTGGTTTAAAATTGATATCTCAGCACTGGATTGAGCGATTTTCAAATTTCAAAAAGCATCTGATTAAGAATTAAATTCCCTACAACTTTGATTTCGTGCTATTTTTCAATCGGAGCAGTCATTTTCAACCTACAGGCGTCAGAAGTTGAGGGTTTTTCAACTTGTTAGCAAAGTTGGTCAAAATCGCCTACTTTGATGGTTCATCTGCTCTAATCTGATAACGAAATGAGATATCGCAATTCTGACTTCACCATCGTGTTCAGCATTAAAAAATCTATAAACTGAGGTGTTACTCGACAAAAAAAAAAGTCGAAAATTCGCTCTTACAGCCATGCTACATGACTGGAGTTTTCAATTTTGAACAGAATGTGTCATGTTGTAACGCCCCTCGTAGATACCTGCGACAAAATGATTTTGAATTTAAACTGAATCGATTACATTTAAGTTTTTTGAAAAAATGCTAGAAAGTGAAATGTTTCGAGTCCAGACGAAGTTTCTTGCCTTAGATGAAATTTGGCACTACGACCTTTTTGGTTTAAAATTGATATCTCAGCACTGGATCAAGCGATTTTCAAATTTCAAAAAGCATCTGATTAAGAATTAAATTCCCTACAACTTTGATTTCGTGCTATTTTTCAATCGGAGCAGCCATTTTCAACCTACAGGCGTCAGAAGTTGAGGGTTTTTCAACTTTTTAGCAAAGTTGGTCCAAATCGCCCATTTTTGACGAGCGGTTGCGGCTGAACGGTTGGGCCGATTTCGACGTTTGAAATGCCATTCGACGCCGAATTTAATGCCCTATAAAACAAAATTCGACATGTTTTGACATATATAATATATTATATTTAACTTGGCCGTTTTGACTTTGATATTTGACTTTCCCGTATTTCATTTCAAATCAAAGGGAGACCGGAGTCACGTAGACCAACGGACAGCACGAACTCGATCTCACGTTCATTCGATGACAATGTTTTTCCAGTTATCTGTGCCATTACGACCAAGGTCGCGCCTGCGCCTTCATTTTAATAGAAAACAAGCGAGGAGAAACGAAAAACCCTCGAAAAATTTGGATTTTTAGACGTTTTTTGGTTAAATTGGACACTTTTGGGTTTCGTTACTCAAAAATGGCGAAAAATCGAGGTTGGTCGAAAAATTTTGATTTATCGATTTTGGCGTATTTTGGCTTTTGAATGCGTTTTTCTCGAAATCCAACGGGTTTACGACAAAATGCTCGCGGATAGATGTTGTAGGGAATTTAAAGAGCTTTAACTAAAACAGGGCAGGGGTTGTAGAGAGAAAAGGGGTGAAAAGGACACTGAGAAGGTCGCTTATTCGCTCATATCTCGAAAACTACGCGTCCTAGCTACAAGACCTCTCAATACAAAAGTAAAGATGGCAAAATTTGCTACAAGATTGACTCAATTTATTTTTTCGATATCTCGAACAGCTTACGAGATATCTGCCTGTGAAAATCGCGGGGAAACCACTGTGGACCTACGTTTTTTGGCAAACTTACTCGCTTATTCGCTCATATCTCGAAAACTACACGTCCTAGCTATAAGACCTTCCAATACAAAAGTAAAGATGGCAAAATTTGCTACAAGATTGACTCAATTCATTTTTTCGATATCTCGTACAGCTTACGAGATATCTGCCTGCGAAAATCGCGGGGAAACAACTGTCGACCTACGTTTTTTGGCAAACTTACTCGCTTATTCGCTCATATCTCGAAAACTACGCGTCCTAGCTACAAGACCGCTCAATACAAAAGTAAAGATGGCAAAATTTGCTACAAGATTGACTCAATCAACTTTTTCGATATCTCGTACAGTTTACGAGATATCTGCCGTCGAAAATCGCGGGGAAACCACTGTCGACCTACGTTTTTTGGCAAACTTACTCGCTTATTCGATCATATCTCGAAAACTACATGTCCTAGCTACAAGACCGCTCAATACAAAAGTGAAGATGGCAAAATTTGCTACAAGATTGACTCGATTCATTTTTTCGATATCTCGAACAGCTTACGAGATATCTGCCTGTGAAAATCGCGGGGAAACAACTGTCGACCTACGTTTTTTGGCAAACTTACTCGCTTATTCGCTCATATCTCGAAAACTACGCGTCCTAGCTACAAGACCACTCAATACAAAAGTGAAGATGGCAAAATTTGCTACAAGATTGACTCAATTAACTTTTTCGATATCTCGTACAGCTTACGAGATATCTGCCTGTGAAAATCGCGGGGAAACAACTGTCGACCTACGTTTTTTGGCAAACTTACTCGCTTATTCGCTCATATCTCGAAAACTACACGTCCTAGCTATAAGACCACTCAATACAAAAGTAAAGATGGCAAAATTTGCTACAAGATTGACTCGATTCATTTTTTCGATATCTCGAACAGCTTACGAGATATCTGCCTGTGAAAATCGCGGGGAAACAACTGTCGACCTACGTTTTTTGGCAAACTTAATCGCTTATTCGCTCATATCTCGAAAACTACACGTCCTAGCTATAAGACCTTCCAATACAAAACAAAGATGGCAAAATTCTCTACAAGATTGACTCGTTTCATTTTTTCGATATCTCTCACAGCTTACGAGATATCTGCCTGTGAAAATCGCGGGGAAACAACTGTCGACCTACGTTTTTTGGCAAACTTACTCGCTTATTCGCTCATATCTCGAAAACTACTCGTCCTAGCTACAAGACCACTCAATACAAAAGTAAAGATGGCAAAATTCGCTACAAGATTGACTCAATTCATTTTTTCGATATCTCGTACAGCTTACGTGATATCTGCCTGTGAAAATCGCGGGGAAACAACTGTCGACCTACGTTTTTTGGCAAACTTACTCGCTTATTCGCTCATATCTCGAAAACTAGTCGTCCTAGCTACAAGACCACTCAATACAAAAGTAAAGATGGCAAAATTCGCTACAAGATTGACTCAATTCATTTTTTCGATATCTCGTACAGCTTACGAGATATCTGCCTGTGAAAATCGCGGGGAAACAACTGTCGACCTACGTTTTTTGGCAAACTTAATCGCTTATTCGCTCATACCTCGAAAACTACGCGTCCTAGCTGCAAGACCACTCAATACAAAAGTAAAGATGGCAAAATTCGCTACAAGATTGACTCAATTCATTTTTTCGATATCTCGTACAGCTTACGAGATATCTGCCTGTGAAAATCGCGGGGAAACAACTGTCGACCTACGTTTTTTGGCAAACTTAATCGCTTATTCGCTCATACCTCGAAAACTACGCGTCCTAGCTACAAGACCGCTCAATACAAAAGTGATGATGGCAAAATTCGCTACAAGATTGACTAAATTAACTTTTTCGATATCTCTCACAGTTTACGAGATATCTGCCGTCGAAAATCGCGGGGAAACAAATGTCGACCTACGTTTTTTGGCAAACTTATTCGCTCATATCTCGAAAACTACACGTCCTAGCTATAAGACCTTCCAATACAAAAGTAAAGATGGCAAAATTCTCTACAAGATTGACTCGATTCATTTTTTCGATATCTCTCACAGCTTACGAGATATCTGCCTGTGAAAATCGCGGGGAAACAACTGTCGACCTACGTTTTTTGGCAAACTTACTCGCTTATTCGCTCATATCTCGAAAACTAGTCGTCCTAGCTACAAGACCACTCAATACAAAAGTAAAGATGGCAAAATTCGCTACAAGATTGACTCAATTCATTTTTTCGATATCTCGTACAGCTTACGAGATATCTGCCTGTGAAAATCGCGGGGAAACAACTGTCGACCTACGTTTTTTGGCAAACTTACTCGCTTATTCGCTCATATCTCGAAAACCACGCATCCTGGCTTCAAGACCACTCAATACAAAAGTAAAGATGGCAAAATTCGCTACAAGATTGACTCAATTCATTTTTTCGATATCTCGTACAGCTTACGAGATATCTGCCTGTGAAAATCGCGGGGAAACAACTGTCGACCTACGTTTTTTGGCAAACTTACTCGCTTATTCGCTCATATCTCGAAAACCACGCATCCTGGCTTCAAGACCACTCAATACAAAAGTAAAGATGGCAAAATTCGCTACAAGATTGACTCAATTCATTTTTTCGATATCTCGTACAGCTTACGAGATATCTGCCCGCGAAAAGGGCCATTTTGGGGGGGAAACAATAGTCGACCTACGTTTTTTGGCAAACTTTTGCCTGTAGAGCTTCAGTGGTGCGTTTTACGGTGAAACCCTTCAGAGAAAAAGTTGTAGAGCATTGAACCTATGACAATTTACAGCAGTTCGAAATTTACTAGATCTTTCTAGAAAACTGTAAATTTCATTCTTTGAGTTTTGAAATTTTCCAACGTTTATTTGAGCTCTTTGAGTCGTCTAATGGGACATTAACAAACTCATTATTAACAATTAAATCCCTTTTCCATTCATTTACACGAGGTTTCTGACTCAGGACCTAAGGAAACTGCCTTTGCCCCCGTTAAGAGGATCTCGAAGGTCTCGGGACGGAGAACATTCAATGAAACCTTATCAAGTGACCTTTTCTCCCCATTTCTCATCGGATGCACTCGGTTTGGCCGATATAAGCGATTCAAATTTTTTTTATTAGATTTAATCTAATTGTGGTAAGGTCAACGAAGGTTTCCGATAGACGTTACGTGTCCTTCTGTCTTTTTTTTTCGATATTCGATATTTTTCGACTATTCGATTTTTATCTACAATCGGTTACAGATAGTAGATTCGTCGGTGCAGCACCTTTCGCGTAACGTGTTGTATAATTTCGGATAAGAGTGTAAGAAATGCCATCTGTAAGGTCGGTGACCTCAGAACTCTTGAATGGGCGGTATTCAGATGGTTTTGAAAAATTCGACTTACATTGTCGATCACGAGGGAGAAGTGTATTGTAACAATACAAGTCCAAATCACTCGATTTTACACGAAAAATTACTACGAAAAAAACTTGATATTTAGAAGGCATTTGTGGTCCATAGAGTAGGTACCAGGTCAAGGAGGCTGTGGATTCCTACTGACTGAACGTATAGATAACGTATTCACACTATTACTTTATTATAGCCCTCGTATTGTGACAATGAAACAGTCAAAATCACTCGATTTTCAAATTACTACGAAACAACTTGATATTTAGAAGGCATTTGTGGTCCATAGAGTAGATACCAGGTCAAGGAGGCTGTGGATTCCTACTTACTGAACGTTTAGATAACGTATTCACACTATCACTTTATTATAGCCCTCGTATCGTGACACTGAAAAAGTCAAAATCACTCGATTTTCAAATTACTACGAAACAACTTGATATTTAGAAGGCATTTGTGGTCCATAGAGTAGGTACCAGGTCAAGGAGGCTGTGAATTCCTACTTACTGAACGTTTAGATAACGTATTCACACTATTACTTTATTATAGCCCTCGTATTGTGACAATGAAACAGTCAAAATCACTCGATTTTCAAATTACTACGAAACAACTTGATATTTAGAAGGCATTTGTGGTCCATAGAGTAGATACCAGGTCAAGGAGGCTGTGGATTCCTACTTACTGAATGTTTAGTGAACGTATTTACACCATTTCTTTATTATAGCCCTCGTATTGTGACACCTAAAAAGTCAAAATCACTTGATTTTCAAATTACTAGGAAAAACTTGATATTTAGAAGGCATTTGTGGACCATAGAGTAGGTACCAGATGAAGGAGGCTGTGAAGAAGAAGAAGAAAGATGAAAAACATGACTTTATTAACAAAATTTCAAACAATTTTTATAAGGTATAATACATAATTATTGACAATGGGTTATGCCCGTCTGCCTGAGTGTGCCCATGTATATTGTTGACTGAAATACTCCTTTACAATTTATTATTAGGGGTGACATGTTGTACATTAATTATTGTCCCTATTAAAATGTTGTACCAATTCTGCCCGGTAGTTCCAAGCTTTTCGGCAGTACCTTGCCAATGGTAACCAATTCATACCGTTCAAGATCACAAGTAGAGTCTCCAACGAAAATTGAGTCGTATGTACCAAATTCAACCACACGAAACTCAGAAAGTGCAGGACAGATCGCCATGAAGTGCAGAATGTCTTCGGGGACTGCCATGTTGCAGAGTGAGCAATTCTCATTGTGTCCCTCTTCTTGTCGAATATGAGGTCGACTATTGAGCTTCAGTAGGTCTCCCCGAACACACCCATCTCAGAACGAACAATGATGCCTTCTGCTTCCTCTCAGTGAGCTCTGTAGGTCTCACATCGTTGTTCAGCAACCTGTAAATTCGGCAGGTGGACGCTAGAGCCCTAGTTTTAAGTGCTTCCATCCAATGATGCTCTTAACTTCATTTGCAGATCCTCTTAATGACCTCTCCACTCATTGCGGTCCTTTTTAGTTCCTTGGACCAGTATAATTGGCGACGAACGGGAATCGATCACAATCCTAGGGAATCGATAATTTGGCATCTTCTAAGTCTTGAGAAGGTATTTGCCAGAAGATATTTGCCATGCTGAGTGTGAATAAGAACAGGGGCTCCACTGCCGTCTAAAGATAGATGAAATAATCAGGGGTGTTCCGTGGTAGGTGAAAAATTCGTTTCACAAAGTACTTGAATGCCTGTTCAACCACCCGATGCTCTCGAAATCCCCACACTTGTGCATTATAACATAGAACGGAACGGGCAGCTGCCTGAAACACTGTGTATTTGGTGCTGATTGGGATGTTGGAGAGTCTAAAGAAGGAGCCGTATGCCACTGAAATACTCAACTCAGCTGCTGCTGCTGCTGTATCCGTCACGTGTTCGCTAAAGGAGAGTCCTGACGTTCAAGGAGGCTGTGGATTCCTACTTACTGAACATTTACGCAATTATTTAGTGAACGTTTTTACACCATTTATTTAGTATACCCGTCGTATTGTGACAATGAAACAGTCAAAATCACTAGATTTTCAAATTACTACGAAACAACTTGATATTTAGAAGGCATTTGTGGTCCATAGAGTAGGTATCAGGTCAAGGAGGCTGTGGATTCCTACTTACGTATTTACACCATTTCTTTAGTATAGCCCTCGTATTGTTTCACTGAAAAATCCCCAGTCTTGCAGCATGACTATAACAGCGAATTTTCGAAAAAATAACTGGTTTTATGTAAAATGTCTCCATCGAAGAACATGATGTCCATGAAGAACATCTCAAGTAACAACCACGTTTCTTCACCTTCAAAGTGCTCCAGTTTGAGAACGGAATGAAATATCGCAATTCTGATTTCACCATCGTGTTCAGCATTAAAAGCCCTTTAAAATGAGGCGTCACTTGTCAGAATGTCTCATTTTGGGAGTTTATGAAGAATTTTTCCTCCCTAAAACTCCCCAATACTCCCCTCTTCATTCGATATTAAGAAGGCATTTGTGGCCTATTGAGTAGGTATTCGACCATACCACACTATGAATTTTGTCCTTCAATTATCAATAAGTCTCCAATTATTAGTTATTACTACGCCGAAGCGGTGGAAATCAAGTAATTTATTTCGGTTTTGTTATTTTTTTTGCAGGTTTGCGACATTCTGGGTATTCGAACGGAAATGGACTATTTCGGGCTCAAGTACCAAAACGGGAAAACCGCCGGGTCCGAGCTCTGGTTGAATTTGAGAAACTCCGTCGAGCGGCAGGTCCAGCACATGAACCCGGTTCGGTTCCGACTGAGAGTCAAGTTCTGGGTTCCGCCGCATCTCGTCCTTCAGGAGTCGACGAGGTAAATCCACGCTTTTTTTCAAGTTTTTGGTCTCTAGCTCACTTCCAGTTCACTTTTCGGACGATGTGTCTATATAAGAAAATGTAGATTACTAAATTCCCAACACATTTGTTACGGACGTTTTTCTTGTAGGACCAAGCGTATTCGAGGTACGAGCAGGGGAAAAAGGGCAGAAATTGGCACACAAGAAAAAGGCGAAAATTGGCCAAAACAGGGTGAAGACTTGATCTCAGCGAAATGTTTATTGAATGAAAGTTGTAGAGAATTTAATTTCCTATTCATTTGTCAAAAAAATAAAAAATTTACGAGCAATGAGGAGGAGTGGGGGTAAATTTAAGAAAACTGCAAGAAGTGCTTTTTTTTGTGATTTAGCCTTTTTGAACACAGCGTGCGTCTAAATAATATCATCAAATAGTGGTAAATTTCAGAGAACGATTTACAATCCTCTAAGAAGTACGTGCATTGAATTCTGTTGATACGTGAACATGATCTCATCATAGAGACCGTAAATTTTTGAGTCGGAAATCTGCACTTTTTTCAGGTTTTTGGTCTCTAGCTCACTTCCAGTTCATTTTTTGGATAATATGCCTATATAAGAAAATGTAGATTACTAAATTTCCAACACATTTGTTACGGACGTTTTTCTTGTAGGACCAAGCGTATTCGAGGTACGAGCAGGAGAAAAAAGGCAAAAATTGGCACACAAGAAAAAGGCGAAAATTGGCAAAAACAGGGTGAAGACTTGATCTCAGCGAAACGTTTATTGAATGAAAGTTGTAGAGAATTTAATTTCCTATTCATTTGTCAAAAAAATAAAAAATTGACGAGCAATGGGTAGGAGTGGGGGTAAATTTAAGAAAACTGCAAGAAGTGTTTTTTTTTGTGATTTAGCCTTTTTGAACACAGCGTGCATCTAAATAATAGCATGAAATGGTGGTAGATTTCAGAGAACGATTTACAATCCTCTAAGGAGTACGTGCATTGAATTTTGTTGATACGTGAACATGATCTCATCATAGAGACCGTAAATTTTTGAGTCGGAAATCTGCACTTTTTTCAAGTTTTTGGTCTCTAGCTCACTTCCAGTTCACTTTTCGGACGATATGTCTATATAAGAAAATGTAGATTGTTAAATTTCCAACACATTTGTTACGGACGTTTTTCTTGTAGGACCAAGCGTATTCGAGGTACGAGAAGGGGAAAAAGGGCAGAAATTGGCACACAAGAAAAAGGCGAAAATTGGCAAAAACAGGGTGAAGACTTGATCTCAGCGAAATGTTTATTGAATGAAAGTTGTAGAGAATTTAATTTCCTATTCATTTGTCAAAAAAATAAAAAATTGACGAGCAATGGGTAGGAGTGGGGGTAAATTTAAGAAAACTGCAAGAAGTGCTTTTTTTGTGATTTAGCATTTTTTGAACACAGCGTGCGTCTAAATAATAGCATGAAATGGTGGTAGATTTCAGAGAACGATTTACAATCCTCTAAGAAGTAAGTGCATTGAATTCTGTTGATACGTGAACATGATCTCATCATAGAGACCGTAAATTTTTGAGTCGGAAATCTGCACTTTTTTCAAGTTTTTGGTCTCTAGCTCACTTCCAGTTCACTTTTCGGACGATATGTCTATATAAGAAAATGTAGATTGTTAAATTTCCAACACATTTGTTACGGACGTTTTTCTTGTAGGACCAAGCGTATTCGAGGTACGAGCAGGGGAAAAAGGCAAAAATTGGCGCACAAGAAAAAGGCGAAAATTGGCAAAAACAGGGTGAAGACTTGATCTCAGCGAAATGTTTATTGAATGAAAGTTGTAGAGAATTTAATTTCCAATTCATCTGTCAAAAAAATAAAAAATTGACGAGCAATGGGTAGGAGTGGGGGTAAATTTAAGAAAACTGCAAGAAGTGCTTTTTTTTGTGATTTAGCCTTTTTGAACACAGCGTGCGTCTAAATAATATCATGAAATGGTGGTAGATTTCAGAGAACGATTTACAATCCTCTAAGGAGTACGTGCATTGAATTTTGTTGATACGTGAACATGATCTCATCATAGAGACCGCAAATTTTTGAGTCAGAAATATGCACTTTTTTCAAGTTTTTGGTCTCTAGCTCACTTCCAGTTCACTTTTTGGACGACATGTCTATATAAGAAAATGTAGATTACTAAATTTCCAACACATTTGTTACGGACGTTTTTCTTGTAGGACCAAGCGTATTCGAGGTACGAGAAGGGGAAAAAGGGCAGAAATTGGCACACAAGAAAAAGGCGAAAATTGGCAAAAACAGGGTGAAAACTTGATCTCAGCGAAACGTTTATTGAATGAAAGTTGTAGAGAATTTAATTTCCAATTCATCTGTCAAAAAAATAAAAAATTTACGAGCAATGAGGAGGAGTGGGGGTAAATTTAAGAAAACTACAAGAAGTGCTTTTTTTTGTGATTTAGCATTTTTGAACACAGCTTGCGTCTAAATAATATCATGAAATCCATAAATTTGTTAAAGTATAATTTTTTTTTCGTTTTTAGTTCTAAAAATTTAAATTTTTGTAATTTTTGTAAACGTCACTACTACGCGATTGGTATTTCACCTTGAGCGTACTCCCGTACTCTCACAACGAGTGAACTTTCCGCCGTTAAAATACACCACCCGCGGTTTCACGGGTCATAAATTCTCTGAAACTGAAATCGTCGACATTCCAACGCCGCAGGTTGTTACTACGATAAGAACACGTCGTAGAATTTGGTCGTTGACGTCCAAATTGATTGAACCGTACGGTCAAAATTACAACAAGTCTCCGGAACATTTAAAATCTACATTTAATTTCCAACCAAAAGTGTCTCGTAGACTTTTTTTTCAAATCCACTCAAAATCCGACTTTTTCCACTTTTAAGATTTTCGACGTGTTTTCGACCTTACTTCACTAAAATTGCCATAACTCCCTTAATATGCCTTGAAATGTAAATTTGACGATACCGTTAGAAAGAGCGTTAAATTTCCTACCTCTTCAACGCCTAACAAATATTTTTAAGGTGGAACTGAGGAGTGAAAATGGAGTCTGAAAAGTGGATTTTGTCAAAATCTCAAAATCACCTGTTTTTTAAACTCTTGGTAATGTTACTAGTTCTTGCAGCAGAATTGTGAAGGTATTCTTAAAAATGTGCCAAAAAGTCAGCTTTCTAACGGACTTATCCAAAAAAAATTTTTGCTGTTTAATTAAGAGAAAAAATGAGGTTTGAATGCGAAAAAACGTGATTTTTCAGGGCTTAAATGCGGGTTTTTCATGAAAAATCTACCCTCAGCGGGGTTTTCATCGGAAAATGAAAACCAAAAATGAAAATAAAAACTTCCACAGTTTTTCATTTTTCGATGAAAAACCCGCTGAGTCGAATCATGACACTCTCAGGTCTCCCAGACTCATTTTATCGTTATTTAATTTATTATTATTAATATCAATATAAATGAAACAGTCTGACAAGTGACACCTCATTTTAAAGATTGTTTAACCCTGAATACGATGGTGTAATCAGAATTGCAATATCTTATTCCGTTCTCGAACCGGACCACTTTGAAGATGAAACGTGGTTGTTACTTGATATGATCTCCATGTTAAGTCTGCTCTAATCTGATGACGGAATGAGATATCGCCATTCTGACTTCACCATCGTGTTTAGCGTGTAAAAACCTTTAAAATGAGGTGTCACTTGAAAGACCGTTTCTTTTTTTGGAATTTAGGTATGGGTGAACCCCCCCCGCACACACACACCCCAAACCCTACTCAGGTTTTGGACATTTCAACGCTGAACACGATGGTGAAGTCAGAATTGCGATATCGCATTCCGTCATCAGATTAGAGCAGAATAACCATGAAGATCATCTCAAGTATCAACCACGTTTCTTCATCTCCAAAGTGCTCCAGTTTGAGAACGGAATGAGATATCGCAATTCTGATTTCACCATCGTGTTCAGCATTAAAAACCCTTCAAAATGAGGCGTCACTTGTCAGACTGTTTCATTTTGGGAGTTTATGAGGAATTTTCCCTCCCTAAAACTCCCCAAAACCCCCCCTTAGAGTGACCCGATTCTGCCCATCTACGAACTTAGCCGTTCAATTGCTAAGACAGATTTTTGGTGCAAATTTGAACTTTTTATCTCAATTCTATCGAGAGTTACCTTCAGGAGTGACACATACATAAAAATATATACTTAATATATATTTTAGGTGTATGATTTTTGGTGTCTTTTGACAGTGGATTCAGGATGGTCTGAAATGGATTTTGGTGTAACGATTTTTCGCAAATTCGAGTTTGAAAAATTTTGGACCGAGAACGGTAGCTTCATTTTCTTCAAAAATTCGCTCTTACAGCCATGCTGCGCGGTTCGATAGAATCACTTAACTATGTTGAATGTCTTGTCCGTGTCGAATGTCTTGTTCGTGTTGAAGTACTATACCTATTATCCCTTAATGACCCAACGTATCTTTTTGGAAACACGATTTCGGAGGCGATTTGGTCTCTTGCGGGCTTTTCATGAGCCACAACGACTGTCCCACGAGCTATTAAGGGTTAAAGTATAATTAACTATATTAGTATAGTACCTATATTACGGGTATATGATTTTAGGTGTCTTTTGACAGTGGATTCAGGATGGTCTGAAATGGATTTTGGTGTAACGATTTTTCGCAAATTCGAGTTTGAAAAATTTTGGACCGAGAACGGTAGCTTCATTTTCTTCAAAAATTCGCTCTTACAGCCATGCTGCGCGGTTCGATAGAATCACTTAACTATGTTGAATGTCTTGTCCGTGTCGAATGTCTTGTTCGTGTTGAAGTACTATACCTATTATCCCTTAATGACCCAACGTATCTTTTTGGAAACACGATTTTGGAGGCGATTTGGTCTCTTGCGGGCTTTTCATGAGCCACAACGACTGTCCCACGGGCTATTAAGGGTTAAAGTATAATTAACTATATTAGTATAATACCTATGTTACGGGTATATGATTTTAGGTGTCTTTTGACAGTGGATTCAGGATGGTCTGAAATGGATTTTGGTGTAACAATTTTTCGCAAATTCGAGTTTGAAAAAAATTTTGGACCGAGAACGGTAGCTTCATTTTCTTCAAAAATTCGTTAAAACCAGTTATTTATTCGAAAATTCGCTCTTACAGCCACGCTGCGCGGTTCGAGAGAATCACTTAACTATGTCGAATGTCTTGTCCGTGTTGAATGTCTTGTCTGTGTTTCCCTTAATGGTGTTTACATCCTGAGGACCGTCATACGTCACAAGCGGACCTTCTTTTCTCTTCTCAAGTTCCACCTCGAAGAATTTTCTTCTTTTTCTTTTTTCTTTTTTTTTCTTCCCGCTTCTTCTCCCTCGTGTTTCCGACCTCTCGCAACCAGCTGGTCCCGTTCACGGGGGGTTCACGTGATCTCACACACGGGGGCCGTTCCGTCGACGTAATCACTCGAGTTGTCGGTGTATTCGTGTTTGCTTCCGCCCGTACACCGCCATCACGGTCTCATCTGTCGTACGTGGAACCTGAAAAGAAAAAGAGAGAAAAAAAAATATATATATATCCGGAGTCATACAGCATGGCTATAAGAGCGAATTTTCGAAGAAATAACTGATTCTAATTAAAATGTCTCCATTTTATCTACTGGTTTTATAACGAACTTTGTGTCCTTTTTGACAAATTTCCGAAGAAAATGAAAGTTCAATATTTTTAAAATTCGAATTTCCGAAACATTTTCACACCAAAATCCGTTTCAGACCATCCTGAATCCACTGCCAAAAAAACACCAAAAATTATCATATATTATGTGTATACAGGGTGGCCAAAATGTATAGGACCACGTAAATCAGCGTTCAGAAACAAATTTCATGTGCCACACTTGGGGTCAACGGTGGACAACATTTTTGCGCAGTGTCAGGGCTGCTGGTTTTTGAGCGCTCGTGGAGTGGGTTACGCGCGGTAAAAAAAAAAATCGATTGAGGTGTCAAATTTTCATTAAACTTTGCGTAGAATCCGATTCTGCGAGGAAAAAAGGGGGTTCTCATTTGAAAACAACAAAGTTGATGCGGAAATCGCGCATGCGCGACGCACGAAAAGGTGGTATTATAATTTCCCGTGAAAAGTTAAAGGGGGTTACCGTTTGAAGTTTTTGTTTAGGTTCGGAAATTACGGAGTAAATGGCTGGCACTATACATTTTGGCCACCTTGTATAAATCAGATTAAGAGTGCCCAAAGTCTAAAATTTTTGTATAACTATTATTTAGCAGAGTATCGCGAATTACACACGGATTCGGTGATAAACCTCTCAAAGAAATTTTGAATAAGATTCAACGTCATTTTTTGTCAAATTGCGTGTCAGGCTGTGGTGCTTCTTAAGCGACGAAATCCTGATGACTAATTTGATCACGTAAAATCACTGTCGGATGCGTAAGAATTGCGTTGATTTTTCACGATTGTATTTCTTTTTCCAGACACCAAATGTGCAATCAGGTGAAAGAGGAAGTCAAAGAAGGGCGACTTCATCCGGCGACGAGGGAGTCGCGCGTGCGATTGGCAGCTCTTCTGTGTCAGGTGAGTCGACATGGTCGGTATAAGGTTACGCGGTTTTCGTTGGTGTTTTACCGCGAGGGGTGAAGAACTAAAAGACCGAAATATGGACGATGTAAACTTTTATCGACGTTAATTAGAACGGATGAACTTGGATACAGATTTGAACGTGGGGGAGCGAAATGGGCGATAGGAGCATTGAAACAGGAATGAGCGATTGATAACAGAACAGAGAGAATCATTTTACCCATAAATTCCCAAAAATGAAACATTCTGACAAGTGACACCTCATTTTAAAGGTTTTTACACGCTGAATAAGATGGTGAAGTCAGAATTGCGGTATCTCATTTCGTTCACAAACTGGAGCACTTTGAAGATGAAGAAACGTCCCTAGAAATCCTTAGAAAACACCTGAGCTTAGAAAAATCGCTAGAAATCCTTAGAAAATACCTGACCTTAGGAAAAACCTTAGAAATCCATTTAAAAAAAAACCCTAACGTTAGAAAAATCCTTAGAAAGCACCTGAGCTCAGAAGAATCACTAGAAATCCCTCTAGAAAAAAGACCTCTAGAAAAATCCCCAGAAATCCTTAGAAAACACCTGACCTTAGAAAAATCCGTAGAAACCCTTAGAAAATACCTGAGCTTTGGGTTCGTTCAGTGTTATGGCATGCAGGATGGGTTCGTTCAGTGTTATTTGGTTTATACGAATGTAAAAGACCTTATATATTACCTTGTATATAACTATATATCTGTAGAATATATTTTGTAAATTGTTAAAGTTAACCCTGATCCAAAATAATTCAATTTTAATGTACATGTACATGTTGAAATTGACCCAAAAATCAGTTATGCAGCATGGCTATAAGAGCAAATTTTCGAATGTTTCCATTTTACACGTTTTATTACAAATTTTGTCTCCTTGTTTTGCCGAGTAACACCTCAGCTTATAGATTTTTCAACGCTGAACACGATGGTGAAGTCAGAATTGGGATATCTCATTCCGTTCTCAAACTGGAGCAACATTGAAGATGAAGAAACGTGGTTGATACTTGATATGATCTTCGAAAATTCGCTCTTATAGCCATGCTGCATGACTGGATTTTTTTTAAAATATGGGTTGATAAGGTCAATGTTAAGCAGCAGGTCGAGGGGTAGTTTTTCGAACACGATTTCGTCTAATTTCGCTCCGGCGATCGATCTCTCAGTGACGTCGTCACCCGAACCCACTTTGACGACGTCGTTGACCTTGTTCAGGACAAGCCGCGCACTTCACCTTCGATATTAAATATTTTACGAGAAATACGACGGTTGACACAATCGATTTCCCCGAGAACCCTATCAATACAATTTTAAATAACCCCAGTCGTTTCCCAAGAGACAAATTGAATAATATTAAATATTATTTAAAATTTGTATAAATAATATGATTAGGTGATTAGCCTTTCGATTGCCGAGACGGATTTTTTGTGCAAATTTGAACTTTTCATCTCAATTCAATCGAGAGGTATCGTCTTGAGTGACACATACATAAATATATATTATATATAGGAATTCGATTTAAAAATTTTTCGGGAGTTCGAGTTTTAAAAATTTTGGGCCGAGGAACAGGTTGCATTTGGCTAGGAACAGGATGATTGTGGCTTAGAACAGCTTGAATTGGTCCTGAAACAGGTTAAATTTGACATGGAACAGGTTCAATTGGTCGTGAAACCGGTTGAATTTGGCTAGGAACAGGTTAAAGTAGGCTTGGAACAGCTTGAATTTGGCTTGGTACAGGATGAATTTGTCCTGAAACAGGTTGAATTAGAACAGGTAGAATTTGGCCTGGAACAGGATGAATTCGGCTTGAAACAGGTTGAATTTGGAACAGGAGGAATTGGGCTTGGAACAGTTTAAATTTGGCCTAGATCAGGTTGAATTTGTCTTGAAACAGGTTGAATTTGGAACAGGTAGAATTGGGCTTGGAACAGGTTAAAGTAGGCTTAGAACAGCTTGAATTAGGCTTAGAACAGGTTGAATTTGTCTTGAAACAGGTTGAATTTGGAACAGGAGGAATCGGGCTTGGAACAGTTTAAATTTGGCCTAGATCAGGTTGAATTTGTCTTGAAACAGCTTGAATTTGGAACAGGTAGAATTGGGCTAGGAACAGGTTAAAGTAGGCTTGGAACAGCTTGAATTAGGCTTAGAACAGGTTGAATTTGGCTTGAAAATGCTATCTATAATATAACGTCTTAAACCAAAATGTCTGAAATGTCCTCTTTTCATAGTCGTTTCCCCTCTAAAATCAAGTGTTCCCGAAGGACCAAGTTACCAGTATAACATTATGTTACAGGTTTATACTAATCTTATTAACCTGCTCTCTTGTACCTAAATACTCGACTCTAATATATTAAATATATTTTTTATATATATTTATATATCGACGGTCGCACAGCAACACCCCACACCCCACATCGTCATTTTCGACGAAAATGCGTTTTGCATATCGATGGATGCTCTTGTTACACATTGACTAACTTTCTTTCGTAAGTGCATAAAGGCGGGTATTTATGTTGTAAAAGTACCAGAATTGAAAAATATATGGGAGGAGAAAATCGTAAGATGGCGGTTTTCCAGCCCTCCTGACAAGTTGCGAAAATGACGATATGGGGTGTTGCTGTGAGACCGTCGATATATATTTTTATATATATTTGATCAAATTTTGACGTTATCAAATTGCCCAGGTTGAATTCAACGATCCCACTTGGTCACCGACGAGATACGCCCAGTGGGCGAAACTCCTCATCGGCGAAGGCGAAGAAGACATTTGCGAATTGAGCGCGATGCACAAGGAGTTCGAGGTAAGCAATCGATTAAGGGCCGATTCGTAAATTGTTCAAGTACATATTTAGTAAAAAATTCGAAATTATTACGTAATCGTTAGACAAATCTTTGAATGACGTAATTCCTTCAAGTTTTTCTCCATTGTTGTGTTCATTTTTATAATTTTGTAATAACTTGACTTCCATGCGCTTCCCTTATCACTTACCCCTTTCACCATAAACAGCCAATCAGAAGCTGTTTCGTTTCACTTCTTCGTGGCAACTAATCCAATAATTGGCCGCGAAGTGAAAGATCTCATAATAACATAATATGAAGGCGCGGAATTCCAGAGGCTTATTAAAACCCGATCAACTGGCCAGCCAGCCCTCTGACGTCATACGCTCGAGCGTCATAGGCTGTGACGTACTAGTTAGCCTCCAGCCAGCCGTCTGACGTCATACGCTCGTGCGTCATAGGTGCGTCTGACGTAGTGGCCCGCCTGCCGCTTGTGTTCTGACGTGATCTGAGGGAAAGGGTGAATCAAGGAAACAAATTTTTCCCGTTTCAGTTTATGTGCCAAAGCAAAGACATGAAAATGTCAAAAGAATGTCAACTCCATCCTGTTGTTGATACAGTCGAGAATTAAATGCTTGCATACGAGTCTGCAACACATTGGGACATTTTATGCCTTTAAAGAAGCGATTCAAGAACCTTCGAACTATACTACATCACCTACCCCAGTAGCGTAGTTGTTATACTTAATTGTAGGGTTCATCATAAATTATGAAGGTTGCATTCGTGTTGACAATATAAATTATTGAGAATGATCACCTGTGTGTAAACAATTATTTAAACAATCACGCTCATACCGCAGCTTGTCGGCCACGCACTCCGCAGTGGTTAACGTAATATGGTTAAGTAAATCGAGAGCTATCCAACGAGTGGTGAACGATTTTTGTACGATGATAACTGGCGAAGATAAAGTTCCGTAGCAACGAATCGGTTGTAAGCGAAAATCATCAGAAATTTTCCCAAAAGGAACGACCCCAAAAAACCCCCTGGTACTAAGTTCAGTGTAAATTGGTTGATTTGAGAAAAAAAATCATCCGTCATCTTGTATCCGCCATCTTGAATTTTTTTCAAATTTGACGTCAGATTTTTAATAAGCGACCCCCAAAAACCCCCGGGTAGGTAAATCGGTTGATTTTAAGAAAATCGTCAGCCATCTTGTGTCCGCCATCTTGAATCCGCCATCTAGAAATTTCCTTAAATTTGACGTCAGATTTTTAATGAGCGACCCCAAAAAACCCCTGGTACCAAGTTTAGTGTAGATCGGTTGATTTTCAAAAATGTAGTCATTTTTGGATTTTTTTTTTTTTTTTGAATTTTCAGAACATGAAAAGATCGGCGGCCGAGTACTGGGTGTTGAACGAAGTTTCAGTTCTCGATCAGTTCGGCGAAGAGATTTACGAAGTCAAGTCGATGAAAGTGGGAATCGGCCCGAACGGAGTCAACGTCTACCAGCCGGCCGGAGAGCAAACTATGTGAGTTGTACAGTACCTACATGTTATGTATAACGTGCGTAATATGCATTTCACGTTTTTTGGCTCATCACAGTCGTTTTTGAGAGGGGGAAGTTACAGTCCAGTCAAAATAGGGGAAGTCAAAATACCCGTTCCGATTTTTTTCAGGAATGCTGGGTCTCAATTTTTTTCAGTTTTTCGCTCATAACTCGAAAACGGTGCGTTGCAGTGAAAAAGGTCGCCAGTACTAAATGAAAGCTTACTCAATTTGCTACAAGTTCGGTCGTATACATTTTCATGAAAAACTGAACCGTTTTCGAGTTACCGGATCCGGAATGCGGGGTGGTGCCGCGGGAGGTTCCATTTTTCTTCAGTTTTTCGCTCATAACTCGAAAACGGTGCGTTGCAGTGAAAAAGTTCGCCAGTACTAAATGAAAGCTTACTCAATTTGCTACAAGTTCGGTCGTATACATTTTCATGAAAAACTGGACCGTTTTCGAGTTACCGGATCCGGAATGCGAGGTGGTGCCGCGGGAGGTTCCATTTTTCTTCGGTTTTTCGCTCATAACTCGAAAACGGTGCGTTGAAGTGAAAAAGTTCACCAGTACTAAATGAAAGCTTACTCAATTTGCTACAAGTTCGGTCGTATACATTTTCATGAAAAACTGGACCGTTTTCGAGTTACCGGATCCGGAATGCGGGGTGGTGCCGCGGGAGGTTCCATTTATCTTCAGTTTTTCGCTCATAACTCGAAAACGGTGCGTTGCAGTGAAAAAGTTCGCCAGTACTAAATGAAAGCTTACTCAATTTGCTACAAGTTCGGTCGTATACATTTTCATGAAAAACTGAACCGTTTTCGAGTTACCGGATCCGGAATGCGGGGTGGTGCCGCGGGAGGTTCCATTTATCTTCAGTTTTTCGCTCATAACTCGAAAACGGTGCGTTGCAGTGAAAAAGTTCGCCAGTACTAAATGAAAGCTTACTCAATTTGCTACAAGTTCGGTCGTATACATTTTCATGAAAAACTGAACCGTTTTCGAGTTACCGGATCAGGAATGCGGGGTGGTGCCGCGGGAGGTTCCATTTATCTTCAGTTTTTCGCTCATAACTCGAAAACGGTGCGTTGCAGTGAAAAAGTTCGCCAGTACTAAATGAAAGCTTACTCAATTTGCTACAAGTTCGGTCGTATACATTTTCATGAAAAACTGAACCGTTTTCGAGTTACCGGATCAGGAATGCGGGGTGGTGCCGCGGGAGGTTCCATTTTTCTTCAGTTTTTCGCTCATAACTCGAAAACGGTGCGTTGCAGTGAAAAATGTCGCCAGTACTAAATGAAAGCTTACTCAATTTGCTACAAGTTCGGTCGTATACATTTTCATGAAAAACTGAACCGTTTTCGAGTTACCGGATCAGGAATGCGAGGTGGTGCCGCGGGAGGTTCCATTTTTTTTCAGTTTTTCGCTCATAACTCGAAAACGGTGCGTTGCAGTGAAAAATGTCGCCAGTACTAAATGAAAGCTTACTCAATTTGCTACAAGTTCGGTTGTATACATTTTCATGAAAAACTGGACCGTTTTCGAGTTACCGGAACCGGAATGCGGGGTGGTGCCGCGGGAGGTTCCATTTTTTTTCAGTTTTTCGCTCATAACTCGAAAACGGTGCGTTGCAGTGAAAAATGTCGCCAGTACTAAATGAAAGCTTACTCAATTTGCTACAAGTTCGGTTGTATACATTTTCATGAAAAACTGGACCGTTTTCGAGTTACCGGAACCGGAATGCGGGGTGGTGCCGCGGGAGGTTCCATTTTTCTTCAGTTTTTCGCTCATAACTCGAAAACGGTGCGTTGCAGTGAAAAATGTCGCCAGTACTAAATGAAAGCTTACTCAATTTGCTACAAGTTCGGTTGTATACATTTTCATGAAAAACTGGACCGTTTTCGAGTTACCGGAACCGGAATGCGGGGTGGTGCCGCGGGAGGTTCCATTTTTCTTCAGTTTTTCGCTCATAACTCGAAAACGGTGCGTTGCAGTGAAAAATGTCGCCAGTACTAAATGAAAGCTTACTCAATTTGCTACAAGTTCGGTCGTATACATTTTCATGAAAAACTGAACCGTTTTCGAGTTACCGGATCAGGAATGCGGGGTGGTGCCGCGGGAGGTTCCATTTTTCTTCAGTTTTTCGCTCATAACTCGAAAACGGTGCGTTGCAGTGAAAAATGTCGCCAGTACTAAATGAAAGCTTACTCAATTTGCTACAAGTTCGGTTGTATACATTTTCATGAAAAACTGGACCGTTTTCGAGTTACCGGAACCGGAATGCGGGGTGGTGCCGCGGGAGGTTCCATTTTTTTTCAGTTTTTCGCTCATAACTCGAAAACGGTGCGTTGCAGTGAAAAATGTCGCCAGTACTAAATGAAAGCTTACTCAATTTGCTACAAGTTCGGTTGTATACATTTTCATGAAAAACTGAACCGTTTTCGAGTTACCGGATCAGGAATGCGGGGTGGTGCCGCGGGAGGTTCCATTTTTCTTCAGTTTTTCGCTCATAACTCGAAAACGGTGCGTTGCAGTGAAAAATGTCGCCAGTACTAAATGAAAGCTTACTCAATTTGCTACAAGTTCGGTTGTATACATTTTCATGAAAAACTGGACCGTTTTCGAGTTACCGGAACCGGAATGCGGGGTGGTGCCGCGGGAGGTTCCATTTTTCTTCAGTTTTTCGCTCATAACTCGAAAACGGTGCGTTGCAGTGAAAAATGTCGCCAGTACTAAATGAAAGCTTACTCAATTTGCTACAAGTTCGGTTGTATACATTTTCATGAAAAACTGGACCGTTTTCGAGTTACCGGAACCGGAATGCGGGGTGGTGCCGCGGGAGGTTCCATTTTTCTTCAGTTTTTCGCTCATAACTCGAAAACGGTGCGTTGCAGTGAAAAATGTCGCCAGTACTAAATGAAAGCTTACTCAATTTGCTACAAGTTCGGTCGTATACATTTTCATGAAAAACTGAACCGTTTTCGAGTTACCGGATCAGGAATGCGGGGTGGTGCCGCGGGAGGTTCCATTTTTCTTCAGTTTTTCGCTCATAACTCGAAAACGGTGCGTTGCAGTGAAAAATGTCGCCAGTACTAAATGAAAGCTTACTCAATTTGCTACAAGTTCGGTCGTATACATTTTCATGAAAAACTGAACCGTTTTCGAGTTACCGGATCAGGAATGCGGGGTGGTGCCGCGGGAGGTTCCATTTTTCTTCAGTTTTTCGCTCATAACTCGAAAACGGTGCGTTGCAGTGAAAAATGTCGCCAGTACTAAATGAAAGCTTACTCAATTTGCTACAAGTTCGGTTGTATACATTTTCATGAAAAACTGGACCGTTTTCGAGTTACCGGAACCGGAATGCGGGGTGGTGCCGCGGGAGGTTCCATTTTTTTTCAGTTTTTCGCTCATAACTCGAAAACGGTGCGTTGCAGTGAAAAATGTCGCCAGTACTAAATGAAAGCTTACTCAATTTGCTACAAGTTCGGTTGTATACATTTTCATGAAAAACTGAACCGTTTTCGAGTTACCGGATCAGGAATGCGGGGTGGTGCCGCGGGAGGTTCCATTTTTCTTCAGTTTTTCGCTCATAACTCGAAAACGGTGCGTTGCAGTGAAAAAGTTCGCCAGTACTAAATGAAAGCTTACTCAATTTGCTACAAGTTCGGTCGTATACATTTTCATGAAAAACTGGACCGTTTTCGAGTTACCGGAACCGGAATGCGGGGTGGTGCCGCGGGAGGTTCCATTTTTTTTCAGTTTTTCGCTCATAACTCGAAAACGGTGCGTTGCAGTGAAAAATGTCGCCAGTACTAAATGAAAGCTTACTCAATTTGCTACAAGTTCGGTCGTATACATTTTCATGAAAAACTGGACCGTTTTCGAGTTACCGGAACCGGAATGCGGGGTGGTGCCACGGGAGGTTCCATTTTTCTTCAGTTTTTCGCTCATAACTCGAAAACGGTGCGTTGCAGTGAAAAATGTCGCCCGTACTAAATGAAAGCTTACTCAATTTGCTACAAGTTCGGTTGTATACATTTTCATGAAAAACTGGACCGTTTTCGAGTTACCGGATCCGGAATGCGGGGTGGTGCCGCGGGAGGTTCCATTTTTCTTCGGTTTTTCGCTCATAACTCGAAAACGGTGCGTTGAAGTGAAAAAGTTCACCAGTACTAAATGAAAGCTTACTCAATTTGCTACAAGTTCGGTTGTATACATTTTCATGAAAAACTGGACCGTTTTCGAGTTACCGGAACCGGAATGCGGGGTGGTGCCACGGGAGGTTCCATTTTTCTTCAGTTTTTCGCTCATAACTCGAAAACGGTGCGTTGCAGTGAAAAATGTCGCCAGTACTAAATGAAAGCTTACTCAATTTGCTACAAGTTCGGTCGTATACATTTTCATGAAAAACTGGACCGTTTTCGAGTTACCGGAACCGGAATGCGGGGTGGTGCCACGGGAGGTTCCATTTTTCTTCAGTTTTTCGCTCATAACTCGAAAACGGTGCGTTGCAGTGAAAAATGTCGCCAGTACTAAATGAAAGCTTACTCAATTTGCTACAAGTCCGGTCGTATACATTTTCATGAAAAACTGGACCGTTTTCGAGTTACCGGAACCGGAATGCGGGGTGGTGCCACGGGAGGTTCCATTTTTCTTCAGTTTTTCGCTCATAACTCGAAAACGGTGCGTTGCAGTGAAAAATGTCGCCAGTACTAAATGAAAGCTTACTCAATTTGCTACAAGTCCGGTCGTATACATTTTCATGAAAAACTGGACCGTTTTCGAGTTACCGGAACCGGAATGCGGGGTGGTGCCACGGGAGGTTCCATTTTTCTTCAGTTTTTCGCTCATAACTCGAAAACGGTGCGTTGCAGTGAAAAATGTCGCCAGTACTAAATGAAAGCTTACTCAATTTGCTACAAGTTCGGTCGTATACATTTTCATGAAAAACTGGACCGTTTTCGAGTTACCGGATCCGGAATGCGGGGTGGTGCCGCGGGAGGTTCCATTTTTCTTCGGTTTTTCGCTCATAACTCGAAAACGGTGCGTTGCAGTGAAAAATGTCGCCAGTACTAAATGAAAGCTTACTCAATTTGCTACAAGTCCGGTCGTATACATTTTCATGAAAAACTGGACCGTTTTCGAGTTACCGGATCCGGAATGCGGGGTGGTGCCGCGGGAGGTTCCATTTTTCTTCGGTTTTTCGCTCATAACTCGAAAACGGTGCGTTGCAGTGAAAAATGTCGCCAGTACTAAATGAAAGCTTACTCAATTTGCTACAAGTCCGGTCGTATACATTTTCATGAAAAACTGGACCGTTTTCGAGTTACCGGAACCGGAATGCGGGGTGGTGCCACGGGAGGTTCCATTTTTCTTCAGTTTTTCGCTCATAACTCGAAAACGGTGCGTTGCAGTGAAAAATGTCGCCAGTACTAAATGAAAGCTTACTCAATTTGCTACAAGTTCGGTCGTATACATTTTCATGAAAAACTGGACCGTTTTCGAGTTACCGGATCCGGAATGCGGGGTGGTGCCGCGGGAGGTTCCATTTTTCTTCGGTTTTTCGCTCATAACTCGAAAACGGTGCGTTGCAGTGAAAAATGTCGCCAGTACTAAATGAAAGCTTACTCAATTTGCTACAAGTTCGGTTGTATACATTTTCATGAAAAACTGGACCGTTTTCGAGTTACCGGATCCGGAATGCGGGGTGGTGCCACGGGAGGTTCCATTTTTCTTCAGTTTTTCGCTCATAACTCGAAAACGGTGCGTTGCAGTGAAAAATGTCGCCAGTACTAAATGAAAGCTTACTCAATTTGCTACAAGTTCGGTCGTATACATTTTCATGAAAAACTGGACCGTTTTCGAGTTACCGGAACCGGAATGCGGGGTGGTGCCACGGGAGGTTCCATTTTTCTTCAGTTTTTCGCTCATAACTCGAAAACGGTGCGTTGCAGTGAAACATGTCGCCAGTACTAAATGAAAGCTTACTCAATTTGCTACAAGTTCGGTCGTATACATTTTCATGAAAAACTGGACCGTTTTCGAGTTACCGGAACCGGAATGCGGGGTGGTGCCACGGGAGGTTCCATTTTTCTTCAGTTTTTCGCTCATAACTCGAAAACGGTGCGTTGCAGTGAAAAATGTCGCCAGTACTAAATGAAAGCTTACTCAATTTGCTACAAGTCCGGTCGTATACATTTTCATGAAAAACTGGACCGTTTTCGAGTTACCGGATCCGGAATGCGGGGTGGTGCCGCGGGAGGTTCCATTTTTTTCAGTTTTTCGCTCATAACTCGAAAACGGTGCGTTGCAGTGAAAAATGTCGCCAGTACTAAATGAAAGCTTACTCAATTTGCTACAAGTTCGGTCGTATACATTTTCATGAAAAACTGGACCGTTTTCGAGTTACCGGATCCGGAATGCGGGGTGGTGCCACGGGAGGTTCCATTATTTTCAGTTTTTCGCTCATAACTCGAAAACGGTGCGTTGCAGTGAAAAATGTCGCCAGTACTAAATGAAAGCTTACTCAATTTGCTACAAGTTCGGTCGTATACATTTTCATGAAAAACTGAACCGTTTTCGAGTTACCGGATCCGGAATGCGGGGTGGTGCCACGGGAGGTTCCATTATTTTCAGTTTTTCGCTCATAACTCGAAAACGGTGCGTTGCAGTGAAAAATGTCGCCAGTACTAAATGAAAGCTTACTCAATTTGCTACAAGTTCGGTTGTATACATTTTCATGAAAAACTGAACCGTTTTCGAGTTACCGGATCCGGAATGCGGGGTGGTGCCGCGGGAGGTTCCATTTTTCTTCAGTTTTTCACTCATAACTCGAAAACGGTGCGTTGCAGTGAAAAACTTCACCAGTACTAAATGAAAGCTTACTCAATTTGCTACAAGTTCGGTCGTATACATTTTCATGAAAAACTGAACCGTTTTCGAGTTACCGGATCAGGAATGCGAGGTGGTGCCGCGGGAGGTTCCATTTTTTTTCAGTTTTTCGCTCATAACTCGAAAACGGTGCGTTGCAGTGAAAAATGTCGCCAGTACTAAATGAAAGCTTACTCAATTTGCTACAAGTTCGGTTGTATACATTTTCATGAAAAACTGGACCGTTTTCGAGTTACCGGAACCGGAATGCGGGGTGGTGCCGCGGGAGGTTCCATTTTTTTTCAGTTTTTCGCTCATAACTCGAAAACGGTGCGTTGCAGTGAAAAACTTCACCAGTACTAAATGAAAGCTTACTCAATTTGCTACAAGTTCGGTCGTATACATTTTCATGAAAAACTGAACCGTTTTCGAGTTACCGGATCCGGAATGCGGGGTGGTGCCGCGGGAGGTTCCATTTTTCTTCAGTTTTTCACTCATAACTCGAAAACGGTGCGTTGCAGTGAAAAAGTTCACCAGTACTAAATGAAAGCTCACTCAATTTGCTACAAGTTCGGTCGTATACATTTTCATGAAAAACTGAACCGTTTTCGAGTTACCGGATCCGGAAAGGTGGTAGTTTTCAAAAATACCAATTTTTTCGGATATTGGTGTCTTCTAAATCCTCACTTGTTGATTTTAGGGGAAAATCGTCACAGTTAAACTGGTGGGACATTAAATTCCCTACAAAAATATATATCATGTGTTAATTTATATTGACCACGTCGCCCTTGATAATGAAATAATTAAAATAAAACGAGGGTCTCACGGCAACACCCCACATCGTCACTTTTGGCCAAAAGTGGAGAATTCTTAAAAATGCTTAGAAAACACCTGACATTAGAAAAGTTCTTAGAAAACACCTGACCTTAGGAAAAACCTTAGAAATCCATTGAAAACCCCTAACCTTAGAAAAATCCTTAGAAAACACCTGACATTAGAAAAGTCCTTAGAAAACACCTGAGCTTAGAAAAACCCTTAGAAATCCATTGAAAATCCCTAACCTTAGGAAAGTCCGTAGAAATCCTTAGAAAATACCTGAGCTTTGGGCACGTTCAGTGTTATGGCATGCAGGAGACGATATTTGGTTTATACGAATGTAAAATACCTCATATATTACCTTGTATATAACTGGTATATATCTGTAAAAGTTGTAAAGTTAACCCTGATCCAAAATAATTCAATTTTAATGTACATAAACATGTTGAAATTGACCCAAAATTTCAGTCATGCAGCATGGCTATAAGAGCGAATTTTCGAAGAAGTACCTGTTTTCATGTAGAATGTTTCCATTTTACTCGTTTTATAACAAATTTTGTCTCCTTGTTTTGCCGAGTAACACCTCATTTTAAAGGTTTTTACACGCTGAACACGATGGTGAAGTCAGAATTGCGATATCTCATTCCGTTCCCAAACTGGAGCATTTTGAAGATGAAGAAACGTGGTTGATACTTGAGAATGTTCTTCATGGTTATTCTGCTCTAATCCGATAACGAAATAAGATATCGCAATTCTGACATCACCATCTTGTTCAGAGTTGAAAAATCTATAAACTGAGGTGTTACTCGACAAAAAAAAGTCGAAAATTCGCTCTTACAGCCATGCTACATGACTGGATTTTTCAATTTTTAACACAATGTGTCATGTTGTAACGCCCCTGCGACTGAATTTGAACTGAATTGATTACATTTAAGTTTCTTGAAAAAATGCTAGAAAGTGAAATGTTTCGAGTCCAGACGAAGTTTCTTGCCTTAGATGAAATTTGGCGCTACGACCTTTTTGGTTTAAAATTCATATCTCAGCACTGGATTGAGCGATTTTCAAATTTCAAAAAGCATCTGATTAAGAATTAAATTCCCTACAACTTTGATTTCGTGCTATTTTTCAATCGGAGCAGCCATTTTCAACCTACAGGCGTCAGAAGTTGAGGGTTTTTCAACTTGTTAGCAAATTTTGACGGTTCATCCGCTCTAATCTGATAACGGAATGAGATATCGCAATTCTGAATACACTATCGTGTTCAGCGTTGAAACATCTATAAATTGAGACATTTTACATTAAAAAAAATCCGCAAAAATTCGCTCTTACAGGCATTCTACACTGCATGACTGTCGTCAATATCGGTCATATATGACGTATATATACGACTGATTCCGTCCTTTTTTTTCAGGATCCCCTACACGTCCATCCTCAGCACGTCGACCCTCAGAAGCAAATTTCAACTCTGGTTCCTCAGTGACAACCATTCGGAAGAAACGCTCGAAATCAAATGCGATTCCAACGCCACGGCCTCCTGCCTCTACAGGTAAATTACTAGTCAAATTTATTATTATTTACCTATAATCAAATAAAAATTCTCGAAAAATTCTTTTAAAAAATTCACACGTTTTTCTTAGGTGATTCTAAGAACTTTTTGTTCTATCAAATTTTTCCGTTGAGCTAGTACTTTTTGAGTTAAAAAATCCCAAAAAAATAAGGTTTACAATTTTGTGGAATTTTTTTCTCAAAAAGGATCAACTTTACAAAAACGTCTTATAGAATAAAAAGTTCTTGAAATTAGTCAAGGAATACGTGTGAATTTTTTCAGTGTTTTTCTGAACATTCAATATTCAGACAATTTTAAATATTTGAAAAAAATCTGAAAAAATTCACACGTATTCCTTGACTAATTCTAAGAACGTTTTATTCTATAAAATATTTTCGTGAAGTTGGTACTTTTTGAGTAAAAAGTTCACAAAATTGTAAACCTTATTTTTTTGGGATTTTTTAACTCAAAAAGTATTAGCTTAACGGAAAAATGTTAAGGAACAAAAAGTTCTTAGAATCACCTAAGAAAAACGTGTGAATTGTTTCGGAGTTTTTCGAGAATTTTTATTTGATTTAACCTTGACACTGACCTGAAGTGGTCAAAACGACCCCGGATTTCGGATTCAGGGACCCCAAAAACATGAAGATGTACAGGTCTGGTCTGATGTACAAGATCAAAAGAATCAGTCCGAATTATAATTTTTTAGTTGAGTTGGAACACACAAGGTCAACACAATGAAATAACTCACTGCTGGTCATTTGTTTTAATTTGATTTAATTTTTTTTTAAATGTTATAACATATAAACTGAAGGGTGACTAAATATGATTTACAGAGCTTTGACGGAGAGACACGATTTCTACAGTTGCGACACCGTCCGGGGAGCAGTCACCTCGCAGTACATAAGAGATCTCAAAGTGAGTAGTCGAAATGTCCAAATCTGTAACTGTAACGGGGTTAAACTGTCCAAATGTGTTATAGGGAGGGTTCAAACTGTCCAAATGTTTTGGGGGTATAATGTCCATATGGGGGATGGAAAGGGTTCAAGCTGTCCAAAACGGCGGTTGGGGTAGGGGGGTTTAAACTGTCCAAATGTGTTATAGGGAGGGTTGTACACTGTCTAAAATTTTGATGGGGAGGGTTTAAACTGTTCAAAACTGTGGTGGAGTGGGTTTAAACTGTTCAAAACTGTGAATGGTGGGAGAGGGGTTGTAAACTGTCCAAATCTGTGATGGGGAGGTTGTAAACTGTCCAAATCTGTTATGGAGTGGGTTTAAACTGCCCAGATGTGTTATAGGGAGGGTTCAAATTGTCCAAAACTGTGCTGGGGAGGGGGTGTCAAACTGTCCAAATCTGCGATGTGTGGGGGGTTTGGGGGTTAAACAGTTCAAATTTGTGAGGGGGGGGGGGGGGGGGTTTAAACAGTCCAAATCTGTATCAGGGAGGGTGTAATCTGTCCAAATCTGTGATGGGGAAAAACTGTCCAAAACAGTGATGGAGAGGGTTTCAACTGTCCTCATTTGTGGTTGGGAGGTGTTAAACTGTCCACTTCTAAGATGGAGGTAAACTGTCCAAATCTTTGTTGTGGGGGGGGGGGTCCAACTGTTCAAATTTGTGATGGGGGGGAGTTTAAACTGTCTTAATCTGTGAGGGGCATGTGTGCTAAACAGTACAAATCTGCGATGTGGTTTGGGAGGGGGGGGGGGTTGAACAGTCCATATCTTGCGGGTGGTGGGGGAAAGAAAAAGGTTAAAATTGTTCAAATCTGTGATGGAGAGGTTTAAAACTGTACAAATTTGTGAGGAGCGGGGTAAGTGTGTTGATGGGGACGGCTTCAACTGACAAAATCTGTGATGGGGGTTAAATGTCCAAAACTGTGATTAAATGGGTTTACTCTGTCCAAATCTGTGATGAAGTGAGTTTAAACTGTTCAAAACTGTGATAGGGAACTGTCCATAACTGTGATGGGGAGGATTTAAACTGGCCACATTTGTGATTGGGAGGGAGGGGGTTGTAAACTGTCCAAATGTGTTATAGGGAGGGTGTTAAAGTGTCTAAGGAGGGAGGGGGCTGTAAACTGTCCAAATCTGTATTAGGGAGGGTTTAAACGTCCAAATCTGTATTAGGGAGGGTTTAAACTGTCCAAATGTGTTATAGGGAGGGTGTTAAAGTGTCTAAGGAGGGAGGGGGCTGTAAACTGTCCAAATCTGTATTAGGGAGGGTTTAAACGTCCAAATCTGTATTAGGGAGGGTTTAAACTGTCCAAATGTGTTATAGGGAGGGTGTTAAAGTGTCTAAGGAGGGAGGGGGTTGTAAACTGTCCAAATCTGTGATGGGGAGGGTTTAAACGTCCAAATCTGTATTAGGGAGGGTTTAAACTGTCCAAATGTGTTATAGGGAGGGTTTAAACTGTCTAAAACTGCGATGGGGAGGGTTTCAACTGTCCTCATTTGTGATTGGGAGGTTTTAAACTGTCCATATCTGTGATGAAGCGGGTTTAAATTGTCCAAATCTGTTATGGGTGGGGTTGAACTATCCACATTTGTGATGGGGGGGAGTTTAAACTGTCTAAATCTGTGAGGGGCGGGATGTGTGTGTTAAACAGTCCACATGTGTTATGGGGAGGGCTTAAACTGTCCAAATGTTTGATTGGAGGGGGGGGGGGGGTTGTTAAACAGCCTAAATCTGTGATGGGGTCTATTTTGGACAAAACGTGTGTCCTGACTGACGATATCACCTTTTTCTTTTTCTCTCTCGTGTTTTCAGGGCACGATAGCGTCCATCTTCAACGAGTCGACGCCGCTCGGAAAGAAATACGTATTCGACATCCGCCGAACGTGTCGCGAGGTGAATAAATCAACAATTATTTCATTAGATTTTACAGTTTTTGCGTGAATTTTCCCACATTTCACACCCTTTTTGTGACTTTCATCGAATTACTGGTTGAGTGGAGGGTCGAATAGGTGGGGGGTAGTTAACAGGTTCAGTTGCATGCATACTTACGCCTGCTTGTTACTGTCAAGGGAGATTCAGTCACTGGTCATTCACTAACTTTTACTCTGTTTTGCCGGTATATGTCAGTATCTCGTATTTACCGGGGTTTAACAGTGTTGGACCATAGTATTATTAGTGGCCGTTGCCACCAGATGTTAGTTGGTGTTATTTACTTGAAATACCAAAAATGCAATAATATTATTCTCATTCTTACCATCAACCAGACAGGTGCTTACTGAAGTTCTTACAAACAGGTTGGCGGGGGGGTTGTACAGGCCATTGTACAATTGTGGTTCTAGCTCTTCTTCCAATATGGAAAAGCAGCATTAAGTAGAACCACACTGGTCAACTGGCTTTTTAGGGGTACAGGTCATGGGGGGCAATAAGGTCTACTGTCCTCTTATGGGTCAGATTTAGGGGGGCAATCAGATTTACTGGCTTTTTAGGGGTACAGGTACAGGGGAACAATGAGATCTACCGGCCGTTTAGGGGTAGTTTGTGTGTAGGGGGGGGGGGAATAAGACCTACTGGTTTTTTAGGTCTACTGGCTATAGACTGTACCCCTGAAGTTCAGGGGGACAATCACCTAGTCCAGTCAACTGATAGTTTGAAGTGGAAAGTTTTAGTGTAATTGGTTTTATTGGTTTATTTTATGTTTTTTTGGGTACTGAACACGAATCTGAAGTTGTCCAACAAATCGGCAAATATGGGGAATCGCCACCAAAAAAAAAAAAAAAAAAAAAAAAAAAAAACACTAAAAATCATGTTTTTTAGTGGTTTTTAGCATATAACTTGCAAAACAAGCTATTTACGCAAAAAATGGTTATTTAGTAAAATGAAGAGGAGAAAATTTCCTACAATTTATGTCTCATAACCTTTTTCGTACGTCGTATGGTTTCCACGTAAAAGAGTGTTGACCTAAACCCGTACCTATGAAAAGCCAGTAAATTTTTTGTGCACCGTTTTACTGGCCTAAATCTCTTACGTATCTTAGCCTTTTCTCGTGAATAACATTCGCCCTAACGCCCTTCGTAGACGACACGTTACAATTTGTTCCTCATTCGATTTCAACAGGTCCACGACGACGCCCGGCGAGCCCTCTACTGCGCCGCTGGCGAGTGCAGTCAAAGCGCCGCCGACGCGGCGGAGACGGCGCACAGCGGCGCCGAAAAGCTGCTGACCTCAGTCAGAGAGCTCTTCACCTGTCGGTTCGTATTAGTCTCGATATCCTTCGTTCCTACTGATACACAGCGTTGTACCATTAACAACCAGCGTTGCTTTACGATTTACCAATCCATACTATATATTATATATAATAAAATCGTGTCTGTCTGTCTGTTTGTTTGTCTCATCATCAATTGAGAACGGCTGAACGTAGAACGTTGCGGCTGGTGCCATTTGACGCAGAATTTATCTGGGAAGGTTTATGAAAAATCCGCGTTTAAATCTGTCCATCCGTTGAAACGCTATGAATGAAATACTACTAAAAAACGTGTTATGAGGACGTTTATGCTTATAACTTTTGAATGGTTGAACGTAAATCCGAATGTAAGTAGTCTCTGGATTCAGCTCGACGAGTACTTTCAAGTGGTACTTCAATCAGGATGTTAGTGGGAGGGGGCGGGGGGGGGGGGTCTACAGGCATTCAAAACTACTTGACCAGTTGGAGTGCAACTTTGGGAATTTGTTGTGTGAACATTGAGGAATTATATAAATTATATGTGTGTATTTGTTGACTTGACACTTTCCACACCCTGAAATGGAGATATGGCGACTGAAAACTCGTTTACTTCGTTGTTAGGGAGGTCTGAGTACGTCACCATTTGATTCAGCGTTAAAATATGCTTGAAAATACACGTTTTTTCGCAATCAAACTCAATTTTCTCCAAAAAGTTCCCCCTAAAAAATAAAAAATAATTACACCGTTGAAAAGCTGAGATTTTGTGCAAGTTTTTCTTAATGAGTGCACGCCGAAAGAACCCCGCACTAATAGCGCAAAATACGAAAGAAACAACGGCGATTTTAAGAAAATCTTCACATTTTGGACTTTGGCCATTTTTTCACCAATAAGTACTGCCTTCAAAAATCTGATTGTATATCAGGGAGGTAGCAAATTTAACGCTCTATCCAACGGTATCTTCAACTTTCATTTTGCACGTTAATTTAAGGGAGTTAGAGCAGTTTTACAGAGACGAGGTCGAGAAGACGAAAAAAAATCTTAAAAAGTGAAAAAAGTCGGATTTTGAGTTGAGTAAGAAAAAAACTCTAGGAGGCACTTTTTGTTGCAAATTAGCTGTAAAATCGATTCCCTGAGTTTGTTAGATAGTTACACTAGACACCCTGTACATGAAGACATTTTACCTGTTACATTACACCCTGTAAAACCTGTTATTTCTTCGAAAATTCGCTCTTACAGCCATGCTGCGTGACTGTAGATTTGTTCTCCTGTACGTCCCACTCACCTCTCACGTTTTCGTTTCCGCAGGGTCTGCATGGATCACGAGATCGACAGCGTTTTCTTTCCGTGCGCTCACGTCGTCTGCTGCGGCCGCTGCTCCGAACGCCTGACGGTCTGCCCGCTCTGTCGAGCTCCCATTTCAAACTCCCACAAACTTTACCTTCCGCAGCTCCCTTCGTAAAAGAAAAAGAAAAAAAAAAGAAAACAGAGAAAAAAGAAAAAGAAAAAAAAGAAAAAACTGACACCCTCCCCCCTCCCCATACACAGTCTGTATTTTTATTATTATTATTTTTTCTTAAATTATTAGGTACCTACCTACCTACCAATTATTTCCTTCAATCGCAGGTTCTCAAAATCCCCTCAAAAGAACCGCTCTAGTTCTTCCGCAATACCGACCTCCCCCCCCCCCACCTTCACAACTCCCAAAAAACGCCCTGTAACTAGGGATGCGACGTCAGAACCCAAATAATCGATTATAACATCAAAATTCGGTGTTATAATCGATTTAATGATGTTTACATTTATACATGATTATACATTTAACGATGTACATCAGACCGGACCTGTACGTCTTCATGTTTTTTTGGGGTCCCTGAAACCGAAATCCGGGGTCGTTTTGACCACGTCAGGTCAGTGTCAAGGTTAAATCACATAAAAATTCTCAAAAAAAATCACACGTTTTTCTCAGGTGATTCTAAGCACTTTTTGTCCTTTAACATTTTTCCGTTGAGCTAATACTTTTTGAGTTAAAAAATCCCCAAAAAAATAAGGTTTACAATTTTGTGCACTTTTTTTTTTTTTTACTCAAAAAGGATCAACTGTACAAAAAACTTTTATAGAATAAAAAGTTCTTAAAATTAGTCAAGGAATACGTGTGAATTTTTTCAGATTTTTTCTAAACATTTAAAATTTTCTGAACCTTGAATGTTCAGAAAAAAATTCACACGTATTCCTTGACTAATTTTAAGAACTTTTTATTCCATAAAATTGTTTCGTAAAGTTGATACTTTTTGAGAAAAAAATTCCACAAAATTGTAAACCTTATTTTTGGGGGATTGTTTAACTCAAAAAGTACTCAGTAAATGAGGTTTGTTCTGTTGGAAAAATTTGACAAAAAAATCGAAATATCGATATTTTTGACCGGTATGTTAAATTACTATTTCGATATATTTTTTAATGTGGGTATTCGATATATCGATATTGTTCTTCAATAGTTGCATCCTTGGTTGCGACATAACCTCACATAATTAACACAAGTGACATTAAACAATGACGCCTCTGCTTTCCAATGACACTGACGTGGTCAAATATGACGTATTACGTATTAAATAATATCATCATTATTCAAGTCATTTTGACGCAAAATTCGCAGTTACGTCATTGTTTTTACCGAACCGGCGATATGCGTTCATCCGCTGTGACGTCACTCTCCGTATATTTGATGTAAATGTGAAGTATTTCGTCCCCTCGCGTGTATTTAGTCGTCCCTGTCGTCCCGTCGTAATGTAATATATATATATATATATAGTAACCAAAATATATTTTTTAATAATAGACGATTAAGTGATACGTTACTTGTACCTACGTGTTGTAATAACCTGACACTAACGCGAAGGAAAGTGTATACAAAAAGAATATGTGTACGATTCGACAGAATCGGTGTTATTTATTTTCTTCTCTCAATACAAAACAAATCAAGTTCACCTGTTTTATTTCAGTTTATTTACCCGATTGTCCAAGATGTGATTCAATTAAATGAAATTTATTGACACTAAAACAGTAGGAATGAAAAAAAAAAAAAAAAAAAAAAAAAAAAATCCACAGTCATGCAGCGTGGCTATAAGAGCGAATTTTCGAAAAATAACTCGTTTTATGTAAAATGTCTCTAATTTACCTACTGATTTTTTTTTAACGAATTTTGTCCCCTGGTTTAGCCTTGTAACGCCTCAGTTTACAGATTTTTCAACGACGAATTCGATGGTGAAGTCAGAATTGCGATATCTCATTCCGTTCTCAAACTAGAGCACTTTGAAGATGAAGAAACGTGGTTGTTACTTGAGATGTTCTTCAAAAATTGGCTCTTAACAGCCATGCTGCATGACTGTTGATTTTTTTATACTTAAATACATTTTTTTACAATAGTACTTGTTTTCTTCTTCTTCTATAATATCTACCAACCTATTTCTGTTTAACGTGCTGGAGGTGGGTAGCAATTGGATGTACGACTACAAAATTTGTAGCTTTAGTAGTTACTGGAATTCAATAATTCAGGTTTCAAAATGTACAGGTTTTATAATGTTTGTTCACTTTACACTCCAACCAGAGTGAGTTTCAAGAAAAAAGAATCGATTCTCAGACGTATCGATTCTTTTCTTTAAAAAATCGATTCATTTGGGAGAATCGGACCGTCCCTAGTTTGATCGAAATTAGGTTAACAATCCACACTTTCCTACTTGTTCATGACTTTGGCAGTCTCTCCTGTAAAAATGTCGAAACGTGCACTCGATCACTTTCACCTCCAACCCGCCGAGCACTAATAATTAGTTAATTAATTGGGATGAGTCAGAAAAAATCACCGTTTTATAGGTAAAAATAAAAATTTATATTTCTTTTACAAGGTTTTTAATAATCAAAATATAAACCATTGTTTACGGTTTGACGCTATCTGGAAGTAGGGGTGGCCATCGAGAGTCAATAGTATCTAAATATCGATACTTCCCATCGATATATCGATAGTGCATAGTCCGATAGGATCGGGTATGGATACTTGAGTAACAGGTAGTTTCTGACGATATTTTCTTTTTTATACGGTTCCTACCAGAGAATTGACGTTACAGTTGGTCATAGGTACCTATTTACACTGGTAGTTTTTTGATTTAATGTTTTTTTCAACCGATATTTTAGTAAATATCGATACTATCGGCAGCAGAAGGTATCGTCATCGGTACTTTACCTCCGATACTATCGAATATCGAAATATCGATATCTTACCTACCGAAGGCCATCCCTATCTGGAAGCCAGCTGTATACGTTCCTAATGGTACCACTCTTTGGGTTTTGATTCGAAGAACTCACGAACCCCGTTTTCAAATTCCTTTACGTTTTGACTTCAAAATAGCTAATATTCTGCCTTAGCAGTCACTAAAAACGTAGGTTAATTGGTAGGTACCATTTATACGTATATTTACATGTAACGTGTGAGTATATAAACCGGTGTACATGAGTATGGAGTGACCATATGCACTAAATACACTATAATTTAGTCGTCAATTGAAGGATTTTGGTCGAAAATCACGAGAGAAATGAAAGTGGATTTATAGGTGGAAATTTGACGGAATTCATGAAGTTGCTCTAACTTAGGACCTGTTCGAGATAAATTGTCACTCAGCTATATGTTCTTAAAGGTAATTTAACCCTCTACAACTTCTTCTCCCACCACTTTCTTCTCAGATGAACGGTTTCGAAGGAACAGAGCAATGTTTGACAAAAAACTAGGGGTACCAAGCCGATTTTTGAAAATGATCGATTTTTGAGTGTGAATATCTCGGAAACGGTTGGGAATTGTTAGAAAACGTATGGAATCAAATTTGTAGATAATTTTAACAGCTTTCATTTTGTATTTCGAATGGTACATCGAAAAGTACACCGTTTTCGTGATATAAGCGAAAAACTGAAAAAAATGGGACCTTTAAGGTCTACTATCTGACAATCTCTTTGAGTCTGCTTATCTCGGAAACGGTTGGGAATTGTTACAAAACGTATAGAATCAAATTTGTAGATAATTTCAACAGCTTTCATTTTGTATTTCGAATGGTATATCGAAAAGTACACCGTTTTCGTGATATAAGCGAAATACTGAAAAATGGGACCTTTAAGGTCTACTATCTGACTATCTCTTTGAGTCTGACTATCTCGGAAACGGTTGGGAATTGTTAGAAAACGTATAGAATCAAATTTGTAGATAATTTCAACAGCTTTCATTTTGTATTTCGAATGGTACATCGAAAAGTACACCGTTTTCGTGATATAAGCGAAAAACTGAAAAAAATGGGACCTTTAAGGTCTACTTACCCCTACAAGCCAGGACATTTATTATGTTCAATACCTCGTCTAAATGAACACATTCTCGTCTTCAACGCCCTCTGTAATTCTTTATTGACTGGACTAATTATTATAAACAGGAAGAAGGATTTAGAACGAACTCGACGCTGAGAAAATTGTCGAATCAGAACTTTATTTCGACGTCTTCTTGACCCGCTGTCGGTTTCTGTACAATTTCGGTTTTCTCACTTTCCCTTGTGACTTTTTCGTTTCCACCGTCACCGCAGCCGACGCCGTCGCTCGCCCGACGGTTTCGACGTTGAGCTTTTCGAGAGTTTTTTTCTTCGAGTTGAGGAGCCGTCGGAGAGCCGCCTCTTCGCTGTTGTCCATTTCGATTCTCCTGTTTTAGAGTGAAAATTTCATTTTGAAAACGAAACAAACTCGAAAAAAAGGATGAATTTGAATCGAATTGAGGGGTTGAGGAATTGAGATCGACCTCCTGAAGACCTAAAACGACTCGAAAACGTCGAAAAGTCGTTATAATCGATTCTGAATCCTGAATAAGGAAGAAAATTGAGTTCGATTGACTCATCGGAAACGTATCAAAAACTCGAAAATGGTCGAATATGACTAAAAACGACTCAAAAACGTCGAAACATTTTTATAATCGATTCTGATTAAGGAAGAAAATTGAGTTCGATTGACTGGTCGGAATTTCCGAAATGCGACTTGAAAAACTATACGTCTAAACGACGTAGGGTTAGTAATCTAGGGTTAAAACTCGAAAAAGGTTGAATTTGAATGGAATTGAGGGGTTCATTTGAGATGAAATCGACCTTCTGAAGACCAAAAACGACTCAAACATTTCGAAAAATCGTTGAGTATAATCGATTCTGAATCCTGAATAAGGAAGACAATTGTGTTCGATTGACTCATCGGAAACGTATCAAAAACTCGAAAGTGGTCGAATTTGAATCGAATTGAGGGGTTCATTTAAGATGAAATTGGCCTTCTGAAGACTTAAAACGACTCAAAAACGTCGAAAAATCGTTATAATCGATTCTGATTAAGGAAGAAAATTGAGTTCGATTGACTCATCGGAATTTCTGAAATTCGACTCAAATTCTCGAAAAAGGTTGATTTGAATCGAATTGAGGGGTTCATTTGAGATGATCGACCTTCTAACGACTTTCGACTAAAACCTCGAAAAGTTGTTGTAATCGATTCTGATTGAGGAAGAAAATTGAGTTCGATTGACTCAACGGAATTTCTGAAATTCGATTCGAAAACGTCGGAAAATGTTGAATTTGAATCGAATTGAGGCGTTCATTTGAGATGAAATCGACCTTCTGAAGACCAAAAACGACTCAAATATTTCGAAAAACCTTTAAGTATAATCGATTCTGAATAAGGAAGACAATTGAGTTCGATTGACTCATCGGAAACGTATCAAAAACTCGAAAATGGTCGAATTTGAATCGAATTGAGGGGTTCATTTGAGATGTAATCGACTTAAAACGACTCAAAATCGTCGAAAAATTGTTATTATTGATTCTGATTGAGGAAGAAACTTCAGTTCGATTGACTGGTCGGAATTTCCGAAATGCGACCTGAAAAACTTTAAAATGAATATACGTCTAAACGACGTAGGGTTAGTAATCTAGGGTTAAAACTCGAAAAAGGTTGAATTTGAATCGAATTGAGGGGTTCATTTAGGATGAAATCGACCTTCTGAAGACCTAAAAGATTTTTTCTGGACGAAGAGTGGGATTTTCTCTCCAGGAACAATAGGGTTTTCTCTGGAGGAGGAGGATTTTCTCGGAGGGAAGTGAAGTTTTCCCTGCAGGGAGAGGAGGATTTTCTCTCCAGGAACTGGAGGAGGAGGATTTTCTCGGAGGGAAGTGAAGTTTTTCTCTCCAGGAAGAGGAGGATTTTCTCTCCAGGAACTGGAGGGTTTTCTCTGGAGGAGGAGGATTTTCCCTGAAGGGAGAGGAGGATTTTCTCCAGAGGGAGAGAAAGAAGGATTTTCTCTAAAAGGAATCAGAAGACGTTTCTTAAGTTTAATTGGTGTTTTAGCACCCTAATAGTGGAAATCTAAGAGAATCCATCAAAATGCTTACCGGGTGAACTTTTAGGGGCCTAAAAACCTTCAAGTTTTTGGACTTTTTTCAGTTTTTCGAGTATAACTCGTTAAGGAAGCCTCCCACAGAAAAACACATTCACTCCTAAATTGAAGAGCGTTAAATTCTGCGTTGAATGACCTATGGAACATCAAAATCGCTTCGGTCGTCTAAGAGCAATCGCCCGTTGAAAATCGGCTATTTTTGTCCAACTTCAACAAATCCACTTGAGTAACTCCAAAACGGTCGCTCCAATCGAACAAAACCCCGTAGAGTGAACGTTGTAGAGCGTCAAATCCTGCGTTCAGGAAGCACCGCCGGAGTTACATCTCGTCAAAGTGCCGGAAATGGATTTCTTTTTCGAAAGACTTGGGAACAAATAGCAGTTTTTCAACGAGCGATTGCTCGTAGACGGCCGAACCGATTTTGATGTTCCAATAGGTCATTCAACGCAGAATTTAATGCTCTTCAATTTAGGAAAGAATCACTTTTTCTGTGGGAGGCTTCCATAACGAGTTATAAACGAAAAACTGAGAACGAGTCCGAAAATGTCGAGGTTTTTTTGGCTCCTAAAAGTTCTTCAGGTAAACAACCTTTTCAAAATTCAAATTCAACCGCTTTCCAGTTTTCGAGTCAAATTTCGGAATTTCTGATGAGTCAATCAAACTCAATTTTCTTCCTTAATCAGAATCGATTATAACAATTTTTCGCCGTTTTTGAGACGATTTTGGTCTCCAGAAGGTCGATTTCATCTCAAATGAACCCCTCAATTCGATTCAAATTCAACCTTTTTCGAGTTTTTGAAACGTTTTCGAGTCGAATAAATACTTCACTGCCTCAAGGGAAAATCCTTCTCTCCCTCCTGAGAAAATCCTACTCTTCCTCCAGAGAAAATCCTCCTCTTCCTCCAGGGAAAATCCTTCTCTTCCACCAGGGAATAAACCTTCTCTACCGAACCGATTTTGATGTTCCCTAGGTCATTCGACGCAGAATTTAACGCTCTTCAATTTAGGAGTGAATGTGTTTTTCTGTGGGAGGCTTCCTTAACGAGTAACAATCGAAAAACTGAAGAAAGTCCAAAAATTTCGAGGTTTTTAGGCCCTTAAAAGTTCACCCGGTAAGCATTTTGTTGGATTCTCTTAGATTTCCACTATTAGGGTGCCAAAACACCAATTAAACTTTAGAAACAACATCTGATTTCATTTAGAGATCACCCTCTTCCTGCAGGGAAAAACTTCACTTCCCTCAGAGAAAGTCCTCCTCCTTCAGAGAAAACCCTCATCTTCCTCCAGAGAAAATCTACATTTTCCTCCAGGGAAAATACTTCAATTCCTCCAGAGAAAATCCTCCTCTCCCCCCAGAGAAAATCCACCTCTTCCTGCAGGGGAAAACTGCACTTCCCTCAGAGAAAGTCCTCCTCCTTCAGAGAAAACCCTCATCTTCCTCCAGAGAAAATCTACCTTTTCCTCCAGGGAAAATACTTCACTTCCACCAGAGAAAATCCTCCTCTTCCTGCAGAGAAAATCCACCTCTTCCTGCAGGGGAAAACTTCACTTCCCTCAGAGAAAATCCTCCTCCTTCAGAGAAAACCCTCATCTTCCTGGAGAGAAAATCCTCCTCTTCCTCCAGGGAAAATCCTTCTCTTCCTCCAGGGAATAACCCTTCTCTACCGAACCGATTTTGATGTCCCAGAGGTCATTCAACGCAGAATTTAACGCTCTTCAATTTACGAAAGAGTGTGTTTTTCTGTGGGAAGCTTCCTTAACAAGTAACAATCGAAAAACTGAAAAAAGTCCAAACATTTCGAGGTTTTTAGGCCCCTAAAAGTTCACCTGGTAAGCATTTTGTTGGATTCTCTTAGATTTCCACTATTAGGGTGCCAATACACCAATTAAACTTTAAAAACAAGGTGTTTGACTTTTAACAAGTTAGAAAACCGTTAATTCACCTGACGTCGTCATCCAATATGATGTCCATCTCTTCAGCCGCTTTGTCCAACCAACCCGTCTGAGACCTAAACAAAACACAATATCATTATTAAATTTTATATAAAACTATTATAATATATTATACAATTACCTATTTATAATACTAGGAATAGTTCGGATTCGGTAAGTATCACGGCATTTCACCAGAATTTCACTAGATCTAGAAATATGCCCCCTTTTTGGCGCGCTCTAGCGGCTAAACGGTTAATCTTACTCAAAAAAGTTACGTATAAAAAATTTAGGAAATTTTGTGTGCTTCAATTTTGTATGGAGTGGGTTTGTCGAAAAAACGCTTCCTTTTTGAGATATAGGACGAAAACTGGAAATAAAAAGCTCAAACGTTGGTCAAAAATTGAAGGAGGGACGTGAAAATTAGGCCTGTTTTTGAAGTGCTGTATCTCGAGAACTAACGTTCGTAGAGAGCTCGTTTTGGTCTCAAATTGTAGCAAATTTAGTCTAGTTTAAGAGTGTATATGGTCACCATACCGGTCAGAACCGTCTTTCTACGAGATATTGGGCGAAAACCGAAAAGAAGTGCGAATTGTAGTGGTTTTTTGGCAATAACACCGGACGCACAGGTCTTTGGAGGGTGTTGTTCTGGTTGCTTGCTATTCATTTAGGGCCAAACATATAATATATATTATATCAAATAATCAAATATATATAATATATATTATATCAAAACCTAATGACTAGAAAGAATTGACTTTGTCGGTCAAATTCAATCCATAATACGTCACAACACATGAAATTTTGGTGTCTTTTGAATGAATGAATGAATGAATGTTTTATTTATTAACCAGGGAAGGTTAGGGCCTTGAGGCCCTCTCTTCCACCATCCCTGGATGAAAGATTACAAAAATCCTCTTACAGTCATAATTCTATGATATACCTACTTGATGCATAAATCTTAAAAAGAAAACAAAAAAAAAAAAAAAAAAAAAAAGAACTATGTACTTATATGTATAACAATTATATATATATAATCAAATAAATTTACAGTGGTTTTTCTTAATAAAGTTGCAGCTGCTTTTAAATCAAATGAACTTCAAACATAAAAAATATGGTAAATAAATAAATACATTCTTCTAATAAGTTTCTAATAATTGTTTTTTCAGTTTGACAGTGAATTCAGGACGGTCTTAAGCGGATTTTGAGGCGTAAAATTTTCGGAAATTCGAATTTTAAAAATTCGCCGATAACAAGAAATACGTAGACACGACCGAAATGAGCGAATTTTTGGAAATGACAAAATGGTTGAATTACTTTTGTTTTTTGAGGCGGAGCGACAAAGCGTCGATTTCACGGCCGATCCGAACCCGCTCCTTCACTTTGGCGAGGGCCTTCTGATCGACGGGAAACTCGGTGAGGTCTTTCTCTGAAACATTAACACATCATTCAATACAGAAAAATTCGCAGTCACGCAGCATGGCTTTAAGAGCGAATTTTCGAAGAAATGACAGGTACCCGTACACGTAGATCGTGTCGGAATACTCCCCATTGGAGAAACTCATACTCAAACGAATTAAATTTATTTATTTATTTAAGAACGGGCAAGCCCAATTACAAAGCAGCAATAATTATATACACAATACAATTTAGACAAGTTAACAAAAAAAGGAAATAATTTTTTTTTTTTTTAAATACATTTTTATTTGTTCATAATCAGAATACATGTTTATAAGACACAAATGCTACGACCCCCTTTAAGATAACTTGAGCTGGGGGTCGGAGTGCTTACATATTATTAATTATTATTAACTATAAATTGTTATTTTAGCTAATTATCAAGTACTATTTATTTTAAATCCGTTTAAACTGAAGAGAGAACAAAAAGAGCAACCAATTAAAAGGAAAAGGAAGAGAACATTATTCAAGAAGGTCGGTACTTAATAGTACAGATCCACAACAGTCCGTAGTTGAAATAACAAGGAGCGAGAAAAAGTGATTGGACCTAAATAACAATGGCAATATAGTAATGGCAATCCAGAAACTTAAATTAGCAAAGAAGTGAAAGGAAATATTTCTTCAGTGTGTTTTTAAAGACCTGGGGAGACTCTTGTTTACCTGTCAAAGAGGTCGGAAGAGAGTTGAAGCGCGACACCCCCCAGAAAGAATACAATCTCTGCCCTACAACAGTGTTCCTTTTCGGAGTCAGCAAAGTAATCTTATCTGCAGCCCTTGTAAAGTTCATATTCCTTTGAATCTTGCCACTGCAATACTGAATGTAAGTAAAGATCAAAGTTTTGCAGCAATTTTATAGAGATCTAAAACAGTGAACTCTCTGAATATCTCCGCAGAAGGAAATCTGACCGGTTTTTTCAGTAAAATCTTAATCAAACATTTTTGTGTTGATGCTAAGAGATTCAACTTAGATTCAAACGTAGAACCCCAAGCAACTCAGAACTCAGTTAAATAGTATTGCCTCTTTTGAGCTGTTGGTCTAAATACTGCTCCTTCTGTGAGTCTTGCTATCTGACAGAAACCCTAGAGTGATGAAGGTTTGATCACTTTTGTAACAGAACTAACAACGGCATTGAAAACACAGCACTGAGTCCTGGTACGTTCCACTGCAACTCCCACCCCCTGTAGATGCTGTCACGTTGCCATTTGGTTGTCGATAACCTTTGCGGATTGTAAACAAGTGTGGTTTTCAGCTTCTCAGTTTTGAGCTGTGCACATTCGCTGCCGTTAGTATTCGATTAAGGGCTTGATGAAGGCGACTTTGCAATTTTATGATGTCACCTGTTCAGGAGGGTTTTATTGAGTTACTCCGACAGCGTTCAATCTCTGGACACTACTCTTCCATGGACTATGTCTGATCTTGTACATTTTTACGATGTACGTGAATCAACTTGAATTCTCCAAAACTTCCTTACATTGGATATAGCTTAATGTAAAAAATTCTAAATAAAAACTACCTGCCATTTGAGGAGAATGTAATAACTTGTTTCTCTTCAATATTGTCTCCTTAAATTCCCTTGAAAAGATCAGCCGAACTGCACCCGTGGTTATTGTATTTGTTTTCAGCCTCGGAACGGCAGATACTCCAGGGAAGGACCCAACTCCACCTTCTCGCCTGAATACGACGACCCTGCCAACTGTACTGAAGACGATCCTTATGGCTCACAGTACACCCCATACGGTGCCCCTTACGATCACTACAGCAGTCGTAACTCTCTCGGAAGAAGAAGCGTTGGTAAGAACCAATTTTAACTGTTGACAGTGCAATTAGGTAATCATTGCTCAACTTGGTCTCGATAAAACGAGACGTTTGTCAGTAATAATCTCTGTTATGAACCGTGATATAATATTATGTTTTTGACGTGGATATGTTTTATAGCTAGTCGTCATTCCAAAATTGGGGTGTGACAAATTTGCGTGGTACTCCTGAGTGGCTCCTAAAGCTACGAGTAATTTCTATAATATTCACTCTTTGAAGCTGTAATTTGATGCATATCCTCTTTAGGACTTACACTTTGAGCAGAATTGGCCCAGGATCAGATGAGGGGCTCGTAGGCCTAACAGACATATCCATGGTCAGATGTTTTTCCCAGTAATAGAGAAATTAAGTAATTTTTTAGTAACTGTTGATTTCAGGGAGCCCAGAACCACCGCCACCACCACCAAGGAACCACGACTCCTCTGCCAATGATAGCAAAGAAAGTAACGAAATGTCTGAAGCTGAGTGTGACAGAGACCTTATCAACAAGAACTATCCTGGTAACTTATGATTTCATCATACTCAACTCTCACGTCCCACTATTTGTTTCATATAAACTATGCATGTTATCTTCAAGTGTTTCACTTTTTGTTGGAAGCCGAGAATTAGGACTAATTAGGAATTAGTATCTCAGTCTTCAATATTGTTTGAATCGGAAATAGTGTTGCTTATGTTTGGAGTTTTCGACGCAATCAACTGTCGTCATGAAACAACTAGCGAATCTCAGATGAGAATATTGCAGGTCTGTGTCGGTAGGTTTGCCTGTTTTTAGGTGAAATCTTTTATTTGTGTAATGGTTTGCTGATTTTGCTTCCTTCCCCTGTTTTTGATTCCACCGCTTAGAGGGTGGTCGGCGGTGTGAAAGCAGACCAGGACATCCCTTTGGGTGGGCGTAATTGCCTAACCTCCCCAGGAATCGGGGAACCAACTCAGCAAACCACAACATGGTAGCAGAGATTTTGTGAAAAGGTCCATTCGAACTCAAATGAGACGAGATGAAACACAGGAAAAATGACATTTTATGGATTAATTGATACGATATGACTGATTCGTGATTGAGGGTTAAATATAATATAGAAATACTACTAAAAAATTAAACTAAATGCTTGCATACGAGTCTGCAACACATTGGGACATTTTATGTCTTTGCAGAAACTTATATGAAGGTTGCATTCGTGTTGACAATATAAATTATTGAGAATGATCACCTGTGTGTAAACAATTATTTAAACAATCACGCTCATACCGCAGCTTGTCGACCACGCTCATACCACAGTGGTTAACGTAATATGGTTAAGTAAATCGAGAGCTATCCAACGAGTGGTGAACGAGTTTTGTACGATCATAACTGGCGAAGTTAAAGTTCCGTAGCAACGAATCGGTTGTCAGAGAAAATCATCAGAAATTTTCGTGACGATTTCGTGTGACGCTTTTCACGTGACGTTTTTCGAGTTATGTGCCAGAGTTAAGACATAAAATGTCAAAAATGTTACTACTAGCGGATATTAACCTCGTTTAAGGGTCACGCAAATCCGAGTGTACGACTTCAGTTCGGCCGGTTCAATGAGAAGAATCGTCAGACCGTCTTGTTCAGCTCGGGCCGTTCGTCCGCTTCTGTGTACGTAGCCCTGAAGAAGAACAGAAAACCGTGAAATCATACGCTCGTAATAATTATTTGAAAGAGGGCAGTGAGACATTTGGAACAGCCATGCAGCATGGATATAAGAGCGAATTTTTCGAAGAATCTCCAATTGATCACCGTCTAGTTCTCCGGACTATTAAACGACTTTCGGCCATTATTTCGTTCAAATCGAGTCGAATCAAAAAACGGATAGCACCATGTGGATCAGCGTTGAAAAACCACGAAAAATCATGTGCCACACTTGGGGTTTACTAGACGTTATCGTTTTGCAAAATTTGGCATCTGAGCAACTTTGCACGCTCGCAGAACAGGTTCTGCGCACTCAAATTCATCGATTGAGGGGTCAAATGTTCATGACATTTTACGTAGAATCTGAATCTGCAATAAAAAATTGGGGTATCCATTTGAAAAACCGAAGTTGGTGTCAATTGCGCATGTTTCTGCGCATGCGCAAAGTGAGGGAGTCAGATATTCGAATTCATTGTAAAAAATGAAGGGGGGTTACTTTAGAAGCTTTTTTTCATTTTCCTGAAAATAACGGAGTTAGAAAGGGTGGTCCACTACTTAAGAAACACCTAGGGTGGTTCTTAATGAACGTACCACCCTTTTTATTTCGATATAAAGACAGATAGCAAAAATCACATCGAAGTAACGTCCCCTCAATTTTTGACGAAGAATTCAACGATCACGTTTTTGTGCGCCGCGCATGCGCACAAATGCCGACTACGCATGTCAACTTGGTTTTTTCAAATGGAAACCCCCATTTTTCATTGCAGATTTGGACTCTACGTCAAATTTCATGAACTTTTTACTTCGACGACCTTTTTGTTTGGGTGCAGCTGGTAGCGTCCAGGAGCGCTCAAAGTTGGACTAATCGCGTTTGTTCGTAATTTCGATAAGACGGCAAAACCCCCAGTGTGGCACATGAAATTTCATTATTTTTCGACACTGAATCACGTGGTGATATCAGTTTTGTTAATGGACTTGATTAAACCAGGATTACAACCTGAAACATGGTCTTTTTTAAGAAAAATCGCCTTATCCTGGCAGGTATCTAAAGTATCTTGTTAAGGCCGTGTGATTCAATTTCCCTCGCCCTTTCGCAACCCGGACTTGAGACCGACTAATGCCGGCTTAAAAATGACTTTTGGAAGACAGCAGAAAAGTGTACCTGCTTAATTTTTTCTCCGTTATTTCATTTTTCGTCTCTTTTATCCCAACTTAACAGTATCCGATACCCATCACTACTTAAGTAAGTGTAACGCTCACTTCAGATGTACGGGGGACTTGGTAATGTATGACGTTCTTCACCGAGGGAATGTCGAGACCTCTCGCTGCCACATCCGTCGCCAAAAGAACACCCGCAACCGAGGCCTTGAACCTGAAATGAACACCATTTATAATTTATTATCATTTATAATACATTTATATTAAATTGTACCGTTGCTGTAGGGTACAAAATGAACTCAATGATCTGCGTTAACGCAGATTAAACTAGGGTTAAGGCTGGTTAGCCCAAGCGGGAGAAGTCGTTGTGGCAGCTCCAGTTAGCGATTGCTACGTAACGCGGCCGTTACAGCCGTACGAGGAGAGACTGCGTCGACCAATCAAAACCCTCGTCAAACCTCAAGGCTGCCCAGCAGATGCGCAATGGACCGAAATTGGCAGGTTTGCATTAAGTCAGATTCTGCAGTCACCAAACGGTAACTGAGGCTTCCACAACGTGCTAATCGAAGATTTTCTTAAACCAACGTTAACTCTCGCTAACTGAGGCTTCCACAACGTGCTAATCGAAGATTTTCTTAAACCAACGTTAACTCTCGCTAACTGAGGCTTCCACAACGTGCTAATCGAAGATTTTCTTAAACTAACGTTAACTCTCGCTAACTGAGGCTTCCACAACGTGCTAATCGAAGAGGAGGAGTTTGAGGAGGCGGCAAAGGAGCGTGGTCTGCGCATAAGCGAGGAAAAGACGGTTTATATGCATTCGACCCGATACCCTCAGCCCCAGAGAACACCGCTGCAGGTTGGGAATCATGTTTTCCCGTCCTGCAGTGAGTTCAAGTACCTCGGAGCCCTTCTGACGAGGGATAATGACGTTGGGGTTGAGATTAGGGTTAGAATTACCGGTGTTTCTACGCTCCCCAGACATGAAATTCCGAGGTCTCTCCAGGAATGCGAAGAAAGTAGTCTACAAGACCATAATCAGACCTGTCGTGCTCCACGGAGCTGAGACTTGGGTCCTGACCGGAGAGAATCAAATTCTAATGGAAACGTGGAAGAGGAAGATTCTCCTGAAGATTTATGGACCGGTTTGCAGAGGAGGAAGATGGTGAATTCGAACGAGCTGCTCCACCTGTATCAAGAACCGGACCTGGTTGGTGTCATCAATAGTTACAGGCTCCGCTGGCTGGGACACGTTGGACGTATGCCCTAAACGAGAACTCCAAAAAGGATGATGTACGGGAGGCAGAAGGCACATAGGAAGACCCCGCTTACGTTGGGTAGATGACGTCCAGAAGGACCTCAGGATTCTGAATGTCAGAAGATGGAGAACCGTTGCTGCGGATCGGGATTTATGGAAAAGGACAGTTGTGAAGGCCTGGGTTTCATCCCAATCAGGATTAATCTAGATAAATTCTAAACGAGACCACTAATCTCGATTAACGACGAACCGATTTCACGACGCTAAACTCGTTTCCACCGTAGCGAGTTTAGCGCTAAACGAGACCACTAATCTCGATCAACAACGAACGGGTTTCACGACGCTAAACTCGTTTCCACCGTAGCGAGTTTAGCGCTAAACGAGTTTACGGCCAAATCGCAATCTAAACTCTGGTTTAACTGGTATCAAGAGGGCATTGGTCCCCAGCTTCAGTGATAACATTGATAACAACTCATCGATGGCAACAAAAAAAACAGAAAAGCACACACACAAACTCATATACCGAAACTCAAAGAAGGATGATGTATGGGAGGCAGAAGGCACATGGGAAGACCCCGCTTACGTTGGGTAGATGACGTCGAGAAGGACCTCAGGATTCTGAATGTCAGAACATGGAGAACCGTTGCTGCGGATCGGGATTTATGGAAAAGGACAGTTGTGAAGGCCAGGGTTCCACCAGGACTGTAGCGCCATCCAAAGTAAAGTAAAGTAACTGACTGAAATTAACTTAACATCCAAAATTAAAATTAACTATCGATTGAATATCACCGTATCTGTCTCGACGGTTTTCAACTCACTTATCGAGGTTTCTGAGCCGCTGACGCTGCTGCATGTTGGCGTGGAGTGGGAACGGCGGGCGGCCGAGGTGAGTCAGAAGTGACGCCAGTCGACGGACGGACGAGATGCTGTTGCAGAAGACCAAAGTCCGCTCCCTGGCAAGGCACAAAAACAACGGAGATGAACGATCAAAACTATGTAGTAGGTTAAGGGCCGACTTCTACAAAATACTTTAATCTCGATCAGGATTAATCTAGATAAATTCTAAACGAGACCACTAATCTCGATTAACGACGAGTGGGTTTCACGACGCTAAACTCGTTTTCACCCTATCGAGTTTAGCGCTGAACGAGTTTACGGCCAAATCGCAATCTAAACTCTGGTTTAACCCATTAATGGCCAAGGGGTCGTGCACGACCCATTGATTCAAGATTTTATTCCCATGCTCTTGTAGTGATTTTAGTTGTCAGAGTTGAGCTAATATTTCGATCAAGTATTCATGAAAGAAAGGAAAAACTCTCCGTAGATCACCCATACATAGATCACTAGGTGTACAGTACACTTGATGAGAAAGAGCAATGAACCGACCCCCTCAGTACCCTCCTAGTGATCTATGTATGGGTGATCTACGGAGAGTTTTACCTTTCTTTCATGACTACTTCGAAATATCGAAATATTAGATCAACTCTGATATCTAAAAACACTACAGGAGTATGGGAATAAAATCTTGAATCAATGGGTCGTGCACGACCCCTTGGCCATTAATGGGTTAACCGGTATCAAGAAGGCATTGGTCCCCAGTTTTAGTGATAACATCGATAACAGCTCATATCCTACAGTGACAATTCATCGATGGCAAAAAAACAACAGAAAAGCACACACACAAACTCATATACCGGCTTCCTTGAGTTCGCGATTTTGTTTGAATTATTTTGTTTATTGTACTTATTGTGTTATTCGTATTGTGTTTTGTACAATTCGTGTATCATTAAATAAATTGAATAAATTTTAACCCAATGCTGCAATGTTCATGTTCCTAAACCACTAGGTGACCAGTACCACTACTCTTATTATTTTGTGGATGATATTGTTGTTCTCCCTGTTTTACACGCAGCAGTGAACGAAAAAGCCAAAAGGAATCGTCAACAGCAATAAACTGATTAATCTCGATTAGGAGTCATTAAACCCTCAAACATCGACGATTAGTTTCTAAACGCGTTTTGGGGGCGTTTTAACTTTAAACGAGTTTCGTGAACCCCAACAGCGAGCGTTTTATGTTCAAACTCGTTTAAACGCCGTTTAAAAACGTCGGTGAAACCGGCCCTAAGTCATTTTTCAAATTTCGAATCATTCGATAATCGAAAATGGTCTACAAGAACCGACCAACCTGTACAAACTGAGTAAGTAGAACAGGTAGAAGTCCTTCTCTTCGAAAGTGCAGCTGATTTTGGCTTCTTTGAGCCGCTGAGCGACTCCCGTTTTCTGAGTGACGTCGACGATTTTGTAATTTTTCATACCGACGAGGGCGATCAAAGTGTTCAATTTCTCTTCCGCCGTTAAATTTTTGCTCTTTTTCCTCTCTGAAAAGAAAAAAAAGTAAAACAAATCGAGTCATGCAGCATGGCTATAAGAGCGAATTTTCGAGGAAATAACTGGTTTTATGTAAAATGTCTCCATTGAAGGAGTTGATGTCCATGAAGATCATCTTAAGTAACAACCACGTTTCTTCATCTTCAACGTGCTCCAGTTTGAAAACGGAATGAGATATCGCAGTTCTGATTTCACCATCGTCTTCAGCATTAAAAAACCTTTAAAATGAGGCGTCACTTGTCAGACTGTTTCATTTTGGGAGTTTATGAAGAATTTTCCTTCCCTAAAACTCCCCAATACTCGCCTCTTAATTTGATATTAAGAAGGCATTTGTGGCCCATTGAGTAGGTATTGAGTAGGTTCTGTACATCAAAATCACAATTTTGGCGACTTACTCTTTTTGAGATATTGAGGAGCTTCGTGAGTCAGCGTGAGGGTCGCCGAGAAGACGAAATTCTGCCTTTTCCCGGCGATGTCTTCATCGGCATTTATACACTCCAACAGGGACCTTTTTGTGGAAGATGAAGAGTGATATTTATGTTACTGGTATTCATTAAAAAATTAGTCAGAAACACGAGTGGGAAATTTCACGTTGGGATTTAAAGTGTTATAATATAACGTGTATAGGTACTAGTATTTGATATTATCAAATACTAGTACCTATACACGTATGTAAAATGTATTTTAAATAAATATTAATAAATTAAATATTAAAATAGCCGGTTTGTTCAATGCTCGACTAAAGGCTGACTAAGTTAAATCTATATCCCGTTTATCAATTCAATGTAACTGCTCTGTTATCCCTAATCGCCGACTATCTGTAGCCGAGCCATCGGGGCTCGGTTACGCAGTATACCCAACTGCTCAGGTATATTACAAACCTAAATATTTCATTATTAAACATAAATTTCATAAAGTTATACCTGAGTTCTGGGTAGTGGTCGCGCTCGATCATTCTATCCGTTTCGTCTATCGCCAAAAACCTGAAATGAAACGGGTAAACAGATGTCCATGATGCAGGAATTGAAGGAGTTGGGACATGAACCAGTCCAGATGCTCCCTGTACAGGGATGGCAATCATACATCGATGTTTTTGAAACATCGATGTGTTTGCGGGAAACATCGATGTTTTTCCATCGATGTTTTCTGTGTCGATGTTTTTGGAACATCGATGTCGGGGTTTCGATGCATCGGCACATCGATACATCGAAGTTACCACAGCTAATCGTCGACAAGACAAAGGACCTCATTCATCCACACCGGATGCGATAACGCCGCCACTTGAAGTCGCTGCGGATTCAGCAGAATCCACATCACAGACTCCCATTGTTGTCATTTTCCTAAAAGATGAATCAGCTAACTCCCACTCATCAACTCCCGTATAAAAAGACTCTGTGCCCAGTACTCGCTCTCTTTTCTGTTCCCGAGCTCTGTCGCGTCGCAACGTTTTGTTCATTGAGAATAAATTGTTTTTTAAAAAGTTAACTGTGTGTTCGCGAGTTATTGTTTATGTATATTTTTTTTAAAGTAGTCATTCAAGGGGCTGCTGGTGTTTTAAGAGGGGGTTCACATGGTGCGGAAAGTACGGAAAGAGCGGAAAGCGCACCCCGCTGGCTGCTAGTCACAAGAAGACTGGCTGCCCATGCGCCCAAGGAAGGTAGCTGCTCCCTACTTTGCAGCTGAAAGATCCCACTAGATCAGGAGGCAGTAGCCCCCAGTGTCTAGTCCTGACTGCAGCAGCTGGTGCACAAAATGGAGATTGACAATTAATCCCACCAAGTCAGTGACATTCTCCTACCGACGGAGAATTCAACATGTTCCTCTGTTCTATGAAGGAGTCCTACTCTCAACAGCATGTAGCCACAAATACTTGGGTATCACCCTAGATCGTCGATTGACATTCCAGAACTACGTTTCTAATCTAATCTGTAGAACTAAAATTAGAACTACTCAACTTAAGCCACTACTCAACAACCGCAGCCTATCTCTAACCAATAAAATACTTATTTACAAAACCCTCATACGCCCCATTTGGACATATGCCTGGCCAATTTGGGGAACGTGTTCAGAGTCTCAATTCAGACGGCTTGAAGGGCAGGAAAACAGCATCCTACAGCGCAATATAATTCACACCCTTTGTTCGAAATTCATCTATATATATTTACTTGATGTGAGTGGAGTGGTTATTGCTGAACTTTTGCATGGAGGAAAGCCAATCACCTTCCGAATACCGGCTTTCCTCCATGCAAAAGTTCAGCAATAACCACTCCACTCACATCAAGTAACTAGGAGCCGATTCTTACCATTCCCTGACAGACAACTAGTCAGACCACGACACATCCTAGACTTCGTTGATTGACAAACAGGTGATATTTGATATATAAATTTATTTACAACCACATTAAAAGCAGGGAGAAAATATCAAGACCCAATGCCTGACCTGACAATCACCGGTCTCATAGGAATTTTTTCCCCAAATACCAAAAACCCCAAACGCTCTTACTTGATGTGGCGGACGGTCGCCAGATGCGGGTCTCCCATCGAGATGAGCTCCCACAGCCTGCCGGGGGTCCCGATGACGATGTGAGGTCTCTTCTTGAGAACGCGGGTCTGCTTGTCGATGGACATCCCTCCGACGACGACGGCGACCTGGAAACCACAAAGAATGCTATTGATTCGTATGGAAATGCCTCAACATTGTGCACAATCTCTCAATTTGCTATGTAAAATCAACTTCCAACACGAGGAGTTGGACCATTGGTTTTCTGGCACAACACTGCGACTGGCAAATATCTCCAAAGCAGGAGGGAAATGGCCCAGGATGGTAATTGGCAAATATCTCCAAAGCAGGAGGGAAATGGCAGAGGATGGTAATTGGCAAATATCTCCAAAGCAGGAGGGAAATGGCACAGGATGGTAATTGGCAAATATCTCCAAAGCAGGAGGGAAATGGCCCAGGATGGTAATTGGCAAATATCTCCAAAGCAGGAGGGAAATGGCAGAGGATGGTAATTGGCAAATATCTCCAAAGCAGGAGGGAAATGGCACAGGATGGTAATTGGCAAATATCTCCAAAGCAGGAGGGAAATGGCACGGGATAGTAATTGGCAAATATCTCCAAAGCAGGAGGGAAATGGCACGGGATAGTAATTGGCAAATATCTCCAAAGCAGGAGGGAAATGGCACAGGATGGTAATTGGCAAATATCTCCAAAGCAGGAGGGAAATGACACAGGATGGTATTTGGCAAATATCTCCAAAGCAGGAGGGAAATGGCACAGGATGGTAATTGGCAAATATCTCCAAAGCAGGAGGGAAATGGCACGGGATATTAATTGGCAAATACCTCCAAAGCAGGAGGGAAATGGCCCAGGGCTGTAACTGGCAAATATCTCCAATGCAAGCGATGGGAAGCCAATACTGAACATTTCGAGTGAACGAGGAAGTCCTGCAGTATTAAATTGAGGGAAAATGTACATATGATAAGTACATGCTCATTCAACTTCTCAGTACCACAAGGAACAGTTTTAGCACCATTATATTACATAATATATTGCAATGGCATCTTCTCAACGGACATTGATGGAAAAATCATATGCTTTGCGGATGATTCAGCCGTAGTAATAGTTGGTGATACGTGGGAAGAAGTGAAAAGAAAAGCTTCGACAAACCTCAGAAAAATAAACCAATGGTTAAAATTAAAAAATCTGAAACTAAACCTAAGCAAACCCAATTTTATGGCTTTCTCTTGGCAACCATCACTCATACCTGATATTGGACAAATCACATGCCACCAGTCCAACTTATGTGGCACTGACTGTGACTGCCCTGCAATAAAACAGGTGCATGAAACCAGATATTTAGGGGTGATAATCGATCAGTGCTTAGGATGGAAACCCCATATCCTAGCCTTGACAAAGAAACGCCGTTGTGCAGCGAGATGAGATCGTTTGGGACAGTAAAAGTGAAGAAAATCTTCTACAACGCCATGATTCAATCGCTCCTCATATACGCACTACCAGCATGCAAAACCAAATTAGAAGCTCTCCTCATTACACAGAAATCCTTAATAAAAATACTCCTTAGGAAACCGATCAGATATTCAACGGAGAAATTATTTACAGAACTGGGCGTGACGGATCTCTATAGATTAATAGAGAAGACAACTGTGGTATATATATATATATATATATATATATATATATATATATATATATATATATATATATGTACGTAAACCCCCGCTAGAGGCGCCTTTTCAAAACGTATTGACGGGCCACTGGCGCCCGCCGCGGGCGCCTCTACCGGTAGCTTGTACACGACATTTAGATGTATCCCCGCGGCAGTGGCTCCCGAGCTGGTAGCCTCTAGCGGGTGCTCCTACGGGTTTGAAGGGGCTAATAGAAGATAATAAACCAAAAACTCTGCAAATTCTTGACACAACGGTTTATTATCTTCCTTGTGCAGATCACCCTTCTGTCTATACCAGACTGTATTGCAAATCGGCACCATACCATATTCTCACCGTACTCATACCATACCATTCGAATTTCTTTCCTATCTTACCATACTGTATTATACCAAATCATACAGTATCTTGGGACTTAGGCCGGTCCTACATTGGAAGCGGAATTTCTCCAGAACAGACGGTCTGGTCTGGTCTGGAGAAAACAAACGCACGCCGCGCCGTGTCCCCTCCTACACTGGCGCCAGTTATCGTTCCGGAAGGTCGGACCGAGTCGGGACTGGTCTGACAAGAACCAAACAGGTTTGTTTTCCTCCAGACCAGACCAGTTGAACGGAAGCTTTTGTGAGTGAAACATCGTACGTTTGGCTTATCACACAGAAGTGACTCTTGACTGGTTCGTCTGCTCCGTTGAAAACTAGCTGCAGTGTAGGAGTACCGAGTCTGGACGGCACAGTAATAACATAGAAACTCCAGGCCACTAGTCCGCAGAGCTGGGAACCACTCCCAGCTATACCTATACGACATTATAGTATTTAACAAAAGTAGATGATAACAATAAAATAAAATAATTATTATTATGATAATAATAAAAACCGATCAAACATGAGAAAGCATAGGTAGGTATATATTTGAATTAGTAGGTAATTTATCACATTTTTCTGAGAACACACGAACGAAGGACACTAATTTTTTAGTGGAACTTATGTGACTGTTTACGTACCTACATTTATATTTAGAAAAAAACTGTAGAAGAAATAGGATCTCTTTAACATTATTTTATTTTCAGTCGTAACGCACAATCAGTTGAGATTACTTTTTCAACAGTAATGTGGGAATCCCGCAGCAGGAGTAATAGTTCAAAAAGGGATGGCCTAACTAACTGCGACAGCCCCGGTCACATTCTGAATAGGTTTGCGTCCAAAAATTATTAACCAAAATTCTCGACTAGGTAGGTAGCGAATCTTGAAATCCTGAATATGGGGCTATGATTGAGCCGAAACTGGTTCAAAAAGGGATGGCCTGACTAACAACGAGAGCCCCGGTCACTTTCTGAATAGGTTTGCGTCCAAAAATTATTAACCAAAATTCTCGACTAGGTAGGTAGCGAATCTTGAAATCCTGAATATGGGGCTATGATTGTGCCGTATCTGGTTCAAAAAGGGATGGCCTGACTAACAACGAGAGCCCCGGTCACATTCTGAATAGGTTTGCGTCCAAAAATTATTAACCAAAATTCTCGACTAGGTAGGTAGCGAATCTTGAAATCCTGAATATGGGGCTATGATTGTGCCGTATCTGGTTCAAAAAGGGATGGCCTGACTAACAACGAGAGCCCCGGTCACATTCTGAATAGGTTTGCGTCCAAAAATTATTAACCAAAATTCTCGACTAGGTAGGTAGCGAATCTTGAAATCCTGAATATGGGGCTATGATTGTGCCGTATCTGGTTCAAAAAGGGATGGCCTGACTAACAACGAGAGCCCCGGTCACATTCTGAATAGGTTTGCGTCCAAAAATTATTAACCAAAATTCTCGACTAGGTAGGTAGCGAATCTTGAAATCCTGAATATGGGGCTATGATTGAGCCGAAACTGGTTCAAAAAGGGATGGCCTGACTAACAACGAGAGCCCCGGTCACTTTCTGAATAGGTTTGCTTCCAAAAATTATTAACCAAAATTCTCGACTAGGTAGGTAGCGAATCTTGAAATCCTGAATATGGGGCTATGATTGAGCCGAAACTGGTTCAAAAAGGGATGGCCTGACTAACAACGAGAGCCCCGGTCACTTTCTGAATAGGTTTGCGTCCAAAAATTATTAACCAAAATTCTCGACTAGGTAGGTAGCGAATCTTGAAATCCTGAATATGGGGCTATGATTGAGCCGAAACTGGTTCAAAAAGGGATGGCCTGACTAACAACGAGAGCCCCGGTCACTTTCTGAATAGGTTTGCTTCCAAAAATTATTTTCTAAAATTCTCGAGGAGGTAGGTAGCGAATCTTGAAATTCTGAATATGGGGCTATGGTTAAGCCGAAACGGGTTCAAAAACTCTGCAAATTTTTGACACAACATTTCTTTATCTTCTTTGTACAGATCACCCTTCTGTTTAGATCATTAGGTCTAAATGTCTAGATCCTAAATGTTAGATTTATTGTTATTATGAATTATCACTAACTATTAATAATTTTATCAAGAACCTAGTGAAAATTTTTATAATTTATTGTTAGGTATTAATCATTTGTATTTATTATTAATAATTACAGTGACCATACTTCCCCTTGATCCCCACAACCCGCCCTTGAGGTACATATATATTGTGAAATAAATTGATTGATTGATTGATTATTATTATTATTAATTATGATTAATTAATACGATATAAATCTGAGGTTTTTAATACTACTAATTTTTCTATAAAAGAAGTACCTACCAACAACATTCGAAATTACCTTCATTTCCGTAGCACGAAACGCACCTCAGAACAACAAACTCGACATCACTTAAGCCATATGATGTTCAAAAGAGCTTTTAGTATGAAAATGGACCTGTATTTCAACAGTTGTGAAAGAATGACGGCTCAAAGGTTGAATCAAACACGAATCAAACGTTGAAAGTGATGTCGAGTTTTTTGTTCTGAAATACGTTCCGTGCTACGGAAATGAAGGTAATTTCGAATGTTTGTTGGTAGGTACTTCTTTTATAGAAAAATTATTACCGACGTAGTATTAAAAACCCCAGAATTACATTGTATTAATTAATCATAATTAATAATAATTATTATTAATAATAAATACAAATGATTAATACCTAACAATAAAGTATAATAATTTTCACTAGGTACTTGATGAAATTGTTAATAATTAGTGATAATTGATAATAATAATTAATCTAACATTTAGGATCTAGACATTTAGACCTAGTGATCTAGACAGAAGGGTGATCTGTACAAAGAAGATAATGAACCGTTGTGTCAAGAATTTGCAGAGTTTATGAACTTAATGTAAACAGAAGACAGTGGCGCGCGATTCAGTCCTCCCGCCCGTGCTAGGTCTCTTGTGCGAAATGGCGGGTGTGCTCTTGCTCGCGTATCCGGGGGAGCAATTATCTATACTATATAATAAAATCGTCTCTGTCTGTCTGTTTTTCTGTCTGTCTGTTTGCCTCATCATCAATTGAGAACGGCTGAACGTAGAATGTTTCGGCTGGTACCATTACGCAGAATTTATCTGGGAAGGTTTATGAAAAATCCGCGTTTAAATCAGTCCATCCGTTGAAACGCTATGAATGAAATACTACCTACTAAAAAACGTGTTATAATCACTTCTATGAGGACGTTTATGCTTATAACTTTTGAACGGTTGAACGTAAATCCGATTGTAAGTAGTCTCTGGATTCAGCTCGGCGAGTAGGTACTTTCAAGTGGTACTTCAATCAGGATGTTAGTGGTGGGGGGGGGAGAGGTGGAGGGGTGTCTACAGGCATTCAAAACTACTTGACCACTTGGAGTGCAACATTGGGAATTTCCGGAGAATTGTTTAATTCACACCCAAAAGTTTCAGTCATAAATTTACGAAACGCTAACCCCTCTTCAGAACGCAAGTCAATGTTGAAATCTCCACACAGTACAATCGGTAAGTCGTATAGCTTGAGCTCGTCGATGAACAGAAACAAACCCTTGAGTTTGATCGAGTACGGTAGTAGATATCGCTCGAAGAACTTGATTTTATCGTTCAGTGTTGTCCCATTTGAAAGATACGTCGCCACGAATAGTACACGCTTTGTCAGTTGTGTTCAGAAGTCCCTCAAGGGCCCACATACCAAATCTCAGAATCGTGGGATCATTAGGGAAAAAACAGGATTTTAGAGCCACTCAGCTGATCTGGGATCGGTCAGTTGTGTTCAGAAGTCCCTCAAGGGCCTACATACCAAATCTCAGAATCGTGGGATCATTAGGGAAAAAACTGGATTCTAGAGCCACTCAGCTGATCTGGGATCGGTCAATTGTGTTCAGAAGTCCCTCAAGGGCCTACATACCAAATCTCAGAATCGTGGGATCATTAGGGAAAAAACTGGATTCTAGAGCCACTCAGCTGATCTGGGATCGGTCAGTTGTGTTCAGGAGTCCCTCAAGGGCCTACATACCAAATCTCAGAATCGTGGGATCATTAGGGAAAAAACTGGATTCTAGAGCCACTCAGCTGATCTGGGTTCGGTCAGTTGTGTTCAGAAGTCCCTCAAAGGCCCACATACCAAATCTCAGAATCGTGGGATCATTAGGGAAAAAACTGGATTCTAGAGCCACTCAGCTGATCTGGGATCGGTCAGTTGTGTTCAGAAGTCCCTCAAGGGCCCACATACCAAATCTCAGAATCATGGGATCATTAGGGAAAAAACAGGATTTTAGAGCCACTCAGCTGATCTGGGATCGGTCAGTTGTGTTCAGAAGTCCCTCAAGGGCCTACATACCAAATCTCAGAATCGTGGGATCATTAGGGAAAAAGGGGTACGGTGCTTGCGAAGTGGTTAAGCTTTTCATTATACTTAGCTCCTTAATGAGGAAAAGGGCGGGCGGGGAAAGTGGATATCATAACTTTTTCCGGCCTCTGAAGAATGATATTTGCGAGGCGGGGTGATTTTTACACGGAGTGTTTTTTGGGGGGATAGGTATCTTCTTGTAGACAAGACACATCAAAATTCACATCAAAGTTGGTGGGGGGTATTGGTTGAAACCATCACAGATAGCTATTTCAATTATTTTACATGAAAGAAACAATAAATGAACGGCTAACACTTCTGTGGGTAAGTCCAGTAGAATAATAAACCCATGTGACAAGGACTTTGCAGCGTTTTTACATACTAATGTTGTTTTACAACAAAATTTGAGAGTAATTAGGTAATTTGCGGATTGATAATAAAATAAATAATCCCCAGGGCCAGAGGCTCCCAAGCTTCATACTAACCTGCAAGACAGGAACGAAAAGCTGAGTAGTCTACATTTCACCCATCTAAAAAATTGCCGGTAGCCTCTAGCCGCCGGGTGCCTCTGGCCGGGCAATACGTTTATATATATATATATATATATATATATATATATAAACTCTTTCTGGAAAATAAAATTGAACGTGTAAACATAGGAACTAGAAGTGCCGAAAGAATTACATTAAAACAAAGGAAAATGGACTCTTCTGCAGCTCAACGATTGTGTGCTTATAGAGGTGCAACTCTCTTCAATAACCTGCCCTCTAAATACTGTACATCTGCGATACCGTTGAACTCGTTCAAATATTGTATGAAGCCGCATTTTACGGAAAAATCAAATTAGTGTAGATGGTGTTGTGGCAGAAGGACTTACCTGTTCTTTGAAAATGTTTAGATAGCCACATAAAAGGTCTGTTCCTGCCAACCAGGGAGTTCTTTAACCAGTTAATTTAGATAACTCAAGTGGTGGGGATGAGTGAAGGAACTTTTCAGTTTTTCAACTGGGTGGTTGGAACGCGCAGAACTACTCCAGCAGAGAGCGCTGGGGCTTCAGCAGTGACGTGAAATAACAGTAACGTGAAATCGAAACCTTCCGCCAGACAACGTCGTCGCTATTTGAAGGCCTTGCTCGAAAAACGAGCTATCTGCAATTTTTTTCGTAATCCCGTTTTCGACGGTTTTGGGGTCAGAAAAATATACTGCTTCATTTGTGAGGATCCGCTAGCCCTCCGATAGTTATAAATGTAAAAATCGGACAATATTGCTGATAGTTGGACAATGCGACAACGTCGTTGGGTTGAATAATGAGCTATTTACACAGATGTCTCATTATTCGATCCAATCAAGGCGACATCTTGTTGGTGTTAATAAGAATAAGAATAATCCTTGCTATTCCTTGAGGTTTTTCACCCTCACAAAAAAGCTTAATCCTAGTTTAATCCTTTTATTCCTTACAAAAAAATATAAGTAATATTATTTTCCTAACAATGATGAAATGTTTATGGAATAACAGTATTATTGTCTGATGGCGTTGAGGATTCATGTAATGTTGTTGGAAAGTTAGAGGAGGACGTTTTTCAACTAAATAACAATGACAATAGGCATTTAAAAAATTATTGGTTGGAAAAACGAGCTATCTGCAACCTTCAATGTCTTGTGGTGCCTCGAGTAAATTATTTAAAAATATTAAATCATATGGATTCGATCCGTCCTTAGGCACGGTTAATTTTAGTATATCTGGATTTTTTAAATATTGAAGCAGGAATTTCTGAAACGTTTTTTTCGATTCCCCAAAAATTTTGAAAAATGCAGATAGCTCGTTTTTCGCGCAATGCCTTCATTTCCTATTTTATTTTCGAGCTATTTTCCTTGCGAAATCCGAAATGGGAGTGAATGATTCCTTCGTTAAGTCCTACTTTTTTCAAATAAAATGCAAATATCTACCGTGAATCTGAACCCGCAGATTCAGTACAAGGAGAGCCATCCCCTTATGGCGAAAAAATACAAGAGTGTAAAAGCTCTATTTATTCACATCTGTGATAAATTAAATGACAACTTCTAGTTGAATCTTTCCTGGACCCTTCCTGGATGTTTTTAGATACGGAAAAGACGGCACTTGAAGGAGAGTAAACAAAACACAGACCTACGTCGAGAACCAACCTCCACGGGAAGTCGGAGAGAAATGAATTTTCGGGAAGGTAATGGCCAGGTTACCGAAAAAAAAACTGGCTTAACCCGCTTCTCATCCATTGAAGAAAGTTAAATAACTCGAAAAAAAAGTTTTGTAACTCGTTGCGGCTGGAACGGTGAAGCGAGTGATAAGTTCTGTAACTGAAAACGGCAGGAACGCGACAATCGTGCGCACTGGGCCACTGCGCACAACTGGTTTAAGAACTGACTGTGGCAGGAACATACCTAAATATAACATAATTGTAAATCCTTAGAAAATAGCTGAGAACAATAATTATAAATATATAAACAACTCCTCCCCTCAGCACAAGCTATGCTTAAAGAGGGGAGAAGCATTGTAACTTACTTTTTAAGAATTATTGTAAAATAAAGATTGAAATAAATGCATATAAAAAAAATAAATGAAAAAGTAGTTCTCACCTTGACAGGCGTGTATTTGATGGCGGCCGTGAGGTGTTCTTTGATTTGAATAGCGAGCTCTCGAGTTGGCGTCACGACGAGACCGTACAGCCGCGACTCACCTCCGGTTCGGAGCCGCTCGAGACCGAGATTTCGCACTTTGACGCAGCCGACGTCATCGGTGTCGTCTTCGGCGTCGGACTCGAACTCTGAACCGTCGCTCGTTGGGTCGTCCGGGGAAACTGTGAGGAGGAGAAGAAATAATTTCAGCATCACCATTTAGTTTACAGAACTAATGAGTATATGGCCCTTAATAAACTAACATTGAATGTAGAAAAACGTATCTCAAATAGGAAAAAAATAAAAAATAATAAAAACAGTCATGCAGCATGGCTACAAGAGCAAATTTTCAAAAAATCACAGATTTTACGTGAAATGCCTCAATTGAACTGATTTTTTTAACACATTTTGACTCCATTTTTTACCAATTAATACCTCAGTTTATGGGGTTTTTAACGCTGAACACGATGGTGAAGTCAGAATTGCGATATCTCGTTCCGTTCTCAAACTGGACCACCTTGAAGATGAAGAAACGTGGTTGTTACTTGAGAAGTTCTTCACTGTTAGTTTGCTCTTATTTGATAACGAAGCGAGATATCGCAATTCTGACATCACCATCGTGTTCAGCGTTCAAAAATCTATAAACTGAGTTGTTACCCGGCAAATTCTTGACACGACGGTTTATTACCTTCATTGAGAAGATCACTCTAATCTAATTATCGAAATGATAGATGAAACTCTAGCTCAAAATCCAAAAATACAAAACAAATACAAAAAACTCTGCAAATTCTTGACACAACGGTTTATTATCTTCCTTGTGCAGATCACCCTTCTGTCTATACCAGACTGTATTGCAAATCGGCACCATACCATATTCTCACCGTACTCATACCATACCATACGAATTTCTTTCCTATCATACCATACTGTATTATACCAAATCATACATACAATAATAGGTATACCATACCATACTCATACCATGTCATACAAACCGAGTGAATATTGAAATGTCATCCATTTCTGACCTATATTTAACATTTCAAGTATCTAGCTCATAATCAAAATTTAATTTGTTTAAACAAACAGGTATTATTTAAACAATTTTACAGACGAGAAACCGAGTGAATCCAGTTCTGTGATCCAGTTCTGACCTATTTTTAAAATTTCAAGTCAATAGCTCATCATCAAAATTTAATTTGTATTATTACAAAAAGGTATTATTTAAACAATTTTACAGATGAGAAACCGAGTAAATATTGCAATGTGGTCTATCCCCGACTCACGGTTAAAATTTCTAGACTGTAGTTTACCGGGAAGATGACAAAAGGTAGTTTTATTCTGGGCGTCTGGGGGTTGGGTCACATAACGGCCGTTTTCGACGCGAAAGGTTAGTGTTTTTCCTAAACCTTTGCGCGCTCACTGTGAACGAACGGCTGGTCGCACAAAAATCCAATTGGTCTTAAAAGATTCGTAATTTTTCAGGTCATTCAAACGTGAACTGAAAATTACACGTTTCAGTTGAATATTTTGAGATATGACATTGTCGAAATTTTAAATTTCGTTTTGAACCCCTTCCCCTTGACCTAGGGTTATGAAAAGTTTCGAGGATCATTGTGGGGCTGGTCCAAACCCAGAAACCAAATTTCGTAATTTTAGCTCAACGCTAACTGGGCAAAGTGGCGCGGACGGCGTACGGGGGACGGCGTACGGCGGACGGACGGATTTTTGGTTTATTATCTTCGATAATGAACCATTGGAATCGCCCAAAGAAAAAATTTTTTTAACCCCCCCTCAAAATTTGTTGGTTTACGTTTCAAGATACGTAGATTCAGAAAATCGAATAAAAAAAAATCCGTCCGTCCGCCGTACGCCGTCCGCCGTCCGCGCCACTTTGCCCAGTTAGCGTTGAGTTAAAATTACGAAATTTGGTTTCTGGGTTTGGACCAGCCCCACAATGATCCTCGAAACTTTTCATAACCCTAGGTCAAGGGGAAGGGGTTCAAAACGAATTTTGAAATTTTGAAAATTCCATATCTCGAAAAATTCATATAGAACGGTATGTTTTTTATTTCATATTTAGATAGAGTTTGTTCCGTAGAATTTTTTAAGACCATCCGCAGCTTTGTACGACCAGCCGTTCGTTCACAATGACGGCTCAAAGATTGTGCCTCACAACACGATCATGACTCAAACTGTTGAAATACAGGTCCATTTTCATACTAACAAGCTCTTTGGAACATCATATGGCTTAAGTGATGTCGAGTTTGTTGTTCTGAGGTGCGTTTCGTGCTACGGAAATGAAGGTAATTTCGAATGTTTGTTGGTAGGTACTTCTTTTATAGAAAAATTATTACCGACGTAGCATTAAAAACCCCAGAATTATATCGTAATAATTAATCATAATGAATAACAATTATTATTAATAATAAATATCAATTATTAATACCTAACAATAAATTATAATAATTTTCACTAGGTACTTGATAAAATTGTTAATAATTAGTGATAATTGATAATAATAATTAATCTAACATTTAGGATCTAGACATTTAGACCTAGTGATCTAGACAGAAGGGTGATCTGTACAAAGAAGATAATGAACCGTTGTGTCAAGAATTTGCAGAGTTTTTTTATTCGATTTTCTGAATCTACGTATCTTGAAACGTAAACCAACAAATTTTGAGGGGGGGTTAAAATTTTTTTTTCTTTGGGCGATTCCAATGGTTCATTATCGAAGATAATTATCTTCGATAATGAACCATTGGAATCGCCCAAAGAAAAAAAAATTTTAACCTAATTTGCCTTTCAGTATTGATACCAGATCCGCTCTACCCCTTGATAAAAATACTCTTCCATTTCACAAGTCCTTTTGTAATGACCTGACATGTTTATCTTGTGCTAAGATTTCGAGGGTGAAGGAAGCCAAATATTTAGGAATTACCTTAGATGAAAACATGAAATGGCACATACAGATACAACTAACAAATAATAAAATGAGGAAAGTTCTTTATATATTTTCTAAGTTAAAAAACATTGTAAGCAGAAAGCTCATGATTCAAGTATATCTAGCCTTAGCAGAATCTGTTGCTACATACTGTATGCCTGCCTGGAGTGGGGCTTACAAATCTGCTTTAGAGCCACTTCTTCTTACCCATAAAGCCTTGATTAGAAAAGTCTGTGGGGCTAATTATTTGGCTCATACTTTGCCTTTGTATAAGAATATCAAAATTTTGCCATTTACAGACTTGCTTAATTTACATAGAGTAAAGCAATTACTTAAGGAAAAATCTTATGAATTCCCTACGCATTATGTTTATACTCGATCCAAAACTGATCTTTCTCTGGTGCTGCCCCTCGTACGTACTACTTTTGCACAAAACTCATATTCATATAGGGGAACAACAATATTTAATTCATTCAACTACAATCTTAAATCTGAGTTGTTAAAATCGAAAAATATGATTAAAACATTAAAAAAATATTATCTAAGCTGCTTAAATGATAGGAATACATCATTCTATGGATTATAAAATTAGTCTAGGGTTACAAATTATTAATAAAACACTTAATGTCTAACCATTCTAAGATTAGGTAGTTAAAAGACTCGTCTCCTAACACGGGCATTAGCCCATATTGGAGACTAATTTCCTGTAAATTAAAATTGGAATTGTTTGTAATTATTATAACTTATAATTTAATCTTGTAATTATTGTTCTTGCACAATGTAAACTTATAAAGGAAATAAACGATAAAAAAAAGTATAATTTATTATGATGGATTATAGCGGGGAGAGGGCTGGGGAGCGGTAAAAGCCTTTTGCCTAGTGCCAGCCGGGATGTCTAGGCCAGACCCGGACCCACCCACCCTGACGGCACCCAGAACTGTTCAGGACAGTCCATTGAATCCTAAAATTCTTTGGTGAAACGTCAAGGGCCGACCAAGACTCCCAACAGACAGGGAATGGTCATTGTGGGGATGTGACTAAATCTGGGGATGGTCCAATGTGGGAGATCGTCGCTAGGTAGAACACAGCTGTACTACGTCAGTCGTGCAGACCTTGAGTGGAGTATCGATCAATAGAACGCTGGTCTAGTCGTTCATCTTGCAACGTCGATTGTCACAAAGATCTCGCTTCTTCAACCTACGACCATCGTAAGGAGCTGGTCAACCAATTGCAGCCACTTCTGGATTGATGTGTTCCATGGTGCGGGTGCACAGTCTTGTATAACAGCTGCTGATGGCGTCTTGTACTGTCTCCAAGCACAGGTCAGAGTGGAGAGTGTCGTTTCTCACTAACCAGGGAGCGTCAGTGAGAATCCTCAAGATCTTGTTCTGCTCCACCTGAACCTTCTTCACTGTGAATCAATTCCGTAACCATACGTCCATACCGGGTTTTAAGGTGTGAACCCGCCGTTTCATCTCCTGTGTGATTCTTTTAACGAGCGACATCCACGTCAGCTGGCGGTCTAGCAACAAGCCTAGGCACTTGACTTCTGACACTAGGGGGATGCCATTACCGTTCAGGTGGACACCACACACTAACCCCTTCCTGAGGGTGAATGTTATCTAAGATGGATTTATCCTCGCCTTCCACTTGCTACACCACCCCTCAGTTTGTTCTTATCAGCACTGGAGTTGCCCTTTAGCTTCTGCAATCGTACCTCCAGCTGAAAACCTCCCCGTATCATCAGCAAACTGGGACACTAGCACTTCTTCCGAGTCAGGGAAATCGCTACAGTAGAGGCTGTACAGAAGGGGAGACAATGAAGAGCCTTGAGGAACACCAGCACTCACTCCTCTGAAGCAGGAAAGAGCAGGATCGAATTAGGCAGAAATGATTTTACCTTGTACAGCAGCCCATCATGCCAAACTTTGTCAAAAGCTGACTGCAGTCAACCACCCTAAGGGCTCGTTGGGTTGTGGAGTGTGTAATGGTTTGCTCAGTTCTCCCTCCCGTGGTTTTGAGTTCACCGTTTAGAGGGTGAAAGCAGACCAGGACATCCCTCTGGGTGGGGCGTTTTTTGTTTGTTTTGGTCCTGAAAAGGACCGTTGACATGTGGAGTGATATGATACGCCTGCCTGGCCAACTGGGTGTCTTTGGCCTAGATGGTCACTCTCTTGGCGTGAATAGCCCACAAGGTGCCTTGGAAGATACCAACGAGATAAGCCTTGCTGGCTTCTTGGAGAGCTACAACAACGGAGGACTTGAACCTCAGATCGGTCTTGAAATCATGAGCGATTTCTCGAACCAGTCGCTGGAACCTTCAATTCTCCAACTTCAACTGTACTAAGCAAACTGCGAGGAAGTCGACCTGTGGAAAGCCTCGCTGGCTTCTTGGAGAGCTACAACAACGGAGGACTGGAACCGCAGATCGGCCTTGAAATCTTCAGAGATTTCTCGAACCAGTCGCTGGAACGACAGTTTACGAATGAGAAGTTCAGTGCTCTTCTGGTACTGACGGATTTCTTGGAGAGCGGCAGTTCCTGGACGATACCTGTGAGATTTCTCGACTCCACCGGTAGCAGGAGCACTTTTCCTGGCATCTTTAGTAGCCAACTGCTTCCTCGGGGCCTTTCCACAGGTCGACTTCCTCGCAGTTTGCTTAGTACAGTTGAAGTTGGAGAATTGAAGGTTCCAGCGACTGGTTCGAGAAATCGCTCAAGATTTCAAGATCGATCTGAGGTTCCAGTCCTCCGTTGTTGTAGCTCTCCAAGAAGCCAGCGAGGCTTTTCCCAGGTCGACTTCCTCGCAGTTTGCTTAGTACAGTTGAAGTTGGAGAATTGAAGGTTCCAGCGACTGGTTCGAGAAATCGCTCAAGATTTCAAGATCGATCTGAGGTTCCAGTCCTCCATTGTTGTAGCTCTCCAAGAAGCCAGCAAGGCTTATCCTTCACCCTCTAAACGGTGGAATCAAAAACACGGGAAGGAGAACTGAGCAAACCATTACAAGTGGTGGGGACGAAACCCAAATAGGAAGTTGGCGAAGTTGGGTGAGATGGATAAACCTTCACCATTCTGCTTAAGATGATTTTTTTCAAATAATTTCCCCTCTGAATGCTTTTTTCGTTCAAATAGTCGATAAACCACATAAAAACTTACCAGCGGCTGCCTCCAAGTTCTTCATAACGCCGTAAATCATCGGGAGGCCGAACGCCAGAGTTTTCCCGCTTCCCGTTTCCGCCGCTCCGAGGATGTCGCGCCGCCCTTTGATAGCCGCCGGAATACACAGCCTCTACAATTCAAGACATTTTTAAGAAATTGAGAAAACGCACAAACGAGCGACATAGGGGTATAACGCTAGGCTTTGAGGGAGGAGGTGCTAGGTCAGACTTAGTACGTGTAAGTACAACATAATTAGGTGTTCCTGGTCATTAGGATGTCAACATTTTGGTAATTTTTGCGTGATGGCTTGCGATAGCCCCTTTTACCTGGGAGGAGAAACACAAGCATAGTTTCAGCCAGCTCAAGAAAGCCACGACTTCACCCCCCAGTTCTAGCGTTTCCTGACTTGCAACACCCCCTACGTTCTGGATTGCGATGCCAGTTCTCACTCAGTTGGAGCTGTCCTGTCTCAACAGATTGGCGGGGAAGAAAGAGTAAGTTGCGTTTTTTTTTTTTTTTTTTTACCAAATTGTAGCAAATTTAGTCTAGTTTAAGAGTGTATATGGTCACCATACCCGTCAGACCCTTCCTTTAATGAGATATTGAGTAAAAAACCAAAATGAGTTACCACTTCGACAGTTTTTCAGTTTTTGAAGCGCTGTATCTCAGGATCTAATGGTCGTACAGAGCTCGGTCTGGTCGCAAATTGTATCAAATTTAGTCTAGTTTAAGAGTGTATATGGTGACCACACCCGTCAGACCCTTCCTTTAATGAGATATTGAGTAAAACCCGAAATAAGTTACCACTTTGACAGTTTTTCACTTTTTGGAAAACTAAGCCTGTTTTTGAAGCGCTGTATCTCAGGATCTAATGGTCGTACAGAGCTCACTCTGGTCGCAAATTGTAGCAAATTTAGTCTAGTTTAAGAGTGTATGGAGTGAACATACCCGTCAGACCCTTCCTTTATTGAGATAATGAGCAAAAACCGAAAAAAGTGACCACTTTAACAGTTTTTCACTTTGCTATTCATTGAGGTACATCATGACTGGACTACAATGATCGCGACATCAACCAATAAAATTACCTGGATTTCTGTCGGGGACTCGAACCCCATTTCGACCAAAGGTCGTGAGAGCTGGTCAGGGACGCAAATGTTGGTCCAAGGGAAGAGCTGAGTCGGGTCGAACTCCGGAGTGTCTTCATCATCTGCTTTCCCCTCATCTTCTTCTTCCGAGCTGCAATGAAGATGAAGAATTGAGAATTAAATTTCCTACAACTTTGGTCCAGTGACATTTTTCAATCGAAGCAGTCATTTTCAACCTACAGGAGTTAGAAGTTGAGGGTTGTCAACTTTTTAGCGAAGTCGGCCAAAATTGCTCATTTTTGGTGTTCGATTGCGGCTGAATGGCTGAACCGATTTCGACGTTTGAAACGCCGTTCAACGCGGAATTTGATTTTCTTTAAAAATGAATAGAGTGATAATTTCTGTAGGATGCGTACTTTTTGAGTTATACGCGAAAAACTGAAACAAAACGTGGTTTACGCTAGACCATCCACTAACCTGTACACCGGCCTTTTAACAAACTTTCCGACTTGGTCTTCTTCCGTCTCGTCCACCTCTTCGACTGCTTCCAAGTTGAAGCCCTTGGAAGGTTTCACTTTCTTCTTCTTCCTCTTCTTCTTGGGCTTTTCGTCCGACGGAGAGTCGCCGATTTTCCTTTTCGCTCGTTTTTCACTGTCAACGCTGTACCCGACCAACTCTTCAACACCTTGAAATACAACGAAATTGGATCAGAAACAATATTTGTACAAAAAAACCACTTGTGGAGTGAAAATGTTTAAAACCAGACCATTTGGCGTTATTTTGTCTGATTGAAAGATCATCTTTGTATCTTTGAATAGCGATTGATCTTAATATTAATGGTTGTTATAGTACTTATAGTTCCCTACATATCCAAAGGTTATGGGCCCAGTACATGAACATGAAGAGAGCGTTTCATCAAAGCTGTAGCGCTCAGCAGGTTAGTTCTGTCGAATGAAGGGGAGTGTCGCTATTACTCTTCCTAATTTCATACACCTCCCCTTCGTATCTAACAGGTTATGGGTCCAGTATATGAACATAAAGAGAGCATTTCGTCAGAGCTGTAGGACTCAGCAGGATGGTTCTGTCGAGTGAAGGGGAGTGTCGCTATTACTCTTCCTAATTTCATACACCTCCCGTTCGTATCCAACAGGTTATGGGCCCTGTACATGAACATGAAGAGAGCGTTTCATCAAAGCTGTAGCACTCATACACCTCCACTTTGCATCTAACAGGTTATAGTCCCAGCAGGCGACCCTTCACTACAACATACATTTTACTCTAAATCGTAGAATTCAAATTTTACTTACCGATAAGTCCATCCAGGTCTGCGAAGCCGCCCTCGATCGTCACCGGTTTCCACTCTGCATCATCCAAACTGTAAATGTACACCAATTCATGAATATTGTATAGAAAACACTGACGAGCTTTTTTGAAGTATGCAGGGTGGCTTGTGTAACTATGTAACAAACTCAGGGAATCGATTCTACAAGTAATTTGCAACAACAAATACCTCTTGAAGTTTTTCATTACTCAACTGAAAATCCGACTTTTTTAACTTTCTTCGTCTTCTCGACCTTGTCTCTGTAAAACGGACCTAACTCCCTTAAATTAACGAGTAAAAGTAAAGTTGAAGATACCGTTGGAAAGAGCGTTAAATTTGCTATCTCCCTGGTATACAATCTGATTTTTTTAAGACCGCACTTATTGATGAAAAAATGGCCAAAGTCCAATGTGTGAACATTCCTTAAAATCGCCGTGTTTTCTTTAGTTGTACGCTCTGTGATTATGGAGGTCATTCGGCGTGCACTCCTCGGGAAAATCTTGCCCAAAATCTCAGCTTTCCAACGGTATAATTCGTTTTCACTTTTTAGGGGGAACTTTTTTGAGAAAATGGAGTTTGTATGCGAAAAAACGTGTATTTTCAAGATTATTTTCACGCTGAATCGAACGGTGACGTACTCAGCACGACGAGCTTTTCCCTGACCTTGCAAGTCGCGTTTGTTCGTCGTGACACCTCGTTTTAAAGGTTTTTGTATGCTGAACACGATGGTGAAATCAGAATTGCGATATCCAGGAAAATGGTTCTATAAAAACTATAAAATGAAGTGAGAACCGTGTGTGGATCTACCCTCAAAACCCACTAATGACTGTTTTTGGTTACCTGTCGTTTTTCAGAGAACGGCTAGGTCTACAAGTACCTTTTTGGTCTCAAATGAAAGCTAATTACATTTACTAAAACTTCGTTCCTTATAGTATTTGACGAGGGGTGAGTATTTTAGAAGATATTCCACAAAATAAGTGAGCATTTTGAGAATTTCTCACTTTTTGGAAAAAATGGCAGTTTTTTGGAAGGATGTATCTTGAGAACGAAGGATCGTAGAAAGCTCGCTTTAGTACCAAATTGTAGCAAATTTAGTCTTCTTTCAAAGTTAATGGGGTGGTCATACCCGTCAGACCAATTCTTCGTGGAGATATGGAGGGAAAACCGAAAAAAAGTGCGACAATTTCGTTTTTCGGACATAACGGCCATTTCCGGAGGTCTTTGAATGTTGGAAATGTGGATTATTACTAGTGTTTGAGGTCCTAACAACCGGTTTTCGTGCAAGCACGGCCGTCTTTCCGTGTACATCTTGATTGGACTACTATGCATATTAATATACATAAACAACTCTCTGTAGAGATGTTTATACAGGGTGTCCCATCTAAACGGGCCCATCGGGAAATTACCGCCTTGCGGTGCGAGCTATCGAAAAATTGAACTGGACCTTTTTCATAGTATTTTAACTCAGCTTCACGATGCCGAAGTCCGATTTTTATTTTTCCATGTTTTAGGGTCTCAAATCATTGATTGAAACTTACGGTTTCCTCTTGACCCCCCTTTTTTATTAATTTTTCGAATCTAGGTTGAATTTGGAACAGAAAATGCCTCTTTGAAATTTTTGTTTTTGGGGCTTCGTTTCTGAGTTATTCCACTTTTTGCGAAATACAGAAAATCGCCGTTCCTTTTAGACGTTACCAACACTTTCTTACTATTTTTATCTTCGATTTTTTTCAACACACTTTTGAAATCAGCATTAAACTACCTGTCATTCAGTGTGGTGAACATCTCAAAAATTGAAGAAAAAATAGTAAGAAAGTGTTGGTAACGTCTAAAAGGAATCGGCGATTTTCTGTATTTCGCAAAAAGTGAAATAACTCAGAAACGAAGCCCCAAAAACAAAAATTTCAAAGAGGCATTTTCTGTTCCAAATTCAACCTAGAATCGAAAAAAGCAATAAAAAAGGGGGGTCAAGAGGAAACCGTAAGTTTCAATCAATGATTTGAGACCCTAAAACATGGAAAAATAAAAATCGGACTTCGGCACCGTGAAGATGAGTTAAAATACTATGAAAAAGGTCCAGTTCAATTTTTCGATAGCTCGCACCGCAAGGCTGTAATTTCCCGATGGGCCCGTTTAGATGGGACACCCTGTATTGTAAACTGCCCTACAAGTGAGTTATTATAAGTTAACCTGTCTTGCGACCGAACACCTTACACTAATAAGACCTAATTTTACCCCAATGTCACAAACAACAAACGTTGTTCTCAATTTCAAGAAAAATTGACTTAGTACGTTCTTATATATTCTTATATATTCTAATATATTATGCTAAATTCATGCAAGAATTCATTGAGCTACAGCATATATCCAGGGCCTCATCACAACCCTCTGCATACCCCATCACGCAGTCTTCAGTGCTAATGAAATCAATCCTAAACTACGGGTTGTCTTCGATTTTTCGTACAGCACATCTAATGGAAGTCTCAATGACTACCTTCACGCTGGACCACGCTAGCAAAATTATATTGGAATCATTATTCTGAGGTTTAGAAGGCATCCTGTGGTATTTTCAACGGATAAGTTCCAGCACATCTTTTGGAGATTCGACCCTAATCAGGAGCTTTTGGATTATCATCTTGATACTGTAACTCCTGCCCTCTATTTAGCGATCCGCACGTTGCATCAATTGGTCAATCAATGGAAAAACCGATCTCGAAAAGAGAAAGAAGCAGTCAAAATCAATCATTTCCCCCTCCCCTCTAACAGTCGAAATCAATGAATCCCCACTCCAACAGTCAAAATCAGTGGAAAAACCTAATCTCGAAAAGAGAAAGAAGCAGTCAAAATCAATTATCCCCCCCCTCCCCTCTGACAGTCAAAATCAATGAATCCCCACTCCAACAGTTAAAATCAATGGAAAAACCTAATCTCGAAAAGAGAAAGAAGCAGTCAAAATCAATTATCCCCCCCCCTCCCCTCTGACAGTCAAAATCGACTAATTCCCACTCCAACAGTCAAAATCAGTGGAAAAACCCAATCTCGAAAAGAGAAAGAAGCAGTCAAAATCAATTATCCCCCCCCCTCCCCTCTGACAGTCAAAATCGACTAATTCCCACCCCAACAGTCAAAATCAGTGGAAAAACCGATCTCGAAAAGAGAAAGAAGCAGTCAAAATCAATCATTTCCCCCTCCCCTCTAACAGTCGAAATCAATGAATCCCCACTCCAACAGTCAAAATCAGTGGAAAAACCCAATCTCGAAAAGAGAAAGAAGCAGTCAAAATCAATTATCCCCCCCCCTCCCCTCTGACAGTCAAAATCGACTAATTCCCACCCCAACAGTCAAAATCAATGGAAAAACCGATCTCGAAAAGAGAAAGAAGCAGTCAAAATCAATCATTTCCCCCTCCCCTCTAACAGTCGAAATCAATGAATCCCCACTCCAACAGTCAAAATCAGTGGAAAAACCTAATCTCGAAAAGAGAAAGAAGCAGTCAAAATCAATTATCCCCCCCCTCCCCTCTGACAGTCAAAATCAATGAATCCCCACTCCAACAGTTAAAATCAATGGAAAAACCTAATCTCGAAAAGAGAAAGAAGCAGTCAAAATCAATCATTTCCCCCTCCCCTCTAACAGTCGAAATCAATGAATCCCCACTCCAACAGTCAAAATCAGTGGAAAAACCCAATCTCGAAAAGAGAAAGAAGCAGTCAAAATCAATTATCCCCCCCCCTCCCCTCTGACAGTCAAAATCGACTAATTCCCACCCCAACAGTCAAAATCAATGGAAAAACCGATCTCGAAAAGAGAAAGAAGCAGTCAAAATCAATCATTTCCCCCTCCCCTCTAACAGTCGAAATCAATGAATCCCCACTCCAACAGTCAAAATCAGTGGAAAAACCCAATCTCGAAAAGAGAAAGAAGCAGTCAAAATCAATTATCCCCCCCCCCTCCCCTCTGACAGTCAAAATCGACTAATTCCCACCCCAACAGTCAAAATCAATGGAAAAACCGATCTCGAAAAGAGAAAGAAGCAGTCAAAATCAATCATTTCCCCCTCCCCTCTAACAGTCGAAATCAATGAATCCCCACTCCAACAGTCAAAATCAGTGGAAAAACCTAATCTCGAAAAGAGAAAGAAGCAGTCAAAATCAATTATCCCCCCCTCCCCTCTGACAGTCAAAATCAATGAATCCCCACTCCAACAGTTAAAATCAATGGAAAAACCTAATCTCGAAAAGAGAAAGAAGCAGTCAAAATCAATCATTTCCCCCTCCCCTCTAACAGTCGAAATCAATGAATCCCCACTCCAACAGTCAAAATCAGTGGAAAAACCTAATCTCGAAAAGAGAAAGAAGCAGTCAAAATCAATTATCCCCCTCCCCTCTGACAGTCAAAATCGATTAATTCCCACCCCAACAGTCAAAATCAATGGAAAAAACCATCTCGAAAAGAGAAAGAAGGAGTCAAAATCAGGAGCTTTTGGATTATCATCTTGATACTGTAACTCCTGCCCTCTATTTAGCGATCCGCACGTTGCATCAATTGGTCAAAGATGAGGGTAATTCACATCCCCTTGCACGATCTGCACTTATTGAAGACTGCTACGTGGATGACATAGCAACAGAATCTGATTCAGTTGAGAATTCCATAAAACTCAAAGAGCAACTCATACAATTATTAAGGAGTGGGGGTTTAGAGCTGAGTAAATGGTCCTCAAATTGCCCTGAGCTACTCGGGAATGAATCAAATTCACAAAATTCACTCATTCTATTGCCTGATGATCAGATCATAAAGATACCGGGACTCCAGTGGGACCCTGCTAAGGATGCATTTACCTACAAAATAAACGTTCATCCCACTACTCCAACCAAACGACCCATTCTGTCATCAATTGTCCGGATCTTTGATCCACTTGGCTATCTACCACCTATCGTGTGTTTTGCCAAGATCATTCTTCAGGCATGCTTGAAAGAGAAAGGTGATTGAAATGAGCAACTTCCTTCTGCCATAGCAGATGTTTGGTTCAAGTTTGTTGATGAGTTACAACAGATTTGTGAGGTAACCATACCTCGGCAGATTGACACAGCACATGCTGGTAAAATTGATGTCGTTGGATTTTGTGATTCATCACAGCTTGCTTATAGTTATATTATACTTATACTTATATAATATATTAGTACGTTCTTTCACTCCTTATGGTTCCCCTTATCGATCAACTTAAGGGCCCACTCAGACTCAAATGACAACGAATTTCCGCCATTATGATGAGCACATGAAACCTACCTGTTGAAAACTTTCCGCTTTCCCATGTCGTCCTTCTTTGACGCTGAGTATGACGAATGTAAAAACACAGAAACACTGAAAATGTACAATAACGACACAAGTTCACTTCGTTCAGAGCGATCGATTCCGCATGGTGGTTAACGTGGTTTTTAGAACCACAACAAGGGAAACCTTACGGGGAAGGTTACGCTTGAAGCAACGCTAACGATGGACCGACGGTCGAGAAGGTGATCATTTATAGTATCCATGCGATAGGGGCCACACCTACTTCCTGAAATGTTCCTCAGCCCTGGAACATGGAAGAATGAATTCCTTTTTCCGTGGCCCTGGGAATAGCTGGGAATAGTTTTTAGGTCATGCTTCAGAATTAAGAGCCTGAACAAACGCGAAATTTTCGCAATTTTTTCGGTTTAACTCGAAAAGTACGCATCCTACAGAAAATATCACTCCATTCATTTTTAAAGAACAGTAAATTCCACGTCGAATGGCGTTTCGAACGTCGAAATCGGTTCAGCCGTTCAGCTGCAATCGTCCGCCAAAGATGAGCAATTTTGGCCAACTTCGCTAAAAAGTTGGAAACCCTAAACTTCTAACGCCTGTAGATTGAAAATGGCTGCTCCGATTGAAAAATGTCACTGGACCAAAGTTGTAGGAAATTTAATTTTAAATCAGATGCTTTTTGAAATTTCAAATTTGCTCTCTCCAGTGCTGAGATATGAATTTTAAACCAAACAATTTCACAACGCCTAATTTCCACTTTAGTCCAAGAGTCTTGTAAACAAATTACGGGTGTGCTGGCCTCAATTCCAAAATTAACAAAAATTTGAGTTGTTTGGGGATTGAATTGGTTGTCTTTACAGAGTTTTCGATTACGAGGACTTTGAGCATTTTACAGGGGCAAAAAAGCGTGAAATTGTCGCTCATCTTTCAATTTTTCGCGTATAACTCGAAAAGTACGCATCCTACAGGAAATACCACTTCATTTATTTTTAAAGAACAGTAAATTCCACGTTGAACGGCGTTTCAAACATCGAAATCGGTTGAGTCGTTCGGCTGCAATCGTACGCCAAAGATGAGCGATTTTGACCAACTTCGCTAAAAAGTTGAAAACCCTCAACTTCTAACGCCTGTAGATTGAAAATGGCTTCTTCCATCAAAAAATGTCACTGAACCAAAGTTGTAGGAAATTTAATTTTAAATCAGATGCTTTTTGGAATTTCAAATTTGCTCTTTTCAGTGCTGAGATATGAATTTTAAACCAAAATATTTCGTAGCGCCAAATCTCCGCCTTAGTCCAGGGGCCTTCTCCGACTTCGAAGTTTTGTAATGTATTGTTTTGGAATTGTTTTGGTTTTGAAAATTTCATTGTTGAGAAGGAATCTTTATTGAGTTTAAATTTAGACTTTGTTTTTCTTGTGGAGACTTGGTTGGAGAAGAAAGTTTCTTTTTCTATTGATGAATTTAATTCTTTAAGTAGCTTTGCGGTTAGAACCAGTAACAAAGGTAGGGCCAGTGGTGGTTTAGTGCTTTACTATCGTAAGACTATAAAATGTTCAATAATATTAAAATCAAGATATTTTCTTTTTGTTTTGGCGGAATATGCCAATGAAGCGCTAGTATTAGGAGCAGTATACTTTAATGAGGGTTGCACAGAGGGCGCTGGCACTGAACTTGACTCTGCTTTGGAGTTTTTACATGGTACCTTTGGGGGAATCCGTATTGTTTTGGGAGGTGACTGGAACAGTAGGATTGGCGTCTTGAATGAGGGCGACCCTGACTTTTTTGAAGGAAGCACATTAGCAGCCTCCCGTGCCTCCTTGGACTCCAACGTCGATTCAAACGGCAAAAGACTTGTCAACACGCTAGAGGCTTTTGGGATGTATGTTCTAAATGGGCCATCCATTGCTGATACTCCCGGCTCATTTACAAGTTTTTCTAGTAATGGTGCTAGTACCATTGATTTGGTTTGGGTTAGTGCTGGCGCCATTTGGGATGTGAAGGATTTCAGAGTTCTCCCTCCTGATTCTGGCTCGGACCACAGCCCGTGTATCCTGGAGCTGTCGGTTTGGAATGCTCCATTTTCAGAGGATTCCCCGGGTTGGTTACCGGCGAAATTGAAATGGATGCCCGAGAAGTGTGCTGAATATCATAACTTAATTTCAAACTGCCTAGCTATATGCCAATCTGATTCGGTTGACACGATATACAATGAGCTGAAAACGTTCATAATTGAGTGCGCTAAGGATCTGAACATGTTTCTGCCCTCTAAACCGCATCGTCCTAGTTTTCGTCGCAGCCCATGGTTTGACTCTGAATGCGTTTCGGCAAAATACGAGATGAGAGCTAGCTTCAGAAAGCTTCGGCGCAAAGGTTTTACCCAGCCCTTCATAAATGAGTATCTGGAAAAAAGAAAAGCTTACAGAAAACTTATTAGATCTAAAAAGAAATCCTACTTTTCTGATTTACGTTTGCTTTTGGCTTCCAGCCGTGATTCTAAATCGTTTTGGATGGCTGTTAGAAGACTCAAGGGGCGATCAGCGCGTACCTGCGGGCTTAAAATGGATGCAATTGAAGCTTTTTACAATGAGCTATGCCCAGCACGGGGGGCTAGAAGGGACGCCGATTTTCTAGGAACTTTTGACCCACTTTTAGACTCTGAAATTTCTTTAGACGAACTCTCTAATGCCCTTGCTTCCTTCAAAGACAATAAAGCACCCGGAGAGGACTTGATTCCATATGAGTTTTTCAAAAATATGCCGAAGGAAGGGCTCTTATACATTCTGAATTTGTTCAATTTGATTTTATCTTCTGGAGTCGTTCCCTCTGGCTGGGCGAAAATTCAGGTTTTTTTGCTATTGAAGAAAGGAGACTCAGCTGATGTGGGTAATTATCGTGGTATTTCACTCATTAACTGCCTTGCTAAAATTCTCTCTCAAATTCTCCTCAATAGGTTGCTATCCTTTGCTTCTAATAAAGATCTCTTGCCAGAAAATCAAAATGGGTTTAGGAAGGGCAGAGGGACTATCGACTCAATATTCACATTAGCCAGTATGGCCCACATTTCAACCAGATTGAGGGGAAGGAAACTGTACTGCACCTTCATCGATTATAAACGAGCTTTTGACAGCATTTCTCATGAGTTGTTGTGGAATAAACTGCATTCAATGGGTATTAGTGCTCGTTTCATCAATCTCGTCCGGACCTGGTATGGGCAGGCAGTGTTTTCTATTAGACTGGGGACAGAGTCTTCCAAGCCCTATGACATCACTTCTGGTGTTTTGCAAGGTGATATTCTTTCACCCCTCCTATTTGCCTTATTTATTTCAGATTTTGATTCGTTCATGCTCTCAAAAGGTATTGAAGGAGTGAGTATTGATGGGACTGTTTCTCTGATCTCATTGTTTTATGCAGATGATCAGGTCTTACTCGCTGATACTCCTCGGAATATGAATCGTGCTCTCGAAGCTCTGAGCGAATATTGTAGTTTGAATAATCTTACTATCAACGCCTCCAAGTCCAAAGTAATGGTTTTTCAGCGTAAAGGGAGACAGGCTTCTAACAGATTTTGGTGTGGTTTGGATGAATTGCAGACAGTTTCTACATACACTTACTTAGGAGTTCTCTTCTCCAGGTCAGGATTGTTTTTCCGGCAGGCCCAGTTTGCTGTTAATAAGGGAATTGCTGCTTATAAGAACGTCTGGCCGGTTATTTTCAAAACTCAAGCCGCATCCCCCGAAACTTGGTATGGGCTCTTCTCTGGTGCTATAGTGAGTACCATGCTCTATGGCTCTGAAGTGTGGGCCTCTCAATACGCGGAAATCCTGGAACGTGTTCAGGTTAGGGCCTTCAAGTCACTTATGGGTTTAGCGCTTAACACGCCAGATCACATAGTTAGATTGGAACTTGGGCTTAGTCACACAAAATTCTTAATAGCCAAGGCGATGTTCGGCTGGTGGAGTAAACTCCTGGCCATGCCTCAAAATAGACTTCCCAGAATTTGCTTTGAAAGATTAATGTCCCTCACCCAAAGTTTTCCCGATCCAAAATTCAACTGGTCTTTGCAGCTGAAGAGCATCCTTGAAGATGCAAATCTACAAAGTTTGTGGACATCCAGAGACCGCACCATGATTAAGGGGAAAAAGCAGGATTTCTTAGATGCCTTTCTCAATAAACTACACCAGGCTGATTTGGAGAGGTCGTCTTCGTCTTCCTTCAGTTACTGCCCACGAAATTCTCCTTTTAACCCACGGCAGAGTGCATTGTACCTCGAGAATGACTACTCGTTATTTACAAAGAGACTTCTGTGCCAAATAAGGTGTGCGAACCCCTCTTTTTGCCGAGTCATCCTTCATGGAATAGTCAACCGTTTTGACAGTTCCACAAGTTGCTCGATATGCAATGCAGACAGCCCTGATACACTGTACCACCTCATCTCTTCCTGCAAAGTCTATACCTTCGAACGCTTTAAATACTTTGAGGCCCCTTTTTTAAATGAATCCGTTTTCCGCTCAGTTCTGCTATGTAACGATAGGAAAGAGGTAGGGAAATTAGTGGGATTTCTGCAGACTGTTTTACGACAGCGGGCATTTACTGTAAACGAAGGTTTTCTCGTCTAGACTGATTTTGATGTCATGTGCCTCATCTAGTCATCTTTAATTTCTCTCTTTGTGCCTTACACTATTGGCTGTTGAGCTAAATTTTCAAATCAGAATTTATTTTTTTCTTTCTACTATGTACCTACTTTATCTGAATTTAAAGAAATTTGTATTTCATTTATTAGTATTAGTAGTTTATTTCCATATATGTGAACTCTTGTGAAAAACTTGTTCTTTAACACAATAAAACATCTATCTATCTATCTAGTCCAGGGGCCTTGTATTAAAACTAGGACTGTGCTGGCCTCAATTCCAAAATTAACAAAACTTTGAGGGGTTGTTTGGGGATTGAATTGGGTGTCTTTGCAGAGTTTTCGAATACGAGGACCTTAAGCGTTTTCCGGGGGCAAAAAAACGTGAAATTGTCGCTCATCTTTCGGTTTTTCGCGTATAACTCGAAAAGTACGCATCCTACAGAAAATATCACTCCATTCATTTTTAAAGAACAGTAAATTTCACTTCGAATGGCGTTTCAAACGTCGAAATCGGTTCAGCCGTTCGGCTGCAATCGTCCGCCAAAGATGAGCGATTTCGACCAACTTCGCTGAAAAATTGACAACCCTCGACTTCTAACGCCTGTAGATTAAAAATGGCTACTTCGATCAAAAAATGTCACTGGACCAAAGTTGTAGGAAATTTAATTTTAAATCAGATGCTTTTTGAAATTTCAAATTTGTTCTTTCCAGTGCTGAGATATGAATTTTAAACCAAACAATTTCACAACGCCTAATTTCCACTTTAGTCCACGAGTCTTGTAAACAAATTACGGGTGTGCTGGCCTCAATTCCAAAATTAACAAAAATTTGAGTTGTTTGGGGATTGAATTGGGTGTCTTTACAGAGTTTTCGATTACGAGGACTTTGAGCGTTTTCCGGGGGCAAAAAAACGTGAAATTGTCGCTCATCTTTCGGTTTTTCGCGTATAACTCGAAAAGTACGCATCCTACAGAAAATATCACTCCATTCATTTTTAAAGAACAGTAAATTCCACGTTGAACGGCGTTTCAAACATCGAAATCGATTGAGTCGTTCGGCTGCAATCGTACGCCAAAGATGAGCGATTTCGACCAACTTCGCTAAAAAGTTGAAAACCCTTAACTTCTAACGCCTGTAGGTGGAAAATGACTGCTTCGATCAAAAAATGTCTCAGGACAAAACTTGTTGGAAATTTAATTTTAAATCAGATGCTTTTTGAAATTTCAAATTTGCTCATCCCAGTCCTGAGATATGTATTTTAAACCAAACAATTTCACAACGCATTCCCACTTCGTCCCTATCGACTTGTGGTCGTAAAAAGCTTTCAAGGAAACAAATTGAAATTTCGACAACTCGTTTGAATTAAATTTTTATTTCACCACCGTCCCAAATACAAAGCTCATAATAATTAAAAACTTCACAATTAAACTTAATTACCCTCATTAAACACCGAATACCAAGAATAGACCAGAATCTATTCATTTTCATTCGTATATATATATATATATATTGTATCACACGTATCGTATATAATATACACATATTTTTTATACTACTATATTGGGTTATAGTGCTCTACTCAACGTTGAACTCTCTATAAGTGTTACACAAATTTTTGCACCGTAATATTTTAAAGCAATTTTGTTTCTTCATCAAGCAGTCAAAGTCTATCTTTTTTGTCAACAGTCAAAATCAATGAAGAATTTCAATTTTTCGAATTTGAAAATTCGAATGAAACGAAAAAAACCTTCAGGAACAAGTGGTTGTTTTTCTTCAGTCAGAATGACCCCTCTCACAGGCAGGTGAAATTAATGAATCCTCCCTCCGTCACTAAAAACAGTCGAAATCCACATTTGCCCCTCCCTTAAGCAGTCAAAATCAATTATTTTTCCATCCCCTCAAACAGTCAAAATCAACTTTCTGCTTCTCAAACAGTCCAACCCCCCCCCCCCCCTCCTTCTCACAACAGTCAAAACCAATTATTTCCCCCCTCAAACATTCTAAATCAATAATACCCCCCTCCACCAATCATACTGTCAAAATCCATTATCCCCCCTCCCCCCACTCTTACGGAAACAGTCAAATCAATGAATTTCCCCTCAAACAGTCAAAATAAATCATAAATTATCCCCCCCCCCCACCAACCACAGAACAGTCAATATCAATAATCCGCCCCCACCCCCTCTCAACAGAACAGTCAAAATCAATCATTTCACCACCCTCTCTCTAACAGTCAAAATCGACGAATTCCCACTTCAACAGAAAAAATCAATGGAAAAACCCAATCTCGAAAAGAGAAAGAAGGAGTCAAAATCAATTATTTCCCCATCCCCTCAAAACAGTCAAAATCAATGGAAAAACTCGATCTCGAAATGAATACCCCCCCCCCTCTCGCTCTCTAAAACAATGAAATAACCCCCCCCCCACCAAATCATACTGTCAAAATCAATGATTACCCCCTCAAACATTCAAAATCAATCATTTCTCTCCTCCCCCGCCCGCTGTCACAAACAGTCAAATCAATGATTTCCCCCTCAAACAGTCAAAATCGACGAATTTCCACTCAACAGTCAAAACCAATGGAAAAACCCGAACCTCGAAGAGCAAAAGAAAACAAAAAAACTTTTTATAAAAATTATAAAAATTTGAACAAAACAAAATGGAGAAAAAAAAGAAACCTTCACGACCAACCCACTCGTACACATGATACATAAACAAATCATGAAAATACACAATAACCGTATTATATATTACATGTACTTATATTATTATGTATATATAAACTATATAAACTCTGAATACCTTAGCGAAAAAAAAGAGACCAAAATAATTGCACAAGTGTTATTTTTTTGGTATCGAAATAGAAAATAAATGTTGGTTAATAATCATTTCAAAATGCAGTCAAATTGTTAGTCGTACTTACAATCAATTATTATACCCAAAAACAAAACTTACAAATACGTTAAAAGTAGTTGTTTTACATCAAATTCGATGAAAATTTGGGGAGAGGAAAAAAAATCAAAATCAAAATTAGCTGTTAAATCAAGTCTTACTTGTGTGAAATTGGAATATTTGACTCGATCTGTTTTCTTTTTTCTTTTTGAGTCTTGAAGAATCGAAGAGCAGAAATGAGAAGAACTCGACAAATTTGATGAATTTTTTGAGAAAAAAAAAATCAGCTGTTAAATCAAAGAGTAGAAATAAGGGGATGCTGCAGTTTGAGGGTTAAACTTGCGGAATGCTTCTGTCAAATGAATCGGACGATTCAAACGGAGATAATTTGGAAAATATGAGTTTTCAAGGTGTTTCAGGGGGGTTTTAGTGGGTGTAGTTGAGGCAAGTTTGTACATGCGCGTGTGGTTCACAGCGCTGTACGAAGCGTTTGGAATAGAAGGGAAAAAAAGACCGTCGAGATATATTTAAAAAATAAAAGAGGCTTCTGGTAGTATTCAATTTGAGTCTTAGTGAATTGAAGGGTAGCAATAAGGGGATGCTGTAGTTAGAGGGTTAAACTGGCGGAATGCTTTTGTCAACTGAGTTGGATGATTCAAATTGGTTTTAAGGTGTTTTGGGGGGGTTTTGACAAGTTTATGTGGTTCACAGGGCTTTTCAAGAAAAAACGAAAAAGAAAAAAAAAGAAGAATGTCGAGATATTTTTAAAAAAATAAAGAGGCTTCTGATAGTATTCAATTTGATTTTTGAATTTTATTTTTATTATTGTTATTATTATTATTATTTTTATTTATTTTTTTTTTTGAGTCTTTAGTGAATTGAGGAGTAGAAATAAGGGGATGCTGTAGTTTGAGGGTTAAACTTGCAAAAAAAAAAACTAAGAATGTCGAGACATTTTTACAAAATAAAATAGGCTTCTGATAGTAGGTAGGACAAATCAATTTGATTTTTTATCTTTTTTTTTAAGTCTTAGTGGATATAAGGGGATGTTGTAGTTTGAGGGTTAAACTTGCAAAAAAAAACGAAGAATGTCGAGACATTTTTACAAAATAAAATAGGCTTCTGATAGTAGGTAGGTATTCAATTTGATTTTTTATCTTTTTTTTTAAGTCTTAGTGAATTGAAGAGTAGAAATAAGGGGATGTTGTAGTTTGAGGGTTAAACTTGCAAAAAAACGAAGAATGTCGAGACATTTTTACAAAATAAAATAGGCTTCTGATAGTAGGTAGGTATTCAATTTGATTTTTTATCTTTTTTTTTTTAAGTCTTAGTGAATTGAAGAGTAGAAATAAGGGGATGTTGTAGTTTGAGGGTTAAACTTGCAAAAAAAACGAAGAATGTCGAGACATTTTTACAAAATAAAATAGGCTTCCAATAGGTGGTATTAAATACCACCAATAAGTGGTATCAAATTTTGATAAAAATTGAAAAAAAAAAAAAATTGAAAACGAGACGATCCTGTTCGTCTGTAGTGTGAATCCGGGGCGGTCGTGGACAAATCGAAAAAGCGGGAAAAATTCGGTCCGTTGGACGAACGAGCGGTGACAAGTGGTGACAAGTCGCCGTTCTCGGGGTCAACGTTCACCGTTCACTTCCTCGGCTGCTGAATGTTCGCGGGACGAGCGGTGTGCGACGGCTCGTGAGACGGAACGGGCTTCTGGTGAAAGCTCTGAACGGCCTCAGCGGGGAAATCGAGGTTCCCGCGGACCGGAGCTCCTGAGATGGAAACGGCCTTTTCGGCTCTGGAAAAAATTAAAAAAATATATATATATACCTATATACATAAAAAAATAATAAATAAATAAAATCCACAGTTGTAATGGTTTGCTGAGTTGTTTCCCTTGCTTCCCGTGTTTTTGATTCCACCACACTGGAGATTGGTAGATCTGTGAAAGCAGACCAGGATGTCCCTCTGGGTGGGACGTAATTGCCTAACCTCCCCGGGTTACAGGGATAAATCAGCAAACCATTTCATTACATGGTAGCATAGGGTGGTTGGTACGTGCTGGCTTTGTCTCGGTACCTCCTCCACTATTTTAATGGAGCTTTAACGAGCTCTTTAAGGGGTTTTCTCAGAAGGGACTCCTATTTAGGGATCACACCCATTTGCGTATTGATATTGAATCTCTTTCTCCCTTCCAATCCCGTGTTTTTAATTCGACCACATTGGAGATCGGTAGATCTGTGAAAGCAGACCAGGACAGCCCTCTGGGTGGGACGTAATTGTCTAACCTCCCCGGGTTACAAGGGAAACCTCAGCAAACCATTCATCACTCAGTCCTCAAAATTTACGTTTCAAGATACGCAGATTCCAAAAATTGAATTTAAAATGACGAACAATTTGGTTCACGGGTTCGGACAAGTCTCAAGATGATCCTTGAGACTTTTCAAAATCGAATTGAGGGGTTCATTTGAGATGAAATCGACCTTCTGAAGACCGAAAACGACTCATAAACGTCGAAAAATTGTTACTTATAATCGATTCAGATTGAGGGAGTAAATTGAGTTCGATTGACTCATCGGAATTTCCGAAATTCGACTCGAAAAAGGTTGAATTCAATCGAAATCGGGGGTTCATTTAGGAAAAATTGTGTAATACGAGTTTAAGGTTCTCGACGTTTTTGAGTCGATTTAGGTCTTCAGAAAGTCGATTTCATCTCAAATGAACCCCTCAATTCGATTCAACCTTTTCCGACGTTTTTGAGTCGAATTTCGGAAATTCCAATGGGTCGATCGAACTCGATTTTCTTCCTCAATCAGAATCGATTACAACAACTTTTCGGTCTTCAGAAGGTCGATTTCATCTCAAATTAACCCCTCAATTCGATTCAAATTCTACCTTTTTCGAGTTTTCGAGTCGAATTTCGGAAATTTCGATGAGTCAACCGAACTCAATTTTCTTCCTCAATCAGAATCGATTACAACAACTTTTCGACGTTTTTGAGTCGTTTTAGGTCTCCAGAAGGTCCATTTCATCTCAAATGAACCCCTCAATTCCATTCAAATTCAACCTTTTTCGAGTTTTAACCCTAGATTACTAACCCTACGTCGTTTAGACGTATAGTTTTTCAAGTCGCATTTCAGAAATTCCGACCAGTCAATCGAACTCAAGTTTCTTCCTCAATCAGAATCAATAATCACAATTTTTCGACGTTTTTGAGTGGTTTTAAGTCGATTTCATCTCAAATGAACCCCTCAATTCGATTCAAATTCAACCTTTTTCGAGTTTTTGAGTCGATTTTCGGAAATTTCGATGAGTCAATCGAACTCAATTCTCTTCCTCAATCAGTATCGAAGATAACAATTTTTCGACGTTTTTGAGTCGTTTTAGGTCTTCAGAAGGTCGATTTCATCCCAACCCCTTCAAAAATTTCAACCCCTCAATTCGATTCAACTTCAACCTTTTTCGAGTTTTTGAGACGTTTTCGAGTCGAATTTCGGAAATTCCGATGAGTCAGTCGAACTCGATTTTCTTCCTCAATCAGAATCGATTACAACAACTTTTCGGTCTTCAGAAGGTCGATTTCATCTCAAATGAACCCCTGAAATCAATTCAACTTTTTCGACGTTTTCGAGTCAAATTTCGGAAATTCCGAAACTCAATTTTCATCCCTATAGGATTATAATCAGAGTCGATTATAACAATTTTTCGACGTTTTTGAGTCGTCTTAGGTCTTCAGAAGGTCAATTTCATCTCAAATGAACCCCTCAATTCGATTCAACTTCAACCTTTTTCGAGTTTTTGAGTCGATTTTCGGAAATTCCAATGAGTCAATCGAACTCAATTCTCTGGGAAAAGTGAGAAAACTAAGCGAATCAAACAAAATTTTCAACTGGAGAACTTTTGGGGGTCGAAACGGTCGGACTTACGTCTGAGGAAGTTTCAGCGGGTTGTTGATGTCCTCGTCGTTCAATTTGACGTCGCTCGTTTTGGGCGACTTGTGCTGAGTGATCCTCATACCTCCTGCTTTCACTGAAAAATAAAAAGTAAATAATAACAATAATAAAATAAATAATAATAATAATAATATACAAAGACAGTCATGCAGCATGGCTATAAGAGCGAATTTTCGAAAAAAGGAAATAGTAGGTACAATGAATAGTCAATGAATCCTTAAAAATCCACAGTCATGCAGCATGGCTATAAGAGCGAATATTCGAAGAAAAACCAGTTATTTAATAACTGGTTTTACGTAAAATGTCTCAATTTTACTGGTTTTATAAGAAATTTTGGCATTTGTGGCATTTGTGGTGTATTTCAGGTGCCACAAATGACGGTCGAAACTCGGCCTTAAATCGACCTCAGTAGAGTCGAATTTGGAGTGGCAGACGGTTTTTGAATCGGAATAAAGTCGAATTACTCCGTTGTGCGATTTATACGATAAGTCTACCCGACGAGGTGGGAATATCGAGATTTTAGCCGATTTGAAGGGAATTTCGACAATTTCTAGGGGCTATAAACGAATCGATTTTGGCAGTATCGAAATCGGATTTTGGTTTATTTGATTTGAGGCGTTAAATCGACCTCATTCGTTTTTTGTGGCACATGAAATACACCGATAGTGCCACATTGCGGCTGTTCGCAACGGCTCAAATCAAATAAACCAAAATCCGATTTCGATACTGCCAAAATCACTCGATTCGTTTATAACCCCTAGACACTGTCGAAATTCCCTTCGAATCGGCTAAAATCTCGACGTTCCCACCTCGTCGAGTAGAGTTTTCGTATAAATAGCAAAACGCTGTAAATCGAATCAATTAACCCTCGAACTCCTATAGGCCCTCCAGGGGACACGATTTCATTCAGTAAACCGCCTAATCCAAATGTTTCTTTGTCTCCTCCCTTGTCTGAAGTCTGGACAACAAATGGAAAACCCACAGTCATGCAGCATGGCTATAAGAGCGAATTTTCGAAGAAATAACTGTGGGGGGGTTCACCCTTAAATTCCAAAAATGAAACGGTACGTCAAGTGACACCTCATTTTAAAGGTTTTTACACGCTGAATAAGGTGGTGAAGTCAGAATTGCGATATCTCACTCCGTTCTCAAACTAGAGCACTTTGAAGGTGAAGAAACGTGGTTGTTACTTAAGATGTTCTTCATGGGGACAGAGTTATGACCCTCCGAATATACGGTTTTCTCCTTTGGAAATTGACAATTTTAAGGCTTGTCACTCGTTTGGAGTCGAATATCGTCCAAACCGCTCGTCTCATGAAAAACCTTACAGAGAATGAAGTTGTAGAAAATTTCATTAGCTTTCATTTAAGACCAACTGGTGCCCTGTAAGTTGTACGGGGACCAAGTTATGGCCCTCTAAAGGTACACCGTTTTTTGTTCAAAAATTGACCATTTTAAGGCTTGTCCCGCGTTTGGAGTCGATTATCGTTCGAACCGCTCGTCTCATGAAAAACCTCGCTGAGAATGAAGTTGTAGAAAATTTAATTAGCTTTCATTTAAGACCAACTGGTGCCCTGTAAGTTGTACGGGGACCAAGTTATGAATCTTTAAAGGTACACTGTTTTTTGTTCAAAAATTGACCATTTTAAGGCTTGTCCCTCGTTTGGAGTCGAATATCGTCCAAACCGCTCGTCTCATGGAAAACCTCATAGAGAATGAAGTTGTAGTAAATTTAATTATTTTTCATTTAAGACCAACTGGTGCCCTGTAAGTTGTATGGGGACCAGGTTATGGCCCTCTAAAGGTACAAGGTTTTTTGTTCAAAAATTGACAATTTTAAGGCTTGTCCCTCGTTTGGAGTCGAATATCGACCAAACCGCTCGTCTCATGGAATACCTCACTGAAAATGAAGTTGTGGGAAATTTAATTAGCTTTCATTTAAGACCAACTGGTGCCCTGTAAGTTGTATGGGGACTAAGTTATGGCCCTCTAAAGGTACACCGTTTTTTGTTCAAAAATAGACAATTTTAAGGTTTGTCTCTCGTTTGGAGTCGAATATCGTCCAAACCGCTCGTCCAATGAAAAACATCACTGAGAATGAAGTTGTAGAAAATTTAATTAGCTTTCATTTAAGACCAACTGGTGCCCTGTAAGTTGTATGGGGGCCAAGTTATGACCCTCTAAAGGTACACTGTTTTTAGTTCAAAAATTGACAATTTGACAGTCAGCTGCTTAAAGCGTTTTGAACTACCAATATCCAAGTAAAGGCGTCGCTCTACTGTAAAAAAAAAACCCAATTTCTTCTTTCTCATCTTTACAATTTGACGGACTTAACGTGCTTTGTGCTGCATCAGCATCTCCACACCTTTTAAGGGTGGAAAAATTACCTTATAAATTCACAAAATGAAACAGTCTGGCAAGTGACACCTCGTTTTAAAGGTTTTTACACGCTGAACACGATGGTGAAGTCAGAATTGCGATATCTTATTCCGTTCTCAAACTGGAGCACTTTGAAGATGAAGAAATGTGGTTGTTACTTGAGATGTTCTTCACGGACATCATGTTTTTGATTGGTCGAAAATCAAACTTCGAAACACTTGCTACTCTCAAAAAGGCATTCACATCAAACTTCACGGATTTTTCAAACAATTTTTTCAAAGTCGACCAAACTCCCTAGAAATCGTCGAATTCAACGTAAAAAATGACTCGTCTCACCTGCTGGCGGATGTCCACCTTTCAATTCTTTGGGCGGAGATGACATGATTGCGTCGTTTCGAAAGGCGAAAAACTGAAAATTTTTCGTTTTTTCCGTACAAAATCAACAAACGTCGAAGCGGTTTGAACGAGATGTGACGATCTGGAAACGTCTCGTATCTCCGAACGGTTCAAACGGTGAAACGTGGCAAATGAAACGAAAAATGGTGAAATCGACAGTTCGAAAGGAAACAACGCAGTTACGGGGAAGTTCTGTTGTTTGACTCACGAAACGGGGAGGTTTCAAATGGTAACCTGTCACTTCTTCGTGTTTGGTCACTTCGAAGTCACTTCGGTGGATGTCAGGACGTTTAAAAGGTAAATTTTGGTGAATCTTGAAATTGTTACATTTCAAACGAATAAAACACGAAATTTTACACTGAAACGTACGACGTAACAGCGTTAATGAATTTAGGTGGATACTCCCGACTCACAGAGTAGCATCCATGTACATGGAGGAAGACAATAAAGGCGACATTTCAGGACTTTTGTCAGTTTTTGCTCAATAACTCGCGAATCGTCCGTTTTTCGACAAGTACCACTCGGTACGTTTTTGAAGTTTATTAAATTTCCAACAATTTGAGACCAATTTGATCTCTTTACCGGGTACGGGAACTAAGTTATAGCCTTCCAAAAATGGGTCATTCAGATCGAAAAAATTGACCATTTTCAATTGTTCTCGTTTGGAGCGAAATATCGGCCAAACCGCTCGTCCCATGAAAAACATCACTGAGAATGAAGTTGTAGTAAATTTAATTAGCTTTCATTTAAGACCAACTGGTGCCCTGTAAGTTGTATGAGAATCGATTTATGGTCTTCCAAAGGTACACCTTTTTTACTGCGACATTGTGGGACTTTAGTCGGTTTGTAGTCTATAACTCGCGAATCGTCCGTTTTTCGACAAGTACCACTCGGTACGTTTTTGAAGTTTATTAAATTTCCAACAATTTGAGACCAATTTGATCTCTTTACCGGGTACGGGAACAATTGAACCATATTCAATTGTTCTCGTTTGGAGTCGAATATCGTCCAAACCGCTCGTCCCATGAAAAACATCACTGGGAATGAAGTTGTAGAAAATTTAATTGGCTTTCATTTAAGACCAACTGGTGCCCTGTAAGTTGTACGGGGACCAAGTTATGGCCCTCTAAAGGTACACCGTTTTTGTTCAAAAATTGACCATTTTAAGGCTTGTCCCTCGTTTGGAGTCGAATATCGTCCAAACCGCTCGTCCCATGAAAAACCTCACTGAGAATGAAGTTGTAGTAAATTTAATTAGCTTTCATTTAAGACCAACTGGTGCCCTGTATGTTTTATGGGGGTCGATTTATGGCCTTCCAAAGGTACACCTTTTTTACTGCGACATTGTGGGACTTTAGTCGGTTTTTAGTCTATAACTCGTGAACCGTCCGTTTTTCGACAAACAGCACCCAGTAAAGTTTTGAAGTTTAATAAATTCGCTAAAATTTAACACCAACTGGCGCAGTAAGTGTACGGGGTCCAAGTTACAGCCCTCCGAATATACGGTTTTCTCCTTCGAAAATTGACAATATTAAGGTTTGTCCCTCGTTTGGAGTCGAATATCGGCCAAACCGCTCGTCCCATGAACATCACTGAGAATGAAGTTGCAGTAAATTCAATTAGCTTTCATTTGAGCGCAAATTGATGTCTGTAAGTTTAATAGGGCACTCACAATGTGGAAACAACACAGAACAAGATGAAAACTAATTTTTGAAGAAATGGAACACAACTGTGTAGGTACTAATAGAAAATGCGTAGAATCATGTGTCATATTTGTACGTTCAATTTTTTGTACATTTGGTATATAATTTAGGCACGCAGTAGGTGGTAGAAAGCTTCATTTAATTACTTGAAAAATTCGGACTTTATCTTGTTTTTTTCCATATTTTGGGTGAACTACTGAACTTACAGACTTCAATTTAAGCTCAAATGAAAGCTAATTAAATTTACTACAACTTCATTCTCAGTGAGGTTTTCCATGAGACGAGCGGTTTGGCCGATATTCGACTCCAAACGAGCGACAAACCTTAAAATTGTCAATTTTCGATGAAAAATATCGTATATTTGGAGGGTCATAACTCTGTCCCCGTACCACTTACAGGGCACCAGTTGGTCTTAAATGAAAGCTAATTAAATTTTCTACAACTTCATTCTCAGCAAGGTTTTTCATGAGACGAGCGGTTTGGCCGAAATTCAACTCCAAACGAGCGACAAACCTTAAAATTGTCAATTTTCGATGAAAAATATCGTATATTTGGAGGGTCATAACTCGGTCCCCGTACAACTTACAGGGCCCCAGTTGGTCATAAATGAAAGCTAATTAAATTTACTACAACTTCATTCTCAGTGAGGTTGTCCATGAGACGAGCGGTTTGGCCGATATTCGACTCCAAACGAGAGACATACCTTAAAATTGTCAATCTTTGAACAAAAACGTTGTACCTTTAGAGGGTCATAACTCTGTCCCCGTGCAACTTAAAGGGCACCAGTTGGTCTTAAATGAAAGCTAATTAAATTTTCTATAACTTCATTCTCTCTGTGGTTTTCCATGATACGAGCGGTTTGGACGATATTCGACTCCAAACGAGGGACAAACCTGGAAATTGTCAATTTTCGAAGGAGAAAACCGTATATTCGGAGGGCTGTAACTTGGACCCCGTACACTTACTGCGCCAGTTGGTGTTAAATATTAGCGAATTTATTACTTAAAACGGTCGGTTCACGAGTTATAGAGTAAAAACCGACTAAAGTCCCACAACGTCGCAGTAAAACAGGTGTACCTTTGGAAGGCCATAAATCGATTCTCATTCAACTTATAGGGCACCAGTTGGTCTTAAATGAAAGCTAATTCAATTTTCTACAACTTCATTCTCAGTGAGGTTTTCCATGAAACGAGCGGTTTGGCCGATATTTCGCTCCAAACGAGAGCTCTACAGAAAGTGGTCAATTTTTCGATCAAAATGACCAATTGTCGAGGGCCATAACTCGACCCCCATATGACTTAAAGGGCTCCAACTGGTCTTAAATTGTTGCAAATTTAATAAACTTCAAAAACGTACTGAGTGGTACTTGTCGAAAAACGGACAGTTTACGAATTATAGAGGGGAAAACTGACGGAAGTCCTGAAATGTCGCGTTTTTGTCTTCGTCCTTGGTACATGGAAGCTACTGTTTGGTATTTGACGTATCCACCCAACCCCACTGACATCACACAATTCTGCTAATAATTTATTTAAAAAAAAAGAATGAAATGTTAATAAAAGACGAGTGAAGTTAATTGTTAATGACAATGTCTCAAACTGGTATTTCGGTGACGTCACGTGGCAACACTGAGCCGTATTTATTTTATTATTATTTTTTTTGCCTCCTTCAACAACAAAAACGGATCGACCTGCGCAAGCGTAGTGCGTCCAGTTTTCTCAACCCTGTTCCTTCGCATGGATACTTTTACAGGATCCACGTTCCGAACTGTTACTCCTCTGCCGCACGAAGGAGCAGTCGGTCTGTTACTAAGTGAAAACGACCTAGAAATAGTTCCGAGAGCCGCCGCTGCGGTGCGCTGTCCATTTCCCGCCATTCGAGCATTTCAAACCGTATTCCTTCGAATTCCCCGATCGTTTTAATGAAATGGCCACCAATCCAATTTTTAAACAACATAATTTATTTAGAACAATGTCGTTAAAAAAAAAGAACTTTAAGATGAGGTGTCTCATGTCAAACTGTGTCATTTTGGAAATTAGTGGGTGAAATCCCCCCCCCCCCCGCATTCACCAAAACCCCCTTAACCCTACAGTACAATGAATAGTCAATGAATGCTTAAAAATCCACAGTCATGCAGCATGGCTATAAGAGCGAATTTTCGAAAAAAGGAAATAGTAGGTACAATGAATAGTCAATGAATGCTTAAAAATCCAGTCATGCAGCATAGCTATAAGAGCGAATTTTTGAAAAAAGGAAATAGTAGGTACAATATCCCCCCAAAAACAACTCCGTTGTAAAAACTGGGCCGCCAAAAAACCTCAGCGGCAAAAAGGAATGATATCCATTTTGCCCGCCAGCCACATATATAGGATGCTCGGTGCTTCGCACCTCGCTGTTGAGTATGCATATAGAAACCTGATCCTCCTACCCCTAACCTCCACCGTCAATGTTTTCCTGTTCCCTGTCTCCTTCCCACAACCCCCTCTCACCCTAAGTCACCCTCGGTTTCACCTAATATGTTTCCTCTGTTACACCAGCTGCTGCAGGGAGCTTTACGCTTCTTTCAATGCTGTTGGCGGGAGCTTTTTGCCAGATGAACAAGCCTGAATTAAAGCATTACTATATTATAAGTATTACTGGTGGTCACGAGTAATCAGTAGTGGTACACCTATAAACAAGTTTACAGTTAGCGTTGAGTTAAAATTACGAAATTTTGACATTTTATGTCTTTACTCTGGCACATAACTCGAAAAACGTTACACAAAAGCGTCACACGAAATCGTCACGAAAATTATTTCTGATGATTTTCGCTTACAACCGATTCGGTGCTACGGAACTTTAACTTCGCCAGTTATCATCGTACAAAAATCGTTCACCACTCGTTGGATAGCTCTCGATTTACTTAACCATATTACGTTAACCACTGCGGAGTGCGTGGCCGACAAGCTGCGGTATGAGCGTGATTGTTTAAATAATTGTTTACACACAGGTGATCATTCTCAATAATTTATATTGTCAACACGAATGCAAGCTTCATAATTTATGATGAACCCTACAATAATTGTTAATTATTAAGTATAACAACTACGCTACTGGGGTAGGTGATGTAGCATTGTTCGAAGGTTCTTGAATCACTTCTTTAAAGACATAAAATGTCCCAATGTGTTGCAGACTCGTATGCAAGCATTCAATTCTCGACTGTATCAACAACAGGATGGAGTTGACATTCTTTTGACATTTTCATGTCTTTGCTTTGGCACATAAACTGAAACGGGGAAAAATTTGTTTCCTTGATTCACCCTTTCCCTCAGATCACGTCAGAACACAAGCGACAGGCGGGCCACTACGTCAGAGCCTATGACGCACGAGCGTATGACGTCAGACGGCTAGCAGGAGATCAACTAGTACGTCACAGCCTATGCTGTAAGAGCCTATGACGTCAGAGGGCTGGCTGGCTAGGTGATCGGGTTTTGGAATTCCGCGCCTTCATGTTGCATTCATTTACATCTTCACGTTGAAAAATCATGCATCTTGCCGCTTTTTTAACGGGTTCCGACCAACCCCACAATGATCCTCGAAACTTTTCATAACCCTAGGTCAAGGGGAAGGGGTTCAAAACGAATTTTGAAATTTTGAAAATTCCAAAACTCGAAAAATTCATATAGAACGGTGTGTTTTTTATTTCATATTTAGATAGAGTTTGTTCCGTAGAATTTTTTAAGACCATCCGCTGCTTTGTACGACCAGCCGGTCGTTCACAATGACGGCTCAAAGGTTGAGCCTGTCGACGCGATCGTGAATCAAACGGTTGAAATGCAGGTCGATTAAATACAGGTCGACTCGATTTTCATACTAACTAGCTCTTTGGAACATCATATGGTTTAGTGATGTCGAGTTTTTTGTTCTGAAATACGTTTCGTGCTACGGAAATGAAGGTAATTTCGAATGTTTGTTGGTAGGTACTTCTTTTATAGAAAAATTATTACCGACGTAGTATTAAAAACCTCAGAATTATATGGTATTAATTAATCATAATTAATAATAATTATTATTAATAATAAATTATTAATACCTAACAATAAATTATAATAATTTTCACTAGGTACTTGATAAAATTGTCAATAATTAGTGATAATTGATAATAATAATTAATCTAACATTTAGGATCTTGACATTTAGACCTAGTGATCTAGACAGAAGGGTGATCTGTACAAAGAAGATAATGAACCGTTGTGTCAAGAATTTGCAGAGTTTTTTCCATAGTTTAAAGATGTTTTTAAGATCATAGAACTGTACAGAAAGAGTGTTTTTCTGTAGGAAATGACCAAGAAAAGGTTTGCAAGTGTACGTAGTGGCTTGGCATCAGTGAACTTGAAAGGCGTGGAAGAAGTGCACCACAGTACACCTTGCCATGTTCCCGGTGCAAGTGCAAGGGTGGACGAAGTACACCACAGTACACTTTGCCTGGTTCACTGTATAAGTGCAGGGGGTAATTTGGTTCTTGTTGCAGGGTTTCCAACAAACCTAAATGCCGGATTTCAGTAAGAAAAAAAAACCAAAAATACTCAGGTATCTTCGACAATATTCTGGAAAAAAGGAAGTGTTCCCTTGGCATTATTTTAAATTTATTTATTTCCTTCTTTTCTTTGAATTTTCAAGGCAGGTATTGTAAGTCCCGAAGGGAAAATACGTTAGCTCTCGTCCCAAAACCTGGGATTGACTTGGAACTTTTTTTTCTATAACAATCATATTATATACAAGATATATTTCGAAATTTTAAATAAATATTTTTTTCTCGATATTTTATCACATGTTAGTAACGCAAGGTGACCTACAGTACACTTCTTCAAGTGACCTACAGTATACTTCTTCAAGTGACCTACAGTACACTTCTTCAAATGACCTACAGTACACTTCTTCAAGTGACCTACAGTACACTTCTTCAAGTGACCTACAGTACACTTCTTCAAGCGACCTACAGTACACTTCTTCAAGTGACCTACAGTACACTTCTTCAAGTGACCTACAGAATTAAATTCACTCAGGTCATGTTTGTGGATGACATTGCAGTGTCAGTGTAAGTTGAACTTAAAACTCTGCAAATTCTTGACACAACGGTTCATTATCTTCTTTGTACAGATCACCCTTCTGTCTAGATCACTAGGTCTAAATGTCTAGATCCTAAATGTTAGATTAATTATTATTGTCAATTATCACTAATTATTAATAATTTTATCAAGTAGGTACCTAGTGAAAATTATTATAATTTATTGTTAGATATTAATCATTCGTATTTATTATTAATAATAATTATTATTAATTATGATTAATTAATACGATATAATTCTGGGGTTTTTAATACTACATCGGTAATAATTTTTCTATAAAAGACCAACAAACATTTTTATTTTTCTATAAATTTTTCTACCAACAAACATTCGAAATTACCTTCATTTCCGTAGCACGAAACGCACCTCAGAACAACAAACTCGACATCACTAAAGCCATATGATGTTCCAAAGAGCTTGTTAGTATGAAAATGGACCTGTATTTCAACAGTTTGAGTCACGATCGTGTTGTGAGGCACAATCTTTGAGCCGTCATTGTGAACGAACGGCTGGTCGTACACAGCTGCGGATGGTCTTAAAAAATTCTACGGAACAAACTCTATCTAAATATGAAATAAAAAACATACCGTTCTATATGAATTTTTCGAGATATGAGATTTTCAAATTTTCAAAATTCGTTTTGAACCCCTTCCCCTTGACCTAGGGTTATGAAAAGTTTCGAGGACCATTGTGGGGTTGGTTGAAACCCATAAAAAAAATTTCGTAATTTTAGCTCAACGTTAACTGGGCAAAGTGGCGCGGACGGCGGACGGCGTACGGCGTACGGCGGACGGCGTACGGCGGACGGCGTACGGCGGACGGACGGATTTTTTTTTATTCGATTTTCTGAATCTACGTATCTTGAAACGTAAACCAACAAATTTTGAGGGGGGGTTAAAAATTTTTTTTCTTTGGGCGATTCCAATGGTTCATTATCGAAGATAATAAACCAAAATTATCAGAAATTATTTTTAGGATTTCACTTATTTCTGTTTATGCCAGAAAAAGGGTAACATGTAATAAAAGATGAGTGGGCTAAAAATAAAAAAAATAAATAAATATTGAAAAAATAGAAACGTTTAATAGGCATTGAACACGACGAATTTTTTTGAAGAAAACTATAGAAATTGAGGAATGTTGCGCTAACGCAACGTTGGCCAGAAGGGCTCTAGGTATGAAATTTTTTAAAACATTCGGGGTGAAGGTGGACAAGACATTTTTCACACAAATAAATTGACGGATTTGAGCAAGAGCGGCATCTTCTTCTCTGGGTTGGGGTTGATTCGGATTATGAGATGTCCTTTACCATCCGTTTTTCTGAGACGGTCGACAACCACACCCCGTCCGCGGCCCCTTTGAAGGAGGTTCTACTTCAGAATCAGAATTTTCTTCCTCTTCCGACGATTCCTCCGAAGATCTGATGAGGTGAAGAGCGAGTTCTGAGTGGAATTCGATATGAGGAGTTTTCTTGTCGTTCACGGTTCGGTGTATTTTCCACGAGTTGACAACGCAGCTGTCGATAGCATTTATGAAAAGAGGCCACCACCATTTTTTACCTTTGATTTTGATACGGTAGGTAGTTAGCAACCCCATTATCATGTAAATCCACGCCACCCATGTGTTTGTTATAATCAGCTATCATCTTTGGTTGTTCAGCAGCCTACCACTTAGCATTAGATCAGCAGGTACTATTGCATCGTTTAAGAGCGCTTTAAAAAAACATTTCATTCCAAAATGAAATTATGTACTCCATGTGTTTGATATATTTAATTAATAAGATCTATTTGTTCTTATAGTAAGTACTGTTTTCTTTTTTTTTCTGGTTTTTTTTTCCTTTCATTTTTCTGCTATGAGTAAAATGGCTCTACTTTGCCTTTTGATTAAAAAGAACGGGAAATAAATTTTTTTAAAATAATAATTATTTAATTATTAATTTTTTATTTTTTTTATTTTATTAATTATTAATTTTGTATCTGGAGTGCGTTTGCGAAATTTAAGTTTTTTTTGTCTGTTCAGTTAAGAATTGTCGTCCAGTTAATTTAAGTCTTATCATGTCAATTTAAAATGAACTCCTCCCCTCAGCACTGGCTCGCCTACCGACGGGAGTAGCATTTATAATGTACCTACACGATAATTGAATTGTAGATTTTGAATAAATGCATTAAAAAAAAAATATATATATATATATATAAAAAATGGTCACTTGTTTCCTTTCTTGGCGGTCGAATCTCTTGGCTTTTGACAGAGGACGGATGGTATCAAAATTGCTGGCCACGCAGACGATTGAATTGTCCATTCCACTTCACCACAGACATGTTGGTTTATTATCTTCGATAATGAACCATTGGAATCGCCCAAAGAAAAAAAATTTATATAATATATATATTATGGATATATATTATATATCCACGCTGCGTGACGGTGGATATTTGAATTTTGGCGGTCGTTTCGCGGTCGCGGCACCGAACCGTTCCACGTTCCTCCCGAAATCGCCGGCCCGTTCCAAACGTTCCCCCCGTTCCACTTTACGCTGCTCCTCCACGACAGACGACCCAAAATGGCGTCCGTGTTTTGAATCCACGATCGACTCCCCGAAACTTCACTTCGACGTTTTCGATCGCTCTTTTTCCCGTCGCGCAGTTGTAAAAGTGAATCGAGTTTCAAGTCCGCGGGAGCCCGTTTCATTTTGTTTCGACGTTTCGTGTCGAGGTGTCGCGTTTCGACGAATCTTCGGGTTTGTGGTGCGGGTTTTTTGGTGTCCGTTTTGTTTCAGAGAACGACCCGAAGTGAAAAAAAAAAAAAAAATCTCCATTATGGGGGTACGGCGTTAAAACCAGTCGAACTCGTACTGATTTCGATTTTCGACGTCAAAACCTTCGACGACGTCTCGAAATTCACCTCGACGTACCGAAATTTCGTCGTTCGTACAGATTTTGTCGACATTTTCGTCCCACGAGTTGATTCAACGGCACCAAATGGATACACTCCACCAGGTAAATTCGACTTCAGAAAAAAAACTCCGTTCTCCCCACGTCGTCCGTAATTTCGATTTTCTTCAATTTCGACGCCCTGTTTCAAAACTCGACGTCGATTTCGACTCTAACCGTAGATTTTCTACGTTATCGACTCGATTCCGTCTCTGCCCTATCAGAAACCAACCCCTTGACCACAACTTGCGTCCATTTTGTCTCTCGTCGATTTTTCTCGACCTAAAAAATTCCACTTTTTCGAACGCCTCGACGAATATTTTCGATCAGTCGTCGAAATCGCGTCGATTTTCTCAAAAACCACCGCGAATTTCTCGTCGCAAATTCCAAAAATTTTTTCCCCGTTTCTATCGAGACGTTACGACCAAAACCAACACGACCTACGACCATCTCCAGTAACAGTACACTATTACAACAGTCAAAATTTTTTGGTTTTCATCAAATTCCCACTTTTTTCGACTTCTACGACGTCGAAATGTTTTCACTTTAAGACCAACTAGTGCAATAAGTCGATGTTTTTCTAGTTTCACTTCGAGAATCGACCTCTCAGAGCACTTGGTCACCTCTCAACTGTTATGACAGAACCTTGAAAATTGTCACAATCCCCCAGTAAATTTCGACTAAACAGGTTTTTTCGTCGATTTTCGACACATTTTGTACGATCTCAACAAAATTCGACAGTCGTGCAGCATGGCTATAAGAGCGAATTTTCGGAAAACTGGGTTTTTTTCATCTTCAAAGTGCTCCAGTTTGAGAACGGAATGAGATATCGCAATTCTGACTTCACCATCGTGTTCAGCATTAAAAAACCTTTAAAATGAGGTGTAACTTGTCAGACTGATCCATTTTGGGAATTTATGGGTAATTCCCCCCTAAAACTCCCCAAAACCCCCCATAGAGTACCCCGATTTCGCCCATCTACGAACTTAGCCTGTCGATTGCCAAGACACATTTTTTGTGCAAATTTGAACTTTTTATCTCAATTTTATCGAGTTTTAACCCATTGACCACCACTTACGTCCATTTTGTCTCAATTTTGTTGTTGTTATGTCTAAATATTTTCACTATACGACCAACTAGTGCAATAAGTCGATGTTTTTTCTTGTTTCACTTCGAGAATCGACCTCTCAGAGCACTTGGTCACCTCTCAACTGTTATGACAGAACCTTGAAAATTGTCACAATCCCCCAGTAATTTTCGACTAAACAGGTTTTTTCGTCGATTTTCGACACATTTTGTACGATCTCAACAAAATTCGACAGTCGTGCAGAATGGCTATACGAGCCAATTTTCGGAAAACTGGTTTTTTCATTTTCAAAGTTCTCCAGTTTGAGAACGGAATGAGATATCGCAATTCTGACTTCACCATCGTGTTCAGCATTAAAAAACCTTTAAAATGAGGTGTAACTTGTCAGAATGTTTCATTTTGGGAATTTATGGGTGAATTCCCCCCTAAAACTCCCCAAAACCCCCCCTTAGAGTGGTCCGATTCTGCCCATCGACGAACTTAGCCTGTCGATTGCCAAGACAAATTTGTTGTGCAAATTTGAACTCTTGATCTCAATTTTATCGAGTTTTAACCCATTGACCACCACTTACGTCCATTTTGTCTCAAATTTTTTTTTTGTTATGTCGTCTCCACGACGTCTAAATATTTTCACTATACGACCAACTAGTGCAATAAGTCGATTTTTTCTTGTTTCACTTCGAGAATCGACCTCTCAGAGCACTTGGTCACCTCTCAACTGTTATGACAGAACCTTGAAAATTGTCACAATTCCCCAGTAAATTTCGACTAAACAGGTTTTTTTTCGTCGATTTTCGACACATTTTGTACGATCTCAACAAAATTCGACAGTCGTGCAGCATGGCTATAAGAGCGAATTTTCGGAAAACTGGTTTTTTTTCATCTTCAAAGTTCTCCAGTTTGAGAACGGAATGAGATATCGCAATTCTGACTTCACCATCGTGTTCAGCATTAAAAAACCTTTAAAATGAGGTGTAACTTGTCAGAATGTTTCATTTTGGGAATTTATGGGTGAATTCCTCCCCTAAAACTCCCCAAAACCCCCCTTAGAGTAGCCCGATTTTGCCCATCGACGAACTTAGCCTGTCAAATTTGTTGTGCAAATTTGAACTCTTTATCTCAATTCTATCGAGTTTTAACCCATTGACCACCACTTACGTCCATTTTGTCTCAAATTTTTTTTGTTATGTCGTCTCCACGACGTCTAAATATTTTCACTATACGACCAACTAGTGCAATAAGTCGATTTTTTCTTGTTTCACTTCGAGAATCGACCTTTCAGAGCACTTGGTCACCTCTCAACTGTTATGACAGTACCTTGAAAATTGTCACAATCCCCCAGTAAATTTCGACTAAACAGGTTTTTTTTCGTCGATTTTCGACACATTTTGTACGATCTCAACAAAATTCGACAGTCGTGCAGCATGGCTATACGAGCAAATTTTCGGAAAACTCGTTTTTTTCATCTTCAAAGTGCTCCAGTTTGAGAACGGAATGGGATATCGCAATTCTGACTTCACCATCGTGTTCAGCATTAAAAAACCTTTAAAATGAGGTGTAACTTGTCAGAATGTTTCATTTTGGGAATTTATGGGTGAATTCCTCCTCTAAAACTCCCCAAAACCCCCCTTAGAGTAGCCCGATTCTGCCCATCTACGAACTTAGCCTGTCGATTGCCAAGACACATTTTTTGTGCAAATTTGAACTTTTTATCTCAATTTTATCGAGTTTTAACCCATTGACCACCACTTACGTCCATTTTGTTTCAAATGTTTTTTTTGACATTTTATGTCTTTACTCTGGCACATAACTCGAAAAACGTCACACGAAATCGTCATGAAAATGTCTGATGATTTTCGCTTACAACCGATTCATTGCTACGGAACTTTATCTTCGCCAGTTATGATCGTACAAAAATCGTTCACCACTCGTTGGATACCTCTCGATTTACTTAACCATATTACGTTAACCACTGCGGAGTGCGTGGCCGACAAGCTGCGGTATGAGGGTGATTGTTTAAATAATTGTTTACACGCAGGTGATCATTCTCAATAATTTATATTGTCTATACGAATGAAGAATAATTTATGATGAACCCTACAATTAAGTATAACAACTACGCTACTGGGGTAGGTGATGTAGCATTGTTCGAAGGTTCTTGAATCACTTCTTTAAAGACATAAAATGTCCCAAGGTGTTGCAGACTCGTATGTAAGCATTTTATTCTCGACTGTATCAACAACAGGATGGAGTTGACATTCTTTTGACATTTTCATGTCTTTGCTTTGGCACATAAACTGAAACGGGAAAAATTTGTTTCCTTGATTCACCCTTTCCCTCAGATCACGTCAGGACACAAGCGACAGGCGGGCCACTACGTCAGAGCCTATGACGCACGAGCGTATGACGTCAGACGGCAAGCAGGAGGCTAACTAGTACGTCAGAGCCTATGACGCACGAGCGTATGACGTCAGACGGCTGGCCGAAGGCCAACTAGTACGTCAGAGCCAATGACGCACGAGCGTATGACGTCAGACGGCTGGCTGGAGGCTAACTTGTACGTCAGAGCCTATGACGCACGAGCGTATGACGTCAGTCGGCTGGCTGGCTAGGTGATCGGGTTTTAATAAGCCTCAGGAATTCCGCGCCTTCATTTTGCATTCATTTACATCTTCACGTTGAAAAATCCTTCATCTTGTCGCTAATTTTATTTATCCTAAAAATTCCCAATTTTTTCGACTTGTATGTCGTCTACACGACGTCTAAATATTTTCACTATACGACCAACTACTGCAATAAGTCGATGTTTTTTCTTGTTTCACTTCGATAATCGACCTCTCAGAGCACTTGGTCACCTCTCAACTGTTATGACAGAACCTTGAAAATTGTCACAATTCCCCAGTAAATTTCGACTAAACAGGTTTTTTTCGTCGATTTTCGACACATTTTGTACGATCTCAAACAAAATTCGACAGTCGTGCAGCATGGCTATAAGAGCGAATTTTCGAAGAAATAACTCGTTTTATGTGAAATGTCTGTATTTATTCATCAGTTTGTAGATTCTTAAACGCTGAACACGATTGTGAAGTCAGAATTGCGATATCTCATTCTGTTATCAGATTTGGTTAGTTCTTTCCCAATAGTCATAGACTTTGTGAGTTCTCTCTCTGTAGCCAAAGACTCGGTTGGTGCTTGTTTTATTTATTTATTTGGCACATCAAATAACAACCTTATGAAAAGAAAAAGAAAACGAAAATCATCAAAGCATCTGCCTCAAAATAATCTTACATCTACAGTAGGTACACTGATACGTGCCCACGGAAAGCTAAGTTCTCGATGAACTTGTGTTTTTCCGTGGAGTCTCTTTACTGAACAAAAAGCAATCAATCTAGTCGGCAATGCAAGAACATTTAAGTATAATGATAGGTACTAGAAAACTATTTATGAGCGTTCATTAATATGCGTGTGACGTGTCTTTTTAATGCCAATAGACCTCTAAAATCACTTGAATTAATCTTATTTTCGTAGAAAAAATTTAGAGCAACAACATAAGCGCTTCTCTTGAACAATTCGATGTTTATCTTGGGCTTTCTTATGTTAGACCTCTCTACATTTCTCGTGACATATATGCCTGCACAGGCATCCTCCACGCCCACTCCCGTCTTATATACAAAAGTACAGGCCTCTCGCACAAATAAATCAGAAATGCACAGTGTGCCGAACTCTTCATATAAATAACTTGTGTGGTATCTGGAGGGCCTCAGTAATATAATTTTAAGAATAATATTCTGGACTGTCCGAAGGACACCCAACCGCGTCTTCGTAGCCCCTCCCCAAGCAATAATACCATAATTCAGCAATGAGGAAACAAGGCCGTGATAGACCATTTTTAAATAATAAATGCTCAGAAAACCACCTGTTTGTGCATACTGTCAAATTCGCATCTATGGTGCAGAAATTATCCCATACCATTTATTTCTGGTCAGCTGCCACTCGTTGCTAAGATCGTCTGCAACATTTCATTTTTCCCGCAATTGAAGTTAATTTGGCTCATGCTTCATTCCAACTCCCGATTTTAGATTAATAAAATTGATGTAAACAAACCGTCATCACACTCGTGGGTTTTAGATAACAGATAGTATCACCGCCCACAGTGTTGCCCCTCAAGTACCACACTTTTACCAACCTACTGATGCTCCTAACCATGTTGAATGTTCCTATTTATTATTTTGATCTCACATTTGTCAGTCCTAATTGTTGTAAGTTATTGTTCGCATTTTTTTTACTACTTTAAGAAGTGTTACCTTAGAAAACTGTGATAAGCTCAGTGGCACCTTCGTTGATGACGTCACGACCTGCGAGAGGCCCTGATCACTTTTTGCTTCGGAGTCAGCCATTATCATCTGAGTACCCGCCTGCAGTGCACTAACGTACTTTTTTCAAGTGATCCGTGAACATCAGCTCTCTAACTCGTTATTAAATTCAAGTTCCGCATGATAATCAATGATCAGTCATTTTGATTTACGGAAATCGTTAGAGCGACTTCAACTTCCGGATTTCACATGTACACCAAGCGGCCCACAGCACTTACCTGTCACAACCACCTGTTCTTCCACATCATCACTGGGATACCTCTGCCGCAGTTCATCAGTAAATCAGGGTACCCTGTTAAAATAGACAACCTTCAGTGCAGGTATTTCCTCACTTTTCCCAGTGGCCACTGTATTATTGTAGGCTGGCATCTTGATGTCTTGGATGCGAAAATACTCGGATTTACAACTGTCACTCGTTCCATGTCCGTGAATAAATCTCGATTCGTTACCATATATATATTTTTTTATTCTTTCAATACAGTCCACTCTCAAGTTTATTAGCGCATTTTTTGCAACATTAGTGCAGATACATAGCTGCCAAATAAAGCAGCCTGTCCTGATCACATTACACCACCCAAGGATTTAAAAACGTAAAACAGTTTACGCAGCCTTTTGGCTAATGAGTTTATGTGCAGTTCAAAGGTCAACTTAGAATCGAAAACTACACCAAGGTATTTACAAGACTGAGAAAAAGGAATGGGTGGACACCCACAGAAATCACTCCCACAGCAGCTATAAGAATGAAGTTCAACTACTTCATCCAATGAGAATTCCCTTCGTGAGTTCCCTGTAAATCTGATAATCGAAGTTTTCCCTATATTAAGGCACAAATAATTATAATCCATCCAAGTTCGGACTATATTCAAAACTCTGCACCCTGATTTTATTAAAACATTATAATTTTTAGAATAACAGATGATTGCTGTGTCGTCGGCAAACCCAAACCCTCAAGGTTTAAATTCATCAAGTCATTTATGTATATAATGAAAAGTATTGGCCCGAGCACAGTTCCCTGAGGGACAACACAATTAATTTTAACATCAGAGCTAAGGTTAGTAGCAATTCGAGTTATCTGCGAACGGTCAGTCAAGTACGACTTCATGAGTTCATACGGAACTGATGAACTTTATGCCTGAAGACTTGGTTGTAGGACTGGTGTGGGTGAAGACTTGGTTGGTCGGTTCCCAGTAACCAAAGACTTCCTTTGCAACTTCAGTATCCATGTTGTTGGTTGTTTATTAACAATTTTTTGAATCTGGTACGTCAGGGTGACAGTCATTGCCCTATAGAATGTAGGTAACAACACGTTGGGAGGTAGGTTTGTTCCTTCCGCCCTTTTACCGGTCACCTTCATCCATGTTGTGAGACATATGCCCTGAACCTTTTTTTCTTTTGACTATTTTCTCCCGTTTGGTTGGTGGGTTCTTTGCGGTTATTTTTGAATCAGAAAGAGGAGAACAAGACGAACAACCTGATGTGCGCAACTCCAAACCCCCATAAATGCGACATACGCCCTTTTACCGGAACACCGACGATATATCACTCTCCATTGAATCGACATAAAAACTTCAAATTTGCACAAAAAATCTGTCTTGGCAATCGACAGGCTAAGTTCGTAGATGAGCAGAATCGGGAACACTCTAAGGGAGGGTTTTGGGGAGTTTTAGGGGGGGAAATTCCCAAAATGGAAGATTTTGACAAGTAACACCTCATTTTAAAGGTTTTTTAATACTGAACACGATGGTGAAGTCAGAAATGCGATATCTTGTTCCGTTCCCAGACTGACAAAGTGGACGTAAGTGGTGTTCAATGGGTTAAAACTCGATAAGATTGTGATAAAAAGTTCCAATTTGCACCAAAATCTGTCTTGGCCTTCGACAGGCCAAGTTCGTAGATGGGCAGAATCGGGACCACTCTAAGGGGGGGTTTTGGGGAGTTTTAGGGGGGGGGGATTCCCCATAAATTCCCAAAATGGAACATTCTGACGAGTGACACCTCATTTTAAAGGTTTTTTCACGCTGAATACGATGGTGATTTGGTGAACCTCATATTTCATAAAACCAGTTATTTCTTCGAAAATTCGCTCTTATAGCCATGCTGCATTTTTGGGGTTTGTTTGAAGAGACGTTTGGTGAAAACAGAAGGGGTGTTTTCAATTTTGTAGAATGAGCACAGGTTGATTACTTCGAGTACTTACGCCAGTATAATTCTTCTCATGGTCGTAAGGAGCATCTGTTGCTTAAATTGCTCTGTTGCTGCCGGGGTATCCAATCGTTGCACACTTCACTTGTTGAGGTAACACGCACTAACCGTTAAAACGGAATTTACAGACCACTTGGTACTAGTAAATTTGCGAGGTCCTACCGACTGCGCCAATTAAGTTCCAATAAACGAAGAATTGGTTTTTAAAAAACACTTTTATTTCATTAAACACAATGAAATGACTGAAGGTGACTGATTTCCCGGGGCAACGAAGTGACGAGCGTGAGTGCAACAAGATAACTAACTGCCCGGAGCCTAGGGAGGAGCTTATAAAACCCTCGTACAAGCATTGTCAGCATAAGTCATGATAATCAACATATTGCAATATATAACTTATATATATAATTTTTGGAGTCTTTTGGCAGTGGATTCAGGATCGTCAGAAACGGATTTTCGTGTACAAATTGTTTCTTAAATTTCAAAAAAAATTTCTTAAATTTTGGACCGAGCACAATTCGCTGAAAAAAAAAAAAAAATCTAAAAACCTCTTTGAACCTTATTTGCCCGCTCTCGATACACTCCGATGAGAGCTGACTGCGATAACAGCCGGTCCGGACCTCTTAACAGTGAACTGTTAGACCGTTCCGAGTTCACAGCTGTGACAGTCAAAACGGGTTGAAAGTTGTCGGGAGGCGTCGACGAGTTTACGACAAGTTGATATGACAACACGTTAATAAAATCCCCAGGCATGCAGCATGGCTATAAGAGCGAATTTTCGAAGAAAATGTAGTTATTGTTCTCTGTCCAAAGATTTTAAAACTCGAATTTTCGAAAAGTTTTCACACCAAAATCCGTTTCACACCGTCCTGAATCCACTGCCAAAAGACACCAAAAATTATATGTATATTTTAAAGGTTTTTTTTTAATACTGAACTCAATGGTGAAGTCAGAAATGGGATATCTCACCCTGTTCTCAGACTGCCAAAATGGACGTTAGTGGTGGTCAATGGGTTAAAACTCGATAGAATTGAGATAAAAAGTTCAAATTTGCACAAAATGTTCGTAGATGGGTAGAATCGGGCCACTCTAAGGGGGGAGTTTTAGGGGGGGGGGATTCCTCATAAATTCCCAAAATGGAACATTCTGACAAGTGACACCTCATTTTAAAGGTTTCTTTATGCTGAACACGATGGTGAATTCAGAATTGCGATATCTCATTCCATTCTCAAACTGGAGCACTTTGAAGATGAAGAAACGTGGTTGTTACTTGAGATGTTCTTCATGGACGTCATGATCTTTAATGGAGACACTTCACATAAAACCAGTTATTTCTTCGAAAATTCGCTCTTATAGCCATGCTGCATGACTGTTTATTTTTTTCAATAATCGTGTAGTTGTTCATCAAACCTTGAGAGTAGCTATGTTAAATTCAATTCACGAATCACACTTTGGAATCGTTAACGCAAGCAGAGAGCCAGAACTTCACAGTGCTGGCCAAATATGTCACAATTTCTCCAAAAATTCGCTCTTACAGCCATACTGCATACTTTTTTTTTTTTTTTTTTTTTTTTTTTTTAAATTGTTCAATTTTCTAACATTTTATTTGTTTTACCTGTTGCAGAAATGGACAGTACTTTGGTCGGGGACGGGGTCATAGAGAAGATTCGGACGATACAGGGGCCGAGACCGGCTCAGTTCCCGTTGACAGTTTCCCACACCAGTGGGCTCATTCGGATAGGTAAATGTGTATGATCTCAGTGTATGATCTCAGTGTATGATCTTAGTGTATGATCTGTGTATCGCTTTGAGTCCAAAACATTAGCTTCGAAATCCTTAAGAAATCTTTTTGAGATACAAAAAACCTCGAAATTTTCGGACTTGTTTCGGTTTTTGCCTCATAACTTCTAAACGGTTGGGTTTCTACGAAAAGTCCTTCTTACCTTTATGAAAGTAAATAGTATAAGCTACAATTTAAGCCCAACCGTAGCTGTGTAGGTTCAATAGATCCCGAGCTGTACGGCAGTGTAGCCAACGTAGTAGTAAATTAAATTCCCTACGGCCGTTAGGGCTTCAGTACACTTGCTAGAGAGTTCCTAAGGAGACATTCCTAAGGACACAAGTTTGAACTTATCTCAACTGCCCATGCGCGCTGGCTGTGTTCGGCCGCATCGCCTCAAGTCGACCACAACCGGCCACATACATCGCACCCCGGCGAGAAAAGTGACACTTCTCCCGTGGCTCACCGAACCTTGTCTGAAATGTCACTGTTGATGCAGCAACAGTCTTGAAACCTCCTCAAGGGAAAAGTGACACTTCTCGCGTGGCTCACCGAACCTTGTCTGAAATGTCACTGTTGATGCCGCAACAGTCTTGAAACCTCCTCAAGGGAAAAGTGACACTTCTCGCGTGGCTCACCGAACCTTGTCTGAAATGTCACTGTTGATGCCGCAACAGTCTTGAAACCTCCTCAAGGGAAAAGTGACACTTTTTGCGTGGCTCACCGAACCTTGTCTGAAATGTCACTGTTGATGCCGCAACAGTCTTGAACCCTCCTCAAGGGAAAAGTGACACTTCTCGTGTGGCTCACCGAACCTTGTCTGAAATGTCACTGTTGATGCCGCAACAGTCTTGAAACCTCCTCAAGGGAAAAGTGACACTTCTCCCGTGGCTCACACAACCTTGTCTGAAATGTCACTGTTGATGCTGCAACAGTCTTGAAACCTCCTCAAGGGAAAAGTGACACTTCTCGCGTGGCTCACCGAACCTTGTCTGAAATGTCACTGTTGATGCAGCAACAGTCCTGAAACCTCCTCAAGGGAAAAGTGACACTTCTCGCGTGGCTCACCGAACCTTGTCTGAAATGTCACTGTTGATGCCGCAACAGTCTTGAAACCTCCTCAAGGGAAAAGTGACACTTCTCGCGTGGCTCACCGAACCTTGTCTGAAATGTCACTTTTGATGCCGCAACAGTCTTAAAACCTCCTCAAGGGAAAAGTGACACTTCTCGTGTGGCTCACCGAACCTTGTCTGAAATGTCACTGTTGATGCCTCAACAGTCTTGAAACCTCCTCAAGGGAAAAGTGACACTTCTCCAGTGGCTCACCGAACCTTGTCTGAAATGTCACTGTTGATGCCGCAACAGTCTTGAAACCTCCTCAAGGGATAAGTGACACTTCTCGCGTGGCTCACCGAACCTTGTCTGAAATGTCACTGTTGATGCAGCAACAGTCTTGAAACCTCCTCAAGGGAAAAGTGACACTTCTCGCGTGGCTCACCGAACCTTGTCTGAAATGTCACTGTTGATGCCGCAACAGTCTTGAACCCTCCTCAAGGGAAAAGTGACACTTCTCGCGTGGCTCACGAAACCTTGTCTGAAATATCACTGTTGATGCCGCAACAGTCTTGATACCTCCTCAAGGGAAAAGTGACACTTCTCGCGTGGCTCACCGAACCTTGTCTGAAATGTCACTGTTGATGCCGCAGCAGTCTTGAAACCTCCGCAAGGGAAAAGTGACACTTCTCGCGTGGCTCACCGAACCTTGTCTGAAATGTCACTGTTGATGCCGCAACAGTCTTGAAACCTCCTCAAGGGAAAAGTGACACTTCTCGCGTGGCTCACCGAACCTTGTCTGAAATGTCACTGTTGATGCAGCAACAGTCTTGAAACCTCCTCAAGGGAAAAGTGACACTTCTCCCGTGGCTCACCGAACCTTGTCTGAAATGTTACTGTTGATGCCGCAACAGTCTTGAAACCTCCTCAAGGGAAAAGTGACACTTCTCCCGTGGCTCACCGAACCTTGTCTGAAATGTCACTGTTGATGCCGCAACAGTCTTGAAACCTCCTCAAGGGAAAGGGCCACTTCTCGCGTGGCTCACCGAACCTTGTCTGAAATGTCACTGTTGATGCAGCAACAGTCTTGAAACCTCCTCAAGGGCAAAGTGACACTTCTCGCGTGGCTCACCGAACCTTGTCTGAAATGTCACTGTTGATGCAGCAACAGTCTTGAAACCTCCTCAAGGGAAAAGTGACACTTCTCGCGTGGCTCACCGAACCTTGTCTGAAATGTCACTGTTGATGCCGCAACAGTCTTGAAACCTCCTCAAGGGAAAAGTGACACTTCTCCCGTGGCTCACCGAACCTTGTCTGAAATGTCACTGTTGATGCCGCAACAGTCTTGAAACCTCCTCAAGGGAAAAGTGACACTTCTCGCGTGGCTCACCGAACCTTGTCTGAAATGTCACTGTTGATGCAGCAACAGTCTTGAAACCTCCTCAAGGGAAAAGTGACACTTCTCGCGTGGCTCACGGAACCTTGTCTGAAATGTCACTGTTGATGCCGCAACAGTCTTGAAACCTCCTCAAGGGAAAAGTGACACTTCTCCCGTGGATCACCGAACCTTGTCTGAAATGTCACTGTTGATGCCGCAACAGTCTTGAAACCTCCTCAAGGGAAAAGTGACACTTCTCCCGTGGCTCACACAACCTTGTCTGAAATGTCACTGTTGATGCTGCAACAGTCTTGAAACCTCCTCAAGGGAAAAGTGACACTTCTCGCGTGGCTCACCGAACCTTGTCTGAAATGTCACTGTTGATGCCGCAACAGTCTTGAAACCTCCTTAAGGGAAAAGTGACACTTCTCGCGTGGCTCAACGAACCTTGTCTGAAATGTCACTGTTGATGCCGCAAGTGTTGAAGCCTCCTTAAGGGAAAAGTGACACTTCTCGCGTGGCTCACCGAACCTTGTCTGAAATGTCTCTAATTCAGGCCCTAACTCTAAAAATCGACAATTTGACAGAAGTTTCACTTTTCTCGCCAGGGTGCGACATGTGGCCATTTCTCTCCCGGGACACAACCTTAACGAATCGAATTTAACCTTACTCCGGGGTAACAGTGCAGCGCCTTTTGCCGCCTAACAAGTCGTCGTGTGACATCAGCCCTTCAAGATAAAACCCCATATCAAGCACTACCGACATGTTCAGAAGTTGAATCAAGAAAATTGAGCGATGAACGGGTGGGAAGATCAGAAAAGCAGTGGAAGACAATCTGGACACATTCGGTTAGCATCCAAAAGTTGCTCGCCTTAGATGTGGCCACTAGATATGTCCACATCTGAATGAACATATCTCTTAGGAACTCTCTACTTTCTGGTCACTCCTGAAAGTTTGTACTGAAGTCGTTCTGGTCTTGTTTTAATGGTTAGGAGTAAATCTATAATATAGGTGTTCACAGTTACGCCGTTACATGCTCAAACGATGGTATTATTTTGTTCTTCCGCTCCTCAGATTCCAATGACAGGGCTCTCAGATTGAGCAAAGTGGAGCCTTGGGACAGCGTTCGTGTGACGTTCAGCCTCGGCCCAGATGCAGCCGAGCGGCTCAGGTAAATACCAATCTTTGAATTTTCGTCGTAGTAATAGGTATTATATTAGGTATTAAAATATGTGATAGTTTGGTGATCGCCTATCCTCGAGTTTTTTTGATTCGACCGCTCTCGGGATTGACGGCTGTGGAAACACAGACCGTATATCCCTCTGGGTGGGCATATCGCCTAACCCCCCCGAGAACAGGGGTTCCTCAGCCAATTATACATTACAAATAATCATATAATATTATATGTAATAATGAATTACACGACTCAATCTGTTTGTTGCAGGTCGCTGGCGGCCGAGGCCGGCGGAGAGGTGCTTGCTCGCCTGGGCATTCTATCCGTCCAGCTGCGACCCTCGGAGGTACTGATTTCCTACCATTACGACGCCTGTATTTGATTTTTATCACCAAACTTTGCCTCCAGGCCTGTGATGATTTCATCCAGTTTCATAATTATGTATTACCCAGCTGCCACTCTTTTCTTCTGGTCCAGGTGGGATCTTGGGCACTTTCTTTATTTCTTCAGCACATAAGGCCTTCGTCACGTATGGTCCATCGGAAGCTTCAATGGAGAAAGCAATGTTCCCCCTGTACCTCTCACTTCTGCGACCCGTCTGACAGTATGCTTGCGGCATCTCAGCGTCAAACACGCAAATTAGAAGGATTCAGAACCTCCAAAATCGCATCTTACGAATAATAACGGGTGCTCCCTGGTATGTCCGCAATGCTACGCTGCACGCTGACCTCAACATTCCTCTCGTGGTGGACGTACTGACGTCAAGCCTTCCGGTTCTCGCTATTTTCCTGATGATTGCCTTCTGAGTGATTTGGGTAGGAACCAAATTTATCACGGTGGCAAGAAGAAGGGAGAAGAAGTGTGGGTTAGAGACGAAAATAACCAGGGATGGAGAGGGGGAAAAGTAGAGACACAGGATGGACCATACTTCAAGAGGAAGCAAGAAGTGGAAGAAGCAAGAAGGATGAAAGGAGAAGAGGAAGGGGAGGGAGCAGTGTAGGATTAGCCAGTCAATTATGATGATTGACAATATTATGAACGAATCAAGCAAAATAAAGTTCATTCTATGGTTCAATTCCAAACGAAGAGGTTTACTTCTTAAATATTTCAGCAGGGTTCTACTGGAGTTGTCCACTCCAGTTCTTCATCCAATACAGGGGAGTTAGGCATCAAAATGTGTGCTTTGCTCTTGTTGTCTTCAACTTGATCTTTATGTCATGTGTCAATAAATAAATACATTTCGGGTCTCTTTAGAAGTTTTCTTTTTTTTCTTTACAGCAAGTGATCTCCATCAGGGTCGCGGCTGGCGGTAGCCCCAGAGGCGGCGCAGCGCCGCCGGCTCCTCCTCCGGCGCCGGCTCCTGCGCCGCCGCCCCCGCAACCTTTGGACCCTTCGACTTCGAGAGTCCTGCAGGTACGAGGAATCGATCGAATTTTTATGAATTTTTTTTCGATTTTGAAAATCATTTAACCCTAACGGCCACACGAGTCTGGGAGACCCAGTCGGGATTGTAGTCAAAGATGTCGCTCTTCCCTTAACACAGTCAATAAGCTCATACTGGGGAAGAAACTTCACTAATTTTAATTGTATATTGAATTTACGTACGAATAATTTATTTTGGCTGCTCTGATCTGTTGTACGCATTTACGTGTACGAGAATAAAAATTGAAAAAAATTAAAAAAAAAAAAAAAACATTACGTTGAATTAAACGACAACGATTGATCTAAACAGGCGCCACAACTGTTGCCGCCGTTGACTCCCGTTCCGACGCCGGCGGCGCCTCACAACGTCGTTCAAGTTCAGGTACAAACTCGAAATTTCGACGATTTTCGTTAAATTAAATTGGTATTAATTAATTAATTGATTACACGTGTATTTTGTTAATGAATTTTTGGCGTTTTTCATCAGGTTGCGGCTCAGAACAGATCTTTTCATTACCCGCAGACTCCTGCATCACATCACCTCCAGCACCAACCTAAGGTTGTCAATATGTCAATTACTGTGAAATGTTTTGTAAAATCTTCAATTTTTATTTTTCGTAAAATTTTACACAGGTCAAAAAAAAAAAAAAAAAAAAAAATTGAGTCCAAAAACGATACTTAGTCCAGAATCTTAAGGATTCTACGTTTTTTGGGGTATCTGATTTCAAATCAATTGTCGGTTTGATTCTATCAGATCATTTAAAAGGTATTTTAAGGTCAAATTCTGAGATCTTTAAAAAAAAAAAAAAAAAAATCCAGTGATGCAGCATGGCTATAAGAGCGAATTTTTGAAGGAACAACTGTTTTTATGTGAAATGTATCCAATTTTTCTGGTTTTATTATCGATTTTGTCTTATTTTCTCGCCGCGTAACGCCTCAATTTATAGATTTTTTAACGCTGAACACGACGGTGAAGTCAGAATTGCGATATCTTACTCCGTTATCAGATTAGAGCAGACTAAACATGGAGAACACCTCGAGCATCAACCACGTTTCTTCACCTTCAAAGTGCTCCAGTTTGAGAACGGATCGAGATATCCCAATTCTGATTTCACCATCGTGCTCAGCATTAAAAAACCTTTAAAATGAGGTGTCACTTGTCAGAATGTTTCATTTTGGGAATTTATGAGGAATTTTTCGCCCAAAAGCTTCCCAAACTCCCCCCTCAGAGTGGCCCGATTTCGCCCATCTACGAACTTAGCCTTCCAATTGTCAAGACAGATTTTTTGTGCAAATTTGAAACGGATTTTGGTATAAAATTTTTTTCTCGGATAGACGAGTTTTGAAAAATTTGTGACCAAATTTCCTTTGGGACCAAAAATTATTTTTCCTCGAAAATTCGCTAAAAAAGGGAAGAAAAGTGGTCTCGTTCTTGGACTTTTTTGAACTTCTTTGGACTTTTTTTAAGTTGTCCTGTGTTGAGTATTTAGGTATTTAATTTTTTATTGTTTATTATTGTAACAGGCGGCGCCCAATCACTACCCGCCGCCGCCCTACCCCGGCGCCGTCGCCAGGCCGTCGGTCCTCACCGGCGCTCCGCCCCTCGCCGCCGACACCAAAGACGACGCGTCGCCGCTCCTCGTCAACCTCCTTCAAGATGTGCCGGCGCCGACGCCGCCGGTCCCCGGTGCGACGGCGCCGCCCGCTCAGCACGTGGCGCCGCTCCTGCAGCCGACGCCGGTTCCGACGACGGCGCCTCCTCAGTCCCCTGTACAAGTAAACGATCGATTTTTTTTTGTCACGTTCAAATTCGTCAATTTGGCGATAGGTGGAATTTGATAGTTTTTTTTTTTACATTGGAGGAGTGGGTCCTGAAATCTTTTCAAAAATTCGATTTTCCAATTATAATTTTATGAGCAGAGATGGGCAGAATCAGGCCACTCCAAGGGGGAAAATTACCCACAAATTCGAAAATTGAAACAGTCTGACAAGTGACACCTCATTTTAAAGGTTTTTTAAATGCTAAACATGACGATGAAGTCAAAATTGCGATATCTTCATCCGCTTTCAAACTGGAGCACTTTGAAGGTGAAGAAACGTGGTTGATACATGAGATGTTCTTGACGGTTCATCTGCTCTAATCTATAAATTGAGGGGTTACTCGGCCAAATTTGTAATAAAACCAGTCGTTTCTTCAAAAATTCGCTCTTATAGTCATGCTGCATGACTGGTTTGTTTTGACCGCCACGTCAATCGTTTCTTACCAATAAAATCCCACTTCCTTGTATTTTTCTAATAATTTTGCTTTTGCAATTGTGTGGCCACATGTCTGCTCTGTAAGTGTTTTTAATAGGCATATCTGAACTCCACCGAAGAGCACAAATTCACTTGAACTTATTCTTTAGTGGGAAACTTGTGCTCTTCGGTGGGAAACTTTATTTTATTTGCCAAATATTGTTTAATTTTAATTTTTTGATTACTTTTCGTTCCCCGGCTTGTTTTTTTTTTTTTTTTTCAATTGCACTACTTTTGCCAATAAAGAGTATCATATCAAAATTGGAGATTTTTTAATGAAGATTTTTTATTTTTATAACATACTTTTATTTTTGACAATATTCGCTCTCACCGGTCGTGTTTTCACGTTGACAGGTCGGCGTGAGAGGTTTCAATCCGACGCCGGCGCCGCAAACGGTCGTCCACCACCGGCCGCCTCAGGCGTCGGCGCCTCAACATCACCAGGCGTCAAGTCACCATCAGGTTCAGCAGGCGGTCTCCGTCGTTCAGGCGTCGCCGGCGCCCGCTCCACCTCCTCCGCCGCCGCCGCCGCTCGAAGAGGTACAAACATGTCGCGTTGAGACGCCTGCGGCCGCAATAAACGGTCACGGCCGCTATAAAAGCCTTTAAAATGGCCGCTATACACGCTTGAGGCCGTTATAAACGGTTGAGGCCGCTTTAAACGTCTTTTATAGTGGCCGTAATAACGTTTGAGGCCGTTTTAAACGGTTGAGGCCGCTTTAAACGTCTTTTATAGTGGCCGTAATAACGTTTGAGGCCGTTATAAACGGTTGAGGCCGCTTTAAACGTCTTTAAAATGGCCGCTATAGACGTTTGAGGCCGTTATAAACGGTTGAGGACGCTATAAATACCTTTGAGGCCGTTATAAACGGTTGAGGACGCTATAAATACCTTTAAATAGGTCGCTATAAACGCCTATAAATTTGGCCGTAATAACGTTTGAGGCCGCTATAAACGCCTTTAAATAGGCCGTTATAAACGTCAGAAGCCGCTGTAAAAGCTTGAGGCTGCTATAAACGCCTATAAATTTGGCCGTAATAACGTCTGAGGCCGCTATAAAAGCTTTTAAGTTGGCCTGGAAGTTTGTAGATGGGTACAATTTGGTCTTTCACTGGGGAAATTACCCATAACAAAATACGCTCTTAGAGCCATGCTGCATGACTGTATTTTTTTAATGTTTTTTTCTTATTCATTCTTAACGCATTTATATTGGCCGTTATAATCGTCTGTGGCCGCTGTAAAAGCTTGAGGCCGCTATAAACGCCTTTAAATTAACAGCTATAAACGTCTGAGGTCGCTATAAACGCTTTTATATTGGCTACGAAGTTTGTAGATGGGCAGAATTTGGTCTTTCACATGGAAATTACCCATAACAAAAATTCGCTCTTGAAGCCATGCTGCATGAGAGGATTTTTATAATTTTTTTCTTATTCATTCCTAACGCATTTAAATTGGCCGTTATAAACGTCTGAGGCCGCTATAAACGCCTGTAAATTGACCGTTTTAAACGTCTGAGGCCTCTATAAGCGCTTGAGGCCAGTATATGGCTTTAAATTGGCCGTTATAAACGTCGGAGGCCGCTATAAACGCTTGAGGCCTCTATAAACGCCTTTAAATTGACCTTTATAAACGTCTGAGGCCGCTGTAAGCCCTTGAGGCCGCTTTAAACGCCTTTAAATTGACCGTTATACTCGTCTGAGGCCGCTATAAACGCCTTTTAATTGGCCGTTATTAATGTCTGAAGCCGTTATAAACGCTTTTAAATTGGCCGGTATAAACGCTTGAGGTCGCTATAAACGCTTTTAAATTGGCCTTTATAAACGCTTGAGGCTTTTCAAACGTCGCAACACGGGGGAAATTTCCCATAAAAAATTCGCTCTTATAGCATGCTGCATGACTGATGATTTTTTAATTTTTTTTTCTTAATCCTTTTAACTTTACTTCAATAATTTCATGTTGTTATTTTTTAAACATTTCATTTTACTGTCTGTTTATTTTAGTTGAGTTAATATTATTCATACGTATTTATATATATTTATTCGCAGGAGAAACCTCGGTCGCCTTCGCCGCCGCCTTCGCAGGACCTGACGTCGTCAGGAAAAGCCCGACAGTACCTTATCAACCCCCTGACGGGAGTTCTCGGTGAGTTAAGACGAAATGTCGAGGTGGAATATGATTTTGTGTGTCGCTGAACCTTCGTCGGATCCACTTGTTGTAAAATAAGTGCTTTCATTTTCTTCAACTGTAAAAGAAGAAGAAATAAGTTTATTGAACAGAAATGATTCAAAATATTACAAAGGAAAATCCACTAATAAACATTAGGGCGTAGCTGGTTGAGCTGTCAGCCGGAGCAGGGTTCGTGCCGGTCAGGGAAGTCAGGGAAATCATGGAAAAGTCAGGGAAATATAAATGGGCACTGGAAGTCATGGAAAAGTCAGGGATACTGGATTTTGGTCAGGGAAAAATCTCAAATCGGGTGCAGAATTGCGAAAAATCCATGATACGCGTCGAAAACCCCTTTACCTTTGTAAGGTATGGTTTATGTAAACCACGTACTCAAAACTTTTATGTGTTTTATCTTGTGATTCTATCTCTCACTTTGTTTTAAGTAAACTTCGTTTTTTTATGAATAAAAAAACTTGTTCCTTATATTGTTTTTCTTCATTTGCGCATCTAAAATTTTCGATTCATGCAAAACGTTACTGTTTAAAGGATCCTGAAACGTTGTGAAAAGTCAGGGAAAAATCGAAATTTTTGGTCTGGAAATCAGGGAAAAGTCAGGGAAATTGAAAATTGGCACGAAACCTGCGGAGGTTCGAGCCTTTGGTAAATAATAATAACTAAAAAAAGAGAGAGAAAAGAGAAAAAAATAAAAAATATAAACACAATGAAGACAATAATTTAAATAATAGCATCCGTCTGACGTCATAGGCTTTGACGTACTAATTGGCCTCCTGCCAGCCGTCTGACGGCATAGGCTTTGACGTACTAGTTGGCCTCCTGCTAGCCCTCTGACGTCATACGCTCGTGCTGGCTCTGACGTACTAGTTGGCCTCCTGCCAGCCGTCTGACGTCATAGGCTTTGACGTACTAGTTGGCCTCCTGCTAGCCCTCTGACGTCATACGCTCGTGCGTCATAGGCTCTGACGTACGAGTTGGCCTACTGCCAGCCGTCTGACGTCATAAGCTCGTGCGTCATAGGATCTGACGTACTAGTTGGCATCCTGCCAGCCGTCTGACGTCATACACTCGTGCGTCATAGGCTCTGACGTACTAGTTGGCCTCCTGCCAGCCGTCTGACGTCACACACTCGTGCGTCATAGGCTCTGACGTAGTGGCCCGTAGTTCCATTGCTTCCCGCGTTTTTAATTCGATCACATTGGAGATAGGTACATCTGTGAAAGCAGACCAGGATATCCCTCTGGGTGGGACGTAATTGCCTAACCTCCCCGGGTTACAGGGGATACTCAGCAAACCATTCATCACATCGTAGCAGAGCGCGGTTGGTACGTGCTGGCTTTGTCTCGGTACCTCCTCCACTATTTTAATGGAGCTTTAACGAGCTCTTTAACGGAGTTTTCTCAGAAGGGACTCCTATTTAGGGATCACACCCATTTGCGTATTGATATTGAATCTCTTTCTCCCTTCCAATCCCGTGTTTTTAATTCGACCACATTGGAGATTGCTAGATCTGTGAAAGCAGACCAGGATATCCCTCTGGGTGGGGCGTAATTGCCTAACCTCCTCGGGTTACAGGGTAACCCTAATCAAACCATTTCATTACAACCCTGTGAAGGACTCTGTTCATTGTTTTTACCTCCTTTTTCGTTTCCAGAGCCGATGAGTTCGGAGAGTTCAGAAGAAGAAGAAATGGAAACGGCCGAATTCCCTCCGAGCCCCGTCGACCCGAAATCGGACAGCGAGGACTCGACGCCCAACGGATCCCTCGGTAACTGCACACTCGCCAATTATTTATTTAATAAATAATATTTTATTTACCTAGTGATGTAATAAATTTGAAAAGAAAAACCTTCGTTCCACCACCAGACACCAGATTTATTATAAAACCAGTTATTTCTTCGAAAATTCGACCTAAAAGCCATGCTGCATGACTACGGATTGTTATTTTATTTTTATTTTTTTTCACTTATTTAACGTCTTTTCTCCTGATCAGGTCACGCAAGCGCTCCACCGACTCCGCTCCACTCGGTGCTCGCCTCCTCCGTTTTGGCGCAGGCGCCGGCGCCCGCTCAACTGATGGCGCCCGCCGAAGAGGTGCGGGCGGCGGAAAAACTCAAGCTTCGCCTCAAGGTGGGCCTTTACATCGGACTGTGTTTTGATTGGTCGAATGTGAAAATTGCATCTGCCATATTTTTGTGACTTGTCAGAGTTTTGACGAGATTTTCTCGTCGTATTTCGAGTTTTGACTAAATTTTCTCGTTGGTTTTCAAGTTTAACGACATTTTCTCGTCAGTATTCAAGTTTTGACTAAATTTTCTCGTCGTTCTTCAAGTTTTGACAAAATTTTCTCGACGTTTTTCAAGTTTTGACCAAATTTTCTCGTTGGTTTTCAAGTTTTGACTGAATTTTCTTGTCGCTTTTCGAGTTTTGACTAAATTTTCTCGTCGTTTTTCAAGTGTTGACTAAATTTTCTCGTTGTTTTTAAAGTTTTGACCAAATTTTCTCGTTGGTTTTCAAGTTTAACGACATTTTGTCGTCAGTATTCAAGTTTTGACTAAATTATCTCGTTGGTTTTCAAGTTTTGACTGACTTTTCTCGTCGCTTTTCGAGTTTTGACTAAATTTTCTTGTCTTTTTCAAGTTTTGACTAAATTTTCTCGTAGTTTTCAAGTTTTGACTAAATTTTCTCGTCGTTTTTCAAGTTTTTTACGTGATTTTCTCATCGTTTTTCAAGTTTTTTAGTCTTCTTTCAAGTTTTGACTACATTTTCTCGTCAGTATTCAAGTTTTGACTAAATTTTCTCGTCGTTCTTCAAGTTTTGACGAGATTGTCTCGTAGTTTTTTGAGTTTTGACTAAATTTTCCCGTCGTTTTTCAAGTTTTGACGTGATTTTCTCATCGTTTTTCAAGTTTTTTAGTCCTCTTTCAAGTTTTAACGACATTTTCTCGTCAGTATTCGAGTTTTGACTAGATTTTCTCGTCCTTTTTCATGTTTTGACTAAATTTTCTCGTCGTTCTTCAAGTTTTGACTAAATTTTCTCGTCGTTTTTCCTTACAGTTGGACAAATCGGCCCCCTACAACGTCTGCTACACGTCAGCGTCGAGCGAGCGGCTGAGCTCAGCAGCAGGCGAGCTCCGGAGCGGCCTTTCGGACCGGTCGACCGAACCCCGCGTTCCGCCGCTCCACATCTCGCTGCGAGGTCTCAACGCAGCTGTTGTCACGCGGTAAGACGATTTCCGACGAATTCGTATTGAAAACGTACAAAAAACCCCTCTTTTTGAGAGCCTGAACCCGCTAAATTTTCACACCCTTTTCGGTTTTTTGCGTTTAACTCGAAACGTACGCGTCCTACAGAAAACATCACTCAATTCATTTTTAAAGAACAGTAAATTCCACGTAGAACGGCGTTTCGAACGTCGAAATCGGTTAGGCCGTTCAGCCACAATCGTCCGCCAAAGATGAACAATTTTGACCCTTCTTCGCTAAAAATTTGACAATCCTCAACTTCTAACGCCTGTAGGTTGAAAATGACTGCTCCGATTGAAAACTTGCACAGGACCAAAGTTGTAGGAAATTTAATTCTGAACCGGATGCCTTTTGACATTTGAAATTTGCTCACTCCATTGCCGAGATGTGAATTTTAAACCAAAAAAAGGTCAGAGCGCCAAATTTTAGCCATGGCTACCCAACACAGGAAATTTTGTCTGATCTCGAAACTTTTCACTTTCTAGCATTTTGTCAAGTAAAAGTAAATGTAATCAACTCATTTTAAACTCAAAATCATTTTGTCAAGCTCTGACAACGTAGCCAATTGCAGTATCAGAACAATCATTGATCAGGTACCAGACGGGTATGAGTAACGCTAATGACAAATTTCTAAACGCATCTGATTCAGAATTAAATTTCCTACAACTTTGGTCCTGTGCCATTTTTCAATCGGAGCAGTCATTTTCAACCTACAGGCGTTGGAAGTTGAAGGGTTGTCAACTTATAAGCGAAGTTGGCCAAAATTGCTCATCTTTGGCGGACGATTGCGACTGAACGGCTGAACCGATTTCGACGTTTGAAACGCCGTTCAACGCGGAATTTGATTTTCTTTAAAAATGAATAGAGTGATAATTTCTGTAGGATGCGTACTTTTTGAGTTATACGCGAAAAACTGAAAAAAGTGCGAAAATATGGCGGTTTTTAGGCTATCAAATCGTGAATACAACTCTTGGGACGATCGTCCAAACCGAAAGTCGCCTTCATCAGTGCTGCCGCCTTCCTGAGGTTATTTTCAGGACCGAATCCGATTACTCAAAGGGGTGTTTAGGGGAGTTTTAAGGGGGGGAAATTACCCATAAATTCCAAAAATGAAACAATTTTACAAGTGACACACCATTTTAAAGGGGTTTTTAACGCTGAACACGATGGTGAAGTCAGAATTGCAATATCTTATTGCGTTGTCAAACTGGAGCACTTTGAAGGTGAAGAAACGTGGTTGATACTTAAGATGTTCTTCGCGGTTCTTCTGCTATCGCCATTTTGACTTCACCATCGTGTTCTACGTTGAAAAATCTATAAACTGAGGTGTTACTCGGCAAAAAAACGAGACAGAAATTGTTATAAGAACCACTAAAATGAAGAGATTGGACAAAACTAGTTATTTCTTTGAAAATTCGCTCTTATAGCCATGCTGCATGACTGGATTTCTTAGATCAAGTTCTTTTAGTGAATGAGATTTGCCATTTTGAAATTTAAATTGATAATACTTAGATAATACAGGGCCTCTGGGCTCCCCTGTTCAAGGGAGGTTAGGCAATATGCCCACCCAGAGGGATATCCCCTGTGCCCCTGTTCTTGATCTCTTTGACCGCTCTGGGGATGTACGGTTCTGTGGAAGTACAGACGGGATACCCCTCTGGGTGGGCATATTGCCTAACCCCTCCCTTGAACAGGGGAACTCAGCAGTACATATCCAATTGCACCGTTTATTTTTGCTCACCCTGTACTTCACCTTAAACTCACTTATTCTGACAGGTGTAGAGAGAGAAAGCGGGAAGGCAAAGCGAGGAAAAAGTCTGACGCGGCTCCGCTGCCACCGCCGCCCGCCATCACTCCGGAGTCGCCCGAACCCGAACGAGCTCCAACTCCTGCGGAACGACCTTTGACCGTCAGCGCTTCCGTCAGCACGTCGTCAGCTCTGACGGTCTCTTCGGGTCTGAACCTCGGTCTCATCGACCGCCAACCGCCGCTCCAGGTGTCGGCGTACCCGACGGAAGCCGAAGTCGCTTCGATACTCCGATCCGTGCCTGAGGTTACCACCGATGAAAAGAAACGGAAAAGGTCTGTGAAAACCACCCGAGAAATACGTTGAATATGCACGAGTTTTGGAGGTTTCATGAGATTTTCCGACTGTTTTTGAAGGTCCCATCCAAAGTCCCTGACGCCTCTGAGGCCTCAGCTCGAGGACAAGCGGAGGAAAGTTGTCAATTCGACGGCCGCTCACTCGTCGCCTTCGTCGGGGTCGCTCGTCAAAAACCTCATCAAACACCTGGCGAAGGACCATCCGAGGATAGACAAGGTGAGTGCCCTGTAGAGTGTGTCTATCCACCTGTTGGTTCCATCCGTGCAGCAGTTCTCTGTCCTTCCTGCTGGTGCACCTGGCAAAGACATCATTGAGATGGACGAGGTGTCATTCCAATGTCCACCAATCTGTTGCCTCTTCACCACTTCCTGGTCCAGTTCTCTGTTCCTTCCTCTTTCTCACCACTTCCTGGTCCAGTTTCCTGTTCCTTCCTCTTTCTCACCACTTCCTGGTCCAGTTGCCTGTTCCTTCCTCTTTCTCACCACTTCCTGGTCCAGTTGCCTGTTCCTTCCTCTTTCTCAGCACTTCCTGGTCCAGTTGTCTGTTCCTTCCTCTTTCTCACCACTTCCTGGTCCAGCTTCCTGTTCCTTCCTCTTTCTCAGCACTTCCTGGTCCAGTTCTCTGTTCCTTCCTCTTTCTCAGCACTTCCTGGTCCAGTTGTCTGTTCCTTCCTCTTTCTCACCACTTCCAGGTCCAGTTCTCTGTTCCTTCCTCTTTCTCACCACTTCCTGGTCCAGTTCTCTGTTCCTTCCTCTTTCTCAGCACTTCCTGGTCCAGTTTCCTGTTCCTTCCTCTTTCTCACCACTTCCTGGTCCAGTTTCCTGTTCCTTCCTCTTTCTCACCACTTCCTGGTCCAGTTTCCTGTTCCTTCCTCTCTCACAACACTTCCTGGTCCAATTGCCTGTTCCTTCCTCTTTCTCAGCACTTCCTGGTCCAGTTTCCTGTTCCTTCCTCTTTCTCACCACTTCCTGGTCCAGTTGTCTGTTCCTTCCTCTTTCTCACCACTTCCTGGTCCAGTTGTCTGTTCCTTCCTCTTTCTCACCACTTCCTGGTCCAGTTGTCTGTTCCTTCCTCTTTCTCACCACTTCCTGGTCCAGTTGTCTGTTCCTTCCTCTTTCTCACCACTTCCTGGTCCAGTTGTCTGTTCCTTCCTCTTTCTCACCACTTCCTGGTCCAGTTGTCTGTTCCTTCCTCTTTCTCACCACTTCCTGGTCCAGTTCTCTGTTCCTTCCTCTTTCTCACCACTTCCTGGTCCAGTTTCCTGTTCCTTCCTCTTTCTCACCACTTCCTGGTCCAGTTGCCTGTTCCTTCCTCTTTCTCACCACTTCCTGGTCCAGTTCTCTGTTCCTTCCTCTTTCTCACCACTTCCTGGTCCAGTTTCCTGTTCCTTCCTCTTTCTCACCACTTCCTGGTCCAGTTTCCTGTTCCTTCCTCTTTCTCACCACTTCCTGGTCCAGTTCTCTGTTCCTTCCTCTCTCACAACACTTCCTGGTCCAGTTCTCCATCTCGCAGAACTTCATGGTCCAGACCTGGCAAAGACCTCCCCTGTACATCTAAATCCTATCTGTCCTTCCACCATTCTTACTCACCTCTTCATCTCCTACGTCATCCTGCATTCCCCCTCATCACTACTCACCTTCTCCAATTCTTCCAGGTCGAGAGGGACCGGGAGCGCGAAAGAGAGCGCGAACGGGAGCGCGAGCGGGAGCGCGAAGTCAAAAAAGAAGACAGCAGCTCTAGTCCAGAAGGTCAAACCATCGTCCCCTTCATCAGTAAGTCCCTAATTTTGTACGATCATCATTTTTTTTAAACCACCTTCGCCCAACAAATACCAAAGCGATTTCACAATATTGTGACAATGTCTGTATTGATCAGGTAACGGGAGAAACAAAAGTACGGATTACCCCTGCAAGAGCTCACCGCCCAGCTCTGCAGCGCCCCAGCCCTCTCAAGCTTCACCACAGGTAAATTTCACAAATTTTTCAAATTCTCGTGTTTTTTGAAGGTCTGCTGTGACTTAAACTGAATTCAGCTGATCGTTTTCAACTTGAAAAAGGCGTTTCAAGTGACACCTCATTTTAAAGGGGTTTTTACGCTGAGCCCTATGGTGATTGGTTTAATTGACTGTATCTCGATTAATGTTAGGTTTAGGAAAAAAGTGTATAGAGACAACATTGTAGCAAATTTGATGTTGTACAACTTTGAAGATGAGCGTTTCGGTCAAAAACCGTCCAGTTTAGAAGTTATGAGCGAAAAACCGAAAAAAGCCCAAAAAGTTTGGAACATTCCTACAACTTTGATATGCTGTATCTCGATTAATATTAGGTTTAGGAAAAAAGTGTATAAAGGCAAAGTTGTAGCAAATTTGATGCTGTACAACTTAGAAAATGAGCGTTTTGGTCAAAAACCGTCTAGTTTGGAAGTTATGAGCGAAAAACCGAAAAAAGGCCAAGTATTTTGGAAAATTCCTACCACTTTGATATGCTGTATCTCGATTAATATTAGGGTTAAGAAAAAAGTGTATAGAGGCAAAGTTGTAGCAAATTTGATGCTGTACAACTTTGAAGATGAGCGTTTCGGTCCAAAACCGTCTAGTTTAGAAGTTATGAGCGAAAAACCGAAAAAAAGTCCAAGCATTTTGGAAAATTCCAACAACTTTGATATGCTGTATCTCGATTAATATTAGGTTTAGGAAAAAAGTGTATAGGCACAAACTGGTAGCAAATTTGATGCTGTACAACTTTGAAAATAAACGTTTCGGTCGAAAACCGGCTAGTTTAGAAATTATGAGCGAAAAACCGAAAAAAGTCCACACATTTTGTATTATTCCTACCACTTTGATATGCTGTATCTCGATTAGTATTAGGTTTAGGAAATAAGTGTATACAGGCAAAGTTGTAGCAAATTTGATGCTGTACAACTTTGAATATGAGCGTTTTGGTCAAAAACCGTCTAGTTCAGAAGTTATGAGCAAAAACCCGAAAAAAGTCCAAAAAGTTTGGAAAACTCCTACCACTTTGATATGCTGTATCTCGATTATTATTAGGTTTAGGAAAAAAGTGTATGGAGACAACATTGTAGCAAATTTGATGCTGTACAACTTTGAAAATGAGCGTTTCGGTCCAAAACCGTATAGTTTAGAAGTTATGACCAAAAAACCGAAAAAAGTCCAACCATTTTGGAATATTCCTACCATTTTGACATGCTGTATCTCGATTAATATTAGGGTTAAGAAAAAAGTGTATAGAGGCAAATTTGTAGCAAATTTGATGCTGTACAACTTTGAATATGAGCGTTTCGGTCAAAAACCGTCTAGTTTAGAAGTTATGAGCGAAAAACCGAAAAAAGGCCAAGCATTTTGGAAAATTCCTACAACTTTGATATGCTGTATCTCGATTAATATTAGGTTTAGGAAAAAAGTGTATACAGGCAATGTTGTAGCAAATTTGATGCTGTACAACTTTGAAAATAAACGTTTTGGTCAAATACCGTCTAGTTTAGAAGTTATGAGCGAAAAACCGAAAAAAGGCCAAGCATTTTGGAAAATCCCCACCACTTTGATATGCTGTATCTCGATTAATATTAGGTTTAGGAAAAAAGTGTATAGACACAAAATTGTGGCAAATTTGATGCTGTACAACTTTGAAAATGAGCGTTTCGGTCAAAAACCGTCTAGTTTAGAAGTTATGAGCGAAAAACCGAAAAAAGGCCAAGCATTTTGGAAAATCCCCACCACTTTGATATGCTGTATCTCGATTAATATTAGGTTTAGGAAAAAAGTGTATACAGGCAATGTTGTAGCAAATTTGATGCTGTACAACTTTGAAAATAAACGTTTTGGTCAAATACCGTCTAGTTTGGAAGTTATGAGCGAAAAACCGAAAAAAGGCCAAGCATTTTGGAAAATTCCTACAACTTTGATATGCTGTATCTCGATTAATATTAGGTTTAGGAAAAAAGTGTATAGACACAAAATTGTAGCAAATTTGATGCTGTACAACTTTGAAGATGAGCGTTTCGGTCCAAAACCGTCTAGTTTAGAAGTTATGAGCGAAAAACCGAAAAAAAGTCCAAAAAGTTTGGAAAACTCCTACCACTTTGATATGCTGTATCTCGATTAATATTAGGTTTAGGAAAAAAGTGTATAGGCACAAACTGGTAGCAAATTTGATGCTGTACAACTTTGAAAATAAACGTTTCGGTCGAAAACCGGCTAGTTTAGAAATTATGAGCGAAAAACCGAAAAAAGTCCACACATTTTGTATTATTCCTACCACTTTGATATGCTGTATCTCGATTAGTATTAGGTTTAGGAAATAAGTGTATACAGGCAAAGTTGTAGCAAATTTGATGCTGTACAACTTTGAATATGAGCGTTTTGGTCAAAAACCGTCTAGTTCAGAAGTTATGAGCAAAAACCCGAAAAAAGTCCAAAAAGTTTGGAAAACTCCTACCACTTTGATATGCTGTATCTCGATTATTATTAGGTTTAGGAAAAAAGTGTATGGAGACAACATTGTAGCAAATTTGATGCTGTACAACTTTGAAAATGAGCGTTTCGGTCCAAAACCGTATAATTTAGAAGTTATGACCAAAAAACCGAAAAAAGTCCAACCATTTTGGAATATTCCTACCATTTTGACATGCTGTATCTCGATTAATATTAGGGTTAAGAAAAAAGTGTATAGAGGCAAATTTGTAGCAAATTTGATGCTGTACAACTTTGAATATGAGCGTTTCGGTCAAAAACCGTCTAGTTTAGAAGTTATGAGCGAAAAACCGAAAAAAGGCCAAGCATTTTGGAAAATTCCCACCACTTTGATATGCTGTATCTCGATTAATATTAGGTTTAGGAAAAAAGTGTATAGACACAAAATTGTGGCAAATTTGATGCTGTACAACTTTGAAAATAAACGTTTTGGTCAAATACCGTCTAGTTTGGAAGTTATGAGCGAAAAACCGAAAAAAGTCCAAGCATTTTGGCAAAGTCCTACCTCTTTGATATGCTGTATCTCGATTAATATCAGGTTTGGGAAAAAAGTGTATAGACACGAAATGGTAGCAAATTTGATGCTGTACAACTTTGGAGATGAGCGTTTCGGTCAAAAACCGTCTAGTTTAGAAGTTATGAGCAAAAATCCGAAAAAAGCCCAAAAAGTTTGGAAAATTCCTACAACTTTGATATGCTGTATCTCGATTAATATTAGGTTTAGGAAAAAAGTGTATACAGGCAATGTTGTAGCAAATTTGATGCTGTACAACTTTGAAAATAAACGTTTCGGTCAAATACCGTCTAGTTTGGAAGTTATGAGCGAAAAACCGAAAAACGTCCAAAAAGTTTGGAAAATTCCTACCACTTTGATATGCTGTATCTCGATTAATATTAGGTTTAGGAAAAAAGTGTATACAGGCAATGTTGTAGCAAATTTGATGCTGCACAACTTTTAAACTAAACGTTTTGGTCAAATACCGTCTAGTTTAGAAGTTATGAGCAAAAACCGAAAAACGTCCAAAAAGTTTGGAAAATTCCTACCACTTTGATATGCTGTATCTCGATTAGTATAAGATGCTACAGCTTGTCCATCTTCTGGACAACCTTCACCACTGATGCTCCAGTCTGTCCAGCTTCGGCGTTGACGTATAATTTCTTCGTTTTCTCGTTTCAGGTGACGCCTGGCGGGTACCCGGCCAAGCCGTCGCCAGGGGACAAAGCGCCTGGGTTGGACAAGGCGGGCGAGGATTCGGGAATCGAGAGTATGGACGCCCTCTCGGAGAAATCCCCTAACCGGGGCGACTCGCCCAACAGGTAGAACGAAATGCGACTTCGAACATTTAAGGGCCGGTTAGGTCCTCTTAGCTCCTTCCCTCGAACACCCAAACCCTCGAGCTTTGACAGTAACGCAGTCGAAGCATTTCGCTACGTCCACAAACACCCCCACACTCAGCCCTGGTCTAGTTGCCATAAGATTTCCGCTGTTACCTTCATTATAATAATAATAATAATAATAATAACTTTATTTCCAAAATAGGAACAATGTTCCCGCCTAGCTTTGGAAAGCTCAAAGTAACTTATATATATATAAATTTATTATTAAAGAACATAGGATTAAAATTAAAGGGAAAAGAAACCGAAAAACAAAATAACAAATTTCAGTAGAAAATGAAAGAGGAGGTGGTAAAAGAAGAGATTGGAAAGGTAGGTGAAGATGAAGACAAGAATGGAAGAATGGAGAAGGAAGAGTAAATGAAGGGTAGATAAATGGAGAGGAAGAAGGTGAAAAGAAGCGAATTGAAGAAGAAGGTGAAGAAAAAGAAAATAGGATGGAAGAGAAAATGAGAGGATGCAGCAAGTAGAAGTGCTCACCGAAACGCGCCTTCAATGCACCCGTGAAGGTGCTGAGCGATGGGAGGGACCTTATCGCCAGTGGCAGGCCATTCCACATCCTTGTTCCAGCCACCTTGATAGAATGAGAAAATGGTCTGCTCCGCGCATGAATTTGAGCCAGTGCACCCAAACGGGGGGGAAGGACCCGGAGAAAACATGTTTTTTTTTTTTTTTTTTTTTATAAGTCTTTATTGGCGTCGTAATAATAATACATTCGGCCTACATAGTTAATTTAGTTATATGACAATTTCATACTCGTTTAACCCTTATCAACCTGCAGTATCATATATGATACCTCAACTTTAAGATTTTCCCTAGCCAAGTGGAGTAAGGATTTCGGCTCGCTTATTTTTGCGTCACCACTCTAGAACCGTCATGGATCTATGAAAAAAGTTTGAAGTTGAAGAAGAAGATGGAAAAGTGATAGCAGTGATAAAAGTGTCAACAACTCCACTCGTGTTCGGTTGTTCGTCTTCAGGCTGTACTATGGTAAGTTGGACATGATTTACTGGTGATTTACTGAAATTGAAGATGATAGAAAAATGCTGATGTGATTACTCGACTAATGAGGATTTAGTAAAACCCTTTAGACTCCATGTTTGAGGCAGTAAAATAGGCAGAAGGGCCGAAAATCGCAAGTATCACCAGTGATACTACAGGACGGTCGAGACAATGCCGCCCGCCTATATACAATGGCTTTTTCGACAGTTCTATCGTTCTTTCCATGATTCTTCCTTATTGTAGATGTTTTTTCAGAATCGGTTCACTAGTCGTAGTGAATATATCTTATCCTTGATCCCTAAGACGGGACTTTTGTCTATTATTTTATTGTTTAATAAATTTATTATTAATATAATATTGTGGTATTTAACCCCATCATCCTCAAGTATCATATATGATACCTATGGCAGTTACCGCATCGTCCTGAAGGATCAAATATGATACCATTCTGTAAATTGAAGGGGGGGGGGGTACGTGAATTTTTAGGGGTGCCACCTATGTCTACTTTAAGCCAATGTAAAAGCGATTTCTGGGAAAAAAAAATTTTTCCCCAACTCATTATATCGTCAGGACGATAAGGGTTAATGAGTATTGTATTTATAAGAGGTACTTATTCATATTGTACAAGAGGTTCATTTCCTAAATCATATAAAACGGTTAATGTCTTTGAAAAATTCGTAGATTTTGTCAAGTACATCTGTTTCGTTTGAAGCTAGCAGGTTATCCAGGTTGAATGGCTTCTGAATATTGAGTTCCGCCATTTCTTCCAGAAGACGGGATCGGGCTTCGTTGTAGCGTGGGCAGCATAGGACTATGTGCTCTGCCGTTTCCGTTAAACCAGGACAAGAGGAGCATTCGTCGTTATCCGACAATCCAGTCTTGTGGAGGTATTGGTTGGTGAGGAGGTGATTTGTTCTTAGACGGGAGATAGTAGAGAAGAATATTTTGGGTTTGTTACTAAAGGATTTAAACCAGGCTCGTTGTTTTGGAGAGGGAAATCGGGCTTTGTACCTGTCTCCAGAGGGATGATTCCTATGGAAATTCTCCCATGCTTTTATTAGTTGGCGGTGGAATGTGGCGCGAAGGTCCGAATATGGAAACACTGGGGGGTCGAATACACGCTGGGGAGTAGTATAGAAAAGCCGATCCTGGCGCACCTACTTAAACCTCTGATAAAACTTTTTACCACAAAAACATCAGAACACATTTTTTATCACAAAACATCAGAACCAGTGACTTTTTCCATTAAGCGACTTAAATCCCTGTTAAAACTTTTTTTTATCACAAAACATCATAACCTTTTCACGGTAGTCGGCGACTTTTTTAAAAATATTTTTTCATCAGAAACTCTAGTAAACTCTAAAAATTAGGAAAAAATTTAAAATTAGGGGTCGATATTTTCAAAATTTAGCTCCCTCTGATGTTTTCACTAGAAAAAAAGAAAGGGGCTAGTTAAAAGGATGGGGAACAGGATAAATAGTATCCATAAGAATAAGTGGGTGGATAATATAAAAAATGAGGGGGTAGTTAAAAGAATAACTTTTATAATAAAATGACAACGCTTGAAATATATAAGAACGCCGTTAAAAAATCAAACTACTCATCTTTCAAGGATATTGAGAAAGGGACTTATACCATCTTGGAAAATTTTATAAAAGACACTGAATATGGAGAAACAGTGGTAGTAAAAATTGCTTATGACGACGACGAGATATGCTTGTTTTTGCCTAAAAGAATATCAGGGCGACTTGTTAAACATGTCAGAAACAACCCAGAAAACCATCCTGAAAAACTAATTTATAAAGGAACTGACAAAAAGTCAAACGCTTTTCTAATTGACTTTGCGTAAATATTATAATTGTTTTTCATAGCGTTTTAAGGGAAAATTTTCCCTTAAAACAATAATTTATACTAAGTTGTTTTCCAAGACAAAAAAATGAGGGGTTAGTTAAAAGGATCTCTCCAATAAAATAAAAATGTCTCATCCATATTTACAATTTTCACTTAAGCATATCGAATTCATTGAATGTTTCGCATATATCGATAGAAATAAAGATATGAAAGTGTACAGGTTTATAGAACAACTGTTATACGGAGAAATTCCCAACAATAAAATACTAAGTTTTAAATCGTTGCTTAAAACCGAGGGAGCTGAAAAGTTCGTAAACACTGTTAAGAAAACAATACCAGTATCTCCCAATAAAGACGTGAAATGTAAAAAGAAAAGTAAAAGGAAAATCGACGAAACAATGTTGGAGAATTATGTCATTCATAATAAACGAGATAAGAAATTTCTACAAGAGTTGAACGTAAAGATTTTTTTAAACATGATCCCTACTAAAAATATAATTGTGGACGATGGTAATATTGTCAATATAAAATTACCTTGATCTAATTGTTCGTTTTAATGAGGAATCCTCATTAAAATACATTGAAAATAAAATCTCCTTCACATACCAAACGTCCTGAGCTTTTAGCAACAGTGTCGAAGCTGAAACTCAAAATCCTGCTTCAGTTTGGCTTTATCCTCATTATAAATCAATTTTCTAAGTTGATATTCAGTAGCATTTTTAGGAACCTTAATCTTTGCTTCTTTAAGCCATACCTTTACATGCTCCTTTGTATGGATTGGTGGTTTACCATTGACACCCAATAAAAGTTCTTTTAACAACCCTTTAGAAAATCTATACTCCCTCAATGCACGTTGAATCTCGTCTAGTGCGTCACAGTTTCTATCATAAAATCGAAATTTAGGTGTCTTTACCAACTTCCAGAAACTACCATGTTCTTCACATAAACTTAATGCTTCGTCGCTTAAAACCATATCTCTTTATTTATTATAGAATATATTCTTTTAACTAACCCCTCTATTTCATTTTCCATTTTCTTTTATTATTTCTTCAAGGTGTGTTTTAAACTTGTCTCTACTTATGTTTATTTCATAGTGCCCCCAAGCCAAAGTATCTATGCCATTTTCCAATATAAATCTTTTATCATCATGAGCGGAAAGAGCTTTCTTATTCTGTTGTACTGTGGACACATCATGTTTTTTCGATTGGAATAATATCTGTTTCTGATAGTTTGATTCTTTAAAGAATAAACATCTTTTATAATCCTCAAAACTTAAACCTTTATCAACGACATTTTTCTTTACTCCTTTAGATTTTTTCTTCACATCATTAGTTTCGAATATTTTAAAAGCGTAGCACTTTGGACGAAGTCCAATAAACTCATCTATAATCTTACCTTCTACCTCATCTTTAAATTTCCCCAACACTTTTTTATTAACTTGTGGAACGTTGTAAACATTATTTTTTGGGTAGTCGGAAGTATCGAAATGATCCAACATATTTTTCATATCATTATAAAAATCATCCGTTTTTATTTCCATCATTAAACTATCTGTATCTCCGTATAATAAATTTACATCACTTTTATATTGTTTTTTAACCGTGTTGTAATAAAAATCATACATACAAGTTTTGGAAATGTCTAGAATACTCATACCAATGAAAATTGGTTGTTTAAATGTGATATTTACTTTTTCCATGTGTACAGCCGCTAAGTTTTCGGAAAAAATAGTTCTACCTTTAAAGTTTGGTTTTGAAATTAGTTTTTCCAATTTCAATCCATCAGAACAAAGCCTAATATCCACATGTTTACGCACATTCATCATTGTCCTCCCAAATACACTATTGTTCATAAGTTTAAAAAAGTCTTTTTCGAATGGTGTTTCGGCTTTTGCTCTAAGATTTGTATTGTAATCAATATAGCTTTTTAACCAAGCACTTTGGTCAAATTCTAAAACCTTATGAATTTTTTCTAATTTCATTCCTAGTTGTAAATACTGTTTTAACGTAATGTAATGGATAACGTATTTTTTCTTATCATACAACGTGTTTAAAAGTTTTGGTAGTTTTTCATTTTCATAGTTATTTTCAGGGGCTAAAGGAAAATCAGAGTGTAAATCGTGGAGTTCTTGAGGATATTTTAAATCAACTTCTAAAATATAGCCCTTGGGCGAATCATCAGGAATGGATTTTATATCGAACTTATCTAGATCCGTTTTCCATTCAAAATTTCCATAAGGTAAAAATTTACTCATCGCCCAACCGTAAAGATTATTTGCATCCAAGTATTCAATGAAAACAGATTCTTTTTCTTTGTTGAATTGATCTCCCATATATTTATTATTGGCTTTCGCGTATCGTTTTGAACATTGAGAAATTCCACCTCTTATTCCATTTTCTATGAGTAAAATCTTATCATAATCCGTTAACAATTCAATCTTTTGTTTGGTCATTCTCAACATGCAATCCCAAGCGAAACCTGGTGTTGTATAGTACCAAGCGGGATCTAATTTATATTTTTCTAAAGATATTTTTCTAAAGTTTTCCATGATATCCGCTAACAAAAGAACATCAATTTTATTGTAAAGTTCTGTAAATTCCCCCAAATTTTTAATGTTGAATGTAGACCAAATTTCTAGAGCATTTTTATAATCATTTTCTTTAACATTTTCTCCAGTGAGTTCACTGTAGAATTTCTCTATAGGTGGAAGGATAGTTTCTCGATATTTTTCAACAGAATCCATATACTCATATGGATAAGCTAATTTTCTAGTAATTAGTTCGAGATGTTCTTTTGGGAAATACTTTCTTATTTCCCTAAATTGATTTTTAGTTAAACTTTTAGCTAAAGAATCTAAAGAAGCAGAAAGAAACTTAAAAGAATCTATGAATCTCAATTCTATAGTCTTTTTCTTTTTGTTGCCATTTTTATCGAGTTCATCACTTTCATAAGCTACCATTTTAGAAAAGGAAATGTACTTCTCTTCACTTTGTGGTAAAAGTTTAATATCGTAATTATCTTTTTCAAATTCTTTAATAAATAGATGTGCATCGTAGCCAGAAAGATTATGGAAAAATACTGGAATAAACTTTGGATTTTTATATTCTAAATTACAAATCGAATGAGCCGCTCCTCTGTACATTCCAGTCAAATGCGAGTGATCCCTTACTTTTATACAATTATCAGGTATATTTTCCTTCGAAACTTCTAATTGTTCAATATATTCATCTGCTTTAACATCATTTTTGTTATCGATAAAGTGTTTAATTGTTTTTCTCAGTACATCATGTCTATTTTCAATTATAGGTGGAAGTTCATTAAATTTTTTTTCACAAATATGGCAACTCTCAGCACTATCGTATTCTCTTTGTTGTTCTTCGGTTAAATTTGTCATGGGAATATTAATGTCATAGTATTGTTTCGCCACCATTCTGGCATCCTTTTTTATTTTTTCATAAAATACTTTTACCACATCCTGCCCAGAATATTGTACAAGTTTATAATCGTCTACATAGTCTTTCCTACTATCATCTTCGGAATTTTTCATGTAGTAAACAAAACTGTACGGTTCATGTTTTTGAATGGCATTTGTATAACATTCATCGGGATTTGGTTTGCAGGTATCAATCTTTTGTAACGTACATTCAAAATCTGCATAAATTGTAAAAGGTACTTTTAAAGAGTGTCTATAATTTTCAAATTGTAAAATGTTATCATAAGGTTTTGGTAGATCTACTTTAACAGCTTTATGAAGTCCGCAATATTCTTTATGTTCGTTTAATTTAACCTGAGTTCCAAAGCTATTCAAACACATTTTACATAAAAATCGTTTGTGACTATTTTTTGACATTTGACTATAGCCAACCAGTTTCCAAAGATTCTTGATCCAACAATAATGTTCAGTTTCCTTGTTTTTCAAGTACAACAAGTCAATGTGTCTTTCCTTTTCATCTTTCGTTATTTCCAAGGGTACTATAGTATTTCCTTCATTCAGACAGTAAACATTAATGGAAATCCCAGTTCTTTTCTCAAACTTTTTCACATCTGTAAGTTTCATAGGAAAACTGATATCTTTCAACGCTTCGTCAAACTCATGTTCCCATGTTATGTACTTTCCTATTCTATCAGAATCGCGGTCTGCAGGATGTAAAGCCGAAAGAACAGCCCATAGGAAACATTTATTATCTTTATTTTGTACATTTATAATTGCTTTTCTACTTTGTAGAAAATCAGGGAGTTTAATGTAAGACGATCCTCTCAAAGGAATGTACTTGTTAACGTTCAGCTCCAAATGTTTGATTTTGTGAAGTTGCCATTGAGATCCTTTAATTTCGAACGATTCCATTTCATTTAGAATTTTCTGTTTCATTTCATCGTAACAATTTGGTACTTCTGCCGACTGTAATATTATTACGTTTTTAGTTTTGAAATTGAGTTCCTGATACTCCATGTTATTTTTGTTAGTTCCTTTTTTAAATTCTGCGATTAAAACTACATTAACTTTTAGTTTCATTTCTCTAAGTTTCCATTTGAGTAAACCTGTTACGGTCCTTTCAATACTGTTCAGAAATTTGGAAGCATCTTTAAATCCTTTCGTATTTTTAATATCGTAAGTCACCAATCTAGATTTAAATGCAGATTTCTTTTTTTCAACTTCCGTTTTCGGTTCTTTGTTTTTTTCAAATACTTTTTCACTGAAATTAAATACTTTGTGCAATTTTCTCGGTATTACAAATACTGATTTCGCTTTTCTAGGTTCTTTGCTTTTTTCAAATACGTTTTCCCAAAAATTAAATACTTTGTGCAATTTCCTCGGATTTACAAATACTGGTTTCGCATTTTTAGGTTTTCTGATATCCATTGTCCGGTCCGGGTCGTTTTTTCCATGGCTCTTTGACTTTAAATGTCTAGCCCAGTTTTTATAAGTAATGCTAACGTCGCACTTTTTACAATGTCTTCTATCGTACATTTTATTATAGAATATATTATTTTAACTAACCCCTCATTTTTTTGAATTCTTAAAGGTGGCGTCGACTCGACGCCACCTTTTTCTTTTGCCTATTATTGGAGAGTTCCTTTTAACTTACCCCTCATAAAAACGTTTTAATGGAAATTTTCCATTAAAATAACAATATTATACTAAGACCAAGTTTTTTCAGAATTCAATATCCCTTTGCATGTTTTTAAAACAGTTTCATAGTCTTTTCCGTTTGAAAGTTCTTTTAACACTATCAAAGACAGATGACCGCAAATTGGAGGATCGTTATACTTTTGAATTTGTTCGGAATTGTAACGAATTTTTTTATTTTCCAAGTATTTTACCAACTCCTTAGGGGGTGATGCGTTTCCATAGGAATCGAAATAATACTTTTCTTTTTCAGATTTTTTAAAGTAACAAGTCCAGTGACTACCATTTTGATAAGAATTTTCCAAATTAATAATTCCACATTCAACAGTTTTAGGTCGATCGGGGAGTTCATCCTTCATGAAAACACCTCGGAAATGTTTTATTTTAAAAATTTTCACGAAACGAGTTAAATCTAAATTACTCAAGGGTTGGTAGTTTTCCGTTTTTTTCTTTTTTTTAAACCAGCCCCAATACTTAGGCTTTTTGCATTTTTAGCTAGTTTTTCCATCTCGAGATTATGACGTTTTATTTCCGCTTCTTCAGCGGCTTTATGTTTCGAATCTATTACTGAAGATGCTACTGCTGCACCTCCTCCTATTAACGCTCCAAGTGCTCCCATACCTGCAAATATCAGTGGTAGGAATCCACCCGTGTGATTCAAATGTAGTTGTTCGTAATCCAAAGTTAACGTAATTCCTTTCTTTTTTTCTTTAGCTTTTTCAAATGCTTTCGATTGAGTTTCCCACAGACTGATTTTATGTTTTCCGTTTCCCGAAATTTGTTTCGCTGTAAAAAGAATTGTAACACTTCTACGCTTTTTGTAAGCGGCTTGTATTTTGGCTATTTGATTTTCGGTTAAATCTACCTTTTTCATGATCATAGTTATTTATTATAGTAACAAAAATTTTTTTTTTTAATAACGAACTCCCATACCAAAGAATCGTTTACTCCTCATTGCAACTCTCACTGCAGTTGCATCGGCTTTTTCTTTCCAACTCGCATCACTCGAGTGCATTCTTTCTTTTGCTACTTCCTCTAGTGCTTTATCTGCCACATGTCTTTCTTTGGTGTCTGTATGATCTCTGTAAGATATATCGTGTTGCTTACAGCCTTCGTCCAATTTATTAATTCCCGGATCTCCTCTTTTCAATCGTTTATCTAGTTTTGTAAATGGACCGCAGTAGTTGTATCCAGGTAAATGCATTTCGGGTGCGAAACCATCAAGTTTGTTCAACAATGTATTTAAAACTCCAGATCCGTTCTTGATGATTCCTTTCGGTAAACTGTTGACAACTTTCAACAGATATTCTATTCCTTTGGAATTATCTAAGTTTTTTTCCAACTGATCGTTTATAAACTTTACAATTCCTAATTTTTCATTGTGAAAATTGTTATTACCGGCTCGTTCTTGTGCGTACAAATAGTACAAACGCTGTTGCAACTGTTGTAAATTATCGATGTATTTATATTCTACAGGATTTTCCGTATACTCGATCAATCCAGATCCCGATTTACCTGCCTTCAATTCCTTCCAAATAGGAGCAATCAACTCTCTGTACTTTTTCCCCTTACTTGACTTTGGTAATCCCGTAGTTGGATCGTTCTTTTGGTATAGAGAATTCGTTTGAATGAGAATTTTCTTGTAAGTTTTCAAATCCTCTTGAGTGTATTTATCAGGATCAGGTCCTAGAGGATCAGTTAACAAACACCATAATCCGTGAGTTCCTCTATATTTTACATTTTGAATTATGAGATCGTCTTCATTTACTCGAATTTGTTTGTCTCCGATGTAAATTTTGTCCTCTTTTCCCCAGATGCCAAATTGTTTATCACCCTGTCTGATGTAAAGTCTCGCAATTGAACCAATTCCTTTTGGTCCTACACTACTGGATGGATACTCATTTAGATCTACCATGTCTACTATTGAGGAGAGAACGTTACTAGCTGGTTCAGTCATAGTTTCGCCAGCAATATCGTAGGTTTCAGTAGGATTTATTTCGAATGTGTTAGTTGGTCCAAAAGTTACAACTTTCTTTCTAGGAGAACTACTTGTCATTGGCTGTTGCGTGTATGGTACGATTTCCAACTTCTTTATATCTTCATCAGTTTGTTTCACTGCATTTTTCAATTCAACTAATTTTTCAGTGATGGGTGCAAACGTCTTTTCCTGAGTTTCTCTATCGTTAAATTTATCTACTCTTGCTTCTCGGAAAGCACGTCTCAACTCTTGTTCTTTTTCTCGAATTTTATTGGCTTCATTGACAGTCATTTCTTTAGGTTTCCTAAAAGTATTTCGAACTATCTTTTCAGATTTACTCTCAACAGTTTCTTGAAGTTTTTGGTTTTTATCTTTTGGTTTGCCTTTTGAAGCATTTTTATATTTTGCATCTAATTTTTTTAATGTTTCATCAATCATTTATTATAGAATATATTTTTTTAACGATACACCGAACGTACGTTGAACAGTAGGCGTTGAACGGTAGGCGTTGAACGGTAGGCGTTAGGCGTTGAGCGTTGAGCGTTAATTTTGACGATTCACCGAACGTACATAAAAAATATAATAGATCAAGATCTATTATATACACATTTGGTTAATGCTTATTTAGTTATTTCTAGCTGGAAATTCTTTCCGTATCGTCCACTCTCTTTTTTTAGTGTTGCGTCTATCGTTAGAAAACCAAATGTATCCTTCCAACATTCACCACAAATTTCTTTGAACCGTTCAAAAGTAAAATCCGATCCTACATACTCATCATAAATTATTTTAATGTAAGCATTGCTCTGTTTAAAAATACAAAGAAAATTCACGTTATTTCTAATCAACTGTTTATCAACTTTAGTATAGGATTGAGTCAAATAAATGCACGAAATGTTTTTATGCCTACCTCTTACATAGTAATCCTTTATAATTTGCTGTTGTTGTTCATTCACACAATCATCGAAAACTATCAAACTGTTCGGTTGGCATTCATCTAGACCGATTAATTCATCACAGCTACTATAGAAATGAGCAATTTCCTTTCCAATTTTATCAGTTAGTTTTTCGTAAGCTTTTCTCAAGCCTTTATAAACTTTTTGTTCTAATGATTTAGAAAAAACATAAAAGTTTTCAAAGGGAATACCCCATGGTTCTGTAATGAGGTTGTACAACAATGTAGTTTTTCCACATCCACTCGTACCAATTATTAAACACCTAATTGGAAGTGGCAGTAAACCATCTCTCTTGCTAATCGGGTCAAACGGTGTAGGTTTTATGATATAGCTTTTGTTATATTTTGGATTCATTTTTTTTATTTATTTATTATATAATAAATAATGTTTATAAAAATTTCTGGAGATACACTAAGGTTTGAAAGACCAATTCAACTCGATCCTAATAAAGAGTATCAGTTGGGTGTGTCGGCATTGTTGTTTACAACTAGGAAAACGTTTGAGATAAAAAACTTCAAGTTGTCATTCGTATTTCCTTTACCCGATAAGCTGCAAAATCATCAGTGTGAACTTGATGGTGAATTCACAATAGGTTCGTTCAAAGCCATGTTGATTAGTCATTTGACTAGTTTCCATAACATTTTATTATCGAAAGATTTTTCAGACACTTTGAAAAAGTATCCCGAGAACCAGGTGAATGAAATACAACGAGAAATACGAAAAATTGTTCCGAATAGCTTAAAATTCTATCTCGAGCGCCTAACCGACGGTACGTACAGAATTACTGCTAACTTTCCCATGGATATGTGGATTATAAATGAAGGTAACTTTTGTGACTTATTCCAATTGAAAGCTTGTTCAGGTTCCGATATTTTATTCAAAAAGAACACCAACTACGTGTCGGATATCAATCCTACTCAACTCGTATTTTCGGGCAAAATAATCGAATGGCATTGTAACATTACGGAATACAGCTTTACTAATCACGAGGAACACCCACATTTGCACGTTGAACATGAGTTACTACATGTTTCTTTCCTAGAAAACTCACTACCACCTAATACTATTTACGCGGAAAAACCAAATAATATAGTTTTCATTCCACTAAGAAAAGGACTGAAAGAAATAAAAATGATAAAATTATCAACAACCATGGGAAATAACGAACCGATTCAATTCAACGATATTAAAGCTTACTTGTTGCTGAAAAGTAATTAATTTTTTTTATATAATAAATAAGATGAACAACATTGATGAAAATCCGTCTGCTCCTGCAGTTGAAAACGATATACAATATACTACGTTTTACAAAAACATTTATCCTCAGATTCCGGCTCCGGAATTTAATTCCAACGATTATAGAATAAATCGCATTATGAAACAATACGAATTTTTAGAAAACGAAATGAAAACACGGGGAAATTTGAAGAAAAAATACTGCAAATTATCGAAAACATTTTTCGGAATAGAGTGTTTCTTTACATTAACCGAACTGGGGATGATTGGTGTTTGCATCACTCTCCCTGTAGCAATTCCTTTTGGAGTTCCAATTTCAGCAGGATTAACAACATTTTCCGCAATCCTGAGAACTTCAGCCGGTTATGTAGGAAACAAAATTAAAAAACATTCGGATATCGAACTTTTGTCGAAAACAAAATTAAATTCTATAGAGGAAAAATTCACGAATGCTTTGAAAGATGGGAAAATTTCAGATGAGGAATTTTCCAATATTGAACAAGAAATTAAAAATTACAACGATATGAAAACCAACATTTTGAACGGTTATAAAAATAATGATACGGAAAAAGCGAAACTTTTAGAAAAGGGAAAAGAATTGGGGAAAGCGGAAATTATAAGCGCGATTAGAAAAAATGTTTAAATTTAGTTATTATAGTGAGTTGTATTTTTTATGAGAAAATCTCATAAAAAAATTTTTCATAGTACCTAAATAAAAAAAAATTTTTTTTCATAGTACCTAAATAAAAAAAAAATTATATTTACTATAATAAAAGAATGCATCAATGTAAAAAGGTTTTTGATAAATATGAAGATGGTATTGTACGAAAACAATTCCGAACTTTCAATCCTTCATCGACTTTGAATTTAAATGCCGAAAACAAAAGGACTACTTTCAAAATAGAACTCTATGACGAATTTATTTGCAAAGATGTAGAATATTACATTTCTGGTAAATGTGTTTCAATCGATTCTACGAAACCATATAAAAGTGAAAACATGGATGTAAGACTTGTTGATAATTTCGTTGCAAACTTATTTTACAACATAGAAGTGAAAAAACATAATGTCGTAGTCGATGAAATTGAAAACCCGGGGATTGCTAGCACGGTTCAGGGTTATGTATGTCATTCGGGTCCAAAAAATTATAATGGAAACGTAATCAAATCGGGGTTCAATTCAAAAGCTATCGGAGGAGGGAATTTTAGTGCTGTTGGCTGTTTGGGAGATTTAGGATTAGGATTTTTCAAAGATTTAACAGTTCCTATTTACAAGGGGGGATTTGAAATTACTTTTACTCGAAATAGTGATAATAACGTGATATTTCGATATAAAAAAGATACAGCAACTCCGCTTCCACATGATGGAAAAATAGAAATCACTTCTTTCGTTTTGAGAGTTCCGGTAATTGAATACGATAACGAATCTAAAGTAAATTTGATTACAGATTTGAAAAACATCCCGTACCAACTTCGATTTAAAAGTTGGCAATGCATACAACATTCATTTTCAGGAAAAACGTTGATGTTCGATGTAACTAACATTTATAGAAACGTTTATAATCCTCTCTGGTGTTTCATAGTTTTTCAAACCGATGTACTCCTTGATCAGACGAAAGATAATGCTAAATTTGCTCATAAAGATGTTAGGAATTACTGGTTGGAAGTCGGTGGAAAAAGATATCCCGAGGAAAATTACAATTTGGATTTCGACGAAAATGATTTTTGTTTAGCTTATTCCGCGTATTTAGATTTCAAAAAGTTAACAAACTCTCAAGACAATTTACCGTATCATGAACCCGAATTTTTCAACAGAGATTATCCGATTTTCAGTATAGATTTAACAGATCAACCTAAAAGTATTTCCGGTGGTAAAAGCAACATCATTTTACACGTAGAATTCAATAAAGCGGTAGCAGCACCTTCAGGTGGTTCAGAAGGAACAACGTGTTACGTTGTTTTAGTCAGTGGTTCGAGCTTCGTTTACAATCCAGTCAAAAATACGATAACACAAGAACTTGCTTAAAACCTCGTATTCGACTTTAACGTTAAATAGGGGGGGCGATTCGCCTCCCCTATTTAAGAGTTTTGAAAGCTCTTGTTTAAATGTTTTCGACTTGTATTCGACTTGGACGTTAAAGGTGGAGCATGAATCGGCCCCACCTTTAATAGAAATGTAAACTGACGGGCTCCGTATTACCTTTAATGGGACCCGTCGATTCGACGGGTCCTGTATTTAAAACTAAAGTAAGAATGTATATTTTTAATGGAGTTTACTCCATTAAAAAAAGTTTCCTTAAATAAAACATGGAGGATGAAATTTATTGCCATAAATGCAAAAAACAAACAAAAAATATAAACGCGGAAATTGTACAAACCGTGAACGGAAGGTGGAGAATTGCTGCTAAATGTGTGAAATGTAAAACTAATAAAAGTAAATTCATAAAAAATCCGAATGAGGAAACTAACGTAGTTCCTGAAACTGAAGTTATAAATTTATCTGAAAACGAAAAGTTGGAATTTGCGAAGGAATTACATAAACCCGTTAGAAAGAAATTTCAGAAAAGGAAAATTGTTACTCATGGAAAAGATGATCTTTGGGCCGCGGACTTGATTATAATGAAACAATACGAGAATGAAAACAAGGGGTTCGGTTACATGTTGAATATCATTGATACTTTTTCAAAGTACGTTTGGTCAGTTCCATTGAAAAAGAAAAACGGAATGGTAGTTTCAAAAGCTTTCAAAGGAGTTTTGGAAAATGTAAAATCTCATAATCATTCTACTCCTAAACTCCTTCACACGGACAAAGGTTTAGAATTTGAAAATAGACTTTTCAAAGAACTTTTAGACGAGTATAAAATTAAAATGTATCACACGGAAAATTTAGAAAAATCTGCAATCATCGAAAGATTCAACAGAACTTTGAATCAGAAAATGAAAATTCGATTCGAGGTGAATGGAAATAAAAAATGGATCGATATTTTACAGGAATTAGTTAATGAGTACAACAAACAAGACGTTCATCGATCCATTGGAATGACACCTGCTCAAGTCGATGCGAGAAACGAAAATGAAATTCTGAGATATTTATTTAAAAAGAGTGGAAAAAATGTAAAAAAGAAATTTAAAATTGGAAATCGTGTGAGAATTACGATATCAAAGAAAACTTTTGCAAACAAATACAAAACAAATTGGACGAAAGAGATTTTTGAAATAAGTGAGATTTTAGAAACGAGTCCAGTTACTTATAAAATAAAAGATTTAAGTGGAGAGGAAATCCTAGGAACTTTTTATCCTGAGGAATTACAACTCACTAAATTTTAAAATACTAAATAAAAAAGGAGGAGGAAAAAAAAGGATAAACAATATAAATAAAAATTTTTTATTGGGAACATTCTCAATAAAAAATATATCAGACACATGAAAGAACCATGAGAGAGCTCCAAGGATAACCAATGTCTCATAATCAACTCCAGCATTTATAATAAACATTTTATTTTACATCGAGTAGTTTCATAAAAGAATAACTAGGACCGCTCCTACAAGAGCGCTTTGGGTGGGGGAGACCGCTTTTTGCTGACAGATAAACAACCGTTCACGTCACATCGTCCCGATTTCGTATTCAGATAAGCCGTTCCTGAAAGAGCGCTTGGGGGTGGGAGAACACGACCTTCTGATTACTCTCGTTCGAAATGTATGAGAACAATGTCATTACACTTTAAATAGAATGAGGGACTTATCCAGGAAGCCATATCGAGTATTAGTTCTTTACAGATATAAGTTCCTGATATCCTCTTTTCTACATCTCCATTGTTACCGGCTTTTATTTCATACGAAATTTTGCGGCTCACATGTGAGCCGCAAAACACTTTGATTAGAGTTTTTGTACGATCTCTACTATTCCAGTAACATGGATTCCACTCATAGAACTGTTACACTCACTATGGTACGTTTTGTAACTCTGAAGTTCCAAATAAAAGCCTGAATCTTCAACAATAGCTAACCACAAATATTTAGGTTGAAACGTTGTGTGCAGAGCGGACCGCTCCTAAAAGATAACTGATAAAATCCGCAGATCGTCTCTGTTATCCTTGAGCCCTATCGATGATGAGTTACGCAACTGGTTCATGACAGAATTAGTCCAACAGTCCGACAGATTGCGCAAATGAATGCATCACTTAAATTTTGGTAATTGTAAATATAATTCCAGTCTATTTCATTCTGGAACTCTCGAATGAATTCTTCAGATAGTTTTTGGTGAGATGAAATATATCCCCAATTAACTTTATCCTTGAATTCACGAATGAAATTCTCAGATAGTTTTTGGTTAGATGAAATACGTACCCAATCAACTTCGTTTTGAAATTCTCTGATGAAGTCTTCAGATAGTGTTTGGCTAAGTGAAATATGTTCCCAATTAACTTTATCTTGAAACTCTCGAATGAAATTTTCAGAGAGTTCTCTCTTATAAGAAATTAAATCCCAATCAACTTCGTTTTGAAATTCTCTGATGAAGTCTTCAGATAGTGTTTGGGTAATTGAAATACGCTCCCAATCAACTTCGTTTTGTAATTCTCTGATGAAGTCTTCAGATAGTGTTTGGCTAAGTGAAATAAATTCCCAATTAACTTTATCTTTAAACTCTCGAATGAAATTTTCAGTAAGATTTTGATACCTGGAGATCAGGCTCCAATGTACTTTATCTTGAAACTCTTCAATAAAATTTTCAGAGAGTTTTCTGTTATAAGAAATTATATCCCAACGGATAATGTTTTCATAATCTCTTAATGTCTCTTCAGTTACTTTTGAGTACCACGAAGTAGTACCAGAAAGAAAATCTATATTTACTGAAATGTTCATTGCTTGACAAAAGTTGATATGATCAACCGGATGGGTTATTCTATCTCGGATTTCCATGTAAATTTCAGTTGGTAATACTATTTTGTTTTTCATCTTATATTTTATTATTATTTTCTTTCTTTAAACTAACCCCTCATTTTCTTTTGTCTTGGAAAACAACTTAGTATAAATTATTGTTTTAAGGGTAAATTTACCCTTAAAACGCTATGAAAAACAATTATAATATTTACGCAAAGTCAATTAGAAAAGCGTTTGACTTTTTGTCAGTTCCTTTATAAATTAGTTTTTCAGGATGGTTTTCTGGGTTGTTTCTGACATGTTTAACAAGTCGCCCTGATATTCTTTTAGGCAAAAACAAGCATATCTCGTCGTCGTCATAAGCAATTTTTACTACCACTGTTTCTCCATATTCAGTGTCTTTTATAAAATTTTCCAAGATGGTATAAGTCCCTTTCTCAATATCCTTGAAAGATGAGTAGTTTGATTTTTTAACGGCGTTCTTATATATTTCAAGCGTTGTCATTTTATTATAAAAGTTATTCTTTTAACTACCCCCTCATTTTTTATATTATCCACCCACTTATTCTTATGGATACTATTTATCCTGTTCCCCATCCTTTTAACTAGCCCCTTTCTTTTTTTCTAGTGAAAACATCAGAGGGAGCTAAATTTTGAAAATATCGACCCCTAATTTTAAATTTTTTCCTAATTTTTAGAGTTTACTAGAGTTTCTGATGAAAAAATATTTTTAAAAAAGTCGCCGACTACCGTGAAAAGGTTATGATGTTTTGTGATAAAAAAAAGTTTTAACAGGGATTTAAGTCGCTTAATGGAAAAAGTCACTGGTTCTGATGTTTTGTGATAAAAAATGTGTTCTGATGTTTTTGTGGTAAAAAGTTTTATCAGAGGTTTAAGTAGGTGCGCCAGGATCGGCTTTTCTATACTACTCTGGGGGATATATATACTCTCAACAGCTTCTTTGTCCACAATCTCATTTCCTATTATCCCTTTGTGGCCTCTTATCCAGAGGAACTTTGTTTGTGTACACTTTGATCTGAGCACTTCAATTTCATTCAAAATCTCTTTTTCTATATACGTTAGTTTGATATATACGTTTGGATTGATATTTTCTAATTTAGACAGGACACCCTGTGAATCAGAAATTATCACCACTGTAGAAGGAATAGTTCGGAGATCATTTGTGTATTTTAGCGAGGCGAGAATAGCATAGGCTTCGGCCGTGAAAATAGAGGAGGAATTCCACAGTCGAATTGACCTGCAGAATTCGTTAGTTTGATCGTAAAACGCACATCCCGCTCGTCCGGCGCTCACAGAGCCGTCTGTGAATATGTATGTCCCTGCTGGCCAGTGTTCACGTAGATAGGAACTGAGAAATATATTTGGAGAAGAAGCATAGCTGTATGCTCTGTCTGGGAGTTTGTAAACTGTAGGCGCCTTCAGTAGCAAGCTATATTTGATTGTATATTGGTGGGCTGTGTATTCTGTGGCCAGCCATTTTAGATCCTGGGCTATGGTTGTAAAGCTGTCACAAACATGTTGCTCAGGTACGTGGGCATTGATGGCGTATTGTTGACACATTTGTGAATAAATCTCAATAAACGTACTTTGAGGTAATCGACTAACCCACAGCCCAGCACCTGATCAACATAGGGTGAGACATGCCCTCGTGGTCTTAATTTAAAAATGTATCTCACACAACTGTTGAAAGCCAATTCTAACCTTTTTAGGGACCCCGAATCGGCGGAACATATGAATAGGACATCACCATATGTGAAAATTGGAATTAAAAGGGACTTGACAAGGTTCAATCTAACACATTCAGGAGTACAATATGACAACCTACTCATAGAGTGTAATGACCCATAGACTTTCTGACAGATACTCGTAGTATGACTAGACCACCCCAGATCATAGCTGAGTGATATGCCCAAGTCCTTCACCCTATCCGAGAATGGAATTGGGACTGAATTTAAAAGTAAGGGTGGGCACTTACCGCGTCTTGGGTGCTTTTCCCATTTGGGAAACCAAATTGATTTACGGAAACGACGTTATTTGCTACTGTCCACTTAAACCAGTTTATTTTCAAGTAACGAGATCCTGATTCGGCCGTTTCAGGAAGGAAGAGACGCTGAAGAAGGAGGTCCCGATCCTGATGAAAGGCGGGGAAGGAGTCGAGGACGTGGACGAGGACAGCGTCGAAGACCCCGTTCCCATCCGGTTGACTCCCGCCCTCTACACGTACTCGAACCCTGAAAAACAAAGAGAGGGATCGCCTCCGCTCGAAATAGTCAAAAGTGAGACTAATTTATTTATTTATTTATAAGACGGATCGAGAACTATACACATAGTTTAAATCAAAAGAATACAATTAAAAATTAAACCAGCCAAAATCGGCTGGTTAATTGTAATCGACGTTGGTGAAACTCGACATCGTTGTTTACCACCTGAGATCTTCGAT